>JAHLJT010003656.1:15934837-16665333 GCA_031308135.1 Acheta domesticus
TTTTGCCAAAGCTTTTGATGTTGTTCCACACGATTGTCTTGTAAACAAATTAATAGATTCGGGTATAGACACAAGGGTGGTGGCTTGGATAAACGAACTACTACGTGATAGGAAAAAAGGTTCGAATAGGAAGCTATTTATCAACCTCCGCTAGTGTTACGTCAGGGATTCCACAAGGAAGTGTCATTAGACCTCTCATGTTTCTCGCCTTTGTGAATGACTTGCCAAAACATTTAGCTTCAAATGTAAGACTCTTCTGCGATGACTGTATTCTATCGAGTTATCAAATCAGAGGACGACATAGATATTTTGCAGCGAGACACAGACAAATTACACTCCTGAGCAGAAACAAACGGCATGGAAATAAACAGTTCGAAGAGCAAAGCCATCACGTTTGGTAGGGGTCGATGTTATGGTGAAACAGTGTATAAATTGAATAACAATGTTATACCTACAGTTACATCTTGCAAATATTTAGGAATACAGTTAGACAGTAAATTGTGTTGGGAAAATCAAGTAAATTTCGTTGAGGGGAAAGCCTGGAGATCTTTACATTTCGTTATGCGGATTCTAAAGAGGAGTACGGTGAAAAGTAAATTATTAGCTTATATGTCACTAGTGCGACCCGTGTTAGAATACGGCGCGGTATGCTGGGACCCGTACAGAATATTGCAGCAAGGTAATCTAGAAAGGCTCCAGCGCAGAGCATCAAAATTCACTTTCATGGGTGCAAAAAATAAAGGTGCAAGGGAGTCACTCGAAAAAAGGTGGATTAAGTTGCGACTCTGTGCTATGTACAAAGCATACAAAGGTTATCCTGCTTGGGGTGAAATTAATCATCGTCTAGGAAAACCTACTTCGGTAGAGCTAATCACAAGCCCAAAATTAAGACAAGAGTGCAGAAAACGGACGTTGGGAAATTTTCATTCACAAAGAACTATTAGAGACTGGAACAGTTTGCCTACGACAATCTTTGAACCCTTTCCTCAAAGCCTGAGAAAATTTAAAAATAAATTGGTTTTCTAGCTATTCATCTATATTTAGGTCATTGTATTATTGTTAAGTTTCTACTGTTAAATAAGTAGAATTTCCTATTAAGTAATTTGTCTAATTGTTATTATTATTAGTAGTTGTAGTAGTATTGTCATTATTATTATTATTATTTATATTCGTGTAGTGCAGTGCAGTGTTGTGTAGTGGAGGGAAAGAAATGCTAAAGAAATCCATAACATTTAAGTGTTGTGAAGTGCAGTGCCGGGAAGTTTAGTGGAATAAAATGAATTGGAGTAAGGTTTCCGCTGTGAAATTATGTACTATTATTCTTAATTATTGTTTTTTTCCCTAAATTAAGTACTCTCTTGTAATTTAAATATTCTGCCAACAAGTAATGATACTTAATTGGAGAATTAATAATAAATCTAATCTAATTTAATCTTCTAGTCGTTACAGGTGTTCTGGTGTGACATTCAGGGACATTCTCGTATCTACCCTGACATCACGTTCGGGCAACGTTTAAACAAATTGATATAAATGCCTATAAATATTTTTCGTCAAATCAATCAAACCACATTGAGAGAGTCCTGTACCCACGGGTGTAAACCAACGTCAAGAATATCATTTGACCTTCAATATGCGACTGACTTAACCTGACGCCGACCCGTTCTAGCATCTTAGGAATCACAACCCGACATTTTCAAGGACCTTGCTAGCTGCTCAAACGCCAATCTCCGCGTCGTGAAGCTACCAGCATCCTAATGGATCCTTACTGAGTTGTCGGGCGAAAAGAACAAAGAAAATCATGCAAGGAAGCATCCACCGGGTGAAAACCACCAATGAAGGCTGTCAACACGATTCGCGCAACAGGCATTAGCCCAATTATTTACCAAATACGCTAAGGCCGCAGAGCTGGCCAGCAAACCTACGTCACCACTTCTACCCCAGATGGCTACGCCCTCTTGCACCGAGAGGGGTTCAATTAAATAGTCACGTTGATCTCTGCGGGTCAGGAGAGAAGTGATGAGTTGGCTGCAATTGAGGCACCCAAAGGCACAACCAGCTGCACGGGAGCCCAATTACGCTTCGGCGAGCTCTAGGTTCAATGACGGGACGCGCTGGTCCCAGTAGCGTAACTGTATTGAACGTTGTGTCTTAATACTCGTCATACCCGAGGGTTTTCCTCACCCAGGACGCAACTGTTTTTAGTACATAGTTTTCTCTTTCTAAGCTAGTAAATCATTTGTATACTTGTGGATCAATTCTTGCCAATTGTTTGTCTTCATTTTCACGATTCCCAAATTCCCTGTATACAATATTCTAGGCTCCATCCAACCAATAAAAATGACAACAAAACAAATCTAATTCATTTCACGCAACGAAATCCCCATTACCAATTCAATAAATAATAGTTTTTGAATATATAAGAACATGCATACCAAAGGAAGCAAAGCACAATCTGTCTATAGAACTAAGCAAATTCGTTTGTACGCATGCACCTAAGATTCCCGCTAAAACAAAATCACCATCCACCAAGCTACTAATCACGCACCCACTTCTCGCTCATCCGCTAATCCAACCCAAAACACATATTAACCCCCTTACACAAACCATCCAATAAGAACCCAACTTCCAAAACTGATCTGCATTCCACATCCCCCGCAAGGTGTCGTAGCAATATTGCCACTAAGAAACGAGGCGGCCTTTGCCCGCCCGCCTCTTGCATTGCCAGGCCGCCTCAACCATCTTCCTCGCTTACCACAGGCTATAAAACTCGTGGACTCGTGGTCTGCTTGAGGACTCCAGAAGGGTATTGCAGCGGAGGTCGGAGATGGAGCAGTGTAGTCAGGCGTTTTCGGAGTGAGGGAGGACGACTCTTCCTGAAACAAATATCAACATATTTAGTAGAAGGCTATATTATACGAATTATGAATATATACTACCGAATACAACCCGATATAACTCCCGAATACAACCCAAATTATTAAATAATGATTTCGTTGTTTGCAAATTTATAGCTCTAAACCTTACAAGTGTTTTATTATGTTCAGGTTTTTATCACATATTTATATTGCGAAATACCGCCCAACTATAAAGAGAACAGTGCATTCACTGTAGAGACTTTTTTCACCGAAAATGTCCTAATAATGTCATACTTTTTTATCATATGTAGTTTTTACTGTATGTCCAAGGGAATCTTGACAATTCCTTAATCAAAATTAGGACACATGATCTTTAAAAGTCACTTCAATATTTTTGTAAATTATTGCCCTGAATATAGAAACGTGCTTGTACAGAAGGAATCCGATTTTCATTATTTCTGTAGTTTTGTCAAATGCAAAATTATTTTTTCATAATCTTTCATGCTCTTCAATGCATTCTACTTTCTTACGCTCTACCTAACAAAATCCTGAAAAAAATACTGAACGTAAAATAATAAATAATGCTCAAATTTTGAGGCACATTTCGGGGAATGTATGTGTCTCGATTACAGCATTCTTGTCGCAATAGTCAGGAACGTGCAATGTTCTGTTCTCAACTTACCTGCGCACGTTCCGACATTCAAGGCTCTTCATTATATTTGCTACTTAAAATACAAATTGTCCAAAAGCTGTCGTCATTATTAATCGAATTGTGGCGCATAATTTTAATTTTAAAAGCGGGCGCAGTGCAAGTCGTTCTACTCTCCTAGATACAATTAAATTCGCTGCATGGCGGTCCAAGTAATGATTTTCAAAGCTGCTGGGCACAAATGTTTCTCACTCCCTTGGAAAAGTGTCTGAAAAAATCCGCACAATCATTTATTCACCATAATACTGTACATTAGTGGAAACATTCCAATAATGTTAAAGGTGTGAACTATTATTGCGTTCATCCCACATTACTAGAATACATCTGATTTGCGATGCAAACACATAGTACCAAATTTTAAAAGATTGGTGCTTCGTCTGTTCTACAGAACACGTACGTTGCCCGACTGACAAACTGAAAAACAAAAAGCACAATGATTAATCTAAATGCATTGGTATAATTGTATTTATATCTGTCAGTTACAATACATTTCTTAAGGCTCATTACTTATGAAACTGTGTCGTAATTGTAAATGTTTAAGTCGCAGTTAATGTTGTACTATTCTTCTAGATTGATACCTAACATCGTCAATCTAGGTAATGGGGTTTTCAAAGCTCCTGGGCTCAGATGCCTTCTTATTCCCTCGAAAATGTGTCTGAAAAAATCCAAAATTATCAATCATTACATTTTACATTAGAGTCCGAATTCCATTAAGGTTACAAAGGTCTGAGTTCTTATGTCCATTCACCATTCCAAGAGAACCAGACTACATCCGATTCGCAACGTCGTCAGCCTCGCTCTGAGTTTCCTACAGGACTATTGTTGTATAGGACAAGGCAAGTTGTAAGAAATACAATGTGTCTGAAAAATGAAATGCACACAATTGATTATTGGAATTGCAGATGTAGATTTGTACCTCATCTGTTTAAGTACATACCCTAACATTTTTAACATACCTCTGCCGCAGTGTATCCACGATGTGAACTTTCATTGCTTAGGAGATTCGAGTTTGTTGAGAATATTCCTTGATATATTAGTCTTAAATATGTAATCAATTCAATTTAAAAACTTTTGTTCTATTTCTAAACTTTTAAGAACCAATTAACCTGGTGTACTTAAAGTATGTAGATACTAAACATACGTTATATCAAACACTTAGGTTTACACTGGTTTTTGAGCGTTGTCCGTCTGTGTTCGTTCTTCAGTGTTGCAGTTGCTGCATTGCTTAAAACTTGAGCAATGTACGCGATTCCTCCAGTTTATACACACATAGAATCTGCAAATTTCAAAAATCGACTGAATTGAATTTATGATGTACGATAAATCTCTTCAATTTTGATCTTACCCAAATTACTCACACATTCCAGTCTGGCTAAATTCTACTTGATGTGAATTACTTACAGACTATTAATATAAACTCGTTTGGTTCTTCCACATAGGGTTGGCACAATGTTCACTACATCGACTTCTGAACCCACCCATGTGGTATTTGCAGGAAGACGTGAGCACATCGATTGCTGCGTCGTTAGTAGAGGGAGAATGAGTGATGAACATTGCTGAGCAAATTCGCAGATCTGCGTTGAAGACAAAATCACCTGTAAAATTTGCCATTGAATTTATAGAAGGAATTAATGTACAGCATTTTAAATTCCACTGCACAATCACATTTGTTTAATTTTTTTAAATGATTTAATACTGACTCGAAGCTGTTAAGTAAGACGCAGTTGTGTAGTCGTGAATGATTTATAAATTACATATTGGTGGAAGGGTTAGTTGTACGAAGTGTGTGAAGTTTAGTGCTCTCTTAAGAGAAGTATGCACCCACTCTTCAGAACTACTGCACTACCGTTATCAAATAACATCCCTTCCAAAATGTAAACACCTAATTAACTCAACGACTTTTTTGAATCCTAAAACAATGTAACATCCCAGGTATTTTTGCATCAAATAGAAACCAATCAGTTTGCACATACAATACTTGCACAAATCAAAACATCTACCCCAAAATACAATACTCAATCGTCTATTGAAAAAAACAATCGTTTTAGCAATGAACAGAAAGCAACATCACACCCTCACGCCCGTATAACGATCTTGCTTGGAGAATTCATTAGAATTTGGTTTATGTTGCAAGCAGAAGACCTTCAAGTGCATAACGGCAGCTAATCGTGAACAAAAGCGTACTTGCTGGGGCCGGTCACTAGTTACAAATATTTATCTTAATGTTGTACTGAAAATATCTCGCACAAGGCAACTAAATGCTATATAATGCATATCGCATTAACAGTTTCTCACTGCTCTGCGCATTACAAACACACCATACACACTGGAACTAGTTTGAACAATATTGTTTAGCATCTTCTAGTCGTTACAGGTGTGCTGGTGTGACATCCAGGGACATTCTCGTATCTACCCCTGACATCACGTTCGGGCAACGGTTTAAACAAATTGATATTAATGCCTATGAATATTTTACGTCAAATCCCTCAAACCACATTGAGAGAGTCCTGTACCCACGGGTCTAAACCAACGTCAAGAATATCATTTGGCCTTCAGTATGCGACTGACTTAACCTGACGCCGACCCGTTCTAGCATCTTAGGAATCACCACCCGACATTTTCAAGGAACTTGTTTGCTGCTCAAACGCTTATTTCCGCGTCGTGAAGCTACCAGCATCCTAATGGGATCCTTACTGAGTTTGTCGGGCGAAAAGAACAAAGAAAATCATGCGAGGAAGCATCCAACGGGTGAAGACCACCAATGAATGCTGTCAACACGATTGGCGCAACAGGCAGTAGCCCAACAATTTACCAAATACGCTTATGCCTCAGAGCTGGCCAGCAAACCTACGTCACCACTTCTACCCCAGATGGCTACGCCCTCTCGGTCCGAGAGGGGTTCAATCAACTGCAGTCACCCTCATTTGTGGGGGCAGGAGGGAAGTGATGAGTTGGCTGAGACTGAGGCACCCAAAGGCACAACCAGCCTCACGGGAGCCCAATTACGCTTCGGCGAGCTCTAGGTTCAATTCCGGGACACGCTGGTCCCGGTAGCATAACTGTGTCGAACGTAATACTTCTTAATAAATACTCTGTATACAAGAGATTTTTTCCTGGCCCAGGACGCATCTCACCTGTTTCAAAGTTCACGAATACACCACTCTCTCTCTCTCCGGGCGGTAAATCATTTCTCTACTTGTGGATCCATTCTTGCCAATTGTTTGTCTTCATTATCATGATTACCAAATTCCCTGTATACAATATTCTAGGCTCCATCCAACCAAAAAAATTGACAACAATACACAATCAAATTCAGTCCATGCAACGAAACCCCTATTACTAATTCAATAAACAGTAATTATTGAATATATAAAAACATGCCTACCAAAGGAAGCTAAGCGCAACGTGTCTATAGAACTAAGCAAATTTGTTTGTACGCATGCACCTAAGATTCCCGTTAAAACAAAATCACCATCCACCAAGCTACTAATCACGCACCCACTTCTCGCTCATCCGCTCATGCAGCCCAAACACACATTAACCCCCTTACACAAACCATCCAATAAGAACCCAACTCCCAAAACTGATCTGCATTCCACATCCTCCGCAAGGTGTCGTAGCAATATTGCCACTAAGAAACGAGGAGGCCTTTGCCCGCCCGCCCCTTGCATTGCCAGGCCGCCTCAACCATCTTCCTCGCTTACCACAGGCTATACAACTCGTGGTCAACCTGAGGACTCCAGAAGGGTATTGCAACTGAGGACGGAGATGGAGCAGTGTAATCAGACGTTTTCAGAGTGAGGGAGGACGACTCTTCCTGAAACAATTATTAACATATTTAATAGAAGGCTATATTATACGAATTATGAATATATACTTCCGAATACAACCCGATATAACTCCCGAATACAACCCAAATTATTAAATAATGATTTCGTTGTTTGCAAATTTATAGCTCTAAACCTTACAAGTGTTTTATTATGTTCAGTTTTTTATCACATATTTACATTGCGAAATACCGCCCAACTATAAAGAGAAAAATGCATTCACTGTAGAGACTTTTTTCATCGAAAATGTCCTAATAATGTCACACTTTTTTATCACATGTAGTTTTTGCTGTATGTCCAAGGGAATCTTGACAATTTCTTAATCAATTTAGGACAAATGATTTTTTAAAAGTCGCTTCAATATTTTTGTAAATTACTTCCCCGAATATAGAAACGTGCTTGTACAGAAGGAATCTGATTTTCATTATTTCTGTAGTTTTGTCAAATGCAAAATTATTTTTTCATAATCTTTCCTGCTCTTCAATGCATTCTACATTCTTAAGCTCTACCTAAGAAAATCCTGAAAAAAATACTGAACGTGTGTATAATGCTCAAATTTTGTGGCATATTTCGGAGAATCTGTATGTCTCGATGATTACAGCATTCTTGTCGCAAGTAGTCAAGAACGTGCAATGTTCTGTTCTCAACTTACCTGCGCACGTTCCGACATTCAAGGCTCTTCATTACATTTGATACTTGAAACACAAATTGTCCAAAAGCTGTCGTCATTAATCGAATTGTGGCGGAAAATTTAAATTTTGTAAGCGGGCGCAGTGCAAGTCGTTCTACTCTCCTAGATACAATTAAATTCGCTGCTTGGCGGTCCAAGTAATGATTTTCAAAGCGGCTGGGCACAAATGTTTCTCGCTCCCTTGGAAAGGTGTCTAAAAAATCGGCACAATTATTTATTCACCATAACATTGTATATTAGTGGAAAAGTCCAATAATATAAGAGGTGTGAACTATTATTGCGTTTTTTCCACATTAACATATTACTAGAATACATCTGATTCGCGATGCATACACCTAGATAGCGAGTTTCCATAAATTTCTGCTTCGTCTCTTCTACCGAAGACGTATGTAGCATGACTGAAAAACTGAAAAAGAATAAGCACAATGATTAATCAAAATGCATTGGTATAATGTATATAAATCCGTGAGTTAAAGGAAATTCCTTAAGGCTCATTACTGATAAAATTGTGTCGTGATTGTAAATGTTTTAGTCACAGTAGATGTTGTACTATTCTTCTAGATAGACACCTAACATCGTCAATCTAGGTAATAGGGTTTCAAAGCTCCTGGGCTCACATGCCTTCTTATTCGCTCAAAAATGTGTCTGAAAAAATCCAGAATTATCAATCATTACGTTTTAAATTAGAGTCCGAATTCCAATAAGGTTACAAAGGTCTGAGTTCTTATGTCCATTCAACATTCCAAGAGAACCAGACTACATCCGATTCGCAACGTCGTCAGCCTGGCTCTGAGTTTCCTACAGGACTATTGTTGTACAGGACAGGCAAGTTGCAATAAATACAGTGTCTGAAAAATGAAAAGCACACAATTCATTATTGGAATTGCAGATGTAGATTTGTACCTCATCTGTTAAAGTACATACCCTAACATTTTTAACATACCTCCGTCGCAGTGTATCCACGATGTGAACTTTCATTGCTTCGGAGATGCAAGTTAGTTGAGAATATTCCTTGATATATTAGTCTTAAATATATAATCAATTCAATTTAAAAACTTTTGTTCTATTTCTAAACTTTTAAGAATCAATTAACCTGGTGTACTTACATTATGTAGTTACAAAACATACGTTATATCAAACACACTTAGGTTTACACTGGTTTGTGAGCGTTGTCCGTCTGTGTTCGTTCTCCAGTGTGCAGTTGCTGCATTGCTTAAAACTTGAGCAATGTACGCGAATCCTCCAGTTTATACACACATAGAATCTGCAAATTTCAAATATAGTCTGAATTGAATTTATGATGTACGATAAATCTCTTCAATCTTCATCTTACCCAAATTACTCACACATTCCAGTCTGGCTAAATTCTACTTGATGTGAATTACTTACAGACATTTAATATAACTTTCGTTTGGCTCTTCCACATAGGGCTGGCACAATGTTCACTACATCTACTCCTGAACCCACTCATGTGGTACTTGCAGGAAGACGTGCGCACATCGATTGCTGCGTCGTTAGTAGAGTGAGAATGAGTGATGAACATTGGTGAGCAAATTCGCAGATCTGCGTTGAAGACAAAATCACCTGTAAAATTTGCCATTGAACTTATAGAAGGAATTAATGTACAGCATTTTAAATTCCACTGCACAATCACATTTGTTTAATATTTTTAAATGATTTAATACTGACTCGAAGCTGTTAAGTAAGACTCAGTTGTGTAGTCGTGAATGATTTATAAATTACATATTGGTGGAAGGGATAGTTGTACGAAGGGTGTGAAGTGTGATGCTCTCTTAAGAGAAGTATGCACCCACTCTCCAGAACTACTGCACTACCGTTATCAAATAACATCCCTTCCAAAATGTAAACACCTAATTAAATCAACGATTTTTTGAATCCTAAAACAATGTAACATCCCAGGTATTTTTACATCAAATAGAAACCAATCAGTTTGCAGATACAATACTTACACAAATCAAAACATCTACCCCAAAGTACATTACCCAATCGTCTATTGAAAAAAACAATCGTTTTAGCAATGAACAGAAAGCAACATCACACCCACACGCCCGTGTAACGATCTTGCTTGGGAGAATTCATTGGAATTTGGTTATGTTGCAAGCAGAAGACCTTTATGTGCCTAATGGCAGCTAATCGTTAACAAAAGCTTACTTGCTGGGGCCGATCACTAGTTACAAATATTTATCTTAATGCTGTACTGAAAATATCTCGCACAAGGCAACTAAATGCTATATAATGCATATCGCATTAACAGATTCTCACTTCTCTGCGCATTACAAACACACCATACCAACTGGAACTAGTTTCAACAATATTGTTTAGCATCTTCTAGTCGTTACAGGTGTTCTGGTGTGACATCCAGGGACATTCTCGTATCTACCCTGACATCAAGTTCGGGCAACGTTTAAACAAATTGATATAAATGCCTATGAATATTTTACGTCAAATCCCTCAAACCACATTGAGAGAGTCCTGTACCCACGGGTCTAAACCAACGTCAAGAATATCATTTGACCTTCTATATGCGACTGACTTAATCTGACGCCGACCCGTTCTAGCATCTCAGGAATCACAACCCGACATTTTCAAGGAACTAGTTAGGTGCTCAAACGCCCATCTCCGCGTCGTGAAGCTACCAGCATCCTAATGGATCCTTACTGAGTTGTCGGGAGAAAAGAACAAAAAAAGTCATGCAAGGAAACATCCACCGGGTGAAGACCACCAATGAATGCTGTCAACACGATTGGCGCAACAGGCAGTAGCCCAACAATTTACCAAATACGCTTATGCCTCAGAGCTGGCCAGCAAACCTACGTCACCACTTCTACCCCAGATGGCTACGCCCTCTTGCACCGAGAGGGGTTCAATTAAATAGTCACGTTGATCTCTGCGGGTCAGGAGAGAAGTGATGAGTTGGCTGCAATTGAGGCACCCAAAGGCACAACCAGCTGCACGGGAGCCCAATTACGCTTCGGCGAGCTCTAGGTTCAATTCCGGGACACGCTGGTCCCGGTAGCATAACTGTGTCGAACGTAATACTTCGTAATAAATACTCTGTATACACGAGATTTTTCCTGGCCCAGGACGCATCTCACCTGTTTCTAAGTACACGAATACACCTCTCTCTCTCTCTCTCTCTCTCTCTCTCTCTCTCTCTCTCTCTCTCCGGGCGGTAAATCATTTCTCTACTTGTGGATCCACTCTTGCCAATTGTCTTCATTATCATGATTCCAAAATTCCCTGTATACAGTATTCTAAGCTCCATCCAACCAATAAAAATGACAACAATACACAATCAAATTCAGTCCATGCAACGAAACCCCTATTACCAATTCAATAAACAATAGTTTTTGAATATATAAGAATATGCTTACCAAAGGAAGCAAAGCACAATCTGTCTATAGAACTAAGCAAATTCGTTTGTACGCATGCACCTAATATTCCCGCTAAAACAAAATCACCATCCACCAAGCTACTAATCACGCACCCACTTCTCGCTCATCCGCTAATCCAACACAAAACACATTCTAACCCCCCTTACACAAACCATCAAATAAGAACCCAACTCCCCAAACTATCTGCATTCCACATCCTCCGCAAGGTGTCGTAGCAATATTGCCACTAAGAAACGAGGAGGCCATGCCCGCCCGCCCCTTGCATTGCCAGGCCGCCTCAACCATCTTCCTCGCTTACCACAGACTCTACAACTCGTGGACCACTTGAGGACTCCAGAAGGGTATTGCAACTGAGGACGGAGATTGAGCAGTGTAGTCAGATGTTTTCAGAGTCAGGAAGGATGACTCTTTCTGAAACAAATATCAACATATTTAATAGAACGCTTTACGAATTATAAATATATACTACCGGATACAACCCGATAGAACTCCCGAATACAACCCAAATTATGAAATAATGATTTCTTCGTTTGCAAATTTATAGCTCTACACCTTACAAGAGTTTTATTATGTTCAGTTTTTTTTATCACATATTTATATTGCGAAATACCGCCCAACTATAAAGAGAACAGTGCATTCACTGTAGAGACTTTTTTCACAGAAAATGTCCTAATAATGTCATACTTTTTTATCATCAGTTTTTACTGTATGTCCAAGGGATTCGTGACAATTCCTTAATCAAATTAGGCCCCATGATTTTTAAAAGTCGCTCCAAAATTTTTGTAAATTATTTCCCCGAATATAGAAACGTGCTTGTATAGAAGGAATCAGATTTTTATTATTTCTGTAGTTCTGTCAAATGGAAAATTATTTTTCCATAATCTTTCCTGCACTTCAATACATTCTACTTTCTTACCCACTCTACCTAAGGAAATCCTGAAACAAATACTGAATGTGTGTATAATGCTCAAATTTTGTGGCGCATTTCGGAGAATCTGTGCGTCTCGATGATTACAGCATTCTTGTCGCAATAGTCAGGAACGCGGCAATGTGCTGTTCTCAACTTACCTGCGCACGTTCCGACATTCAAGGCTCTTCATTACATTTGCTACTTGAAATACAAATTGTCTAAAAGCTGTCGTCATTATTAATCGAATTGTGGCGCAAAATTTTAATTTTGTAAGCAGCGCAGTGCAAGTGGTTCTACTCTCCTAGATACTATTAAATTCGCTGCATGGCGGTCCAAGTAATGATTTTCAAAGCTGCTGGGCTCAAATGTTTCTCACTCCCTTGGAAAAGTGTCTGAAAAAATCCGCACAATTATTTATTCAACATAACATTGTATATTAGTGGCAAAAGTCCAATAATGTTAGAGGTGTGAACTATTATTGCGTTCATCCCACATTAAGATATTACTAGAATACATCTGATTTGCGATGCAAATACATAGTACCAAATTTTAAAAGATTGGTGCTTCGTCTGTTCTACAGAACACGTACGTTGCCCGACAGAAACTGAAAAACAAAAAGCACAATGAATTATCAAAATGCATTGGTACAATTGTATTTATATCTGTCAGTTACAATACATTTCTTAATGCTCATTACTGATGAAACTGTGTCGTAATTGTAAATGTTTAAGTCGTAGTGGATGTTGTACTATTCTTCTAGATAGACACCTAACATCGTCACTCTAGGTAATGGGGTTTCAAAGCTCCTGGGCTCAGATGCCTTCTTATTCCCTCGAAAATGTGTCTGAAAAAAATCCAGAATTATCAATCATTACGATTTACATTAGAGTCCGAATTCCATTAAGGTTACAAAGGTGTGAGTTCTTATGTCCATTCAACATTCCAAGAGAACCAGACTACATCCGATTCGCAACGTCGCACAGTGTGTAATTTTGACGATCTAGGAGGAAAAATTAATAACTCTCTTTGAAATGAATTTCTCGTAGTTTTTGGAGGTCTGTTGTGTAAATAATGTCCAAATAAACAGATCCGCTTGTAAAACTTAAATTTTTACAAAATATTTTATAAATATTTAGGAAATTTGAATACTTTAATTAGCCCTCATGGCAGTATACGTTTTTCAAACGCTGATTTTTTTTAACTCTATTGGACATAATATTTGAATTTTACAAAACATACTATGCATGAAAAATGAAATGAAAGTATACAAAAATAAAAAGCCGAAAATGAAAAAATGAAAACAAAAATTAAATGAGAGGAATGAACAACAAATATTTACAAATTAGTTTGAAACACAACCCGCGGGTTCTTCTGATGATGATTCTTCTAAATATACCGCTCTTTTTGGCCTTATTCCTTCATTCTAATAACACGAAAAGTTAATGTTTCACTTTTTTGGCTGCAGTTGTAGTTTTGGGGCGTATGCTCGACTTGAATGGATCTGAGCTAATAAGCAGCCGGTGGAACAAATTCATATTTGCGTTTGCTCTTGACGTTTTTCTAGTTCTTTTTCGCCACTTTTACTTTATTCTCTTCTACTCTCACTTGCCATGTTCGTATTTCTGAACGATAAGAAATGTGCAAAATGCACTCAAAACTTTTTTTTTTTTCGTATGTGTACATACTGGCGGGTTGAAATATTGATATCCATCATCAAAGCAAGTACCAATGATGCAGGCTTTTGAAGAATGGATCTTCGAGCTTTGTTAATTGTAATTCTCCTATTGGAAGAGGCTTCACAGAGCTTCTTATCTATAGCTGCCACATATCTCTTTGTCATACTTCCTTAGTTTGATTTCAAAAGCTATGGATAACTTTTCTGAACTAGTAGTGTCTACAAAAGGTTTCAATTGTATGGTTTTAGCTTTAATCCCACAGTACCTGAAAGACTCGTTAGGTCTTCTAGCTCTATTAATTTTTACATTTATTTGTGATTGACCTGGAAGTGCCATTAACATTTAATCAGGAAGGGTAAGAGTTTCTTGTAAACAAGACGAATTATATTTCAAGAACGACTCTTTACTTCTTACGGAGTTTTGTAATCCAGTTTCAACTTTTTGACAAGTACATCTAACGTAAGACTTAATTTTGTCCAAAAATGCTTTGTGAGGTTCTATAATTCCTAATTCACGTAAGAAAACATTTAATACAGCTTCAGATCTCTTATCAATTGAATTTGTTACTCATATATCAAATAACAACCTGCGGGTACTTGAAGACCCTTTCTGTAAAAATGTATATATAATTCAGATAAGCAGATATAAGCAGCTAGTCTTTTCACGATTAAGAACCCAAAAGTACTAGTTTTAAAATGTATATGGCCCGAAAGGTGTATAATGGTGTATAATAAACTAAAACTCTAATTGAATTTAGAGAACGTGTAATACATTCAATATAAATCGCTCACCTTTTCCATTAACGGTTTTAGGCACATCAAAAATAAATACTTAAATTTTATCCACATAAAAATAATCGTAAAAGCATGTAGATTACTAATAGTAAACCCACAAATCACAGAATGAGACGAGTAGTGTATTCCTACCAAGAGAACATTACGGACTGAAAAGGGCCATTCGGAGCTGAGCGCTGGCGGAGCGGCGATGGACGTCTTTGGACATGCACCATGGGGTCCTTGTGACCTTCAAGAGAAAACTAACAACGTTTCCACATAGTTCAGACATACTACTACACAGAAATATAACAATTTTGCTATTTCAATTCAGTCGAAAATTGAATTTTTTCCAGCTAGTTGGCCAAAATTACACACTGTGCGTCGTCAGCCTCGCTCTGAGTTTCCTACAGGACTATTGTTGTATAGGAGAGGCAAGTTGCAATAAATACAAAGCGTCTGAAAAATGAAATGCACACAATTGATTAATGGAATTGCAGATGCAGATTTGTACCTCATCTGTTAAAGTACATACCCTAAAATTTTTAACATACCTTCGCCGCAGTGTATCCACGATGTGAACTTTCATTGCTCCGGAGATTCGAGTTTGTTGAGAATATTCCTTGATATATTAGTCTTAAATATGTAATCAATTCAATTTAAAAACTTTTGTTCTATTTCTAAATTCTTAAGAACCAATTAACCTGGTGTACTTAAAGTACCTAGACAAAAAACATAAGTTATATCTAACACACCCACAGGTATACGCTGGTGTGTGGCAGCATTGTCCGTACCTGTGGATTCGTTCTTCAGTTGCTAGTGGTTGCATTGCTAAATACTTGAAATGTGTACGGGATTCCTCCGGTTTTTACACACACAGAATCTGAAAATTTCAAATATACTCTGAATTAGATTTATGATTTTCGATAAATCTCCATCAACAATTATTTTTAAATGCTATTGTATGTAATGGCAAGTGCAAAATGTATATCTTAAACTCAGTACCGTAAATACTGTACGGGAGAAGATTCAAATGCATCAAAGCAGGGCCGTATGAACGCACAGGCCCAAAGGTCCACCGATTGTTCTTATAAAAATATTTGAACTAAATTTTTCAAAAAAATGAAATAAGAAACGCTTTACCTGAAGTACGATGAAACAATGCAAAAAAATGACATATCGGAGTAATGTGTGGCGTATCTTTGAATGTTTATAATATGGAATGTTGCTAGTCGATGTGGGTATGTCACTTGGTGATGAAAAGTTGAGTTTTTTTAACAATACTTCTCTTTAAACTGGAGGGGGATTGGTGAATCAGTGTTAGTATTAGTAGGATGCCTCCAAATTAAGTTGGCTCAAGAGCCCGCCAAACTGTTAAATCGGCCCTGCATCAATGAAAAAAAGACTTGAGCTGTGTTTGGCAAAATGTACAAAGTTATTTGAAAGAATATTCTTATGCAGAATTTGGGTAACTGTGCGTGTGCGCGCATGTATGTATGTATGTTTGTTGAATGTGTGTATGTGTGTGTGTGTGTGTGTGTGTTTTGTGTTCAAATTTAGTGTTCGAATTTTAGTGGATAAATGTTTGTGTTCGAAACGAGTGCTTCATGTTGAAAAGTAATGCCACATTTACGACAAATTAGGAGCCTTATTATTGAATCAATTCTGTATTAATAATGAGGTAATTCCAAATTGTCAACTTACCTGCGTATCTTCTTTGAGAATCTCTCTCCAGCATATTTGTTATATGAAACACGAACAGTAAAAAATAGAAGAGGCATTACTGATAGAATTGTGGCGGATGATAGTAAATTTTTAACACACAATGAACGTTGTACACATCTCCTAGATAGACAACTAACATCGAATTCCAAGCAAGGCAGTTTAAGTTACGAGTTTTCAACGTTCCAGAGCATCAAGATGCTTACTTGTTCCCTCGAAAAAGTGTCTGAAAAACATGCATCAATCATTCACTAAGTTCTAAATCGGAGTCCGAATTCTGTTCGTAGTTCGTTGAAATGCCTGATTTTGCAATCATTTTAAAGAATTAAAAAAAAACATTTTCGGCCTATATCCTACAAATTCAATTATGATACATTTTTTCTTAATGAAATGTGTTCAGAAACAGATCATCCAATAAGGTGATGTTGAATTTTTAGAAAATATGTGTATTTGTGGAGTAATTGGGCGTTAAAATTAGTCGCCCGCTCTTAAAATCCTTCCCTTCCTGATCGTAATTTCATAGGTGTTTTGAATTAGTTGGATGCTGCGTGTTAGAATGTGTATATTATTTCATATTTCTTTGTTCGTTTCTTACCATGAAGCTTTTGTTATACATTTATATTAATCTTTTAGAAATTATTTAACACATTTTTGAAATAAATATGGAGTAAAGATTTCTTACTTAAGTATGAAATAAAGATTACTACTGAAAAGTCGCTCGCTCGCAAATTACGCAGATGGATGCAATGCTAAGCTAAGTTAGAATTTGTGTGTTATTTCTCATTTCATTATTATTATTATTATTATTATTATTGTTTATTATATTTATATTCTATTTCTGTTATTTCATTTTAAATTGCGTCCTTTGTGTTAAATGTGAAAACGAATATATGAGCGGTCATTGTAGGTTGTAACCAATTGATGTAACGCCGCATTGATAAACAATGCGACAATGACTGCTGTGTTTTGTTCGCTGTAATAGAAACTAATACTTGTATATATTTGTAGAATATTACAAAAATATTGAATTTAAAATGGACGATTAATATTTTTTTTAATTAGTTTCAAATACTAATGTATGCAATGTCAAGCGCCAAATGTAAATATTAAATTCAGCAACGTTTCTTTCCGCGACATATTCTGTGAAGATTCAAATACATTGAGAAACTAACGACAGAGGGGTGTTTGGCAATTCGTACAGAAGCCATCAGTTAAAGTTTTATTAAAGTAATTTCCTGCATTTTTAACCATAGATGTATTTAGGAACCCTATATAAATATAAATAAATAACCTCAGCACTAATTAACCAAACGTACAAACCCGCACACGCAAACAATTTATCTCAATGAGCAAATTGCTCCATTTGTGAGAAAATAGAGGTCGGAATTAAGATACAATATTCCCATTTCACGGAAATCTCGTCATACCATTCGAGTTTACATGTCTACTGTTCGTAAGTCAGTGCAAATTAACATTTTACAGCTGCATTGCCCTTCCTGGATGCAAAAGTTTCAACGCCAAAGTCAGTGCCAATGCCACGGCCAAAACCGAAAGTCAGAGGGTTTTCACTCTCCTACAAATTACATTTCACCAATTTGAAAAAAGCCAGTTTCAAAGGCCGACCATTTGATGCCAATGGCTTTAGTGTACAAACGTAACATTACATATTTGCTACTGCCCCAACAAAGCTACACATTTCGTTATTTAATTTAACAGGCGAAATCCTTTTTGCTGATTTAAGAAATTAATAGATCAATTGTAGATGTTATTAGAAATTACCGAAGAAATAAACACCTTTGACGTCCACAGCCGCTCACGATAGACTTTTGAACACACAATCCTGGATATAACGAACCCTCAAGGTTTAAACAAAAAAGAAATTCTTCTGGGTCAAATGTGACCCGACGATACCAGTTAAGGGTTAACAATGATAGTTAATGTAATTATTTATCATTTGGACTGTATAATTGTAAAGAACCTGTAACAAGTATTGTACCACAGTTTCTGGGTTGATGGCCCCCATCTCGATCAGGTTTTTCGTCCAGTTTCCCTGATCCTTGAGCAAATGCTGAGATGGTCCCTTGTTTGCTTCTGGACATAAATGTAACTTCATTATTTGTGCACGTCTTCTGAATTTCAGTGGGAAATATAGTTATTCAAATTATCGTTTTTCATATTATCGCGCCAAAAAGTATTATTCTTTCATGAAGAACATGAGGGTTCAGGGCAGAAATTTATAGCTAATTTACCTTTGAAAATATATTTTATTATATAGGAGCGAATATTTTGTCAACAAAACTCGAAAAAAACTCTCTCTTCTGTATTCAAAATTCGACTAGAATATGGTTTAGGATAGAGACCACAGAATTATGAAAACGTGCACAAAATTCACTTCTCCCCATAGCTCGTCATACGCAGTTTTTAACTGTTTTTGACGTAAATAAATAAATAAATAAATAAATAAATCAATGCCAACGAAACAGCATTATGTAATGCAAGGATGGTAACCATGCGTTAAGGAATGAAATATTCGAATGAAGCAAGTGCCATTTATCTACATCAAAAATTCTCAACGCGCGCCGTTGGGTACACACTGGTAAAACTAATTGTTAATAAATTAAAAATAGAAAGTGCATTAAAAATACACAATATTTCGACAAGATTTAACCAGTTACAGTTTTTCATTTCTTAAAAACAGTTTCCATATAGACAGGAAACTTTTTTTTCAGCTCAGTATGTGATCGGTAGCGTCGTTTCCAGGAGTAGGCATTGAAGGTTTAGTAAGAGACATTGAAGTTCCTATTCGCAATTCAAAGACCCTGAATAAACCTTTTAACGATCAGGAAACAGCTCCTCGCTACGCAGACTTACATATTTGAACATAATTCAAGAATTACGGATTGAGATAATTTTGTAAGGTACATAATATAGAAAATGGCCATCTAAAAAATCCAATGTATATTTTTATTTTTAATCAACGTTATACGATATTACTTCCTAAAATCTTCTACATGTACGACTTTGTTTTGTAACTTTTATATCAAAACACCACAACACTGCAATTTTGAATAGACGAAGCGCTATCAAATATGCTCAATGTAACCCTGTGTGATGCATTCTTCAACGCAGCTTCAACATATACGACATGAATGGCGCATTGAGCTAGAGAGATTGCAAAACGGAAGTTGTCCATACCGGCCTCATTTACCTTAAAAACTATTAAACAAATTCAACTAAACACTTCGAAATTTCCGTAAAACTGTAGCCTTGCGACATTGGCCGTCCTTGCAAAACTTAGTGTTGCTGCTTGACTTTGATGTCCTTGTTATGATCTCTAGTGATGACAATAAAACTAGTAGCATTTTGAATGTTCTTTACATACATTACATAAAAATATACATTTGAAGTTATTAATTCGTGGGCTACATCCAACAATTGAATGCAGAATTGTCACCTGTAAGTGAACATTTTCACTGTCACTATTCAACCATGTCAATCAAATAAGAATAATATATTTTCTTAACATGTGAAAGGCAACAGCATTGATCCCGACTGTACGGTACTCCTCGCTGTCATGACGACCTTAATCCGTTCGTAAGTATCGTATACCGATAGGCGATTTTCATGGCTCGTTAAGTTTTGAGATTCCCTCATACGCTTTGTCCCCGCCGCGTTATAATGCCAAATTATTTTCAAAGGTAAGTTTTCTCGCTTCGCTCGCCCGGATCCACGTCACAGCGAGGCTTTGGCCTTCGGCCCTCGCCTTCACTATAAACAACCTTGAGTCTATCCATCACGTAATTACAAATTCACTTTTATAAGGAATCACTTCAGTAAGCACATTATAAGAAAGCCTCTAGTATTCAAACTGCACAGTGAACGATCCTTACGTACTAAGGAGGCCGTGACAGCGAGGGGTACCGTACAGTCGGGATCAGCGGGAAACAGAAAATATAGGCGTAGAAAAGATGTTAAGGAATAATAATAGAAAATGGAGACAGTCGCAGTTGTCTAAAACTATATAATTAGCTTTATTATTCTTATTTTCAAATCATTTGAAAATAAAACTTACAGGTTTGATGAATGAAATTAATTTTGGGTTACGATCCGTGCGGATGGTAAAATTTATGTATCTCCTATGAAGCACATCCCCTCTGATCCTCAACTCTGGGTACGAACCTGAGTTAATGGAAAAATAAGTTATTTTTTTATTATTTGAAGAATAAGAATGAAAATCGCTATATACGCATTGTATTATAAATGAATCACTATCTACAATTGCATGACGTACAACTCAAGACGCCTGGCTTCTTTCTAAATTATATAATAAATATTAAGGCGCGTCTTAGATTGCGACGGAGTAAGACCTTCAACTTCCGCGATTAACAGCAGACTTCGACTCTGCGCAATTCATAATTTCCAACTCTTATGCCCAAATAATCTGTTGCTGAAAAGTTTAAAAAAGGGAACATTAACAGAGTACACAGCACGAAGCAGGAAGACAATTGCAATCGAGAAAACTTCTTGACCATTTGCTTCTAAAACGGTAAATCCTTTATACATTTTACAAATCCAATATATTCTTCAGACTCAAACGGACATTTATCGCATGGTTATTCTCGATTACTTTATACACAGTACTGGGTTATTGAACAAATGTTAGACATGTCTTCCCTACAATAAACTTTTTTCCTTTGGTTCCCAAATTACCCATTAAATACTACATATAATGCTTATTAGATAAGCTTAAGTTTATTAAATAAGCATACGCTTGAAACTACGGTTCCAATCCTTTACTATTCGCTTTCATTCTCAGATCTCTAAACGTCGAGATTCCTGTTAGGGGGCATTTCAGGAAAAATACCCACATTTTAAATTGTACTATGTCTTTAAATCTACGGTTATCTTGGGTTAATATTACGTAATGTCGATAAATTATGAATGCGTAATTACGCATCCTGTGTTTAAAAAATCCTTGTCTACGGTTTGAAGTTAATCGTGTCCAATGCATAACGTGAAGGTTGCACACATCACGGATAGGTGAGTGCAGAATATGCGGCTTCGGGGCGCAGAACAAGGCAAAATCTGCCCTTCGGCAGATAATTTTCACCGCAGCTGCGAAGGCAACTAAAAGGAAATTTCCTACGTTGTCCGTTACTTCCGATCAAATGGCGTGTGCAATTCATACCGCTGTAAAATATTCACAAGAACCGGTACATCATTCAATTTCGTTTGATCAGTCCATTCTAGATTAAATAAATTTAATTCCACAAAAAATAATAAACAAAAGCCCTAATAGTTATTTTAGCAAAAAGTAGAGGTCTCATTTCAAGAGATTGATGAATTAAACTATACCGTTCGTTTTTTATTCAAAAAGTATTGTAATCAGTTACGTTACGAATTTCGTACGTTTTATCTACATTGAAAAAATTCTATTCACAATTGATGTAAAAATTCTAATAATTTTCATATATGATTGGCTATTCATCCTGCGAAAGGTGACGGATCTGAGTTGATTGAAGTCGATAGATTATAAATCTCATTATCCATCAACTACACGTCCTCGTCGTGTGTTCCGATAATGTAATTTTTAATACCGAAGAAAACTATCATTGCCTTATTCAAATTATTCTTATTACCAAACGATTTCTAGTGGGCTATTGATTTTTAAAACTTTTCTCCTTGACACAAATCTACATAATATCGGACTATTTAACATATTACTTACGGCTTTGAATCGCTTTTCATCAACATTCCCTTCCAACACAAGTTATTCAGCGAACTTGACATAGAACGAAACTAGAACACTTAAGGGAGTTGTCGATGCCGTCAAAGATGAGAGTTGTAAAGCATCGTCTGGAACTCACCGGGAACTCACCTTCCCGCTGCCCTCGTAGAAAATGAGCAAATGTTGCAAGAATCGGCCGCTCAGTACGGAAGCGCTGGTGTAGCAACTGGTCGTAACAATAGATAGGGTTTCGAAATCACGAAAGATTCATATATTACGCATCCTTTCGTTAAATTGATCATAATATGAGCAATTTGCAATCTTTTGAACAATATTTCTAAAAAAGGTATTATTTTCATTTCCTGGAAAAGACTTTTAAAAGTTTCAATGCAAGTCGATCCGTTGGACTCTGGGAAAAAACGATTCTCATAGGAAAGGGTGGGAAAGAGCGCGAATTTCATCTTGGTCTTTCAACTTGACCAAAATTACGATTGATAATGTAGTTAGTTGAAACGCAGGATAATTAATTGAAGGCAATCCATAAAGTAGTATTCGCAGTATACAAATGATCACTTTTACACTTATTTTAAAGTATAATAAAATTGATTCACTAACAAAATCCTCAAGAAACCTAAAAGAAATTTCCCTTTCAAATTTACTTCTGAAGGGAACCAAAAAAATAAACTTAGTAGGGTAATCACCGAATCTGGCCAAACGTTTTCATGCATATTGAGAGAAATGTATTGACTGAGGAAGCTGAAAAGTGTTTCCTAGGAATAATAATAGGAGTAATAATTATAACATTTTAATTCTTTTGCAGGTAATATGATGACGCTGTATGAATGGAATTGAATAAATTACACAAGTTTTGTTATAAATTACCATGAAGGGGATCTCCCTTAGAATGAATTGGTAAACAAATAATAAGCAAATATTTTTAAACAGTTTTTAAAACAGAAACACATTTCATTGTTTCATTAATAATACAAATTCAAATAAATACATAAATTAACTAGTAGATCAATATAATAAATGTAATAAATAATAACAGCTAACAATAACCAATCATCTCAAATACTTTCTGAAGTAATATGACAGATAAATAGACACAAAGTATCTATCACATTTTTATTGACACTCATAACAAAAACCTTGCTGAACAAAAGCTAAACAGATGAGTTGGATATTTGAGGTTCCTGGTACAGATCCATTTTTGTGTGAAATTGAGCTATTTGTTCAAAATTGAACTATCTGTATGAAAATTCATAGAGCTGGAAGCCTACACTTTCGTTTCGAATGTGTCCCAGTACATCATACATACAGTACTTCCAAAATTCAAAGCATTATTTTCAAAATCACAGGGGTTTGAGTCAGAGCAGGGGGATTACCAATTTTAGCAAAAATCCTACCAAAAATTTAGACACTAGAGTTGTTAACAGACGGACATATGAATGGATGAGTGGATGGACATTTTGGAAAAGAAAGTCACTTGCAGTCAGGGACCCCAAAACCTACAATTCCATTGAAACCTCTAAATCAATTTTTACAGAATTCATTAACTTTCTCCAAACAACTATTATTACTACATATGTACATGTAACAGAAAGTAAAAAATATTTTGAAATCTCATACTAAAAAGCATCAAACTAATAAATGATAAATGTATAAACTCCATACATACATATGTGTAGGAGATAATGAAAATTGTTTTTGAATTCTCATTGGATTCAGCATTGGATTAGTAAATGAATCAGTGATGAATTAATAAAAATGTCACTACCTTCAGTCAGTCATTAAGATTTATGTTTTTTAGATTTTTATGTCCAGATTTATTTTACATAATCATATACATTTTGAAAACTAAAAACATATTAATTAACAACTGTTATTTAGATTTAAAATTTTATTAAAAAGTTCTGCTAGTTTGAAAGATATACAAAACTTCAAAAATTAACAGAATATTTTAATAAAGTTTTCAATCTAAATTATGATTTTTGATTAATATGTTTTTGGTATTCAATATGTATACAACTATCTAAAATAAATTTGGACAGAAAAATCTAAAAAACTAGTAAAAATAGCTTGACCTAGAGGCTGTCGAGTTAGGAAGCAGCCCTCAGTGCAAAAACATGTTCTTAACCATGATGAAAAAACATCATTCCAACTTGTATTTAACTCCATCACATCTTTTCATCATGTACTGAACTTCCTGGATACATAAATAACTATATTAAATATGATAATGTACTCATTAATTGAGGTCTCTGAAAATAATGGTGGGTACAGGACTTTCATGTTTTCAGATAATGAGGTTTTGAAACATTTAATTGCCTATAACTTCTTCAGAATACAGTTTTATGAATTCAATCCTCTATTAAAATATGAATAAATAAAGTTATGGGTTTGAAATATTACAATGTATATTGCATATGTTTTCAAATTAATAAAGTAATAGGTAAAATTAAAATTATTCACCCTTTTTAGGGAGATAAGGTTCAGCCATCTTTTCTATGCCTCTTTTTACATAGGTGGTCTTTTTCTATTGACTTGTAAGACAATAGTGCATCTTACAAAATAAAAGGTTTTCTGAAACAGATATTTTCTTAAAATATTCATCCTTACAAAAATGTTTAATAATTATGGCCTGCCTTTTCTTTCTTCAT
This sequence comes from Acheta domesticus, assembly GCA_031308135.1. Lineage (NCBI taxonomy): Eukaryota > Metazoa > Arthropoda > Insecta > Orthoptera > Gryllidae > Acheta > Acheta domesticus. The sequence continues at coordinate 15,959,808 of JAHLJT010003656.1, forward strand.
CCAAATTTGCAGTACAGTCAGACCTCCATATATCAAACCTCTATACGTCCAATTTTTTTTGTCCCCAGAAAATTCGGTTTAAAAACTTATCTTTACAACAAAAATTATTTCTAAACATCGAACTTATTTTCTGAACTGACTATTTTTTTTCTGTTAAATAAAATGTTTATAAAACTAACGCATTTTCAGTGTCCAGTTCCCAGCTTTCTCTTGAAGGAAATTCTCTCCTGCTTTCCCTCTCTTTGGGAACTTGTCAATCATGCAAAAACACACCAAAGCAATCTGACGATTGGTAGCTACTTGGCTGTCAGGGAGATGCTGTGTCCTAGGCACAGGTGCCAATGTTTCAGCCACCATTCTGCAACCTTCCAATGCATTTCACCCAAAGGAAGGTGGCAAAATGGCGGCCAAATATTATGATGAAAACTAGAAACTGAATATTTGCTACTAAAAAAATACATGCATAAGATACACAATAATTAAATACACATGTACCACTCATCCTTTTATTGTATAGTGCTGTTGCTAAGAATGAGACCAGCTTTGTACATTTTGAGAGTTGCTCTGAAACCTGTATGTGTGGATGAGAAGAGTAAACATGGCTGTGGAAAACTCATCGTCTAGGAAGAAGAAATTGTTAAAAAAACTAAATTCAAATGTTGTTCTAAAAAGTGTTATACCTCTGTATGCATAAATTGCAGTGATAGCTTTAATGCTTGGATAGCCTTTTCATGCTTAGATAGGTTTAAAAAATCAAAAAAGTTTAAATTTTCCCAAATTGATTTAACTAGAATAAAGTGCAAAAAATGTGAAACAGTCAAAGAAGTTAAAATTGAAACACTAGTTAAAGAACTGCAACTAATGAAAGAACTTCTGGAAGAAACCAGAAAGAGAAACATTTTGCTTCAAGAAAAGGTGGAGTTACTTGAATGTGAAAATTCATGTATTGTTAGTTATGCAAATGTAGTTTGAAATGCTACCAAAAAAACCAAATTTGACAAAGAGTCACCTCTAATTGTAAAATCTAAAGTGCCCATAAAAAAGGAGAGATTATTGAAAAGATAACAAAAGACCTACATATTTTTAAGAAACAGTTAAAAGTAAATTTATTGAAAGAAAAAAAATGATGGCACTGTTATTATTAAATGCACTATTGCATTGCAAAATGATATCATGAAACCTGTACTCAAAAAATTATTAGGGAAAAACTTTTCTATTGGGTGGAGGGGGGAGTGAAATCGTAGGATCAGAATTGTAGGTGTAGCAAATAATTGTGATATTGATAGTGATAAAGCAGTCCTGATAAAACAAAGTTTTGAAGATGACAAGGTAGTTTACATTAGAAATGTTGGGAGGGGGGGGGGGAAAGGGGGGAAGAAAAAAAATTGTCAAACTAGACTCAAAGCTATTTCATACAGTCATTCAAAATGAGGGGATTTATATTGGGTGGCAGAGATGTTAAGCTTATAATGATTATAATGTTTATAGATGTTAGAAATGTAATACTTATGGACACACATCCAAAAACTGTCATAACAAGGATTTCTGCTGCTATTGTACTGAGCAGCACAAGTCAAAAAAGGGCACTAACGAAATAAAGAAATGCATAAATTGTTAAAGCAAATGACAAATTTAAAACACATTACAAAACTGGTCACTATGCATTTGAGACAGAAATGTGTAAATCCTATAAATTCTTTAAAGCAGTCCCTATTGCAAATATTTTGTATTGAGCTTATTTTTATCAATAAATTTATTTATTTACTTAGTAACACACGGATTTGTTAGATGTAAATATTACTATTTTTGAAAATGCTATATATGAAAGCATTTGTGATATAAATAATAGTATTTTTAGCAATAAAGGACTTAATGTCCTCCATATAAACAAATGAAACCTAAATAAAAATTTTGAATTTCAGAAATTTGAGAAATTTTGAATCAGTGAAATCTTTGGAACCACATTTTATTGGACGATATGAATTTAGACATCCTAAAAGACATTGTAAGGACAGGAAAGCCCCTATATATTATGTCTGAATTTGACTTTAAGTCATACATAAACACATCCACATGTGTTACTGAAAATTCTGCCACCTAGAGCACATATTTAGTAAACTACAGCAAAACAGTTTCAAATTAGTCTGCTGTATGTTTAATAGATGTTATTGACCATTTAACCACACTAATCAACTTAAAACATCAAATAATAAAATATAACAAACCAAAGTAAATGAAACTTAAACTAAAGTTGTAAACTATAAGAAACTAGATAGAAATATTGGGGTAGCAAACTGTAATATGATATACCACAAACCTAATATTGATAAGGCATTTGAAAATGATATTACTATTGTAAAATCAGTGGTAAGCAAATCTGAGAAACCATTATACTTGGGATTTTACTTCTTTGGACTTGGGGGCGTGTCTTCACGGTGGAGTATCTCATGGTATTTTGTGTCGTCCTGAGTCGTGCCTCTGGAAGTCACATGATCGCAGCTGTATCAGGCAGTGGTGGTGGTCATGCGACTCCTAGCTCCATGACAGAGAACGATGCAAAATTCTGTGAGATATTCCATTGAAGATACACACCGACGTGCCAAGAAATAAAAACCCAAGTATAAAAAGTAAATGTAAAAATAAGAAAACCCTGGATTACAAAAGGATTCATAAAATCTTGTAAAACTAAAAATAATGTGTTTAAACTAATGAAACTAAATCCTAACAATAATAATATAAAACAACAATATTACAACAAACTAAGTAGGCTACTCAAACTAACAAAAGACAATTATTATTCACAACTTCTACTTCAAATAAAAGATGATTCCAAATCCCTCCAGGAAATTCTAAAATTAAGAAAACATAAGGTTGAACAACTCTATAAAACAAATATTCTTGAAACATACTGGTGTCTTGCAAAATGAAAAATCTCAAATAGCTAACCATTTACATGAATTCTTTGTAAACATTGGGCCAAATATGGCTGATAAAATCCAAAGATTGACTGATGAAAATGATACATTAAAAATTGAAACACTGCCAAATTTCTTGTTTATGGAAGCTAACCAACAAAAATGAAGTTGTAAAAATTATATGTACATTAAACTCAAAATACTCAACAGGAGTTGATAAGATATCTATTACCATAATAAAAATTATCTCCAAAAAATAGCAAAAACCATATCATACCTATTTAACAAAGTTAGGGAAAAAGAAATCTTCCCTCATTGCTTTAAACAGCCCAATGCTGTCCCTGTTTCTAAAGGTGGAAATAATGCAACCAACTATAGACCTATTTCTTTAATCACAAATTTTGCAAAAGTATTAGTAAAAATCCTAAAGGATGGATTTATTAGCTTCATTGACTTGCATAAAATTATACCTGTGAAACAATTTGGATTTCAAAAAAATAAAAACATAAACAAAGCTATAATTGGTATTACTAATGAAATCAGTAGCTGTAAAGATAATAATAAACCCTGTATTCAAATATTTTTAGATCTTGTGAAAGCATTCGATACAATAAACTACAATATTTTGCTAAGTAAACTACATCAGTATGGTTTCCGAGGTATTGTGAACAAATTACTGGAGAGCTATCTGCCTAATAGAATGCAAAACATTAAAGTTGATGATTATTATAGTGAAGATCTCACAATAAAATGTGGAGTACTTCAGGGAACTATATTAGGTCCATTCCTATATACTATATATTACATTAACGATACATTTAAAGTCCCAATAGAGGGTGGTCTTATATCTTTTGATGATACAAGTACTACAAGTACTACAATGTCAGGGAAGTGAGATTGAGATCTGAGTACAATTTGCACCAAATAGTAACATGATTAAATAAATATGTACTGAGTTTGAATGTAAAAAAAAGTGTTTATAACTTTTGGAAGCTACACTGACAGCCTAAGGTGAGTACCTAAATTATTCACCTTCAAATTTCATGAGGTAAATTGCAATATTCAAAGTTGTAACAGTGATGAAATATTTAGGGTTAGAGGAACACAATATTTAGGTTTAAATAATCGATCAAAACTTGAAATAGAAATATCATCTGTTCCAACTGGCCAAGAAAACCAGATATTTAATTTTTATTTTTTACAAAATGTATGAGTTCTTGGAAACTAAACAATTATTAATGCTTTACTTTGCCGTTTTCTGGTCAGTGGCTACATATGGTATCATAGCATAGGGAGAAAAATTATATTTAAGAAAAATACTAGGTATCCCTCTGAAAATTTATTTAGGGAATAAAATCTGTTAGACTTAAAATGATTTTATATATCGAAAAATCAATTTGTTATGATTATGAATGCATGGAAAATAAAGTTCTTGAACTTACTTCAACTAGGAGAAAGATAAACATTGCACCAATCGGAACTAAAAAAGAAGTGTAATAGATGACATAATATAGTGTGCATGAAAGCCTACAACCTTTTGAATGATATTTTAAAACTAAATAAGGTACAGAAAATAAAAAATGATAAATCGTTGAGGAGGCACCTCATAGCTTTATCAAGAGAAGAAATTCACTCTTACTTCTGATTGTTGGTTTTTTGTTGGTAAATTTCCCCTCCCCCTTATTCTATCATTTTCTAGTCATTTTTATTTTCTATCTTTTCTATCTTGTATTTATTGAAATGATACGTGAGGAAAAACAGATGTTAGTCCACTAGAAAGATAGTATATAATTTAGTTAGCTTAGTCTGCTCACAAGCAATAACTGCCTTCAGCAGAATATCTATGAACACTTTACTATTTTATGTAGACAATGTATGTACATAGTATGGTAATTTGGAAATATATTCTATATTCTATATATTCACACAAGGCTCAACAAGGCCATGTCAAAGTGACAAACATAAGTTTGACTTATTGTACTTTGTCATTAATTTCTGCATTTATCTTTCTCACTCTCATTCTCCTCTCCCTTTCCTACCACCCTTCCTCTCCCTTTCTCATGGCATTAAAGACATAAAATTTAACATCATACATTACCCAAAAAGAAGAGGCATGATGCTTGTTTATGAAACTTCTTCAGCAAACTCACTGAACAAACTCAATAAACCCTTCTCGATCAAGCCTCACTTGTTGCTCTGTGATTTTGAAATACATACATTAATTTTTGGGGGTAGGGAAAGGTGTTGTACCTTGGACATATATGTACCTTGAACCTAGGCTAGTTCTAACTCTGCCCAGCAAGACATATGAATACTACTATATGCAGTTCATAAAACTGTCAATTGTGGTCTCTATGCAGTTGATTTTTTTTTATTTCAGCTGCAGTTGAAATTATTAAAAAAGTAAAATGACCTGTCAAATGTAAATATACTTCATTAGTTTCTTGTAATTATAGAGCAAAAATGTGCAAGATCTTATTTGAAATGAAAGAAATTTCTGATTCCATATTGTTTTAAGTGCAGAACAACAAGTTTGAAATAAAACTTATCCTTACCTCAAAGTGGCAGAAAGACACGCACTTCAGTGAGACAAAGAGTTGTACCTTAGACCTATCAGAAGTGTTGTACCTCAGACCAATCCAACGTATAATACCTCCCAAAATATAGTGCTATAGTCACTAAACTATAGTACTATTGTATTTATGTATTGCTTTACAACTAAATGTGAAATACCAATGTTTTTAAAATTTTATTTTCAGAAAAAACAAAATGACATGAAGTGCAATCTGTCTTAAGAGAAAACCTGTAATTAAGGAGAATATTAAAAGAGCCATACCTATGTAGTTGAAAAAAGATATTACAATTAATGTGATTATTTATTATTAATATATTAGTTATTATACATATCAGATGACGTGCAATACATGGAAAAGTATTTGAATTTTCAAAAATACACAAAGGAAGGTACTAACATTTATGCAATCGACAAGAATGATGACACAATGAATCTTCAAGATCTGTTTCCTAATGGAGGATAAGTTCAACAGCTTCAAAAGTTTACATTTAAAATTGATTTATCAAGTGTTAGTTAAAACTCATTTTTGAAAATTTATTATAGACTGTGTTAATCTGAAAAAAATTATGTCTTATTTCATCTTAAGACATTAATTTTTATTTAAAAGTTAATAAATAACTTTGTTTATCCTAAAAAGTTGTCATTTTCCCAACATTATTTTAAACAGTCCAAGATACCTGGGTCCAAGGTACAACTCCTATGTTGTACCTCAGACACTTCTTTCAGGTTTGCAAATAATGATGTTGAAAGACTACATGCTTGAAAAAAATATGTGTGGTGTATATAACTCTAGAACATTCAGAACAAATATTTTGGCCATTGTTTGTCCCAAAATGGCAAAATTAAATATACAAATGTCAAAACAGGTCAGAGGTACACCTTCCCCTACTTTACATGAAGCTCCTCCAACTTCTGCCAATTCTTTAGGTAACTAAAATAGTGAAAATTCAACGACCCCCTCACAGGTTGAATTTGTCGATTTTCGACAGAAGCTCGATTCGTCTCAAAACCAGTGCCCTAGCCCAAAATTAAATGACTAATGTACTGGTGATAAGCATATTTCCAACCAATGGTTCATTTTTCAGAAATTCACGAATAACTTACGTAATAAAAAGTAATTTTCCTCATAAATGTACCCGAGGAAGTCGCCATGTTTAACTTGTTCTTATAAATTGAAATTTCTGTCATATCTGCAAGATAAACAGTAATTCATATACAATCTCCAGCGTAAATCTCAGAGCTGTAGCACAAATAGTTTAGGAGCTACATCGCGTTTGGCATTTTTAAACTCTCAATTTTCGAAAGGAAAAAAAAAAACGCCTTTCAGGGCATATTCCTTGCCGAATGCGGCAAATAATGGAATTTTCTAATAAATTTTGAACGAAGATTATGCTTCTTGTATCGAAATATTGTCCATAGTTTCGGAGAATTGTGCGTTTTCTGCCAATTATTTTGGATAACTAAAATAACGAAAATAGCGCCTAAACCATGCGTACGATTGTTTCCAAATTATAGAAACCCCTAGCCATCTGGCCTGAGTCGAAACCCTGAGATTTTGAGAAACATTCTTCAAAATTTGGGGCTACTTTACATGAAAACGATCAACATTTTCAAACTTTTCTCAAAATTGGGTCCAATTTTTTTCTTTAAATTTGTGTGAGAATAGAGTGGTATAGGTCAGATGGCATAGGTCCGATTTTCACGGTTAACACTGAATTTTCGAAAATTGCGAAAGTTTGAATTTTATTCGGCGTCTTCCTCCAACTACAAAATTGTAGATAGAGATTTTACCTTCAAATAAAATTTGTTATTCATAGTCAGTTCTTCTTTAAGGTCATGTAAGGTAAAAAAAAAAAAATAGTTTTCGCGCAATATTGCGTACACGTGCAATTTAAAAAAATACAAAAAACTGCTCCAAATTTTTTCTTGAAACTTTTGATAGAGATAGTGCTAAATGTACGATATTAGACGCCATATATTAACGCCATATTACTCTATTTTTTTTTTCAAAATTGCAAAATTTTAATTTTTTTGACTTCTCTCACGTCGTTAATATTTACATTAGCGGCGAGTTGTTCACTTTGTTATAATTATGAGTACATGTGCTTTAAATAATGTCATGTAAAGTTTCTCGAAAACTCAACCGTTTTCTGTGCACAAAATTTCGCATTTTCAGAAACGCTAAAACGTCATTGTTTCATAAATGGCGCCAACTTTTTTCTTCAAAATTCTCGAACGGATATTGCTAATTGCACTCTTTTTTTGAGACGTAAAGTTTATTTTGAGTATTTTTTGTTTTTTCAAAAATTACACAAATGCAATTTTTTTTGAAAGATATTTCGCACCGTTAATATCTATATTTCCAGCAATTTATAAATACTATTGTATTTGTGAGTTGATGTATTTCAAATGACTTCTAATGATGCTTTTCGAAAATAAAAAAATTCTGTGAAAAAGAGCTTCAAATTTCGCATTTACTGTACCGCTTAAACGCCATTTTCTTAAAAGCGGCTCCAATTTTTTCACAGAAAATTGCCTTTTAGGATGATGTTTTACTGTTTTTTATTATTCTTAAAATAATTTTTTTGTGCTATTAGGAAACCGAAAAATGAAGAAAATGTCAAAAAATGTACCTTGGGCGGCGATAGATGGCAGCTGGCCAGAGTATGTGGGAAGTGCTATACTAGACGAGACCAAAGGAAATAGAAAACTAATACGGGAATGTCTGTGCCATTCTGTTGCATCACTAGTTTAATTTCTTCTATAAGGTTAAGGTTAACCGTTTACTAGTGACGTGCGGTCCCGTGTATTTTCTTATTAAAATTAATGTTGTTTTATGTAGTCAATATCATTTCAAAGCCCTTCGATGCGTACTTCAATCGTTAACTCTGAAGAAAAAATATGGAACAATATATGACCTGAAATTCTCTCAGTGAGCAACTAAAAATTATATTATTTTCTGTTTATTTTATAAACTGCATACTCTTCAATTTTTCTCGTTGCGATGCTTCTGTTAATTCGATGTGAAATGAAATAACGAATATAATCAGTCTAAAACTTTCCCGGTCACAGTTGTCGCATGTCACCGGTAACGAAAGTTCGAAGGCACATCAGCAGTTGACGGTTAAGGTCTTATTAACCAGACTTATACTCTCTGGTTAAGGTTACTTTGCACATTATTTCCAGTTTCTTGTTTAGGCTGCCCTTTCGTTTTTCCCTGCTAGAAGCGCACCGTCATGCTGTTTTTGATTCGTTGAATTTCGCCTTGTGAGTTGCTTCTGATACCGAGCAGTGGTAATGGCGCTTACATCCTTTGCACAATATTTCTTCCTCGAAGTTTTCTTTGCTCTGACAGCACTTAATTATCGCTCACACACTGCACTTTTGATGCTGTTTAATAAGAAACCTTACTTTACGGGTTACCTCAACGCTTATTGTGATGTAAACCCTTCCGAGAGCGGAGCAGGCTTGGCGAACGTCCGTCTTCCGTCACCGACCGTCCGTCTTCCGAGAGCCACCACCGTCGTGATAATGATGATGATGATAATAATAATAATAATAATGATTATAGTAATAATAATAAATTAACTATGAGTAATATTAATAAATATAATACTCTTGAAATGAAAGTAGAAATGGTAGTAATATATTCGAATATACAAATACCTTTTAATTACATTTTTTTAAAGAAATCAGGATCTCTTGGTATATACAATAAATAGTAAACGATGATTCCAGTCAAGTCAAAAATTCTATTTCAACGCCAGATGTTCCCATCTCTTTTGCAAGATCCTCTTCAGTACCTGAAACTTCAATACCTGAATGTTCAGGTTTAGATACTGAACAGGATCGCCCAAATGAGATGGAAACGTCTGTCGTTGAAATATAATTTTTGACTTGACTAGAATTATCGCCTGCTATTTGGAATACTTACAGTTTGTTTGTGCTGTAGAATTCATTTCATAAAATAGGCATGCAGCAGTGTTAAAACCGTGTGCTCCTACAAGTTGTCCACTATTCAGCGGAATGTATTAAATAAGCATGTAATAGATGCAATCACAGGTATTAGGTACTACCTTCCTTCCCAACAAACACTTTTCAAAACAATTTTATTTGCTTCAAATGTTCTTAAAATAAGAGTAATTTACATATTCCTCAACACAATTTTTAAATACATTGACAGTTAGCAGGTACAACTAACATGACACATTACAATCATGATCATAAATAAACACGAAATAAAATGATAAAGTAACACCATTCTTACTATGAACTACAAACTAAAATTCGTTTTTACTAAAATATACTTATAAATTCAGCTTTTTCATTGTAATTGCTGCTAAATATTCATACAATAAGCATACAATTAACGATTGTCCAATATTCACAGATTAAGTATCTACTCTACCATTACTCTATGTTTCATATTTCTTTGTGTTTCATTTAATCTGTTCATTTCAACAGATACTTGTATGCATATTTAACATTTATGGACTGTGCAACATGCGTCTTATAAATGATAAAAACTTTTTCAGACAATTTTACATAACAGATATGTTTATTTTTTAAGAAATAGTACATATAGGATTTTACTACTGGAACAGATTTGCAGAATGAGAGACTAGAGGTTGACATAGAAAAAATGCATATAAATGATGAACAGAAACAAACTGTAAAGAAATTATAAGATTTAGGGAAATTCATAACATCAAAATACTGTATTAACAACTCTAATTTTAATTCCATTAATTTTTTTTCTAAAGTTGTCAATGACAGTTTCACTGATGAGCTGCCTTTTACACTTACTACTTATCTGCCCCAAGAAAGCTATGAGATGGCAGCTACAATTTTTAATCTTCAACATTACAGTTTGGATGTTGAAATCCATATATTGAATGAAATATCTAGCTATTATAAAAATAAAATATAAATGTTTTAGACAATGTGAGCTGCCAGTAACATTTATGTTATGAATTTTGAATTTTTCACTTTTCCTGGCAAAGCCTGCTCAGATAATTCTAAGCATCACAGCCATAACGACATTCAGTACACAATTTCATTCTGCTCTTCATGAAATTCAAAACAATGCCTTGCATCATTAAGAAAAAAATGGATTTGGTATTTTTTATCAATGAGATAAAGTTTTCAGTGCACAATTACTAATTCAAAATAAATACCAGTTTACTGTAATATTTTATTTTTATACACCGTTTTGGTAATAAACATTATTTTTCCATTTTGAATAAATTTTGATTATGTCTCAATCTTAACATTGACGTAATTGAAATTTTGCTTTGAGTTTCTCATTACATGAAATTTTATTTGTTCACATCATCAAAGAATTACTTTATATCTTTTTCTGTTACTCTGTCCAATCAAGAAAAAAAGAAACAGTCATGCAATTTGCATTACTTTCATTTTATTATAAATTACATTAAAGATAAAAAACATACTACCATTGTAATTTTTATTACTAATCAGCACAATAAAATTCTGAATTTGGTGTCGAGGAAAGTAGGTTCTGACATTACTGAATTTCTTATTGAGTACTGAATCAATTAAAACCCACGCCTTTCAGTCTCATCCCAATGCCTTCTGAAAATTCTCTTGGTTATACAAGTGCTGCATCACAAGAGTTCTAATTGTCTCTGAACAAAATGTGCAACAGTTCAGACAGTCTATCATTCTGCATTTTTCATATTTTCTTGCCTTTATTTTGAAGGCTGGAAGAAGTTTTGGGATATGCATATTTCAACAGCCAACAACATCCATCTTACATTTATACATATTTGCATTGCTATTATTGTTTCAGAAAACACTACTCTACATATTTAGGCCAGTTCTACTTAATGGCCACATAAATATAGTTGAGGGCCCAGTTTTAAAAATACTTTCTCTTCAACAATATAAGCATATACATATGGATAGAATAAAGTTGTACAAACATACGAGCACAGTATTGTTATTATTCATTCAGTAGGCCATCATAATGTTATATATTGATAAGTTAATCATCCCAAAGAAGAAACTTGAGATATCATTTAGTTATGTCAAGCACAGTCTGAAGAGAGCTGAGAATAAGTCAGCAAGAAAGTGCAGATAGAGAACACTCTGATAACTCTGGAAATGTGCAAGTCCTATTGTTACACACTCACCTGATGAAGTGCACATTGAGTACCTAGTTCACTGTTGCTCTCATAAAAATGTTGACAAAAACTACTCTACAAAAAGGTAAAATGTCTGGGGAAGGGAAGAGGTGGGGCATGACCACATGACAACTACAGTACCTGTAACATCTTTGTATGGCATAAATTCCACCACACATATCTCATTGTGCGTGAATGTTTCATGGAAATAGAGACAGAACTAAAGATTTGTATGATTGTGTAACCTGAAAATAGTTCCAGTAACTCTTTGCACAAGGTAAGTGCACCAAGAATTAAAAGTGACCCAAACATTGACTTTTAGGCAATGGAGTGATCCCAATATGGATACAGCATTCTTGACATTTCTGCATATTAGTCTTGTACTTGGTTTCGTTGGTAAAACTATATACCGTGTTTGCCCAAATACAAGTCGACTCTGCATATAAGACGACGCCCTAATTTTGAAAAGGCCTTCTGAGAATATTTTAAAATTTTAACTATTTCTTAAAATTTAGTCAAAATAAAATTGCAAATTGTCTCATTGACTAGAAAATTACCTCGATGAGAATATAAAGACTTCTTGCCTGAACTATTAATTTCTTGTTCCTTATAATCATGACAGTTTTGACCATTATCATTATCATCTTCACATGTGTCAATGTTTCTTTCTTTTAGGTCCTCCTTCCAAGCTGCAATATCTGACTTTTTAGGACCTTCTGAAAGTTTTGCGCGTGAAATCTGCGTTGTTCTCAGTCTGTCGCCATCTAAAACATTTCCTCCGGTGTCACCCGATTTGCTGTCTCGCACTTCTTGATAGCCTCTGTTTCTTTTTAATAGTTCTTTCATATTCTTTAACAGAATACAGCATTTGAAATTTAGCATCGTTTACCATTCTTGAGATCTAGTGCGTGAATGTAAACTGCGAACTATTAAATCTCTCCCTCCGTTTCGCGATTAAAGTGGGATTTAGTGACAAGTTTCCAAGTTTGGTAAGTTTTTGCTAAACAAAATTCATTTTATCGTCCTTTTCTGTTGTTGGATGTAGAATGCGTAGGTCTATAATTGTTTTTTTTTTTCATTTTCATCTCTTTGAAAACGCAGGTTCGCACTCGCCAGGTGTCGAAACGAGAGTCCGCACCGCCTCGTCGAATCCGCATTGTGCAACAAAATCTCGGCATTCATCTTCATGACACTTACGTTTCATTCGATACAATGTCATTCGTTTGAGATTCTCTCTTTACCACCCCATTCAAAAATGCCGGTCTGAATTGTCCAGGAAATTTCGCAGTGTGTGATGAGAATATGAGCGCGATTGAAACTACTATTGTAGATACGCGCGATATTTTTACCGTCTTCGCATCTTACAGTTACGTCAACATTTACAAGTTTCGCGACATGGAATGTCAAAGGAAAACATAAAGCATAACCGACTAGGCTTAATATGCGGATACAAGACAACACCGTATTTTCGACTGATATTTAGAAAAAAAATCGTCAGATATTAGGCTAATGATAACCGGGTCTGACGTAGTTACAACGGGAATACTGCTTTAGATGTGATGAGAAATATATATGGTAATAATTTTGAATAAATGGAGTAAAATTACAAAAAATATTGGCTCGGGGGGGGGGAGGGGGTCATGTCCCGTGTAGCCCCCGTTGGATCTACCACTAACATCACATAATAATAAGGTTAGAAATCGGTATTTGAATGCTCTACTAACGCCTAACATTTAGGTCGAGTTTTGAGACATGTATGGGAATGTGTCGAGGTTTGGGAATGTAACTTACCATTTTGAAATTACAATGTTATCATTATCAATATTTTTTACAGACACTGGTCTAAAATACCATAAAACTCTTATGATTAGATTAGCAGTCTTACATATTTTTCAATAACTGACGTGGTAACAAGAAAGGGACAGAGAACCAACAATAAAATTTCAATCTTTTTTCATGCAGAAATATCCTTTAGTGTTCTACCCGTGTCTTATTTGGCCAAATTCCTTTGTGTCAGCTTTAGGATTATTACTATCAGTCCAGAACTAATTACAACAGTATTGGTGCTTGACAATTCTTGGCATCAAGCAAAACTGAAATTCAGGACCACATACCAAACATTTATTTAAAAAGGATATGCATGTGCTATATTTTTTAATAAAAATGTAATGATGTAATTACTACCAAATTCATTATAGGAAACAAATTAATTACAATTTTAAGTAATAAGTGATTACTTAACAGTGACTTATTAATTCACGAAGGAATTTTTAAAAGATTATATGGATTTTCCAATTTTTTCATATGTACCATTTTTGGCCTCTCTCAATGTTTGATCACCTGGCTGGCACTGCATTTCATTTCTTTTCGGAGGATGTCAGTTTAAGGTATGACTTTGGCATACTTGTTATTTTCAGAATCAATAAAAATATGTTTACACATTAAATGTATGAGTTTTGTTTAACCTATCATATTTCACAGAATATAAACAAATGAATATCTATTACATTAGCTCCGCATATTCTGTTTTTGGTTTAACATAGTACAGAGCCATTTTAACTGCTTTGGGGGCTCTTGCTTCCACATTAATTTGGGGGCCCCTAATAGCCTCATATATATTCCAATAATGCACATATATCACTCCGTTATACCAACTGTCATAAATCACTTTTTTACATTGTTTTTATTTTATATTTTGAAAACTATTAAATAATATTTTTAAGAACTATCCCTCAGGGAGGGGGGCCTGGGCTGGGGCCCTTTGGGTCCATGTGTTAACACGGGGCTGACACAGATTTCTTAAATGTGCCAGCTTTTGATGCACTTACCTTACCTACTATTTTTTTTAACGTGGATGGTATTGTATGAAGGAATGCTATGTAATTCAATGCAACACATATGAATCCATCATGTATGGATGCAATGTTATTTGATGCATTTCATACACAGCATAGCTTCATGCATTGCTATGTATGAAGCAATGCAATGTAGTACATGACAGGATGCATTTTTATTCATTTTCATATCTCTGAAATTTCAGTTCCATTCATAAATGTAGAACATTCTCGCAATTTTAATGAAGTTTGAAAAGACTATAAAAGTCCATTCTTATTTGAGTTTTTGTCTTTCTAAATTCTTGTCTCTCCCTGCCAAACTAATTTACTTACAATGCACAAGTGTAGCTTTTACAATATTTTAGAAACTGTTATTTATAATTTGTATCTGGAATATAAATGTTTACATTTTATTTTTTTGAAGAATTAATGACTTTTGTGAATGATCATACTAAAAAGGTAATATTTTTGGATGGTATTGTATTAATTATAATGTTGTAACTCCATTTTAATGAGTCACCTTTCATCCTGTCTTGTAATTGGAGCATATAGTACACACAAGAGCAATGTACAAATGCAGGGCTATATTTCTAAATGGATGATTGTACTCTAATAAACTGGGATTTGACCATGACTGCATTAGTTCATACATTATTACGTTCATGTTCAATAATCCATATTTTGACATGCAATGGAAATTTTTTTTAGAGAAAGAAACATTTAATATCACAAGGACAGTAGTCATGTAATTAAGATGTAAAATAATTAGTCACGCACAATGAATAGTATGCATACATTGTTCTTCCAGTCATTTGATATTTAGCTCCAAAGGAGAAGATCACTTTATAAAGAGAGTTGGCACATTTCATTCATTGTTAAATGCTAAACTAGATAGAGCAGTTGCTGTAATTTACTTGGTACAAGAAGCTAATCATATGTTCAAATCTTATTAATTTTATTTTTTATTTAAGTAATTTAGTTTGTAAATCTAATGCTCATAACAAAGTTAATTAATTGGTAATGAAGACTCATTGTCAAATAGTGCACACACTTGTTCTAGGTTTTTGGGAGTCTGAAAATCAAAACAGTTCAATCATAACAACTTTTGCAAGGAATTGCAAGTTTATTATTAAATATATTGTTTTTATTATTTATATGAAACATTCAATGAAATATATTTACAGATCCTTTCAGAAATACTCAAAGGTTGCAATTTTTTACATCAATGTTGTTAGCATGAATAAAAAAGTTGTGAATCGAAGTATCTTCTTGAAGGCATTGAAATTCCCAACGTGTGTGAACATGTATGAATTTGTGACGGTTGTAGGTCAGTGCTACAACCTAAAATGTACGTTATTAAAACATTTTTATTTAGGTATGTATACTAGGTACATTACTGTCATTCATACTTATTCCCGTGAGTCATAATCGCTACTTGGTTTTTTTGCATTAACTGCAAATGAGAATGCTCCGCACGTGTAATGGCCTGGTGTGATTGGCTTGGCGATATTAATTGCTGCCTGGAAGTTGTTATACGATTTAATTCTAGTGACATCTTGCGTTTGATCAATTGGGACGATTATCCGATCTGGAGCTTCAATACCAACATTGATTCGTAACGAATCTCCGGATTGAATAACAGTGCGCAGCTGAATTAAACATCAGAAGCTACTGTAATTGAATTGGACAATGCAAAGCCAAAGTAAAGACGATGACAAACGACGTCTGCGAGCGGAGGGTGGTTCGGCGGGGTGTGAATCTATATGTTCATGCGACGGAGACCGGTCGCTGCCTCCTTCCCTGCTTTCGTATTTGACATAGTATGCAAGGACAATGCGACAAGATACAGAAGTCGTGTCATACATGGCCGAACCATGGTGGAAACCACCACCACTATGGTACCAACAGAAATAATTCACCCAGATCGTAGTCTGTGTACGTTGTACGTGCAAGCTAGCTGAACAACCAGCTGAACAACGTGCAAGTTAGTCCGACAGCCAGGGTGAGGAAACGCTCGCTCTAAAGGTGGCTCCACACATTCGGCATTCGCCGAGCCGCGAGCTACTGCTCCGATCCCGACCAGCTGAAGTGATCGGCGAATGTTCACTCCCTTTGATGCGTCCAAATGACCGACACGCAGCGGGTAGAGTGAGCGCCGAATGTTCGTCACTCGGCAAATAGCAAGCGACCCATCCACACTACTCGGGATTCGGCGAGTGGTAGCTCGCTGTTCGCGGAATAGCGACTGTGTGGAGACGCCTTAAGCGAGGATAAACTTGAAGGCAAACTTAAACCCCAAGGCAACAGATATTGCCATCGTCATTAATGGCAGAGATTAGACAATTAGATTGCTTTGTGAATGGAAAACTCTAAGTATGTGAAGATATAATGTTGTACTTGCTACACATACAGTACAGTATGTTAAGTTCCCTTTGTATCAAATGTAGGAGCACTTCTGCTCCAATGAGAGAGTGGCGCTGCAAGTACTCTAAAAAGGATTTGCGTGACAATTTCGTTTACAAACAGAAGAGTGCACATGCCCTTCGTTACTATAGGTCGAAAAACCATCATGGCGTCGCTAACCTCGGGAAGGGCGGTGAAGCCATCCCCCTCTACTTCCGAGGGGGAGCTTAGTTGAACTCAATGACCGCCTGCAATGATAACTGATTCGCTTTTGAAACTTCGTTCTCACGCTCAAGAAAAGATAACATTCTAAGGCAGTGGTATCAAGGTCTGCTACTGGTGGCAGTGGCACGCGTTGTGGCAATCATGCCATGCCATGAGCTTCTCTGCGCAACTAGAGTCGGGAAAGGGAACTATTAATAACTCCGCCGTTTTACAATAGTGGTGTGTCTGGTCGCAGGGTAATGAACTGCGTGGAGGGACGATTTCGTTGTGGCATTCGTGCCACGGACTCCCGCTCGTGGCATCGACCTTGACAACAGTGTTCTAGGGTTCGGGACCGTCGCGTCAAGGTCAGGCCGTCTTGCCCCCGCCCTCCAGCGCCGAGGCAGCGCAGGCGGGGAACTTGGGCCGCAAAGAGAGGGAACCACTTCGCCACTTTTCGCGCATGCGCAGTCTATATTTTTCTGAAGTTGCCGACCATGTAATTTCAAGTAAACTGAAATTGTGACTTCGGGATCGTTTCGAAGAAACATCGCTATGTGAAACATGTAAGTACAACGCATTTCTGAAACGAATACATTCGCTATGGACCGCTTTCACCAAACTCGTTTAAGTAAATAATCGACTGCTCATTTATTAAAATATTTCTCTATTAAGTAGATGGCGGCAACTTCTATGATCTACGACGCAGTACTTTAACGCAGCGTTTACGCTGTAAATTGTGAATTAATGCTACCTTGATGTGTCTGACGAGGGACATTCTATGCCACTCCCTGTACAAGAGCAAACGCGGATGCCCGATGCGAAACGACAATGAAGAAAGAATACTGAGGTCCGCTTTTCTGGGATGGAGCGGCGAGAGAAAATGCGGAAGTTGGAGGAAGAGTGGTAGAGTCGGGGCGGTGGAGGGAGGGCAGGGCGGTGGCGCGGCGGTGGCGGTGGCGGGGGCGGTGGCGGTGGCGGTGGCGGTGCAGGGCGGTGGCGGAGCGGTGGCGGAGCGGTGGCGGTGGCGGTGGCGGTGGTGGAGCGGTGGCGGAGCGGTGGCGGTGGCGGTGGCGGTGGCGGTGGCGGTGGCGGAGCGGTGGCGGTGGCGGTGGCGGAGCGGTGGCGGTGGCGGAGCGGTGGCGGTGGTGGAGCGGTGGCGGGGACAGGGAGTGAGGACGGCGGTGCGAGAGCGACGCATATTGGGGCAAGATCCCGAAAAGCTGGCCAAAAGTCAAAAAAATAATTTTATGTAGAGGATTTTTAAGTAAGCAGTTGGGTAGACTGGTTTCCAGAGTGTTTAATTTGAACGGTTAGAAAACGTCGAGGCGTCACAGTGACGCTCTGCATCATTGGAAACGTGGCTGTTGAGCGAGCAGCTGTTACGTGACACAAATATAAATTAGCCGTTACTTTGAACACGTGTAAAAGTTTTCGGTTTTCAGCAGTCTTCATCATTCAAAATGGACGAAAACTGTGAAAGTGAGTACAATGTTTACATGTGTTACAAATACTTAAAAACACGTCAAAATTACTTAATAATTAATATTGAAACAAAATAATACAATTAATTTGTTTTTTCTTCTTTTTTTAAAGTGGAAAACAATTATAAGTTCCATAGAGTTTCACACCAAAATTTTTAAACTTCTATGTCTATTATTAAAGTTAAAAAATACGCTACTGTTAGCTGCTATTCTGCATATCTTGCAGCCTTATAATTCTAATGATTGGAACATTTTTAGAAATTTTTTAATGCTTAATCCTCCATGTTGGATCCGCCATTTTGTTTTTTGCAATGTTTACATTGGAATCGGAATCAGCGAACCCATAAAGCTCTCGTTACAAATGTTCATGAAAAATGTTAGACTTTTTCAATTTTTAATCCGCCATAGTGGATCTGTCATTTGTTTTTTTGTAATTTGGACATTAGAATCTTAATCCCCGTGGCCAAAAAACGTTGAATACAAAATTTCATTAAAACTGGATAACGTTCTCATATTTGGGCCAGTTTTTCGGGATCTCGCCCAATGTGCGACGAGGCAAGGCGGGGTGAGGCGAGGCGAGGGCGGCGGGAGGTTGCCGGGCGAAAGGGCGTGTTTATCTGGCGGTCCCTGGGGAGGCACATTGCCAGCCTCCACGAAAGGCCAGGCGCCACCGGGCGGAGTCCGCCATCGCTCGGCCCAGGGGTGCCAACCACGAGCACTCATATCACCCGCGAGTCGCGGGCCTGGTCATCGAATTCGCAAAACGTTTCGACACCTCACGCGGACCGTACCACTGCCTCCCTCCCCTCCGCGCTCGCGCATTCAGACTGATAAATGACATTGGTCCGCATGCTGAACACATTTTCGCCACACGCTGCATGACCAACGAGTTTGTACAAAACGGGGTCGCCGTGTTGGCCCACCACGATTCTCACGGTGTGGGCGATCTGGCCGTGCCGTGCTTCGGATTTTGTTGATGTAAGAGATTCGGAACTCGATACTTACGGCGCAGGCAAAATGGGGAAATTGTACCAGCGATCGGTCAGCGATTTTCTTAGTAATTTAATTATTGCATTACAGAACATTTTAAACATTTTGTTAAAACTATCAAACCTGAGCTATGAAGACGATGAATGAGAAAGCAATCAACTCATAATCTGCCTAATAAATGCAGTTTCTCTAAAATATAGCGCCGTGCATAAAAACTGAGGTTTTCAGACAGGTTACATTTAATATAGACATATCGCAATACAAACTATAAACAATTTGGATCTGAACATGTGAGTGATGTTTGTTTTATTTTATCGTGGTTAAATCGTTGTAAATGGGAACTAAAAATCAATCCAAACAAATCCAGTTAAAAAATATTTTCACTCAGAAAAATACATGATCTTCCTACATTAAACGTTAAGATGGAACAATCCCATGGGTTGATCCCAAATCACCCATCACATATTTAAGCGTCTCCATTGACACAAAAAGTAATTGAAAATCACACAACAGTCTTGCTAACAGTAAAAAAAAACCTTTCTAGATGATAGCCTCTGTTAAACCATACATCTTCATTAGAAATAAAAGTATCACTCTTCATTTATAAATCTTTCATAAGACTTTCTATCACGAAGTCTACAAGACCGACTCGATTTTGAGATAAGACAGGTACGAGTGTCATTTTAATGCAACAATAGGAAGCAGCATGATAAGACGGTAGATTCATTAAAGCAGAATAAAAGTAAAATTAGACGCTACACTACTTTACAAAATTTACAAAATATGAAGTTACATTCTCCCCCAAAATATCGCATTTTGTTTAAACGCTTATCAATTCGAAGTGTACAAAAATTCTTAGTGCCTTTCCTTTAGGATCAACACACAAGTATTCCACTTGAAGCATTCTGTTAACTTTGGATGACTGTACCAACGAAGCCTGCAATTAGACTCAAATTTGGTTCTCGAGTCTTCAAATTCATTTAGAATGTCTAAGAGATAATGGACCATGACTCACATTCTCAATGTAATCGTAGGTATTTAATTTTTGCTAAGTAGTTATACCAGCCTTTTCATGGATTACATTCTTCTTATGTAAAATATATAGAGGATGATTTCATTTCCGAACTCCTCTCTCTGAAGTACTTCCTGTCCCTCTAGTTCCAACTCCGTCCCGTCAGTCCCATTGGTGGACAGATTCCGCATCGTCATTTGGCTCTAGAATTTCGAAACAACTTTGGCAAAACTGCGAATGCCGAGCGCCATTGAAAGAACTAGGGGGATTTTAATGAAATGTTATTTTTTTTCCTTTTCACTTTAGAACAATGCCTTTTAGTATAGACATTTATTTGATGTTATGACAAAAGGAAATGACCCATTTTTATTTGTCTTTTTTGCATTTTTCGTTGATTTCGACTAAGAAGTCATTTGTTTCCTATTTCTGTCATTTTAATACATTTTTGGGTAATTTAATTGATTTTAATATCAATTGTAATGGTATTCCCTTCAAATAATATTTACGAGATGCAACAAATATTCTCAGAATTTCTGAGTAGTTTTATTTGATTTCTTCGCTCAGAAATTGTGATGCCAGACGTTGCATGTAATCTAAAGTACCTGTGACGCTATTGTCGGCTTTGCCGATTTCGGGATAATAGGCAGAGATATCCTGGTAAAGAACAGTCCAAACCAAAATTTTGAAAGTTGAGTTCACTCGAATGAATAGAAAAAGCTTGGATTACATCAGTAACGTATCAAACAACTTGAGTTGTTCATTTGAAGTGGTTTGATAACATTTTTATTTGCTTTTAGTTTAAAAACATTTTAAGAGTTCATTTGTTGGTTCATTTTTGCCCATGATTTAGGTTATCAAAATCCGCACCCTAACGAGCGGAAGTGCATGCACGTAGATTGGCGTTCATGGCAAGTCCTGAATTTGCAACCTTATCGCTATCCTCCAAATTAGGATTGTAGTTATTACTTGATTTAACAAGCATTAACGTGAAAAAGTTTCGGATTATTCTACAACATAATTACAAGTTTCATAACTATTTTTATTTACAAATTCGGTAATAAAGAAAAAACTGTACATATACAAAAATAAACTTCTCAATTTACCGGTACACTCATTTGGTTGATTTACTTTAACCTTTCAATATATTTAACTTTGAATATTTTGCACGTACAGGTTTCTTGGAATAAGTTTTTCAAACTTCTAGGCCTTGAAGAGGGGCAAAGACATTCACTTTTTGCCGAATGAACACGTGATCGGAAATTTCATATAAAGGAGTTACACATGTGACATTTGACCTGACTGTTAGGCAATTCATGCGTCGCTGTTCGGCAGATAAGCAAAAACTCCTCAACTACGTTAGAGCGCGACCTGCCGCACATCACTGCTTGAGAAGTTGCCTAAGCATCAGGGGCAAACATAACATGTGTGACTTTCCCTATATAGGATTTCTCACCGTACCATGTTCATTGGCAAAATGGAATCATCTTCGATCCCTCTACACGCACTAGAAATTTGTAACATTTAATCTGAGACAACTGAACGAACGCAGCTGCATATCAGTAGCGCCCTTACATGCAACATCGAAGACATGCCAAAGAGAAGACTCATTACTTCTATGGGCTTTGAATGGACTGAACGCGCGTGGAGCAAAGAACCCCAAGTGCCGTGCATTGGGATTGGCAAGCCCTGGGCGCGTCCGGTTCGTTTCGCTTCCTCCCTTCGCCCCAGCGAGGGGGCGGCTTCCCACCGCTTCGATTCTCGCTCCCCAGAGGGCGCCCGAGCCCCTGCTTGCCTTCCAAGAGCGCTGCTCCGGAGCCGCAGACCTACGTTACTCAGGGCCTTCCCCGGGGCCTTCATTTATACGTAGGATACGTTTGGGATCGACAAGGGACTGGGATCACTTTAACCCGTTATATCCCAGCTTAAGATATACCTTATGTTAATTTCTTTATTTTATTTCCATTGCAATGCAATTCGGTAACGTGGCTATTGGCCTCGACAGATATTTACGACGGCGCGTAAGCTAGTTCTGGAAATTCTAAATGCTAATTGTGGATTTAGTCGAGATTTATAAAGTTACTTTAGGCTCCTGATCGGGGCATATGCAAGTCTTGCGACGTTCAAATCTTCTAAAACGATGTTTAGCGACCATATTCCCCAAGAGCGCTGCTTCAGAATCAAATACCTACTTTACTCGACATCTTCTACGAAGCCTTCATTTCTACGAAGGACATGCGATCGAAAAGGGTCTGGGACCACTTAAAAGTGACTTGCAAATTAAAAGCAATGCTATTACAATAGTCATAAACATAGTTCAACTTATTTACTGATGGAAAAACCTTGCAGGTGATTCAGAACTGTATTGTGCGTGTTTCTATGTCCATTGTATTATGGAAGGAAACAAAATATTTAACGAAACGTACCGAAGGTAAAGAGGCATTCAATCGACTTTCTATCTAAAGAAAGATAATTTGAATTCATTCAACAACAAAAGTTTGAAGTATGAAAAACAACGCTGACCTTAACCCCTTTCGATAGCTAAATTTTAACAAAATATGGACCATTTTAATACAATGTCATCCAAAATATGAGATCATCTTGTATCGAATTGTCATGACAATGTAACACGTAAATTAACTGGAAGTTGGTTAAAATAACGGACATTGGCCATATTTTTATTAGCTTTTAATTGAAACTTTGCAATCGTTTTTCTCTCTCCTGAAAACGTTAACTTTTTAGAAATGTGTTGTTAAAGTTTAGCCACCGATATACATTCTCCAAGAATTCTATGCAAAGTCAATTTTTCGGATTTCAATTAAAAATGTTGATTTTTGTAACGAAAAATTTCCTCAAATCTGCTTTACGGTTTCTATTGAATTTTTTATATTTTCGGGATTTATTTTCCTTATTCCTCAAGCATGTGTTCAGTAGTCTCGTTTTTACATTTCAATACAATCACGTAATTTCTTTGCATGTTGTACTCTGAGAAGAGAGATTTTACAGTTATGGCTAATTTACTGTGGAAGTTCATGTGCGTTTCTTAAGAGGAGGAAAGAAGTCAATTGCAAATACTATTTTAAAAAGAACCTACAATAAATTAGTGGTATGTTTCATTTATACACTCATACAATGTCAATTAAACTGAACAGAAGAGGTCATTTTCCTTAAAGTGTACGTTGTTCTTTGCCAAAGAAATAGCTATTTCACTTATTGCTAGATTTCAGCTGTATGTTACCGCCAGAATCAGGTTGTGAAGGGAGCGCAAGAAGAATACATTTTCTTTAGGCAGCCCTCCTTCTCTGACTACCAAACTTTTTTCAATAGAAATAGTTTGTCGTCTTGAAATTGAAAAAGGATTGGGCAAATTGAAATCGGTTCGATTTGCCCTTCGAGCTGGGTTTCCTCCAGTCCACGACGCTTCTACTGTGTGAGATGGGATTATCCGCAACTAGTAGTGTTTCTGACTTCCTCCAGGCCCTTGGGTTGGTCATGACTCGTGTTCAATGTGGGCGCTCAGCAGACGCCCAATGCTGAATCAAATAAGCGACAAGAGGTAGGTAGTTTGAGTTGAGGTTTAGCAGTTTACAGACGGAACTCCTTCTCTCATGCCGTAAAGAAGCATTATAAACGTTTCTCTTTTCTGGCCACTGCAGTGCTCTGTGATAGGGACTATTAATACACAAGAGGAGGAAATGCTCAAAATTCCTCTTCAAAGCGATTTCGAGTTTTCACATCGAATAAAAAACACGCGTAGTTTAAACTAGATCAAAATGAATTGCCTGGCAACTCTGAATTAAAAAATATAAATTTCTGCTCATTCATCAAAGAAAACATATTCGTAAAATTCTATTCTAATGAAAATATGCGAAGGCATTCCTCTCTTCTCTCCCCTCAGAAACGGCCATGCCATGAAACTCATGCTAATTGGTACGATTTGCCTGATTGTACCAGCAGTATTAGGTGAAATTGATCTATTCTGCATTAATTTGAAATGTACTGTATTATAGTCTTATAATACATGTCAGTTACTTGTAGTTCGTAATGGCTGAGATTTAACCCGTAAGATTTAATTGTGAATAATAGCTTGAATCTTCCATCGATCTCTCAGTCGTTTCGAAAAGTCGAATTCGGAATTAAGAAGCCTTCTACGTGCAAAGAACAAGTTCGTAAATGAAATCAGAATATCTGTAAGTGTACTTTTCTTCTTTGTGGTTTTGCTTTCTTTTCGGCAATCAATGTAGTTTCGCACCAGTGACAAGTCTTCAGGGAGAACTACAGAATGTTCATTTGTATTTCTACGACAATCTTTTTTAATCAAATTGGGGCAAAGGGGGAACTTTAATTATGCCTAAAATTCACTTCACGGTTTTAAAAACCCAATGAATATGCTTTATCCGAATAAGAACCTTCGGCAATTTCCACTCTGTGAAAATTGAAATAATGTCAGTTATACAGACCATACCAAGAACTGGGCAACTGAAGCAAAAAACGTGAAGTATGGTCTAATTCTTCTAATTCGAGTGACGAAAAAAAATTCAAACGCATTTGGTAAATCTTAAAAATAATGTAAAAGAGTCTGATTGTATTGAAGTGATAAAGATAATTGACTTTTAAAATGAAAATGGCGTTCCAACTAAATCCAATTACAAAGAAGCACCTTGTAAGTCGAACCTGACTAAGTGGGATTTCAAGAGACCGACATATTGTTATTAGGTAAGATGACTTAAAGAGGCATCTTACAAATCCAGTTTTTCATTTATTTAAATCCCAAAAATGTTCATATCATCATAAATGAATTAACTAGTACATTGTCGAATAAGAAATTTTGAGTTACAAAGGTGAATCTTAAACAAATATGAAATTCTTTTACAAGAAAATTCCACAAGGAAGTTGCTATTCCTTGAGTTTCAAGGTGTTATGTAACACATTTTATTACTCATTTTAACTGCAAATAAAAAGTTAAAATACATGAGTCAATTTTGATACATTAAATACTTAACAAATTTCTTCATGGATCTTGAATTTATCACATTAGATAGTTAGATAGATTTATCACATTAGATAACTAATTTAATTTTCACTTCAACATTTGCCATGTGCGTACGACAGATTGAAAGTTCTTCTACCTACTAGTGCTCAACGGAATAGTCAGTTAGTACCTGTTAATATTAAAATAAAATGAAGAATGATTTCAACATTTTGGAAAATGGAAAATTTTTGAGAAATTCACGAATGATACGTTCTCTGTTCCAAACACAGAGAAAACTCTAGATGAAATACTTCCAGTTAAACAGGTTTTACATGGTCAATAATATAGGTTTTTCGTTTAAAAATATCGGGCCATAATAATTTACCACACGTATAGACGTTTCCCACTTACCAACGTTTGAATTAAACATTGAAACATTATATTAGAAATTATGCTTTTTACAAAATGTCAGGTTGTGTTGCATCAAATGTTAAAACTACTTGTGTTGGTAAAACTTACTATTTTCTTCTGTTACTATTCATACATTTACCAACTTCACAAAACTCACTTTTGCTTATCGATTTGTTTGTTAGAATAAGTGAATGTCAATAGTAAAGCCAAAAGTCAATGCCTCAGAACTTTGATATTTATTACGAATTGAAGTTCGTCCTTTTACCTCGTTCACATGTATGTAATAGAATTCTATTTTCCCCTCAATATTATATTCTAGTGTTCTGGCTCTGAAGTAATGTGGACATATTTTAAAACTGTCGTTACCCAAGTAAATGGATTTATTGAAAAAAAATATGAAACTTCATGTATTTCAATTAACATTGATTTAATTGGGTGTTTCGTAACAGACACAAGAGATATCAATTGCTAAAAGGATTATATGCTAGAATGGTGAGGATAACTGTCACGAAATCTTGCCAATGGCAAGAAATCTTGAATATGAATGATCTTGACAAGTGTGTGCACGATTTTTCTTCAGGAAAGTATCATTACATTACATTTTAATACCGTTTGACTAATTGTTCCACCATAGCCACAACTCGTTACAAAACTCACTTCCTAAGTGATCACGTAGTTTCTTGGAATGTTAGATACGGGCATATCATAGAAGGTTGGTGAAAGAGAGATGCTTTTTTTTATGGTCTACACAACACCTACTAATTTCCAGTATTTTTGTATTCTTCAAAGGCCAGCAAACCTTTCGGAAGTCCCATTATTTTAATTTCATTCGCATTATATTCCACATGCAAAAAGATATTAGCCAAACATGATTTTTAATTTATTTACTTCCAAGTGTAATGGAAATTTCTAAGACAATAGTAAATAATGATTCGCATTACCTTAATGAGAATGAGTATCCAATAAATATCTGAGTTAAATACCTGAAAGCTTTAGAATTTCACATAATCTAATGAAATTTTATCAGCTTATTTTCAAGAATTGCGAGATTATTTTCAATTATTATCACATGTATAGAATTGTATATTATATAATTTCGATTGGTAGCACATAAGTAGTATGTGATATTACGGTACTAAGATCAGACTAACAGAAACGTCTAATTCAAGAGACGAAATAAAATAAATTGAAAAAAACGTAAATAACTTTTCAAACCAAATATTGGACGCAATATTTTAAATTTTTAAGATATTTTAATTATTTTTAAAGAATAAATGCGTTCATATTTTTGAAGTTGAAGGAATCCGCTCTCTATTACACTTTATTAATAAATCTCGAAAGTTACACGGTTGCTTCGAGTCATGAATGGCAATGAAAATATCTTTGACAGTTTTTTTGAATGAATAACGTTGGAAACAATACATTGTGCTACATTTTTACTTGACACGAGATCTCTTTCTCATGCTTTCTCAAAAAAAAATAATAATACGCATAAACGACATCCTCTTTTTGTGACCGTGGCTTTTAGCATTCTCTCTTTTACTGAGCCTAGCACAAGAATTCACACTGGATGACCTCTCGGAGTTCCTATCCCGTTTGAGGTACTACGGTGAGTGCACGACTCTACAACATCGCGTTTCTCCCACCATTTGAAGCCAAACGTCAAGAGAACCAGCATACTCTGAATGCCATGTAGCAGAAACGACTCATCGTCAGGCGCAACGATGGAGGGGGCGGGTGCAGATTCACGTCGCAGCAGGGGCGGCGGTGGTGGCGGCGGCGGCGGTGGCGGCGACGACGACGGGGCGCGTGGGGGGGAGACGGTTGATTCTCGGAAGCGGGAAGGGCACACGCGTTTGGCGAAACCCGGGAGGGGTACACTTCGCCGGGCCCAACCCAGACGTCCCGAGCCGGACCCTGGCGAGTCGCGCCGAGGAGGGCCGACTTGAAACGACTCCACCCGACACGAGCCGAGCGGCGGCGGGCGCCGGGCAGGCCGACGGCGGGCGCCGCTCGTGCCCGGGCGCTCCGCGTCGCTCGACGGCGGTGGCGGAGGCGACGGCGGCGGCGGCTCGGCCGTCTTACAGCCCAGCCGATCCGACGGGGCCCTCGCGGAGTCGATCCTGATACCTGGGGGTTGTCGGAGGGAGCTGCAGCGCACCAATCCGGGGCGACCGGTGCCGGACTTGACCGACTCGCTCCGATCCAAGTCGACTCCGCCCGAGTCGAGGCGAGAGGAGCCGAGTCTGCTTCGGGGCGCGGGGCCTTGACGCAACGAGCCGCACCTCTCCGCGCCGAGGCGACCCGAAGCGCGCCGATCAGAGCCGAGCCGAGCCGATCCAGGCGGCGCCCGACCGTTGGGCTACAGCACGTGCAGGTTCTCGCATGACTTGGACTTTGAATCCTGAGGAACCACAATACAACCAATCATTGAGAAACATCTTATATTGTTACACTATGTAGATAACATAGTGTTATATTATGTGTATCACATAAGTTGTCAGTTTTAAAATTACTTGGCTTTCATTTTATGCAGACGTTTTGTTCAACATTATGGCTGTAGAACGTATTTTGTTTAAAGCGGGACCTTAGTACAATTTGAATGATCATGAAGTACACCTAGGTTACATTTTACACAGTTTGGGATTGAATCTTTTAGCCATAAAATTACCATAAAAATTAATTATAACAAAAGGAAATAATTGGCAAGGAATTCATTATTTATTTACAATGTAAGACTTAAAAGAGAATTTGCATTAAAACCGACATCACATGATAGAAATGGCTCTTAATTTGAACTTTACCGATTGGGGATTTGCTATGTCCCACATAGACAAGAACTTAACGACATAATTGACCATTTTTAACGGAGGTTTCCCGTCTGATCCATTTTTCGCACAAACTGAAGATTTTCTAAAATAATAACTATCGTCTGTTTTAGTACTGAATTAGTTCTTTCAATTATTTTTTAGCCGATTACTCGAAGCAAGAGGATAATGCAATTGGAGAATTGCACGTTCCTTTATTGCACCCCACAGTTTTAACACACGAGAGATTACTACGAGAAATGGCATTATTTTTTACTTTCGAGTGATACATATGAGATGAATAAACGATTTTTTAACTGTTGCATTTCAAATGACAAAATGCGTTGTGGGTTGTCTACACTTTCAGTAAGTGGTTTCGCGTATGAACGCCATATCACCGATAAATAGTGCAACTACATTAATGCGCAATTCATGTCAAGTTTCACTTTTGTATCTCTGAGTACAATTCAAGCTTCCAACAGAGTAAAATGAATTTTCTTTTTCCGACACCATTATGAAAGCTTATGTGTAGTAATACCTCTTATCAGAGGTTTTTATGCGGGTGTGCTACTAAAACATCGACTCACCGTCGCGTCCTATGTCGCATAAGAATGTCTCATAGAGCAATCGGCATTTTTTTTACCTAAAACCGCCAATATGTTCTGAACAGTAGTGATCAGTGGACTTCCTCGTGTGAATAAGTAACACAATATTTGAAGCGTCTACATTTACGAGCATGGAAATGCGCGAGTGACGTTTCATCATGTCTGTTCGTGTTTTTTGGTCAGAATGTGGTTTGTGTCGACAGCGCATGGACGTAGACGCACGCGCAAGATATTGGCGAAACGAGGACGGACCGAGCGTGCCCGCCTGTGGCGGGTCGGGTGGGGGTGCAGGGGCGAACTGTGGCGGGGCGGGTCAAGTAGAGATGAGGTGTTCTGGGACGGGATTAGAGGAGCATAGCTTAGCGTTCCGTGGTGAAGCGGGGAGGGGACGGGACCGGGACGCAACGAGATGGGGTGGGGCGGGGCGGCGTGGCAGAGGAGTCGGGGCGGAGAGGGCGGTATTAGAGGAGAATAGCGAAGCGTTCCATGGTGAAGCGGGGAGGGGTGGGAGGGGAAGAGCGGGCAGGAGTGGGGGCGTGGTGGTGTGGAGCGGGACGATGCAGGGCTGGGTTATAGGAGCATAGCGTAGCGTTCCAGTGGGAAGTTGGGAGGGTGGATCAGAATGGAATGATACGGGCCGGCTTGGGGGTAAGGGAAGGGATGGGGCGGGAAATAGCGGGCTTGCGCGCAGAGGGCGGGGTTATAGCAACATAGCTTAGTGTTCTACAGGGAAGTGGGGAGGAGAGTACGTAGAAGGGCGAGCAAGAAAATAAGTGGGGGGTAGGGGCGGGGCTGAGCTAGGCGGGCATGAAGGGGCCGGGGTGAGGCTGGATAAAGGAGTGTAGGGGAGGGGCGAGCAGGAGGAGTGGGGATAGGGGCGGTGCTGTGCAAGGCGGTCATGGGGTGGGCGGGGCGAGGCTGGATTAAAGGAGCACGGAGTGTAGGGGGAGGGGCGAGCA
The DNA here is from genome assembly GCA_031308135.1 of Acheta domesticus. Lineage (NCBI taxonomy): Eukaryota > Metazoa > Arthropoda > Insecta > Orthoptera > Gryllidae > Acheta > Acheta domesticus. The sequence continues at coordinate 15,990,122 of JAHLJT010003656.1, forward strand.
GGAGAAGGAGTGGCGGGTAGGGTCGGTGCTGGGCAAGGCGGGCCTGGAGGGGTCGGAGCGGTACTGGATTAAAGGAGAATGGCGGGGGGAGGCGGGACGGGGCAGGGGGCCTGGGATGGGTGAAAGGGTGGGGCGGAGGGTGACTGAGTTACAGGAGCAGAGCGTAGTGTGCTGTGGGGAAGCTGGGAGGGCTGTGGCGGGAAAGGCGGGCTGGGGTAGGGGTGGGGTGGGGCAAGGCGGGCATGGAGTGGGCGGGGTGAATTGAAGGAGCACAGCGAGCAAGGCGTGGCGTGGCGGGGGGCGTGGCGTGGCGGGGGGCGTGGCGTGGCGGGGGGCGTGGCGTGGCGGGGGGCGTGGCGTGGCGGGGGGCGTGGCGTGGCGGGGGGCGTGGCGTGGCGGGGGGCGTGGCGTGGCGGGGGGCGTGGCGTGGCGGGGGTCGTGGCGTGGCGGGGGGCGTGGCGTGGCGGGGGGGGCGTGGCGTGGCGGGGGGCGTGGCGTGGCGGGGGGCGTGGCGTGGCGGGGGGCGTGGCGTGGCGGGGGGCGTGGCGTGGAGGGGGGGCGTGGCGTGGAGGGGGGCGTGGCGTGGCGGGAGGCGTGGCGTGGCGGGGGCGTGGCGTGGCGTGGAGGGGGGCGTGGCGTGGCGGGGGGCGTGGCGTGGCGGGGGCGTGGCGTGGGGGGGCGCGGCTTGGGGGGGGCGGCGTGACGTGGCGTGGCGGGACAGGGCGGGGATGGGCAGTGCGGGGCGGTGCGCACCTGCAGGCACATCTTCTGCAGCAGCTCGCGCGCGATGTGCAGCGAGAGGGAGGTGCGCGAGCCGGCGAGCGGCGCGTGCGCGCGGGGCGACTTGGCGCCGCCGCCCTGCTGCTGCTGCTGTTGCTGCTGGCGCTGCTGCTTGTGCGCGCGCTGCTCGCGCAGGCGGATCTGCTTCAGCACGCCCACCAGCAGCTCGTCCACGTGGTGCTGCAGCCCCGACGACGTCTCGATGAACTTGCAGTCGCGCGACGCCGCCAGCGTCTTGCCCTCTGCGCACACAGCGGAAGCGCTCACGTGCGCATCGGCTTTGCCACTCGGACGTCATTGGACTGAGTTTAGGGTCCGTTTTTTACCAGCTAAAGTTTACACTTGCGCCCGTGCCGTCAGTTTTCTCCGACACGCATTTTAACCTCCCCCGCACTAGGAAACCAATTTTCTTGCTTCAGTAACCCTTAGACCAGACCTGCGGTTTTACCCGATAAGGTTCACAATGACGCCCCCTGCCATTAGTATTCTCTGTCAAGCATTTTATCCTCCGTCCCAGAGCACATATTCTCAGTAACCGTTAGACCAGACTTGCACAACGGCTGATTCCGCGGGCATTATGCACACAAGAGTGAATGTAGTGGGGGTAGGCAGCTTTGCGAGGGGGAGAGCAGCCTGTCATTGCACAGCGGGAACGACGCGGCGCGTAAATTGAACGGCATCATTTATTTTATCTTTCGGATTCCTCTTATATCTGATTTGTGACTAAAATGGGCCTACTTACATGATCAGACCAATCTCTTTCATAAATATTGACATAAAATGCCGTGACACCAAATTGCATATATCTACCCCCTTTTCAGGTATTCGAGTAGAAAGTAATCATGCTTTTTTTAAGAATAATATTTTCTAGTTAAAAAATTCTTGTTCACTTAAACTTATTTAATGAAAAATAACTTATTATTGTCATAAAATAAAACCGATTCAATATTAAAATTTTGTTTAGCATCACACTAAATTTGTAACTGCATCGCGGAACAGGGAATTGAATTATCAGCCCTACAAGCAATTATAATACTTGGTGTCCACATCACATATGTATGTCTAATTCATTTTATGTTCTTCGGCCACATTGACATACATTATCAACAAACATTTCCAAAATATTACAAAATACAATTTTACTTGAACAGTATGTATCAGTCCGTCATGTTGCTAAATGCTGTTTCGATTTACGCGCTACGGTGCGAATTGCTCATTCTTATTGGTGGGCCCCACTCCTAGAATGAGTCTCATCCCTATCCTTCCTGCTCGCATTTGCACTCGAGTGGTTTGCGCGCGGTTTCCGAGGTCAATGAAAGTGCAAAATTCCTTATATCTTTTGCGGCCAGCGTTCACATGCCGCTGCAGTCCACAGTCCATAGACCTACAACAATCGTTTTAACAGTTAGGGTTGCACGGTGGCGGATAGACGGCACACACGTTGTTCGTTGACGCGCTGACTGTGTACCCTCCACCTGACGCTTCCCGTCATGTACTCACCCTTATCCGCCTTCGTTTGGGACGGGGAAGGAGAAGGAAGAAGAGGTTACTTCGTTGGGCGACGCGTACTTGTTTGGGAACGACACACAAAGTAAAAATGGACTTGGAACCCGTCACCCTTCCAAACGAGACCGTTAAGATCCCTCCTCCTTAGCGTTCACAATACACGAGAACAACCCTAATCCTTATCCCCCAACCTGACTGTTTTGCCCCCTGTCATTTACTGGCAAGCGTTTGTCAAATACAGCGCACCAGGAAAGTCTTTCTGCAGTGGCACCTTGCTGATGAGAGTGCTTCCCACTGAGCTGGTAAAAAGTAAATTGCGTACACACCACAATCATAACAGATGCTGGAAGTGTTGTCGCCTTCGCTTATTTCCCAGTGAACGGGTTGCTATCAACATTAATACAATTTTTAATACAAGGCCCTTACTCGGCTTAGTGCGGAGAGACTTTTCTGGCGCACTATATTAAATGAGGGATTCACAACCAAAACAGACCAAGTCCATTTGACATGGCTTTGAGAAACTGAGCTTCAATGTTTCCAATAATCAACTGCGATGAAATAATAAAATAAAAACAAACACTCTGCGCCAATATGAGAACTAAGAACTTGTTTCACTACGGCGGGAACAGAACGTGGTTTCTTTTACCATGAAACTACATTATTACAATTTTCTTAAAATGGACTTGGTCTATTATGAATGTGAACTCTTCAAATGAGCTGCACATAAAAATTGCATGAACGTGGATTCTTATTATCTCTGACTTAGCTCTTCGTTTATTTCACGTAAGAACATTGAATTATGTATGTGACATTTGCTAGAAAGAAAAAACTACATTTACAAAGAAGCATTCAGAGTTACTGAAATACAGATTTGATAGAAACGCAATTAGAGTACTTAGTTCATCACGTAATGCCTCCTTATAAGGGGAAAAGCAATGGACTATCTCAACGGCGCTTAAAGGCTCATGGGAAATTGAGATCATGGGAAAAACCAGTCGAAATGGACACTGACCATTGATACTGAAGCTGATATACGATACAGTTATATTTTATATTTTTTAGAACAATGGAATATAAAAATAACTAATGCATTATTTTACTTAAAAATAAAAATTATGTTCGTTTATATGTTTAACCGTTTTGCATGAGTGAGTTCCTTCTATTTTTTACAAAATTAAATAACGCTTTAAAATATTTTTAAAGACATAAAAAACATGAAATTGATGTTATTGAACAATTATATTTAATTAGGGAAGTATCTGTTTTATGAATGTTCTTTCTGTGTATTTCTCTCTCAAAACGTTTTACACGCACTAATTGAATGATAAATATATTTTCTTAATTTACAAGTTTTAAGAAGTACTAGAGGAACGAAATACGGAATGGAATTCTCTCGATCATCAATGTAAAAGTTTGCGTGTTTTTTATGTTCTTCAAAAGTATTCAGAAGATTTAACTAATTTAACATACGCTTAGTCTCTAATAATGTCACGAATGGGATAACACAGGAGGGGAACTAAGCATTCATGAGGGCAAAACGTGAACATTCATAGATATACTGCGATTTTTCCAAAGCTGCCTGAGACATAAGTCAGCTGAGTCGGTGTCATCCAATCGGAAGGTTGAACGCCACCATAGTGAGGTGTAAGATCCCTATTGAATGGTACCGTAACAGGTGATGACCTGCCAGAAGCAGAGTTGAATAAATCACAGGATAGTAGAACCCCGGCATTCCGAACTAATTGGGAGTGCAGTCTGTTCGGATTCGGAAATGTTCGGATTATCCGAAAAAATGTACCGTACATAAATACATCTACAGGATTACCAGACACAATGCAACGTAGCGTGCGATGTGAGAATATGGCAACGTCGCATAACGATCAGACCATGAAGCAGATTCAATTCCTGACGGAAAAAGATGACCGACTTTGCAAGTTCCTCTCAGTGAAAATTATTGCTACATAAACCCTGTGACATACACCGTAGTTACCGGTGCAATAAACGTTTCATATCGACGAGTTTTTCAATAATTAGTTGATCAGTTCTGCAGTAATTATAAAACCCTTCCTTTACACTACAAATATGTATTTTAATGATTTTGTTTACTTTTTCCTCTATTCCGAATTTTGTTCGGATTATCCGAAATTTCGTATTTGCGGGGTTCGGATTAGCGGGGTTCTACTGTACAGTAACCGCTAACGCCGCTTACCGTTGCTGGATATGGCTCTGGCCCGCGCCAAGTCAGCCTTGTTGCCCACGACGATGACGCTGCGTTCTTGCGTGAAGTTCTCGCGCCACAGGTAGTTGAGCGTCTCCTCCGCCGCCTTGTGGGACGCCCGGTCCGTCACGGAGTAAACAACGACGCACGCGTGCGGCTCGTACGTGGAGAGGGCGTTCTCCACCTGCAGGGCACACGACAGCGGGCTGTAGGCGACCACAGGGAAATGGAGACTGCCTGCAGCAAGCTCCGGCGCCGGCCCACCCCTCGGTTGACGGGGTTTTCCCCAATCAGCGGGGCACCACCTCTGGCGGGACAAGCTCTGACCTCCTATCTGGTCTCCCGACATGTGTGCATGTATAGTGTGATTTTTGTGACTCTGACCCTCAAGCTCCTACGGCCACGATGAAATATCACACGGTATTTCGCGTCTTTCTCCGTAGTATCGCTGGAATTTACATGATCGCAAGCACTACTTACGATCGCGATATATAGCGGCACAATTGAGAAAGACGCGACACGACCTATCTAGGTAGGGTAAAAAATTCTGCCAGCGTCGGAACTCGAACGCTCGGACCTCCCGGTTACGGGCACTGAAGTGACATGAGTCACCTAAGCTGGTCGAACGTAATCAAATATAACACTTGCAATAATAATAATAATAATAACAATAGATTAATATAAGATAATATCAGATTCACAGGGAATTTTCCAAGGAGATTCGCTATCCCCTCTGCTGCTTTGCTTTAGTTTGATCCCTCTATCGAGACAGTTACCGCAAACTGACTTTGGTTATAGGTTTCATGGAGATGAAAGGCTAGTATCACATTTGTTTTGCATGGATGATCTTGAAGTATTTGCAAGGAATGAAGCGATTCTGTCCCTAATGTTGTCCGTCATCAATGATTTTAACAATGACATCTGCATGAAGTTTGGTCTCGACAAGTGTGCAAAAATCAACGTAAAGAGAGGCAAAATGACGTCGTTTTATATAAGACAATCACCATTATATTCCTTTTATCTTTAAAGTACCAGAATTTTCCTGAATCTATGTCTTTCGTATACCATTACTAGAAATCAACGTTTTCGCATTTTTCATTTAAATTAGTCAATTAACACATTAAATTCAAACACGACTCTTCGCAAATTTCAGAATTCTCGTTTCATTTGCACATATCTACCATGAAAGTGTTCGAAAATTCATCAGAGGAACAATAGCAGCGCGAGAATTTTAAAACGTGACAAATCGAGCGTCTAAGCGACAAAATCATCGGCGGAGAAGAGGCGAAAGTATGCGCCATTAGAGCGCTAATGGTGATGGCGGTGATGATCGCTTCGCCCGCCCGCTCGCTCGCTCCCTGCCTCCCCCCTTGTCGCGGAACCACTGGCGCGCCTCGCGCATTCGTCATCGTTAGGCCCGCTTAGTGCGAGAAGAGCCCTGCGGGAAGCTGCCCAACTTAAATGTTCTCTCCAGTTGTCCCGTTTTCTCTCACTCGTTCCATCTCTCGCTCTCCCTCACTTTTCATTACTTCCCGCTCTCCAATTTCCTCCTTACAACTCTATCTGCCCTTCCCTCCTTTTCTCTCTCTCTCTCTCCCTTTTCCTCTCTCTCCCTTCTTTCCTTTCTCTCTCCCCTTCTTTCCTTTCTCTCTCCCCTTCTTTTCTTTCTCTCTGCCCTTCTTTCCTTTCTCTCCCCCTCTCTATCAATTCCTCTCCCTAACTATTCCTTTCCCTTTCCTCTCTCACCGATCCTTCCTCCCATTTTATCTGCTACTCCCATCATATCTCTCGGTCAGTCTATTTCTCCACTTTCCTTTTTGTTTTGCTTTTTTTCTTTCCCCTTGAAACTGTCTCGAATTGACAGTCATTGGCTTTACATCTTAGTCACGATTTTCCGACACCCCTCTCTTTTCTCGTTCTTTCGCGACCTGCGAGATTTTCATTCATTATATCTGTATCATTTGACCTCTTTTCACTATCGCTACATTTACAAATGCATACTTGATTCGCGTTACTACTCGATTTTGTTCAAATGTCCCCCAATAGCATCAATTATTGATATTTGAAATATTTGTTTATAATTATGAGTTTCAATCTATTTTCATACAAACCTTTAGTGAGCTACGATGAAGTAAATACTATAATATCACTAATTATCTAATTTTTAGAAACACTTAAACAACATACTTTATTGATTAGAAAAAGGTATAATTTACCAAGCAAACAGTTTCAACCTTCAAAGACAAAAGATACTCCGCCGGTCCCTGGTGGCCGAGATCGCTAATTGTGAATCAGCGTGAACTGTGAATGTTGTATACAGAATTACATGAGAACAGTGTTTTTATCCATTTTATGGTGTAATAATATCTACGCTTTAAATTTGTGCGAACAGAACATATTTGCAGCAGAGCAACTTTGATGCAGAATATGCTTACTTGTGACATATTGTAAAAACCTTCACAAGTTCGGGTTACAGAGGTTGCCGTGCACTTCTACATAGAAATTGCTTCCGACAAAATTCAACACCCCCAAAGTGGTGAAAACTCCAGGGCATGCGTTATAGTTCATAGGAAAGAAATTTATTTTGTTGAATGAAAAGGAGAAAGCGGTGGTACTCTTAATGGATGAAATATTCTTGAAGTTGACTATAAAGGAGGAAATATAGTGGGAACTGATATTAATGAGGAAAATTCATCAACAGTTTGTGTATTCATGGTAACTAGTATGATTTCATCATATAACGATGTAGTTCGTATGGTTCCGGACAGAAAATTGACAGGTGAGTGGCTAAACCGTTGTATATAAACCATAATTGTGGGCTTGAAAAGATTGGTTTTGAAGTTATTGGAGTGATTTCTGACAACAATTCTGTAAACCGAAAAGCCGTGTCATTATTTTCCGAGCCTCCAAAACTAGAAATAGCTTATTAACGTGAATCCCACAGATTTTTTCTTTTGGCAGTGTGTACCTCTTTAAGTGCTTAAGAAACAACTGATTACATGAAAACCAAGAAATTAATTTTCCTCATGTGGAAAATGGTGTTATGCATGCAAGATCATTTAGTTGTCCCACTCTGAGAAGCACAATAATACGTCAGTACTTTAAATTTAAAAACATTTATCTCTTTTAAGTTAAAATTTATTGTTAATTAAATGAAATGCAATAAAATGATGCCAAAATTTCTTTCTGTAAAATATCATTATTAAGCGGCAGCACAGAAAGTAAGCAAACGTTGATTGACTGTCAGCAGCCGGCGAAAGATTCGTTTGCTGCGATGATTACCCGTATGACGTCACAGTATCAGTCAACAGGCCTTACTATACTAGTTTCTAGGTGGCATCGTCCAGGCCTTCTTACGGATCAAAACAAAATGTTAGTTCGGATGTTTCACTTCCCTTATTGTCCCCTTTTTTTCCCCACAGCCATCTTGATCGACGTATCTCCACATTCTAAGTCCATTCCATGGCAACGTTCACTTTACAAAACAAGATAATACTATCTTAAACGAAATATCCCTCTTTTACACACTGAATTACTTCCCTTTTTACATGTCAACGTGTCTGCGGCACGAGACACGGCACGGCTTCCCATGGTCCCTCTTTCCACCATCAATGTTGCGTCGCTCCCCCTCAGTTCATATCTCACCCTGCTTAATTGTTCTCCCATGCGCAGTATCCTCGAAACCTCGTTTTTCTGATTGACCTATCGATACTCTATTTGTTTATTCTTTGATTATATTACACTACCTTCTTAATTATACTTTATTGAAGTTATCAAATGGCCCGTCACAGAACGTGCTGTTTTTAGCACCACGTCTTTATTGTATTTACAATTTTATAATTATCTGAATTATTTTGAATGTATTTTCACCTTTTTTCCGAAATGATATAATTAATGAATTTGGCAATGCCTGAAAAGATGGTAACCGAACTTTTCTTACCGAAACGTATTGCGAATGAAAAATAATCTTCAATACTAAGTTTACTAAGTTTTATTACAATAAAAAGTGCTAAAAACAAAGTATTTTGAAAATCTTGTAAAACAAAGAACAAACATCCACGCGACAATCGAAAGGGAGGTGTACCAACATACTCCTAGCTTTTACTTAACTAAAAGCGTCAATATTAAATGATTTTTCAGTTTTATGAACAAAATAGCGTTCACGGTAAACTATTTTAAGTACTAAGATACTATTTTAAAATATAGGAGTTCATAATTTATCTCAGATAATGAAAAATATGATTCGGATGACAGGAACAACACATATTCTTTTAACGACAATGGATTAGTCGAGGAATGGCAATAGTATAAAGAAGAGAAAGCAAGCAGCCACAGATGAAATTCTTAAAAAAAAATCTTACCTTCCATTTCCTTAGTATGAATTTTCTTATGCATTTGGATACCTCTTCCTTTTTCAAAGACAGTTTATTCAAAGTACAGTGTTTGTAATAGCAAATCGCAGTTATAAGCCGAGAAATTAAAATGCATTCTAAAGATAAAATAATCTTCTGGATCAAATTTCATCTTCATGTTTAAAACCAATGTAATGAAATGGCCACATCACAACAAATTTTACACACAATTCCACAATTTCCAGCTGTTCATACGCCAGGTTTTGGAGCAGAAATGAAGTAATGAATCCACGATGTGACATTCCAAATATTCTGGAATTTTGGTTCATTACCCGGAACCGACACTGTTATTTGACCATTGAACTAATGAGCGAACGCTTAATTAAGTTTACTCGGAATACGCATACCTATCGAAGTAAATTATCGCTCATTTGAATGCGTGTTACATATCAGCTCATCACTTTACATTCTGCTTCACTTTTGCAAGTGTTATTTTGTACATCACATTGATTTCCTCTGGAATGACAATAGTATTCTTGGTTGAACTACATATGAAGTGAAGGATGTTCTGCAAATACGTTGTAAAAACTAATAAAACTAATTAAATTTTTATTTGAATTATTTTAATTGTAAATATTCGGAGAGTCAAAAGATTTAAAACCATGTGGCGTTACAACAGCATATACTTTCTCGCATTATTTTTTAAAACTTTTTTGCAATTTTCGAAAAGTGATTAACGCAATTCATATCCGCACTATTTTTTAATTGTCCTTTGTCAAAAAATTAAAGGATACATTTGGAACTGTTTTTAAGGACTTTAAAGTAAATTGCTTTGACATAAAATAATCAGATGAGCGAAAATTACTTCTTTTTTAAAAAAAATATGTATCTTACCTCGTTTAAAATCTAATTTTTATTACAAATTTCATTAAAAAATATCTGTAATAATATTGTGGTTTTGCGATGCTAGTTACACTGGACAGCAAATTTAAACTTTCCGGTCATTGCATAATGTTTAAATAGTAATCTTTTATATTTCTGGCCTGTTGATTCCGGATCTGATGTTAGTTTTTGTGTATTACATCAGCTGTTTTTGTGAAACCAAAATGGAAATTCGAGAAATAGAGAGACGTGCAGAGTCAAGTTTACAATTAATTTATAATTAAATGTAAGGAATGCTCCTTTCTTATTATTTTATTCATATAAACACTACTATCTTACATACTTATGAACATAACATAGAAATATTAATGCATTGCTTATACTGATTAGAAGAACAACCCCGTTGAAACGGGACAAATGCCTCATAATGTGTTGATAACGGTAAGACCACGGTTTCAATTTTATAAGGTCTTAACTTAGTTTAAGAAACTACTTTGTTTTGCTTTTTGCGTGCGAGATGTAGTTGGATCTTCTCTCTTAAGTAACCAATAGTAATCTGTAAGTATATTTTCGTTCCGTTTCCCTTGATATCTGCATTCCAATTCCTTTAAATCCTGATGAAATCTTGTTCCTTGCTCTTCGCTCAGCATTCCTAGATTCTTCGGGAAATAGACCAGATGTGAATGTAACATGTGCACTTTTAAGCTCATTTTGCAGTCTAAATCTTGGAAAGAAACAAGCATCCTATCCACCATTTGTTTGTAGTCTGAATCCTTTCTGTTACCAAGAAAGGTCTGACCACATCTCTGAATGATTTCCATGCCGATCGTTCTGCAGCGCACGTAACACCTTCGAAACTAGCATCAGATTGAAGTTTCTTGATATCAAGATATCTTCTTTGATTTCGGCATTACTATTACCAGGGAATCGATGACTCGGGTACTGAAAGCATTTACATTCCTTGTTTAGAGCTTCAGCGATTTGCTTCATAAGCCCAAGTTTGCGGAGGTAGCAGTATGATGGACGTGTCAACAAGAGTTTTTATATTTTTTGACCCTACAATCTACTGTCTACGTGTTCATTCTTTTTGGGTTTAGTGGTGTAACCTTGCTCGACTGTCCCATTCACACATAAAGCAGGAGTTCTTGTGTGTAGCCTAACACAATACCTGCTTAAAATCACGAATTTTCACTTGTGTTCCTTGGACTTCAGTTTACACATCATCTCGGGATTTTCATATGTTTCTCGCATTCTATTAGAATGAGAATGGGGAAGGATGGAAGTTTGGTTTCATTATGAAGAAGAACGCACTTCAAACTACGCTTGAAGGCATCGATAACAAGTCTTCGTTGTATAGGGTCGTACTGTGGTAATATTAGTTTCAGAATAGCCACCAGGATGTTGCAGTAACCAAAGTCGTTCCTTTTTCAAATCTTCAAGCGAGAAATCACTATCAGAGGTAAGCCAAATGACAACCTCCCTGGAATCATATCTTTTTTCCAGAATTTACAGCGCGTGTGTGTTCGCCTCCAATAAACACACTGATCTCTCGAAGCTATTGATGGTAAGTGATGGAGCTGGTAACCATGATTGGACATCCATCAAAACCAGTCCGTTGCTAACAATATCAACTCCTTCAATAAGTGATTCGTAAATAAATCGATTATCGGAACAAGATAAAATGCAATGTACTGTATACATTGTACTCTCGTGTTATAAACTAGAATGTTTAACTCGGAAGTAAAACACAAAGTGTATGAATTGTAAAAGAATTAACGCAAGGTAAGGTTAGTAAATAAAAAAATAAGTCGAATGAAATGCGTTCGCACAAACAAATTGCAACGTGGACCTTTCTGAATATTCCGTGAGAGTGGTTAACTCACCGACATCTCGGCACTGGGATGGTCGATGAAAATCATCTCAGCTTCCTCGCCGTCCAGTAGCACCGACACTGATTTCTCGCCGAATTCGTCATCTGAAACAAAGGGGGCAACGATCATCCTTTTCAGGTTCGATCAGATACAGCGCGGTTCATCAGCTTCCAGCATCGGGAGCAACGAGCAGCTTTCCACAGTGGGAGTCACCGGCAGGAGCGAATGTAAAGGAGACGACGATCAAGGCAGAGAAACGAGGGGGATTAAGAAGGGCCCATTCATGGCGCTTACGAGAGGCGCGTGTTTGAATACTGATAAGCAGGGCTCGGATTCTGATGAGCTAAAAATTCTTTAAAAATTACCTACAAAATGACTGAAAAATAAGAGGAAAATTACCTACAAACTGACTTAAAAATAAGGAGAAAATCACCCACTTTTAAAAAAATACAAAATTGTATGAAAATGTTTCTTATTGAATGATTAAGTTATTGAATTATTTATTATATGAATTTTACAATTTTAAATAAAATTTATTTATATAAAATTATATTTAAAATTGAATCTATTTTAGGAGGAAATACAATCCTTAACTCTGGTCTTCCAACCGTCAATTTTGAAAGGCCGAGAATTTACCGAAGAACTGGGTTATTTTGTGAGTTATAAAAACAGTCCACTTCAGTAGTGAATTACGTCATGAACTGATGACACATTAAAACTTTGTTTTAGTGTAAATTCATAAAACTTTCACTAACAAAATACATCCGTATTACACTGTATATACGTAAGTGTACGTAGAAAAGAAGGAAGGATATTGCCACATGATTTAGGAATCAGTGAGTTTTAACAAAAATGACTTTCATGGGGGAAAACATTTTTATCAAATACCGATGTCTATTTTTATAAAATTTGACGTAGTAATCATATTCATCCTGTGTATGTACCAATAGCTCACTACAAAAAATTCTTATAAAATACTTGTACTATCTTTTAACACATTGCCATATGACATTAAACGATTAAATTCTATAACCTACGTTTATGTGCCAAGCAAAATCTTTTCTGCTGCATGACTGTTACTACAGAATTAGAGACTACACTGAGCATTAAAACGGAAAGTAATATTCATTTAAACAATGATATTGAATATTTAAATTACCATTTGGACTGTATAATTCTAAACAACGTGTATCAAGTATTGTATCTCAGCTTCTGTATCAATGATTCCCATCTCTGTCAAGTTTTGTGTCCAATTTACCTGATACTTTGAGCAAATGGTGAAATGGCCCTTTATTTTGCTATTGGACATAAATGCAAGTTCAATTTTTGTGCACGTTTTCTAGAGTTCAGTGCAGGTTTTCTAGAGGTCAGTGCACGTTTTCTAGAGTGGGAAATATAGTTTTTCAAATTATCGTTCTCCATGCTTTTGGAGATTCATTTTATCGTTGTCCATTTTATTTTACCAATGGTTTTTATTACACTGGGTAGGATTTTTCTTATCAACTCTGGCCAAAAATGCTCATTTCCTTCTGCATTAAGAATTTAACACCTCGAGACAATAACATGCTATGCCAAAATTCGTAAGCTTTGAGAAAAAGGCAAGGAAAGGTTTGGACATAGAGGGACATACATAAAGGGGTAAAAAACATTCATTTAAAAATTACACTGCCATCTTGAGGCCAAGCTTTAAAATAAAAACCCAACATCTAGATACATATATGGAGCGTAGAAATACATTAATATCTTAATTTCATCAGAAATATGGCATAGCATGTTATTGCCCTTAGGTCCCTGGGATCCCTTTGGGATCCCTACCCCTATCTAAATTTAAGTTGAATTCAACTTGTGTATGGGTAAGAGTAGCGACCCGAGAATTTAAGAAAACGTACACAGAATACACTTCTCCACATAGTACATCACACACAATTTTTGACTATTTTGACGTTAAATAAATAAAATAATACAAAAAAAACTCCATCAGATGGGTGATTTGTCGACTCCACACTGCACTGGTATGATTGAAATATTTTCCTTACTTAGATGGTACATAAATATATCACATAAGATTGCTGGCGGGTGTCAAATTAAAAGATATTAAGATAGAGGACGTCAATTGAAAATATCATTACTCCACGAAATGATAACACAATTCAGGCAAAGTTGTCTTGACATCTGCAACAAATGAATCCGGAGCGGGTGTCTCCCCTGGTGTTAGAGTTGAACACTGTAGGAAGAAGTAATTGAGGACTCCCTTTCAAGAAGTGGAGATGTCAACCACTACAATTCTAAATGCTATCGGAACGGACCAATGGTTTAAACCAAAATACGCTTGATGATGATGAAGATAATGATGGAGTAATTTGTCGTCTAATACAAACAATTTATTACTGTGTTGTACTTTATTTTAAGGCATCTAAGAATATTATTAGTAGAAATTTGTTTCTGGAATGCGCCTTTGTAAGGTATTTAATTACAAATATTAATTACCCGTTTGACCTTTGTACGTGCATTTTATGAGCCAATGCTCTGTCAGGAGAGCAATAGCTGAAATCTCATATCCACATTACAATTTATGACGTTGTACTCTGCGAAATGTAAAAAGATTAATAAAACTTTTTACGTTTTATGACGTATTCTAGGAGATTATGTCGCCGTTTTTTTCAGAAAGCAGGAAAAAAGCTAGCGATGTAAAGAATTCCTTTGTGAGGAACAGCGGCTTTGTGCCAAGTATGTCCCAGTGATATTGCCTTTGCCATACAGCTTCGTTGGGTACGGTAACGTCGGATCCCTAGGGGCATAAGGCGTTGCCCTGTACAGGGGTTGCCATCACCCACAATTAAGGCCGCATTCGGCAATTCGGAACATCAATACGTTCACTGTTCAGATAACCACTAGTGGTGCTTGGTACATTTTGTAATTAGTCCGATAGGTAACACATGAGATTCCGAATTAATTTCAGCTCAAAACAACTGAGAAGCATATTTTCCAAGCCCGATAAATGCAAAAGAAATTTAATACGGTATCTTTTAATTCTTTTATCATTTCTCTCCAGTGGCGTTTTATCAAAACTCCACAAATTCTAAAGCTATCAGCATTCAAAATCACAAAGTTTTAGCAAAAGCCGATGTATGCATTCTCAGCATTAATTTTGTGAAAAACTATCTCTTGTATTTATGGAGTTTTGAAAACACGCTCCTCAATTTTTCTGCATCAATTGTTGTCACACTTTTCTAATTTTTTCGCATACCTTACTTCTTATTAATAGAAATAATAGGTTCCATAACAACTAAAAGAAGTAAGTAATATTGTTAAAATGTCAAGTTCGAAAAAAGCCTATAAAATGCGTATTATTGACATTATGTATATTTAGATAGTTTTATAAATATTTCTGAGGCAGTGCGCATTGTTGCGTTGTCACTTATCCTTGAATCAAAAAGTGTGATCTGAAGGAATGCGTTTTCAAGTCCCAATTTTTTTTAAGAAAGGTAATTTTCCAATGGTTGCCAAAACCCAACTCATATCACCATATACTTTAAACACAACAAAACGTTCTTTTAAAATATACAACACTTTATATGGGACTGGTTGCTTTAAACATATGCACGTTTTCTTGATATTAAACAAACCATAAAATTAAATAAATTTTATTATTATTATTATTATTATTAAATTATCCTTTTAAATTTAAATGTTATTTCTTTCAACACAAACGCTCGATTTCGTGTAATCAGAGTAACATTCGAATGAAAAGTACATTTCTAACTTTGGTTTAAAATGAAATTTTAAGGGAAACAACGTCTACTAAGCATTATCCCTTAATTTCGGTTATGTAACGGCGAATTAACTTGAGTACACTGAATTTTCTTAAATTTTCAGTACTTTATGGTGTTGATTATTATTATCATCTTCAACAGCTTCAATATTTTCATCGCCATCACATCATCATCATCATCATCATTATCATCATCGAATATAAGGCTGCAAGCTTGTGCCAAGTGATTGGCGTTCAGCCGCCATCCTGATTGTGGGTTTACTCAATCGCTTAAGGCGTATGCCGAGATGGTCCCTAGTTTTCTCTTCCAGAAGTAAAAGTATCCTGCCCCCCTAGATCTTCTTCATAGTTTATGAAATAATGTATGTATTTAATGTGGTTAGGCGGAAGAGCAGGCCAAATGGCCTGAGCCTCGCTACTAATAAAGACAATTTTATTATTATTATTATTATTATTATTATTATTAACAATTCTCCTGTAAACTTCATTTTACTACGCTTGTTTTTCAGATACTTTGGGCCAAGGGAATGACCTAGTCCGAAGAGGAACTGGCTCCGTATTGCTCGGAGAAGAACATGGTATTCAAGATCTTGGTAATAGGAGTTTCTGAGGCTGAAATTTCTTTTATTTTACGTAAATTTACGACTTGAAACGGACAGTTTCACTTCCCTTCCGAAGAGCGAATGAATTAAGAATTTTCTGTTTTCAAAAAGCCTATGACATAAACTGAATTTCAATCTGCGAACCTGAATATATCCTAATCCCGTATCTCAAAACGCACAAAATATGTATAATAGATTTTTGAGAATAGTGATCCTGTTATACGTGAGTACTGTGGGTGAAATATGTATTACGCTGCTTCGCTTTTGAATGAAGCTGTAGAGGTATGTTTCGTCGTTGGGCAACGAGCTTGTCGGGTTGGCGACCCCTGTTGGTGAGACGAAGATGGGAAATTGATGCGCCCAGTTGCTTCTCGCGACCGCCGCTGGAATGCGTTGCAGTCGTCACGCTGCCAAGCGCCATGTTGGGACCGAGCCTCGCCCCCCCCCGTCGTATGCATTCAATTATGCATAAAGTTTTCAACTTGTACTTTTGGGCCTTGGCATTGCTCGTTCTGCGTGTTATGAAATCGTCATTTGTATAAACGGTGATGGCGAGTCGTTTAGATCATGAGAGAGAAGAAGGACTTTGAAAACCTTTGAGCTGAAAAAATAAAGTTCGAAAAACTGTAGTTATCTTAGCTGTGGCAAACGTTGGTATTTTATCTCCAGGTGTGTACTATTCTGATTGGCCTGGTAGTCGTTTTCAATGTTTTCTGCATTTTACTCAAGAAGTATTTTTTACTGGACAGATTATAAGAAAACTTGATAATAAATGTTTTATTTTACTACGCGGAACGTTTTTTCATTACATTATCATTCTGAGTAATCACAATTTTTGACTGGTAGTAATAAAAAATTTTGATTTAATTAACAATAATAAGTTGTTCGATTTATATAGGTTTTCGACAAGAAGTACCAAAACGAATATTATGAAAAAATCAAGGAAAAGTAAGACTATTTTATTGTTTAATTAAAGTTGACTTGTATTGTGCAGGTTTTTTCGACCTATTAGTGACGAAAACGTGGGAATTCATAGAAGAGTAAATATTTAGAGATAGGAGGGATTTAATTTTTTAATAATCTAGTTGTGCTAAAACTGCACATACGCCCTTATTTTGACGTAAAATTACGCGAAAAAGTATTATAATTTTCGAAAAATTGTACATGAACTTATTTCAAAATATATGTTTAAAGAAGAGGTTTCATGAAGGGAACAATCTCTACCTTTAATATTTTAGTTGTAGGAAGACTCCGAAAAAAAAGGAACTTTTGTAACATGAAATCTGCATCATTCTCTTGCACGTCCTTCACACTATCGAATAATAATAATAATAATAATAATAATAATAATAATAATAATAATAAGAAGAAGAAGAATAAACGATGGAACCATTTCTTTGAAAATTTGGAAAATGTCTCGAGGGCTTCATGCAAAGTACGCCCAACATTGAAATATAAGTTTCAAAATCAAGGGACCGCGACATAAATACTATCGAATGAGTAATATCCATTTTGGAGAAAATCGTCTGAACGGTTGAGCCGCTAGCGTTGTTCACAGACGTACAGGCCGACGTTTTGCCATCATTCGATTTTTCGGTGTGAAGGTCCCAGGAAACAAGGATTCTGGCTACATCACGTGTTTGAGAATTTTTTTAAAATGTAGCAACTGGATTTATTCACTAAGGACTAGAGTTTTTCTGCCGAAAATTCGCCGTTTTTTAACGCAGCATTACATAATTTCGAAAATTGGGGAAACCAGTTTCCTAAATTGAACTTTTGTAGAGGTCTATTGTTTTATTTTTGTTAAGTGGGTGAGATGTGTGTAAGTGTGAAAATGTATTTCAACTTGTGATAAAGGCCTGCATACATTGTACTTGCGTTAGATTATGTTAAAATTTATATGTACATGGAAAAACGTTTTTTCCTCAAAAAGTGGTACAATTCTAGGCAATTCGCCCCTGTAGTTTTGGCTCAATTGGTTGCCCGAAACTTCATTTGCGAGGAGTCTTGAATTAATTTATACAGTTAATAAAAAATAGTGGTGCTACAACACCACGCACTTTCTCGCACTTAGTAATGTTTACGTAATATTATAATGTCGCATTTCTTTTAACTCTTTATGGGTTTCCATGCATTATCAAATGCTAAAATATGCACGCAAACACGCACTAACGAATAGCCAAACGTTCAAATTGCAGAGTAAAAATTAACAGAAGATGCACAATCAAATTTTGGTTTTATATATTATTTTTTGTTTTATTACCTTTTTAACGAACAGTTAATATTTTTTTCTAAATTTTACTCTGTCAAATTAGTCTTTAGTAGGTATGTCAGAAACGAATGTTTCTACAAAAAAGGCCTTCTGCATCACAAGTCGTGATTGGAAAATACTTCAAATATGAAATCTGATTCAATATGAGGTCAAATTCTACTTTTTATGATTTTTAGAATTTTGCTGATATATCTTGATTTCAGAATTTGGCAAGAGCACTTGTAAAGCTGGAGTGACCCGAGAACTTCTGCAACAGGAGAAAGCGAAAAACACGTTAGAAAAGTGAATGTCGTAGGCTATTTTTCCTTTCTCATTTTCACTTCCCGATTGACTTTTATGTAGATTTTGGTGATCACTGAAAATTATTATAAAACTATTAAACTATTTAGTTTTCAATCCGAGGACTGCTCTACAGAAATAATGTCAGGAGAAAGTTACATGATCAATTGAAAAAATATGAAGTGTTCGATACTTTCGTCTGACTTCTTTAGACTGATACTATATTCTTTGGTGTAGAACCGCTTTTAAACGTTAACTCTGAATTTTTGGAAATTGCAAAAGTTTGAATTTTATTTATCGTTTTCCTACAAATATAATATTGAAGTTATCAATTTTTTAAAATGAAATTTGTTCTACACAATTAGTGTAACGTCATGCACATATTTTGAAAATGTTTGTAGTTTTTGAGCCAGGTTTCCCCCTTGCTTATTGTACGTCGAAACTTACGACCTTTCAAGGATCTCCAGGGACATGTCAAAAGACGCTTAACATTCTCACCTTCATTAAAATGTCAGGACTTTGGAAGCAAGATGTCACCAAATCCTTTACACCTATTGAATTTTGTGTGAAATATGGGCGGTATTAAAAAGTAATATAAACGAGAATTGTAATAAGTAATGATAAGTAATTAAACAACGTATTTTTTAAATCTCTCATGAAATTAAGATTTACATTACCGACGGCCATTATTGCATTTGTAGGCACAAGGGATTTAAAAGATGTCATACGAAGTTTCTCCACAATTCAAAGGTATTTTCAGCACATGAGTTCCAATATGAGAATTTTCAGAAACGCTCAAATGATATTCTACAATTAGAGATCCGAAAACTTGAGAAAACATAAAAAATGACTATACGACGCCAGAACACGACAGCTGAAAAGACGGTGGACCAAACCGAAAAGATAGCCCTGACTAAAGAATAACGACAAGTACGAGAAAGTCTGCGGCATTCTGTAGCACCGTCAGTTAGTCTTACCTTTTAACCATCTTGTTTTCACCAGGTTTCCCCCTTGCTTATTGTATGTCGAAACTTACGACCTTTCAAGGATCTCCAGGGACATGTCAAAAGACGCTTAACATTCTCACCTTCATTAAAATGTCAGGACTTTGGAAGCAAGATGTCACCAAGTCATTTACACCTATTGAAAACGCTCTCTTCATTATATTTATTAATAGATCTGATTCAATATTGTGTAATAAATGAAGTTCATTAGCGCCGCCGCTGAAATCAACTTGTCACTGAAGTAAAATGTCAGTTGATATTTTTTGGTGAGATAAGTTATAAAGGGTATTAATTTACTCATGGGGATGATTTCTGAAGTTATAGAACTTGCGAATTCGAGATAGTATGTAACATTGCCGTACTCTGAATAGAAGAATTTTTTTACAACAAAATTACAATCATACACTAGTTATGTTACGTAGAAAATCTGGGAAAAGAAATTATATGAACTCATGGAAATATTTTCGTGAAAATGGCTCCAAATGTTTCAATGAAAATGTCGATAAGCACCAAGTTTTACTCATCTTTAATACCCGTCAGATAATATTTCAATTCCACACTTAGGAGACCGAAATTGTGAGAAAATATGAAAAAAAAATTAGGTGTAGGGAGATAGCAGCTTGGAAGAGGGTGAGGCAATAACAAAAACTTAGCCAAGACTAAAGAGATTAGAAAATTAATTAGTACAAGAAGGTCTGTGCCATTCTGCAGCGCCACTAGGTTATAATAAACATGTAGAAATAATACAACGAAAAAAATATATTTAAAAACATTGAGTTTGTTACTATTTTTCGAAATATATTCTATTTATTCTCTTATAAGCTTCTCGTGTTGAATACCACTCTTGTTTGAGGTTTCAATAGAAAAAGCGTTGCTGTACACGTTTAAATTCTGATCCAAAACACTTAAAGGATTATTTTCACAATAGCGTCTGTTTTCATTTTCAAAACAATTCCAATCACAAAACTCCCAGGCAATTTATTCTATTTCCGTTGTTAGTACCGACGACATGAACAATGCTTAACACCAGATTACTCACCTAATAGACAATTCGCTGAACAAGCATCATTTATTGCTAATTGACATGAACGTGTACAGCGTACTAAATTAGCATCCACAAAGGCTCATTTTTGATTGCGGCTGCACTTCAAAGCGCGGCCATCCGTCACATAGTGTTCGCCCTCAGCGATCCTAATTGGCCAGCATTCCGCGGATGCACTTCGCTTCGATGACCAAATGTAGGGAAGGTGGTGCGGGCGAACGGGCAGCCAATACAAAAGAGAGAGAACGAAGAGGGAACGCATGAGCGTGTGTGTGTGTTTGACAGAGAGAGGGGGTGAGGGAGGTTAAGGGAGAGGGGTTGAGGGAGGGTAAGGGAGAGGGGGAGAGGGAGGGTAAGGGAGAGGGAAGTAAGAGAAAGGAGAGGAGTGAGAGAGAAGTGACAGAGGAGAGGAGTGATGGAGAAGTGAGAGGAGAGGAATGAGAAATAAGGAGATGAGTGAGATAGTTAAAAGCAGAGAAAGAGGAGAGAGAGGAGATAGAGGTGAGTGAGAGAAAAAAAAGGAGAGGGAAAGAGATGAGCGAGAGAGAAAAGGAGAGAGAAAGATGAGCGAGAGAGGGAGAGGAGAGAAGTGCCAGAAAAGAAAGGAGTGACAGAGTGAGGAAGAATTAGAGTGAAAAGAGACGAGGAGTGAAGAAGAGACGAGCGAGAGAAAGGAAAGGAGATAGAGAGAAAGGAAGAGAGGAGAGGAGGGACATAAAGCAGGAATGAGAAGGAGAGAGAAAGCAGATGAGGTGAGCGTTGAGGAGAGAAACACGTGCGAGGAGAGGAAAGGCGCGATGAGGAACGAGGAGGAAAAGGGAGGGCGTGGAGGGGCGTGTAAGGGGATCGATGCAAGGCAACAGGTGGCGGCGACGGCGAGCGCGCTCCCGCGGCGCCCAGAAATAGCGCAGCCTCCCGCAGGCCCGGCCGCCCCCTCCCCCCCGCTTCGCCCCAAAACCCCTCCGGCAGCCGCATCGACGGAGTTGTGCAAAGTGGCTTCTACATCCACACAGAGCCTTGCTGGATATTCCATTCCTCATTTCTGCGCTTTCGAGACAATCGCACTTGCTGAGGTCCAAGTCGAACAATGGGAATACCATCCTTAGAAAGTACATCACAAGTAAATGTGATTTCCACATTTTTTTCGACTATCCGATGGTTGCTATTTCCTTACTTCTCAGAGATGTGGTATTGATTGATTGTTAGTGTTTACGAGCGCTCAAGTGCTAAGGTAATGAGTGCCGTAAGTGTTGTGCATGTTTTTTCCTGGTAGATGGCGGTAGTCATCCCCCGGTGGATGGCGAGATCCAGCACCGAACTACCGTCAGCTAGTATCTCCCATCAGTGAGGCACCGCCCCCAATTGGGACAAGCTCTAAGCTCCTGAATGATCTCCCTGCCTGTGTAGTAGTGTAGTGCTTGTTAATATATGTAACTAAGGAGTGAGGAAAGGACAAGGAATAGGAAGGAAAGATTGCCCGCGGCCCATCGCCCTTTGATTAGAGTGCAGCTCCGACATACGCCTGGTGTTGACAGGAGACTCCACGAAAAACTACCGATGGAGTAGCTGGCCGCTTTATTGCGATTTTCGTAACTCTGCCCCTGGCAGGAATCAGCTGTTTCGCTGCCATCCAATCGGAAGCTTATATGTCGCTACAATGACGTCATTATGGTGACGTTCATGCACTGGATTGGATGAAACCGTCAACAACTGATTCCTGTCAGAGGCAGAGTTACGAAAATCGCAGTAAATAATTCTCCTCCAGTCAGCGGCTGAATTCGATCTAGCTGACAAGCCATTGAAGAAAATCCTGCCACCGTTAGGACTTGAACCCAGAACCTCTCGGTCAGAGGCATTGCAGTGCCATCAGTTGATGCCCTGAAAGATGTGGTTCTGATTCGGTATTGATTTTTTCAGTGAGCTTAATCTTTCCTTTCCCAATGTCTAGCCCTCCGAGAGCCTTCTCGAGCCTCAAAGCAACAAACTGTTATTTCAAAGTAGGTCTTGAAGCCTCTAAATGTGTAAGCTTGTGTCTGGAGTCACGATTTATTCATTTTACTTAAGAAGGAACTTCTTAAGGAAAGAAAGTTGTGTAATGCTGCGAGAAAAAGCGACGAATTTTCGGCAGAAAAACTCTTAATGCCGGGCCCTAGTAACGGAAAAGTGGATAAAACCAGTTGCTAAATTTAGAAAAAATCCACTAACACGTGATGTAGCCAGAATCCATTTTTTTTGGGTCCTTGAAACCGAAAAATTGATTGATGGAAAAAACGTCTCTAAACAACGCTAGCGGCTAAACGATTCAATCGATTTTCTCCAAAATTGATATTCCCCAATCGATCTGGATGATGTCACGGCCCTTTGATTTTGAAATAGATAGTTTAATTTTGGAGGGCATGAAACCCCTGAGACATTTTCCAAATTTTCAAAAATGGCTTCATAGTTTTTTATTAGATTTTGTTATTAAATAGCGTAAAGGACATTTAAGAGAATGGCGCAGGTTTCATGTTCGTTGAAAACGCATTTTTTGAAAATTGCAAAAAGTTCAAACTTTGTTCGGCTCATTCCTAGAAATGCAATATTGGAGATTGAGATTTTGTCCCCTTAATGTAATCTGTTCTTTAAAGATCGATTTTTAAAAAAAGGTCATGTATGACTTTCCGAAAATTTGAATACTTTTTGCGTAATTTTGTGTGAACACACAATGATTCACAAGCGAGAAAGTACGTACTGTTTCAGCACCACAAGTTTTATTTCTACGTGACGCGATACTTCCATACACTAAACCAGAACACTGTAGAATCCTGGTTGGGAGACCGTACAGCTCTCGAGGAAGGTGAGCATCGTTGGTCGTACCTCGGGCCCGGGCTTCCTGAGAGCGTGGTTCGAGGGCGGCGAGGGAGCGCGGCGGAGGCTTTGGGGAGCCATAAAGCAGCAACCGGCGCCCTGCGGCCAACACGGCCCGCGCATTAACTGGCCCGGCCCCGCCCCCCGCGTCACGCCCTCCGCGCCAGCCTCGCGCTTCCGTCACCTGGCTGCTCCCACCCCCGCTCTGCCACTCGCTACCACACACTTCATGCACGCACAGGGTTGCCAGATTGGGGAATTTTGTCTTACTTAATTTACCACCTACCTACCAAGCTCCGAATGCAACCCAAATTCAAATCATGCCTCACCAGTTTCACCCTCGTGTCTGCAATCTTTCCTCCACTCCTCTATCTAATCAGGACATTTCTCTTCTTAATAAGGGCCTCAAATACTGCCCTCCCACATCTCTTAATAGCTTCCATAAAAAGCAGTTATGTGTCAAAGCAGACTCTAATAGCAACATTTCTGTCGAGACTAAACATAACATAGCACACACTATTACAAATCACACAGAATCTATCACAGGAGACAGAATCCAAGATTTTCACCACGCAAAACAACTTGCCACAAAACTAACAGAAGAAGACCTAATCATATCTAAAGCAGACAAAGGCAACACAATAGTGATTCTTGACAAAAAAGACTACGACGACAAAATCTATGACTTTCTGAACGACAACCAGATCGAACAACTTCCCAATGACCCCACCAAGAAATATCTTAGCCATCTTAGGCAAGAACTTAATCATTCACAAGCTCTGTTCTCAAATCCCAGACAATACATACCATCTAACCCTTCTCCTCCAAGACTCTATGGTCTTCCTAAATTGCATAAACAAAATACACCCATCAGACCCGTAGTCTCTTACACAAATACTGTAACTCACAAACTCGCCCAGAAATTAAACAGCCTCTTCCACAAACATATTCAGTTCAAACCTTCTCACACCGTAAAAAACAGTCTAGATCTTGTACAAAAAATTCAACAGATTCCCATTCCACCCTATGCAAAACTGGTTTCATTTGATGTAAAGAATCTTTTTCCTAGTACCCCGACTTCAGATTGCAAATTACTTCTGCGCAATTTACTAGACAAGTCGGCATGCCCCATACCGGTTCGTGATGAATTTCAAAATCTCTTCAACCTATGCATGGATCAAAATTACTTCACTTTTGACAACAAATTTTACAAACAAACTTCAGGACTTCCTATGGGCTCACCTCTCTCTCCTCTTCTTGCAGATATTTTTATGGATTCTTTGGAACAGACCATCTTCCTTTCAAATCATCCACTTCTCAGAAATATTACATATTGGCACCGTTACGTAGATGACATCCTTGTTCTCTGGACCGGTACAACTAGGCAAATTGATCTGTTTACTGACTACCTCAACAACCTACATCCCAATATACAGTTCACCACAGAACTACAGAACGAAGACAAATCTATCAATTTCTTAGACCTGAATATCAGCATATCGGGAAACAAACATACTTTCAATATTTTCAGAAAATCAACACACACAGACACTGTCATCCACAACTCTTCACAACATCCTATTCAACACAAACACGCCGCCTTCCACTACATGATACACAGATTACTAAGCCTGCCTCTGACACAATCTCATTTTCTGGAAGAACTTAACACTATACAACATATTGCTAGATCAAACGGCTACGACACAGAACTCATCAACAACATACTACGCCGCAAAACACACAAACAGAAACTGAAAATGTACACTTCACTCTCTACAGTAGCAGAAACACCAGATAAGTACACTTGCTTACCTTATTTTGGCAACCTTTCAGAAAAAGTCGCACACAATATACGCAAAGCCGGTATCAAAGTTTCTTTCAAATCACAAAACTCACTCAGAAAAATGCTATCCTCTAAAACACACACAGATCTTTTAGAAAAAAGCGGCGTCTACTCATTACATTGCCACGACTGCGAAGCCAAATACATTGGTCAAACAGGCAGAACTTTCAACACAAGAATAAAAGAACACATACACGCTTGGAAACACAACTCTTGTAAATCTCACTTTGCCAATCACCTCCTTCAGACAGGCCACACGTTCGATCCACATACAGATATTCATATACTGGAAATAGAAAATCATTATCACACTAGATTAACTTTAGAAAACCTCCACATCCATTTAAATGACAACCTTCTGAATGAAAATATAAACCATAATCTCTCCCCTCTACTGAAATTATTATTAGACACCACCCTCACACCGCACTCCTCCGGGGCGGCGCAATAGACAGGACACCGCACCCAGGCCATTAACCCTCCTCTCCACCACCCCACAGCCCGGTACTTAAGCCGCTTGGCCCACCCAAACCCGCGTAGTCGTTTCGTGGCTTCCAGGCAGCAGGTAAGGAACGGCTCAACTTACATTTCATGTTTCTGTTACAAAAATGTTTTTCTCAAGTTCTATTCAATTTCATCCACTTTCTTGCGTAGATTTAAATTTCTGTTATATAAAAAAAATTTCTTTTTCTTTTCCTTTGTTTTCATTTCACATAATGTTAGATCTGTTTTTTTTTAAATTACTAGTAATCCGCCATTCCTAATATTAATCTCTTGTTTATTGTTATCTCTTACTTTTAATTGTTTAATTAATTGTTTACTATTTTCTTGTACTAGACAACTGAGGATGATGGCTAAGCCATCGAAAGCTGCTTTTGTAATAAACAACATTGTTGGCAATGACAACACCGGTGATCATTCAATGCTATATGAAGAAATTCCGTCGTAGTGGTGGGTGACGAGCTCGCCACAAACCTGGCAACCCTGTGCATGCAGCACTTACCGCTGTCTCACATCCCCACAGCGCGATCGAGACTGCACAGCTCTTGGCAATAAACGGGGATGTATATATGTGATGGAGGATAATGATCTAGATCCCAACAAGTTTGTTTCATTTCTCCACGCAAGTTATCGAATTGTTAGCAGTACACACTGATTCAATATGAACTTACTCACCGATATTTGGATGCCATACTAGCTTATTACGTGCATGAAACACCAAACTATAAGGAGCTTAAACATGGACACTGCGCCAGAGAATAATGGGGTGTAATAATTTAAGGTATCTTAAATGATTGGATAGAACGGACTGAACAAATATTAAGAACATTTGATACTGCTAAATATAATATATACAATTACAATTACATTTGCATACAATTGACATATACATTTTTATTACTTAGGTTATCCTTAAACTAAAGGCATAATCGGGTGTCTCAAAGCTGTCACCCGGTTATCCCGCATCTGCCGCAGGCAAATATGTGGGATGGGAATGCGAGGAAAAGAATCAGTTGTCTGGGCCTAAAGATGAGAGTGAGGGTTGGTTCCATGAATGGATGTGAGAGGGTCAGGTTGCTGCGCGCAGTTCGTAGCTGGTTATTTTAAGATATTGTTCTGGTATCCATCTGGATTTTATCCAACGAAAGTACGAGAACGAACAATAAGACAAGCCGGCCTGACCAGCCGGTTTCTAGAATTATACTCCAGACAGATTCCGTCGACTGAACAATTTGACTCAAGTTGATGTTCCGTTAACGGTCGGCACTCGAACCTAGGACTTCCAGGTCAATGAAGTTCCAGACGCAGATATTATTACATACGCTATAACAGCAGGACAAAAACAGTTTTTGTTATTTAAATGAAAAAGTTGAATGAAAACAAAAAATAATGGTAACGCACATGGAATGTATAATTTTTTAATTCACGAGAAAATATTATTCATTCAGGTCACGCGACTGTGCAGACATATTCTCTGAAAATTTACAGAAAAGTAATATTATGCATCGTCATGTTTCTCACGAGTTAACTTTTGAAGTACGAGTTTGTCATATGAAATCAAAAAAATGCAGGGAATTACCAAACTAAAACAATAGCATTAAACTTAAAAGAACGATAACGAAAGATATAATAATGTATCTGACTCCAGACTCCAAGAAACGTGAAACTTCATCTGAGGCTTCTGACCTACTTCTGCTACGTGACCCATCTGCATTCTCGGTGGCCTTTCAACTGTTCATTTACAGTAGAATACCAACTAAGTGAAAGAATTTTAATGAACGTACCTCAACGGCGGCGCTTTGCAATTACAATCTCAAACGAAACTCGCCCTCTAGTCCAACTGCAGCACGGAATGACGCTGCCAAGCTGACAGGGACATGGGGCATTTAAAGCAGTGCACAAATACAGTAAAGGAACCAGATATAGAACGACCCAAGTTAAAACCTCTTCATTACCACAAATATTTTAGAAATTGAAAATTTCAATAAGATATATATATATATATATATATATATATATATATATATATATATATATATATATACATATTTCATTATGTTATCGTCTGAAGTTGTTAGAAATATTCCTGTGTATTTCACTTATATATTTGTGAGAGTTAGTACTTGATCCACGATCCAGGATCCAGCTACGTATCTTTTCTTAGAATTTGATGCTAATTCTGAACTGTACCACATGTAGTCCTCAAAATATTCCCTTAATTAACTAATAAATCTGTAAATAAGCATTTAAAAAGACGAAAACACTAAAGTTGTTTCCTCCCATCCAAAATTGTTTCCCAGAATAAAATGTGCAACAGAATCACAAATGAAATGAATACTAAAATTTAATGTTTAGAATGAAAGCTATTTTAACATTATAGCCATTTATATTGCCAGTAACTAACAAAGGATCAGAATCGTCACCTACGTCATTTACAGAAGAGTTTGTTATCTTTCCTTCTTATGTGGTTTATGATTATTTCCCTCCCAATTCCTTCAGAAATTGACTGGAAATGCCACATCTTAAAGTAGTGACACACATTTCTCTGCCAGTTTGATCATCACGAGACAGTCATTCCTTTTAAGTTTCAACCAACAGTGTGACGGAAAATATGATGTATTCTTCAATGTCATAATAAATTTAAATAAGTTGTTTGCAAGAATTGTACGTAGCATTTTAAACTTGGCTGGCTGTGATGCCAAACATAAACATGGTCGAAATTTTGACTCAATAAATGTGAATGTGTCTGTTCTCTCGTACCCACAGGCAGATACCAGGAAACCCTCTTTTACTTTTCTTCTATAAAATGTGCTTCACACTAGTGTCGTGATTTTATCCTAACCACAAATCCTTACAATATTAGAAAAACAGTATTTACATAAACTCACTTCCTTTTGAAATTATCACTGAATCGGGAAATACGCAATAGCACAGTTATCTCATCAAGAACAACCTCTTTTGGTGGTTCGCATTCATGAAGGGTAAGGGTTCCAACACATAACCCCATTCGTTGCCACCTAACAAAATTACTAAGTCCAGAGGTTTGATTCGTAATTAGTTCCAGATCCACATCTAGTTCCATTACCTAATTGTGTATTTTGTGATTTGTGCTCGTTTATGAAAATGTAGACCTGATACATGCATTTTACATTACAATACAATAATATTTAATCAGGAAATGAATTCGTAGTAGTAGATGATAATAATTCGCGGTAGTTTGATACACAAGAGCTATCCGACTTTGGATCAATATGACAACCCTAAAACCACCAATGAAAGCATTCGTCACAAATTTTACGACTGAGGGATTCACCAATCGAGCTCCTCGGGTTGAAATTTGCGAATAATTATCACGATGGTTTCCAAATTTCAAAGTCCCAACACACTTCATCCACGACCCGGGAATGTTTTTATACAGTACATTCTGCACTACTGATGATACTTGTGAATTGACAACTTGATTAGATGTCGCGAAAACGTAATCGACAAATTGTTCCTCATTGCAAACCCTGTTTACAGTTCCAAGAAAACTGGTTGTCACTGTAATGAATAGCCCGAAAGGCTAGCGCGAGAGAGTTTGAGAAAAACTGTTCATAGTAGTACACACCAAGTAAGAAGTAAGTTTAACTGAACTTTATTGAAATTTATAATAAAAAAGTATTATAAAAGTTCTTTAGACACTTTTGAGTATATATTTGGTCCAGATGCATTTTAATGATTGATGTCGAGTTTACACGCAAAAGATGGGTTCAAAACCATGAGCATTGATAAATGTAATCACAAAAATCTTCAAATATTTTAGAAACATGTAAATTGCCTATTAGTCGGTGGTTTTGTCCTGTACATGCCTTGGCGGCTATTGCTAGAAAACTGCAAAACATTTATAGCAGTACTAATTAATTACAAGCATGTAATATTCCTAATGTTATCTAATACAACTATTATTTACATTATTCTATTACAAATATTATTTATATTATTTACGCACCAAGGGCGTTATAAGGAATCTAATGATCGAGCGGCGTGAAAAGCTGAGGGTCCGAGGCCTTTTTGCCACACGCGATCATTAGAACCAGTTAACGTCCGTGGTACCTACATGATTTTATTTTTACCTAATTTTTATTATTCATGTTGGCTTATTCACTTATTAACTAGTTGTTTAGTTGACTCGGTTTGTAATTTCATATTTCCCCTCCATAATTCACTTTCATAATTCTCTCTCATAATTCCCTCCTTAAGAGAACATGTAGTGACATTCAATTGTTTTCGTATTTCCCTCGTCACCACGATCCTCTCGACCCAGGTAAGTTATGCAGTGAATATCGAGCTCCGTAGCGAAGGCAACAATAATCAATAACAAATAAGTAAAAAATAACAGATTATACATGAATTATATAAGTGAAATAAAGGCACATAAAATAAAAATGAACGTACACAGTCGTCGGGCTTAACATTCCAGTCTATTGTTGAATTATTATTAATAATTTATGTTACGACAAGCACAAGAATAGGTGATAATCGTGCAGGATTGCGAACTCCAATTTCAATCTTGAAAAGGCCGTTCGGAGCATTAGTTTCATCACGCCATGCGCCCATAGAACTTGATCCCAACGACCTGCGAGGAAGACCGGAAGGGATTGCGGGGGCAACAGAGTCACGCGAGTTTGAAATGACCTCCTCTCACGTGATGAACCACCGCCGCCGAAGGCTGACGGATAACGTGTTAGTCCGCGAGTTCCAGCCCGCCCTCTCCAGTGAATGGACGCGTGTGGCGCGGTCGCTCCCAGCAGCGGCGTCGGTGGGATGGGTGCGGGAGGGGGAGGCGGGGAAGGGGGAGCGATGAGAGCGTAGTCACTTGTTCCGCGTGGCGCTCCATGTAACGCCGTTGTTGGTGGCGGCAGGGCAGGGGAGGGGCTCGCGAGCCGAAGTAAATCACTGAGAGGTAGCTGTGTCATCGCTCTCCGGGGAATGATAGACCGGTGAAAAAGGGAAAGAGGTAGAACGGGAAAAAAGCGGATGTGCAAGCATAAGAGAAGAGACGAACAACAAGAGATTAGATAACGGAAGAGGGCAGTACCGATGCAGAAACTCCGGCTGCTCTGATCGGTAGTTTTCCGTGGTTTCTCTGACGAACACCAGGCAAATGCTGGAGCACTATCCTAACAAACGGGCCACGGACCGAGCGCGATATTTCCTTCCTCTTCCTTGTCCTATTCGCACCTCTAACTTACACACTATCATGCCGCGGGAACAGTCGGGAGCATGGAACTTGTCCCAGGTTGCGTGATGCCACGCTGGTGGGAGGTACCTGGTTTAGGAAAACCTCGCTAGCCGACGGTAGGTCGGCGCCGGATCCCGTTATCCATTGGGGGAAGGTCCCAGCTACCTCCCGCGGTAAAAATACACTACACTTACGGGACTGAAGACCTTACAAGTTGACCCACACGCAATAACTAATCAATCAATATACAGGAACTGATATGACTGGATGAATATATTAACAATGAATGAAAGCGGAGAAAAATTGTCAAGAAAACAATTCCACGTAAATATTAATTGCAGCATCTGGGTTTCCAAACAATAAATTTGGTTGCCTAGACCAAAACACATATTACACATAAATTACATTACTGCTTTTTTATGATAAAGCTATTGATGCGATTTTAACAGATGAAATCAGTGGTTTTATTTGACTGATGACTATTTATCATGCCCGAAAAAGTAAAGGTAAAGAAGTGAAGAAGGGGATTCGAAAGTACTAATAGAGGTAGGGACATGAAAGATCCAGAAACAGAGGTAGTTACAAATCAGAAGGGACAATAAAAATAATAATAATAATAATAATAATAATAATAATAATAATAATAATAACAACAACACGATTGGATTTTGAAGAGCCTGGAGATCTATCGATTTCATCCTAGACTTATTGAATTTTGCAAGGCTAGCATGAAGTCGTGGAGAACCAGGTTAGTAATACAGAGCAGAAAGGAAGCAGTAGAAACCAGAAGTATTCAGGTCAACAGGAGTATTTTTCAAGGAGATTCACTATCCCCTCTGCTGTTTTGCATTAGTTTGATTCCACTATCTAGACAGTTGTCGCAAGCTGACTTTGGTTACAAGCTCCATGGTGATGAATTGCCAGTATCACATTTATTTTACATGGATGACCTTAAAGTGTTTGCTAAGAATGAAGCGATTCTCTCCCAAATGCTGTCTGTCATCAATGATTTTAGCAATGACATCTGCATGAAGTTTGGTCTTGACAAGTGTGCAAAAGTCAACTTAAAAAGAGGCAAAATGACGTCAGAGAACATTGAAGTTGATAGACACACTGTGATTCAAGATCTTGAGCCAGGTAAAACTTACAAATATCTGGGCATTGAAGAATGTGAGACAATCTCGAACGACACAATGAAAGAGAGAATTCGCAAGGAGTATTACAGAAGAGTGAGACTTGTCCTGCAGTCTGCTCTGAACTCCAGGAATAAAATATCTGCAATTGGTAGTCTGGCGTTGCCTGTAGTCGAGTACAGTTCCGGACCAGTGGACTGGACTGAGCAAGAAATCCCCATCATGGATCGAAAAACCAGAAAACTGCTAACAATGCATCATGTCGCCCACCCCCGAGCTGATGTACATAGACTTTATGTGTCACGTAAGGAAGGAGGAAGAGGCCTGAGACAAATTGAAGCCTCCTGGCACAATGCAATAGTTGGAATGAGAAAGTATGTAGTGTAATGGGACGGTCGCACACGTACTAATTTCGGCGTGTGCGAGATGAATATTTTATATAACAGGGAGCACGGGGAAAACTTAGCTGGCTGAAAATGTGCGTTTCTCCGCTACCTGAGTGCGCGAAGGGTCGCCGCCGGCCGCCGATGGGAGCGCCTCCCTTTGTTCAATACCGTTTGCCACACCTCTGGTATTTCCGAGCGCTGCGTCAGAGCACACCCAGCGTCTTCTCGGAAATCGTGGTGACGTGAACGCCCACTCGAAATCGGGTTCCAACCGTCGATGGACCCATGGCAATTGGACGGCGCGCATCACGCGGTTTGGCTGCGCCAATAGTCGAACACTAGGCGGGGGTGAGACATGTGATCTCGCGAGCAAGGGAGGTTGCTGCGAACGCGAGACTCGGCCATTCCGAGACGAACGACGACCGCGAGTGTTACCTTCCGATGTAAGCGACGACCGAGGTGTTGGGTCCGATGGTAACGACCGCCGCGAGACACTAGATCGCCGCCGGCAACGCATCGTCGCCACCTCACCGCCCGCTCAGGTGCCGCCGAAGGGAGAGGCGGAACACCGTGTGAGTGCCGATACTCGAATGAACGAAGAAGCGTTCGGACGCGGCCTGAGGGCCGGCCGCCACTAAAAGACGCTTTGGTGTGGCGATTCCTGGCCGCCGCCGCCGCAGTCAATGCCTGCCGCGCGCGCCCGCCCGCGCGCCGCCCTACGCCGCGCCGCAGCCAACAGCGCCGCGCGCCGGGCCGCTGCCACGCCGACGTCGCCGCCGCGCCAGCCCACGCGCCGCGCCGCCGCCGCTGCGCTGTCGCGCACGCCGCCCGCGCGCAGCCCTACGCCGCCGCAGCCAAGGCCTGCCGCGTGCCGCTACACCGCCGCCGCGGCCACCAGCTGCCCGACCGGTCCAGGAAACGGGGGGAAGCGCCGCTGCCCTGCCGCCCGACACCCGGGCCGATGCCGACGCCCGGAGGAACGGAGCGCCCGTGCGATGACCCGGAAGGGTTGGACTGTTAAGTTAAGCTAGTTATAAGTTAGGTTAAGATAGTATTAAGAACTGTAGGGGGCTTCACCCGATTATTTTAATTTGCTTTGAATTAAACTCAGAAATCATGAAAGAGCGTTTTACTGTGTAGTGCATGAATATGCCCAGTCACGCATGCGTCCTAAATAGATTCCAGCCGAGCACATGAGGCAACCTGCAGCAGACGGGAATCCACAGGTGAGTCGGGTCACGCCCTGAGAGAGATTAACACCGCCGCCACCGATGAGTGGTCGTGTGTACGGGGGGGGGTGTTACAGTAGTCAGTCATCGAGATGACCCTCTAATGAGGCAGGTCATGAAATCTGACCAAAGAATGGGAAACAAAGGCATTGTTATTGTACAAGAAGCATTGCGAACAAGACACCCAGAATGACAGACACACTGAACTTCCGATACTACTTAACATGAAATTTGAAACACAAAAAATTTGAAAGAAATCTTGGAGAGACAAACCACTCCACGGACAATATTTGAAACGAATGGACAAGGTGCAGATCAATAAAGATCAATCATTTATATGGCTTAAAAGGGGAAGAATGGATCCAGAATCGGAATCATTTGTAATAGCTGCCCAAGATCAGGCGTTGAGAACACGACATTATGATAAAGCTGTTCTCAAAATTTCCCAAGATGATAAATGCCGCATTTGTCAAGAACACGTAGAAACCATTGATCATATTGTCTCAGCTTGTCCAATCCTAGCAAAGACCGAATACTTGAAAAGACACGATAGGGTATGTAGCTACCTCCACTGGCAGATCTATACCGCCCTCGACGTTCCAAACACATGCGCCAAGTGGTACGAACACTCACCAAAACCGGTGACGTCTGTTGGATTGTGTACGATATTGTACGACCAACAAATTCAAA
This sequence comes from Acheta domesticus, assembly GCA_031308135.1. Classification (NCBI taxonomy): domain Eukaryota; kingdom Metazoa; phylum Arthropoda; class Insecta; order Orthoptera; family Gryllidae; genus Acheta; species Acheta domesticus. Next base: position 16,024,555 of record JAHLJT010003656.1, read on the forward strand.
CTGATCGCACGATAGCGGCAAACAAACCGGATATAGTTATCCGGGATTTGGCGAAAAAATCGGGTTTACTTATCGATGTTGCTGTACCTTGCGATCAAAACGTCGTTACCAAGGACGCAGAGAAACGTCTTAAATACAAGAGTTTGGAAATCGAGATCAGCCGAATGTGGGGCGTAAAAGCACAGGTCGTCCCGATAGTTATCGGAGCTCTGGGATTTGTTCCGCAAAATTTGTGTAAGAACTTGTCTAAACTTCCAGGTAATTCCAAAGACTGGGAAGTGCCAGAAATCATTTTATTTGGAACAGCCCACATTTTGGGAAAAGTATTGTAGAGGCACCGACAGTCCCTAGATCTACTCCTTAGGTATCTGGTTGCAACCTGTAGTAGATTTTATATTCAGCCGACACATAGCATCCTTAGTCGTGATTTAGAGGAATAATAATAATAAAGTGAAACATTTTTCCTGTACTTTGTGATAGAGTCGAAAATATTTTAGGGGAAAGATGGGAGGAACTGTTAGAATAAGATTAGCTCACGTGAAATGAAATTAAAACACATAAGTAACAATAAAAGACAGTGATCCGGTGACGGGTACCTGGTCAACTGTCTGTGAAGCGAAAATAACTCGACCTAGTGATGACGCAATCAGCGAGCGTTCCCACCGCTCTACAATCGATTCAATGGGGCTGAAGAGCTACAATGGATGTTTTCACGTTCTGGATGTGGCGTGATAGTGCAAAGAGAAACCACCTCATGTCCCATTAAATAATCTAACCCATCCTTCATTATTTCATAATTCACCAGGAAACGAAGTGCCTGATCCCTGCGTGGCTCGCCAATATTTCATCACGGATAAGCCCCTGGAGGAAGACGGCTGCAATGGTAAAGACAAGGAACATCCAGACAAGAGACGATGGATTGACTGATGTTTCCGGGCAAGTCCACTGCAATGTCCATTAGTCCCTTTAGTGTTGTGCATGTTTTATTCCGGAATTATCGAGGTTCCTCTTCCGTCAGATAGTGAGATCACGCACTCATCAAAACTGCGGCTTAAGGGATTTCCCCACCCCAGATATCTTCCCACCGGGGCATCGCCCCAGTCAGGATAAGATCCAAGCTGTCGATTAGTCTTCTGATATGAGTAGTAGAGTAGTGCATGTAAGCGGAGTGTATTACAAGGAAAAGGAAGGAAAGATTGTACGCTGTTCATGGTCCTTTCGTCAGCGTAGTGTTCTGACATTCGCCTGGGAGAAAGCTTGATCGGAATAGCCAGCCCTCAGAGAAAGGCACGAGTTCGACCTAGCTGGCATCGAAAATCCCGCCACCGTCAGGACTCAAACCGTAGGACCTCCCGGTAAGAGCTACTACAGATTAAGGGCTTGAGCTAAATCAACGAGCGAGACGGTAAGGTCGTTGATCTCGAGGTGAGAAGCAGAGCGACGCAGCACTCGCCCAACCGAAGGTGACGACGCCAAAGCGTCAAGGGCGTTCACGAAGGCAAGTACTGTTTGAGGTAGTAGGCGGAGGGTGGAATTGCGGGGACGGCGGCGACAGCGCTGGTGGGGTGGGGGGGAGGGGAGGGGGAGGGGAGCGACCTATATCGACCGGCTCAACAGGTCTCCAGCTCGAGCCCCCCCCCCCGCCCGCCCGGCGGACGCTCGTGCCGAGCCACTCCCTAATGCAACACATCCTCACTCGGCCGCACTTGAGTGCTTGCACGCGCACGGGGCTTTTCGATAGGCCGCGACACGCCGCCTGCGTCGAGGACGGCCGATGGGCGATGGGCGATGGCTCGGGCGCGCGTCGGGGGCCGGGCGAGTTGCCGGCCGGTCGAAATAATTTCTCTAAGTGAAGCGCTCAATTTTCGTAATTGGAAAGGATGCGAAATGTAAACATTTTGGTGTCTATACTGAAACTTTGATGTTTAGGTTTATAATGTAATATCGTATTTCATAACATCGATGAAGAAAGAATTAACCAAACGTTGCCTCGTGTTTTATAACATCGATGAAGAAAGAATTAGCCAAATATTGCCTCGTTTTTCCACTTAAATTTCTTCACATTACGTTTTATTGCAAAAACAAATGGTAAAGTCTTGCCTTCTGAGATGTTTTCAAAAACACGTAAAAGGTAAAAAAGGTACATTTATGTGAGAATACATAAAAAAATATAATAGATTCGTTTAAAAATTTTTTTAATTTTTTCCTACACGTAGAAACATACGTAGTTTATAAGACATTCTGGAATGCTGCAAAAATCGATTTCGATATTTCAGTGGAAATGCATGTTTTAAAGTCCCCTGTTATAGTGTTTTTGTTTTGCTTTTGTTTTTTTCAAATCTCCTCCGTCTGTGTCTTTGTATGTCCGAGGTCAAAACTCAAAGTTTTTCACAAAACTCAAGGTCTTTTGTGGAAATGACCTTAGTGACCATAGAATTGCGCATTTTGAGAAACGCTCAATCGACATTATCTCTAAAACGGCTCAACTTTTTTCAAAGAAAATATGCTGGGAAGATGTTGTGGCAAAACTGAAAACTGTATCAGTTAAAGAGAGAAGGAAACTGACTAGAACAAGAAAGAATATGCCATTTTGTAACTCTATATTTTCTTGGCTATCGACGTAACTCATTTGATTAACTTGTGAATATAGATATACGTTATCATTACACCTATTCCATCTCTTGGACAATTCAATTGTCCTGTGCACCAAAGTGTTGTTAACGGTATTATGATGACCTGAAGATTATTACATCACTCTTCAAATCATCCTGAAGCAAAATTGTATTTTGAAGTATGTGAGCCTCATGTCAGATTACAATTTAAATAAACCAGTATTGTACGCTTCTTCTACACCAATCTCTATTTTATATTAGTTTTACAAGCACTAAGATAAATTACAAATTGTTTATTAACCACAATGAGTTCATACGACTCTATTTAATTGTGTACATTTGTAATTAGAAGCGACCAAAAAGAATATGTAAGTAAACTTCCAAATATCAGTGAATACCTCAATCTTCTATGCTCTTTTGCTCGATCTTCGAATGCGGACATTTCGTGATAATTAACTTTTTTTTTTCATTACATTCTAAACATTCACATTCCGATATTCCATCACATTCTACAAAATGTTCCAGTGTATTGTAGCTAAAATGTTCTTAAACATTTTAAAGTTTTCAGTCTTGAGATGTATTAGTTCGGCATCATTATCTCGGAAAACGGATTCGAATGATTCATAGATAAACTAATGTTTCCGAGCACGTCAACTGTTGTGGTCATTAGACCCGTTAGTATAGGGAATGTTTTATGCCTAGCGCAGTCGCACCCCGCTGAATTTGGAGATCCGGTGCCGACCTACACGGTGGCTTGCAGGGCATTCCCCCCGCAGGAATATCACCCAGCGGGACACCGTCCCTGCCGACACAAGCTCTAAGCTCCCGACGGGTATGGTAGTGTAGTGCATTTATGTTTATGTTTGTGTGTGTGTGTGTGTCCCACTGATGCCAAATCCAACATCGACCTCCCTTCGGCTAGCGGGTTTTTCTTCAACCAGGTATTTCCCACCAGCGGGGACCACTGTAGCTGAGACAAGCTTCTAGCTTCCGACCGGTCTCCCAACATGTATGGTAGTGTAGTGTATGTTAGTGTGTGTGTAAGGGACGAGGAAAGGATATAGATGAATGACGTGCGGGGTCCGCCTCAGCCGGGGCAAGCTCTAAACTTGGCATACCGACATGTGTGGTAGTGTATTGAATGTTAGTATGTGTGTAATTACGGGAGGAGGATAGGGCAAGGAAGGGGAAGGGAAGATCGCGCGTGGTCACTGGCCCGTTTGATACTGTACTTCACCTGCATTCGATCGAATCCGAAAAAACTACCGATTAGGGCAGCCGGCCACTCGATTTCCCTCCAGGCAACGTTCGAATTCGACCTAACCCTGCAGCTTCTGTCGAAAACCCGCCAAAGTCGGGATTCAAACCCTAGGACAGTGGTGTCAAAGTCTTCTACTAGTGGCAGTGGCACGCGTTGTGGCTCCGTAGCAGGCCACGAGATTCTCTGCGCAACTAGCGTCGGGAGAGGAAACTCTCAGTAACACCGCCGTTTTACAATAGTAATGGCGTAGTCTCTTGAGGCTTTTAAGAACTGCGTGGAGGGGCGATTTCGTCGTGGCACTCGTGCCACGGACTCCCGCTCGTGGCAACGACCTTGACCACTCTGCTAAAGTGAGTTTAACTCAGCTGGTAATCCGCACTGGGGGTGTCCGCTCTGCTCCCGGCCGTTCGCTCTGTAAACACCTTGCGTCGCGCGTGGCTCCGCTGCGTCTGCGAGTCGTGGCCCGCGGCACGTGCCCGGCGCCCGACCGCAGCGCGCGCTCCCTCGCCCGCCAGGCGTGAATCCACGAGGCGGCTCCGACGCTATACAATAACGCGCCGCGCCGCGCAGCGCCGCTCGGCCGCGGCTCCGCTAGCGTCGAGCCGAGCGGGGCCTTTCAACTCCACTATAATTCCCCCAGTGTAATTCGAAGCAAAACAGTGAAGTGTATAGTGCGATTTTGCTAACTCTGCCCTTCAAGCCCCTACGGCCACGACGGATTATCACACGGCATTTCGCATCCTTTTCCGCCGTACCGCTAGAAGTCGCATGATTTGCAAGCATTGCTTAATACGGGGTATTAAGCGCTCATGGGGTATTTGGCGTCTGAGAACGTCTGAGAACGTCGCGAAATATCGTGACATATTCCATCAGAAGACGGGCCTCGAGGGGCAATGTTAGAAAAACCGCAGTACAGTGAACGCGATGAATGCCTTTTTTAAATGTAATTTTGCCAATATCAATATACGATACTCGTAGCTTGTATTTTTGCCAATATCAATACTCGTAGCTTCTATTGATTATTAGTATCACTAACATATAATTGTTGTATATTATGGTAGAATTGAAAGAATTGTTTTAATACTTAATATTAGTGCCAGTATGATTATTCCATAATCGTTTTGTATGGTACTATTATTATTATTGTTAATTAACTGCCACCGGGTCATACCCAATTGCAGTTCAAATAAATGTATGCATGTATGCATAACGCAGTGGAGAGCATTATAAATGGCTTGCATCTTAGGAGCCGTCCTTAAATTACGTAATGCTAATTTTGAGTATTTTATGTACCCCCTCTCCTCCCTGTAACGCCCCCTTAACGCGCACTTGAATTCCCCCTAAATAATTACGTGAAGCTCGCGACAATACCCCATACCTCCTTTTGCTGATCCAAGTGATCGAGATAGTTAAGGCAATAGTGCCGTAGCGATCTCGGACCAAAGGATCGTGGGTTCGAGTCCCGCCCATAGTTGTATTTGTGTTCGTCCTTTTACCTTCTAACATGACTATTGCATGTCATCTTCCCAGTTACCGTAACGTTAAGACCGAATAGTGAATCGCTAATGTCCTAGATGCTGATACGACCTTAAATAACAAAAAAACGAACACCATTTCTATTTACAAGAAGTAGAAAGAAATTGTATTACAGTAAAAACAATTTGTATTAATTTTATTTGTGCTATATATAAAAATATATGATAAGTCAAAAATAGTTGACTACACCTAAAAATAAGATTAGGAGCAATTTTTGAGTGAAGGCGTGACGTGACGTGAAAAAGTAGACGTGAAAAAGTTTGACACCAAAGCCGTTCATACACCCTCGTGAATATCGCTTGAGGAGAATCTTTCTTTGGAATTTTTCAGATTGAATCACAAAATTAATGAAAAATATTTCCATTTAATGTAACAATTTATATATACCTAATCACTTATATATATATATATATAAACGAGTCGTTAATTTCACCCTCCACAACCATCATTTGTTAATGGGGACAGCGACATTTGTTAATGGGGACAGGCCCCCGACGAGCAGCTTGCCCGCCTCTCTTATTACGGCGAACGCGGGGCTTCACGCAGTAGTGCCAGTTCGTAGTTTTTTTGACAGAATTTTAGTGGCAGTTCGCAGTAGTTTTAAAAAATCTAGGAAGAGCAAACATAGATCGGATACCGACCTCAGTTCGTCGTCTATGGCTTCACCAAACGGCGACGCTTGCAACGGTCAGTGGCGGCGGCTAGCGCCCGAGTGCAAATGCCTCAGCGCAGTACAAATTCTCCGTAACGACGCCAAATTCCTACGTCCAAAGACACTGGCGCAGCAACTCCCTGGACCGTTCCACCTCCAGGTAACATCATTAGCACACCTGCCTCCCAAAAAGCTCACTGTCTCCGCCTCTGCTCACTGTTCTACCATCTGCCTCCCAAGAAGCTCACTGTCTCCGCCTCTGCTCACTGTTCTACCATCTTTTTTTTCATTTATTTATTTATTAGTCTGAATTTACATCGTTCAGCCTTTCGGCTCTACAGATGATTGGTGACTTATACTAATTTTAGAAATTACGAGTGGGGAAACTCAATGAGCACCGCCAGAACATCACTTGAGATGATTTTAAATACTGAAGTTAATTACTTCTATTCGAACGTGGAAAAGCAGTTTAAGAATGAGTGCAGGGGGTATCTGTTTTTTATTCTCAGAAAGGGAGGGTTATCTATGCCGAGGTTGTAAAAGGATGGTCCGGATATGTTAGGTAGGTGGAGGAAGAAATTGTGAGATGTGTGAATGATTTGCTCTTTTCTTGATTTTAGGTTGAAATCTGAGTGTAGAGTTGAGTTTCTAACAAACCATGGAGCTTTGGTTGCAATGCGGAGGATTCTGTTTTGGAAGACTTGGATCTTGTTTATGTGGGAAGCTGCTGAATGACACCAGATCGGGCATGCGTAAAGAAGGAGTGGTCGCAGAATGGATTTGTATAGGAGAACTGTATTTTCAGGGCTGAGGCTGCTTTTACGGTTTATAATCGGTTTAAGTTGATGAAGTTTCTGATGGGTCTACCATCTGCTCTGACCGTTGCGCCACGCCCCTTCGCCGCGCACGTCACCACCGCGTAGGGGTGACAACTCTCCCCCTGCGCCTCCCCTCCAGCGACCGCTGATAAGGCGGCGGGGTCGCCGCCGCCGCGGCAGCGCGAGCGCGCGGTGAATCTCGCTGACAATCTTTTTCTTATTGACAAGTTGTTTGGGTCCTAGCGAGCTCAAGATCGTTACAATATATAAAACAGGATGTTAGAATGTATATAAGAGCAAAACTCCGACACCGTTGAACCGATCTCCATAAAAGTTGGCACTTCTACGTGTTTTTTCACCAAGAAGGCTAATGTGTTGTTAATTCTTTTGTAACTCCATTACATGGCGCTACATATCCACTATATAGCCACTACATATTCACGTCAAATGCAACCTGCAACGCACTCCGCAGCATTTTTAATCTATATCGTTAAATAACTCCTAAACGAGGCGTTCAGGGACCTTAATAACTAAAATTTTGAGGCCAGAGGCGTTTCTCACACCATAATCTACAGAATGAACTCTTCTTGAACATTCTATTACATTTTTGTTGGTACGGCGCTTCCCGATATTACCTCACATGTTCAGAGACGTGCAGAATCTGCAAATAAATGTGAATGAGGGGGATAGAGAGCAGCAGAGACAGAGACACACAGAGATACGGACAGGGTGAGGGAGGGAGGGGGGAGAGTGAGAAACAGTGATGGGAGGGGAAAGAGGGAGATGAAGGGCAGAACAACGTTTGCCGTGTTTACCTAGTTAAATATAATTAGTTCATATTTTAATGTTTTAGTATTAGACTGAATAAAGGAATTATTTCAGCAAATGTTAAAAAATAGTGATACATAACACTAAACTAACGCTCCTATCCTTATGTAGCACAGCGTAATGCTATCTCACACTCCCGTATTTGGTGTTACGTAATTTATGGACGACCCCTTTCAGGAACTAAAATACGAACCACTGCCAACGAAACTTCAAAGTCTGTGGCTTCTGCATGAGTTCGCGGGGCGCAAGCAGGCGCGTATTTTAAAAAAGACGTTCGTGCTATTCGTGCTTTCTTCAGCAATTTTTTATATGTATATATTATGAATAATTGAACATTTAGAAGACACTTTTCATATTTCTTACAAATTAGCAAACTTTTATGTGCGGAAGTTGGCGAGCCTAACCAGCAGCTGTACTCGGCGACCCTAGCGCCTCCTACGGTAGCATCCTCCAGCCTTGTCTTCGATTTTGATGGGGAGTTCAAAGCGGAGGTGGGATTTCGGATTATTTATTGGGGGATAAGAATTTTCCATAAAAAATAAAATTACCGTTAAAAAAGTTAAATTCTCATTGTTTAAATAAAATTAATTTTAATCAAAATGTAATGATATTCACAGTAACGTTGAACATTATCAAGCGCGTTTCATAATACTGAACTGAAGTTCACCAATTTATTAATGTCAGTTGTTAGCTCTTCTTAATAATATTGTTGGTAGCTTAATTTTTATTAAATTCCTTCTGAAAATACAGAAAAAAGTAAATCTTTTATAATATAAATTTGAAGATCAGCGAAATTAAATCTCTAAATTTTAAAAAAAATGTGTCCAACAAGGCAGTTGCCCCCTCTTGGCCCCCCTGAATCCCGCCGCTCTCTCGTTCAAAGGTGCTGGAGCGGAGCGGAGCTCTATCGCTGGCGAGGCATCGCATGCAGATGTGACGGAGCGTGGCGGAGAGTGGCGGAGCGTGGCGGAGCTTGGCGGAGCGTGCCGCTGCAGCTGCTCGCCCTCGTCGCCCACGTGCCTTCCACACACACGCTCATCCGGAGGGATTTTCCAAATGAGTCGTGCAAACTCGTCGCAAATGCGAGCGTGAAATATGCGTCGCAGTGGCCTCTCTCCCCGCCCACACGTCCTGCATGCAATTGATTCCGAATGAGGGAAGAGTACGTTTCTTGCTTGGTACCCAGTCAGATTCTCCAGAGATGTGTTAACTCAATATCAAATTCATGCGTTGCCCCCCAAGAGAAAACATTTGCATTCGGTTTCCGACGATTGTGCAAAGTATATGTCACTCAAAAACTTACGTGGCTCAGGGTATCTCCCACCAGTGGGGCGCCGCCCCAGCCGGGACAATCTCTAAGCCCCCGACCGGTGAGTCCGACCGGTCAAGGTCCCCGACCGGTCTTCCGGCATGTGTGGTAGTATACTGCATGTCATTGTAAATGCATGTAAGGAGAGAGGATAGGACAAGAATGAGATAGGAAAGATCGCGCGCGGACTGTGTCCCGTTTGTTGGGGCACTGCTCCGACATTCCCCTGGTGTTGATCGGAAAAATCATTGAAAACTACCGGTCAGAGCCGTCGGCCGCTAGAATTCTCTTCCAGATAGCAACTGAATTTGGCCTAGCTGACAACTCGAACCTAGGACCTTCCGGTCAGAGGGACACCCGTTGATGCCCTGAGCCACCTGCCGGTCGGTGGTGGATCGCTCGTGGAGCTGAGCAGAGCGCAGCGCGTGCGCCCATCGATGCGTGCCGGCTAAGCAGCTTGTCCTCGCCGCCACGGCCGCGCCACATGCATTTCACAGTCTGTAATCCGGAGGATTGTCCAACCGAGTCGTGCAAACTCGCCATAAATGTGAGCGTGGCATGTGCAACGGAGTGGCGTCTCTCCTCGCCTGCGTCTGCCACATTCAATTCATTCCCAAGCACTGGGAGCATACGTTGCTGGTTTCTGATTATTTTTCTTCCCATACCTTACGAAATTCGTCGGAAGTGCCACATATTTAACTGATGACACGTCGGGCTGGTATGTATGCTTTTACAACAGGGAACTATAAAAAAATTGAAAATACATGCCTTCTCAATTTAACATTTAGTTAATTAGTATAAAAGTGAATCTGAATCATAAAAATAGGCAAAACAATTTTGCATGTATCGCGTGTGTTAACTGGCTGTAATGATTGAACGGCCAGAAAAGGCCAAAATCCCTTCGACGAATCGCGGAGGATTGAAGATACAGGAAAGACGGAATGAGTGGGTCTTCACGAGAGAATAAAAAAATTGTAAAGCGACCTAAGAAAAAAATACTACAAAATTTACTAATATTTTAATTGGAAATTGGCGCTCTCACAGGAAAGAAGAGTTTCCACACGAGGGCCTACGAGCCATCTTTGTCAGCCAAGGAAGGGGGCGTCCCACCCAGACGTAAAAAGGAAACAAGGGGGAAGGGTGACGGGCAGAATGTCTCCAGAAATTGCGGAGAACAGCTGGTTTAAGGAGGTGAACAAACAGGAGGTAACAGGTTTCTCATTTCAATAAGTGCTGCTAAAACAGCACGAACTTTTTTGCCCGCGCTTCCACACAAAAACGCGAAAAGTATTCAAATTTTGGAAAAAATTGTACACGGCCTTATTTCAAACTCTGTCTTTAAGGAACAAATTTCATTAAAGGAAAAATCTCTATCTTTAATATTTTAGTTGTAGGAAGACTCCGAAAATTTTTTAAATTTTTTGCAAGTTTCGAAAAATCAGAGCTTCCAACGAAAATGAAACCTGCATCATTTCCTTAAACGTCTTTTACACTATCCATAAACAAACTTTAATCAAAAAGCCAAATTTTGAAAATTTGGAAAATGTCCCCGGGGCTTCATATTAAGTACCCCCAAAATTAAAATATCGGTTTCAAATTCAATGGGCCGCGACATCAATCAGATCGATCGGGGATTATCAATTTTTAAGGAAATCGTCTGAAGGGTTTAGCCGCTAGCGTTGTTCACAGACGGACAAACGGACGGACGGACGGACACACACATTTGCTATTATTCGCTTTTTCGGTACCTAGGGCCAACAAAACATTAATTCTGTCTACATCACGTTTTTTTCTAAATTTACCAACTGGATATATCCACTTTTTCCTTACCAGTGCCATGTAATAAGATTCTTTCTTCGGAAAATTCGCCTTCTTTCGCGCAGCATTACATACCTTTCTCTCTACTCCGTACGCGAAAGTAATAGGAAACGTAAGTAACCACAAGTGAAAATCCCACCATTCCGACCGGGAGAGATGGCTTAGTACATCAACCTGATGTCACTGCAGTCCCTCCGACCGGGAGGTCCTAGGTTCCAGTCCCGACAACGGCAGGATTTTCGACACTAGCTTTTCAGCTATGTCGAATTCAGTCGCTGTCTGGAAGAGAATTCTAGCGGCTGATCGGTAGTTTTCCGTGGTTTCTCCGATCAACACCAGGCGAATGCCGGAGCAGTGCCCTAACAAACGGGCCACGGACCGCGCGCGATCTTTCCTTCCTCTTCCTTGTCCTATCCTCAACCCTTACACACACACTTACACTAACATGCACTACACTACCACACATGACGGGAGACCGGTCGGGAGCTTACAGTTTGTCCTGGCTGGGGCGGTGCTCCGCTGGTGGGAGACACCTGGTTGAGGGGAAAACCCCTCTAGTCGACGGGAGCTCGGCGCCAGATCTCGCCATCCATCGGGGAAAAGATCACCGCCACCTCTCGAGAAAAACACGCACTACACTTACGGTACTAATGACCAAAATAGTTGAAGCGCCCGGAAACACGAATCAATCACTCAATCAATCAACCACCATTCCGGACGTTCGGGGACTTGAACAGGGTCTCTCTAACAAATGAATTAGTCATACTAAACGACGCTCAGATATACAGTGGCCGCCTATCGCTCTTCATCTAGGCTCTTCAGCGCTTACGAGAAGCGCTACTCGGGCTCCGTAATTAATGAAACGAACACAGCGTTCCATCGCCTAACACACAGCGCTTGCAGAAACAACGCCAGGCTACACCACTTTCACTGTCATTTGAAGGCTCCAACTTGCGCGTCAAATCGGGTTTCGCTTTGTATCCTCTGAGAGGTAAATGAATGCACAAAGTACGCACATACTCAAGGACTACATATTTATCGCATTATTTAAAACTTTCTAGTTGTCGGAAATTCACAGAGCTCTACGAAATTGAGACCTGCGCAATTCTCTTAAGTTTCCCTTGTTCTATCCCTGGAAAACACTTTAAAGAAAAAATTCGGAGCGATATTTGAGAAAATATATTTTCATAATTTCCATTAACTTCAAGCAAAAGTTGCAACAAAAATACCTGTTTTTTCAAAATTGTGTTCCTGAACGTTTTTAAAGATACGTTTTTTAGAGCAATTTTTTAAACAAAATATCTATTTTCACATTTTCACTTTTGCAATGTTACCGCTTCGTATTTTCGAAAATACATAGGGTTCCCGGAAATGAGTTTAGCATCACTTTCTTGCCTTCTTTGAATACATTCTAGAAGAACATTTAGAGATATAATTTGAGGTCCGTTTTAAAAAATTTAAATATTTGAATATTACTTCAATTTCACGCAAAATTACGCGAATACTACTAACATATTTTCGAAAAATTGTTGATGTAATTTGTCTTTCAAAAACAGACTTCTTTGAGGAAAAGGCCTATCTTCGTTATTGTAGTTGTAAGACACCGAAAAAACGTTTTTTTGTATTTCAGCATTATGAACGACCTTTTATGCTGCAAGAAATCGTTCATATCGGGCGTTTTACGGCACAAATGATGACGTATTAGATTTTATGGCACGAATAATTGCGTCATCACTCACTCAGCTAATCGCATCGAGAGAATAGGGGGGAGGTCTAGGTAAACTGAATAGCCCACCACCGTTTTCTCGCACGGATGTCAAGTACTCGAGACATCACAGGAAAGTTGTTTTGCAAAATTAAGTTTGATTCTCTTATAAATTTATAACGCTGTCATACAAAAAAAATAGCGTATGAAACTCTTTTATAATTCTGCTTTATTGCATTAGTACAAATTTGAAAATTCTTTTCTGACATCGCTCGTTTTCAAAACATGTACTCATGCAATAAAGCCTAACATTATAAATTAATACACAAACTACTATTGAACTTTAGCAATTTTAAAAATATAAGGGATTTGAATGAAGGTGGAACCCGCGCTTTTTTAGGCGTCCTTTACGATATCCGAGGACACCGTTTAATCAAAAAATTTGGAACCTCTTTTGACAAAATTTTGAAAATCTTTCTGAGGTTTGATGTAAAGTATCCTCGGAAATTAAATATCCGTTTCAAATTGGCAGGAAATTTAGTTTTTTTTAAATCGATAGGGAAATATCAATTTTGGAGAAAACACGGTTTACACTGACAGACAGAGAGACGGACGGACGGACAAATAAACCTTTCGCCGCCAGTCAATTTTCCGGTATCCACAAAACATGAATTCTGACTACGTGACAACATGCTAGAGGATGTAATTTACTACATACAGGAACAAGATTTACCCAGTTTTTCGTTACCAGGGCTTAGAAATAAGATATTTTCTGCCGAAAATTAGCCGTTTACCGGCGCACGATTACAATACTTTCTTTTCTTCCGAAGCACAGCGAGAAAGTATAAAGAGAACCTCCACAAAAACAAAATGAATTTATCGAACACTAACTCAGTGTTTTCATTTACTAACCTACAAATTAGACTAGCTCCGGTATTCTCTAATGTTGCAACAACGCAATGACTGGGGGTTTTGGTAAGTGGGAGACCGCCGATTTGACGCAGGCTGGCAGTACAAAGGTTGATTCGTTGAACAAGTTGATGACCGACTTCGTAGGACGAATGCTCTAATTGATGGTTTCCCCCGTCATTTCCAGGGAAGAGCCGGAGCAGCACTCTATATGGGCAATAAAACCGGGGTTTAGTTATTTCTGTCGATCTAAATATCCCTGGGGCCACGGACTGCGCTTGAATTATGAATTCATGTGCAGTGTGTGGAATGGATCTTTGCACCTACTCATCCATTAATTTCACAGGAAAGTTACACGTCAGACTCCTTCGTTAGAAAAAAAACCCATCTCGTTAGGCACAAGCAGAATTGGTGATGAGTGACGTTAGCTTTCTTCTAGTGTAAAGGATGAAGGTTACGCCCTTATGCCTTACCTTCTCCGCCAGATAATCACCAGATAAACCACAGTGGTGGTTTGCTAATGCCTTCTACTTAATGTTTAACTATAAGGGTGACCAAAACGGGAGAATGATGTTGAGAAATGAAGAAGATGACTGTTCAGACGTGATGGTGATGGTGATTCAGACGTGAGATGATAAGAGAACAACGTCAAATTTTCTTTATGAAAACACCCAAACCTCACGTTGGAGTCGAACCTCTAACCTCCGGCTCCGTGAACGTGAACGCTCTACACGTGTACGAACGTGTAGCCTCTGCGCCCCTGAGGCAGGAGCTAAAAGAAGACATTGGGATTGAAAACCCCTTGTGGGTAGGCTGACCCGCAATACATTGTCGCGTTGCGGAAGTGACCATGGTAGCGTCTCCGAGAATATCGGTTCAAGTCCAACCCGAGTGAAGCAGAAATTCATCTGAGAAACTCAGATCACTGAATGTATTTAGTGTGACTATTTCACTGTTGAAATTAAAACAAATAGTGTTTAACTATTCACATAAATTGCCCCAATCACTTTATCTATCTGATTTTTCTTACCGCCCCACCCTAATGGCCAATAATAAGCTGCAGCTCATCTATCTTATGTTTCGATCGCTGTGTTTATGTACAAATAAACCGCATATGTGTAATTACATAACCTCTTTTGTTTTAACATACTTTCAGTTATTTTCAATATTGCATGCATTTTGGAACTCTGTTGGACGTAATTTAATTCGTGGAATAATCCTAATAAATAACACTCGTGCTTTGGAAATAATCAGTGTAACATCACACCCTCCATGAAAGGACCCTCCATGGTCAACTTCACCCTTGATCATGATAATTAAATCAGTTTACGCGGCGCGGGTGTTCGCCGCGGTACGTGGCCAGCCCAGCCTGGCTTTCCTTTAGAATAAATTGCAATGTTTAGGCTCAGGTGATGAGTAAAAATATTTTTCGTTCATTTTCCAATAATGCAGTTAATTAAAAATACATTTTTGTTTCATACCCACAATTTCTTGTATTCGTATAAGACATCATTGTGCATATATCGTCAAAACGTATATTGGTACAAATATTCGATGAACATATTGTGTTGTAGACAGTATGGGGTAATGGATTACAATGGTGTGCTTTACACAGTATGAAGTAAGACATAAACATAGTGAAGAGACAATACCAACGTATTGTCTCTTCACTATGTTTACGTCTTACTGTTTCCTAAAGACTGTATTTTACAACTACTCCGAACGAGTAAATACGTTCCTGCTTATTCCGCAAAAATCATATAACAATGCCAATACTTCTTCCATAATAGTTCAATAGGCATGATGCAGTGAAACTAGAGCGTGAGACAGGAGGGTGGGAGAGTGCTATTCTTACGTTTTGGTAGACAGCCAAAAAGTTAATCATGAATAGGTAATTGCATGGGGATAAGAAGTACCAACTGTCAATAATAATTTGAGAAATTAATATTCAACAGTGTCTAAATGAGTAAATCGCACAATATAAATTATTGGAAATAGCAGAATAATAACCCAAATTCAACAATTAAATATGAAAATCAAGAGTCCATTGAGTGTAAAAGCTAAAATAAATTTTCCGTCTCTAAAAAATAAACACTTTTAAACTTTGCTCATTTACAAAACACTAGAGGAATAAAGTGTAAAATGATAAATGAGTTGCAATAACCTACCATTTTCAAAAGTGTAGATAAATCAGTTTGTAATTTCACCAAACTGTTGACTACATTTTCTGGATTTCCCCTTGTGTCCATAAATCCACAACACTCCAAGAAACGAGCGTTGATTCCAGGCCGCGGGTATTAGAGGAATTCAAACGGAGCATGTCATAACCCGCTGAATGTCGCGATGAATAATGCTCGCGGATCCGGCGGCCGCGCGTGATCTTGGCTCTCGTGGAAAGGGCAGTAATAATTCACCGGGCCTGGCGTTCGCGAGGCCGGCGATGCTGGTGGACGGGAGAGTCAGGGTTGGGGGTGAGCCGGCTCTTTTAATTTATTAAGCGACGCACCTGACCGTCGGCCGCAGGGGTGTCGGAGCCGTTGCAGACGCTGAAGCTCGTTACTCGCAGAGGTCGACGTGGTCGGAGGCCAGGAACCGTTGTTACTGCTCTTCATACGAGGTTTTATTGCTTTCTGGAGATTTTTCAATCTGTGTTGATTTTTTGTGAGGCGGATCGACTTACTGGCTCAGAATATCAATTGATGTCACTGTCGGTGGCAGGATTTCCTACACCAGGTAAATAACTAGATCGAATTCAGGCGTTGTCTCAAGGAGAATTCTAGAAGCCAGCTGCTCGGTAGTTTGCGTGGTTTCTCTGATCAATACTAGCCGAATGCCGGAGCAATACACTAACAAATGGGCCAATTACCGCGCGCGATCTCTCCTTCCTCTTCTTTGTTCTACCCTCGCACCTTAAACACACTTAGATGCACAATTGTCGGGAGACCGATCGGGAGAGTTGAGCTTCTCCCGGATGCGGCGTTTCCCCGCTGGTGGGAGATACCTGGTTGGGAAAAAGCACGCAAGCCAACCTGTAGGTCAGCGCCGGGATCTCGCGATTCAGGGGGATATCATCTCCGCCTCCTGCAATACAAATATACACTACACTTACGGGACTAATAACCTTAGCAGTTGACGCGCCCGGAATCATCATTGATCGATCAATCATTTTGTGAGGCGAGATGATGTAGGGGAGGCGTCGTGGGAAATTGGGGCGGAGATGAGAGGAGCGGAGTGGAGAGGGACGGTGATGGTCGATGTGGGGTGGAGAACGGGGAGCGAGAAGCGAGAACGGAAGCGGAGAGCGGGAAGGAGCCGGGGTGAACGAGGGAGAGGGACGAGGTGTAGAGGAGCGGTGCTGTTGCAAAGTGGGGTGTGAGAAGACGGGTTATTGAGCAGAACAGGGCGGTCCACAAAAGTAATACTCATAATAAATGAAGTCATTACAAATTTCAAAGCGCCTGGAATACTTTTATCAAAACATTTGGGGAAAGAGGAGGTGTAATATTACGCATACCCCATACAACAGTTAAAATTCTACGGTAGCTTTTGCACATACACAATTACAGTCCCATTGTTTCACAGATACTTTCACGTTTATTCCTTTTCTGTGTTCATTCTTGCGAATGAAATGTTGGATGTTCTTGAGTATGCGAGTTCTGAAATTGAACAGACTCCTGTTACCGTCCGTTGAATTTACAATTCTAATGAAGACTCTCCTCTCTGTCGAACACATGAATGTCTGTGGCTAATTAAGTTCAATTACGAACAACCTCCGAGGGCCCTATCCAAATACGACCCTTTTTGCCTATGGACAAGCTTTTCCGCAGAAAACAACCAAGGGAGATAAAGGTCTTCTACTGATTAAAGGGATGGGATTCATAAGACACGAGGAAATCTAAATGCCACATTTATTTTCATGGACAAATTGAGTGTCCGATCAGATTCGATGAATCAAGAAAGACGATCTGCTCTGGGAACAAAATATCTTTCATTACTACTTAGAGATGATTGGAAGTCTGGCAGCGTGGAGATTAAAGATTGATCTTGGAATTCATGATATTTGATCTCTTTGTTTCCCTAATAAAACGGAATTTCAGGTCAATAACTCGAAAGAAACTATCAGTCAATTCTGATTGGTACAGAATTTCGAATTATTCCTCCTGTGACAATTTGATACTTAATCGAAGAAAATAAAATGCAATATTAGTTTCAAATTGAATTTTCTTAATCCATAGGGTATTTAATATATTATTGCAACAGACTTATCAAATTCACTCCATTTTGGGCTTGGGATAACAAACAATCGTGGCAAATGTAGCAGAAATTTGATTGACAATAAGGAATATAAAATAATCCTTGAAATATAATAACATATCGTATTGTAACGTTTCTTTTCTTATTTCTCTTTATTTTCTTTCCTTTAATCTGGCCTCATGTTGTGGTGCCATTGTAACCTTATTTGAACTGTAACTGTATTCTTATTTATTTATTTATTTAGTGCTGATTCCTTTCCATACGTATACTTTCGCCTCAAAATATTATATTACAGAAAATTTATATCAAGCGGGTCGTGGCCGGTTCCATACGGAAAACCCATAAACTATAATTCAGCCTTGCAGAACAGCCAGGTTCCTAACTACAAAACAATAAAACATATTCGTGTGAGAGAGCACAAACTTGGTTGGCAGTCTTGCCTTCCGACGTTTAATTTATTAAAATATCTATAGATCCCTTGAACTACGTATGGTAGTACACTCAACAATTCCCCATCAGCATGCATTACACAAAGAAATCATCACACACAGAAATCGCAATAACCTGTAAACACAACAAAAATACTAACACTCAAAGCACATAAATAATAATAACCATTTTATTTTTTTCTACTAGGAATTCCTTTCTCTATTCACTAGGGACGTACTTTCACAAGTTCACCTTATATCTCTATATTCTCTCATAACCAATGAAATTTACCTGTTATTTAAACATTATGTATGACATTTGAAAGATCTTTGATTATTTTACTGCAAAATTTAACATCTGAGTACTACTATAGGCGTCCATTACTAATTGTTACTGACTCTATTGGTCTTGTGCAACCCTTATACTGGATATAATAAAACTGTGTGCACTTCCCGTGATCGTTACCGTCTGCTTCAGGTTTTGAAGTAACACCATGCCTCCTGGGCTCCGAATCTTCACACGCTCCCCATAGACGCTGATCTGCTCGCAACTATTCAGTGTCTTCGCGCTCTATCCACTTCAACATTCATTACTATGTCTTCCACAATCCAAATTTCTAAACACGAAATGTTTTCCACGCAAAAGATTAATATGGTTTCTATCGCACTTTCACTTTGCGAATCATTACTAACATGTCCTACCGAGACTTAGAGTTTTTCTAGTCAAAAATGTTTTCACGCGACACATGTATCTCCCACCAAAGCTGACTCACGAATCCATATACATTTTTTCTCTTTCATTGTCGTTGCCTCCTATCTCCATTCTTTCAAAACAAACAGCGGCCGCCGCCATTATTGTTCAAGTATTGTTACTAATAACTTTTTCCGTTTTCCACTATTTTTAGTAGATAACCCTGCCACAATGTTCAAGATTCACTATTTGGTCTCAATGTCTCTGGTTTATATTCAAAATGTGCATTTTCGACCCCCATCACGCCGAAAAATGCCGATTTCCACATCATGTATTTTGCACTTCCCGTCAACTGTTCTGCATTGTCATCTTACATACTGAAAATTGTTAAAATTAAAAGTATCTGATCCTCTACCAGTCTTGTATGGGTTTCACTAATTTATCGCAACTGAACTAAATCGACCTACAATACTTGTTATGGCATAAATCACGGGTTTCATTTTAACATCTTAAAAAATGTTAATTTCTCGCATCCGAAGTTAAAGCCTTTTTCATTCATTTTCTTGAAAATGTTATAATAGCGCAACCCGTGGTTCAATTTTAATGAAACTAACACTGAAATTCTTCTCAAATTGATATCTATTTAACCATTATGTCTATTTGTGCGCATTTTAAATAAACTAAGATATTACTTCCGCGAAATGCGGCTTTCTTCTGTTTTCTATACCCTGTTCTTGCATATCGTTGCCGCTTTACTATAGTCCGTTCAAGCTGATTTTCTTTAAACATATGCTAAAAACTCATCGGGATTCTTACTATCATTCCCTTAATGATCCTGAATCATTACAGTATCATTAAATACAATATAAAAATTCCCTATTTTTAATTAAAAATATCATTGAGATATATTTATGTGTAAGAATAAAAATATTAGAGTTATGAAAAATATTTTCGATACTGGACCCATACCCGGAAAACTCAAAATAAATCGAAACATAATGACAGCCCTTTAATGCCAGATCTTTATAAAACCATGCATTGTTAAAAAGCAAAAAGAATGGCAGAACTATAATAAGCAGAATTGCCGTAAAAAATCTCCTACATTATTTTACTTGCGATAAAAGGAAAAACCGTAAACGTTGGCAGCCCATCTTAAAACCTTCATCCCGCAGACAAAGCAAGGCTACGAGAGCTCAGAGCTTGTAAAACTCCCGAGAGAGACAGAGAGAGAGAGAGAGAGAGATGTGCGACATGCATATTCAAAACAAAAGGCAAGTCCGGGGGCGAGAAAGAGTTTCGTAGTCCACACGCTCCACTTCGTAGACGTGGACAGTGTAGTCCTTTACTCTCATTCGCCCATTCCTGGCGCTCCCGGACTACCGAGAGTCTGAAAATAAACGAAACAAACTTCGTGGGCATGTACAGGTCACTTTGATTGATTAATTGATTACTAGTGATTCCGGCACGTATAAACGGCTGAGAACATTCCCGTAAGTGTAGTGATTGATTTTTCTCAGCGATCTTCCCCTCGCTGGATGGCGAGATACGGCACCCACCTACCGTCGGGTAGCGGGATTTTCCTCAACTAGGTATCTCTCACCAGCGGGGTGCCACCCCATCCATGACAAGCTCGATGCTCCCGGCCGGTCTCCCGGCATGTGTGGTAGTGTAGTGCTTGCAAGTGTGTGTGTAAGTAAGAGGTAGGATAAGACAAAGAATGGGAAGGATATCCGTGGCCATTTTGTTAGAGTATTGCTCCGGGATTCGCCTGGTATTGATGGAAAAACTACGGAAAACTACCGATTAGAACAGCCGATAGCTGGAATTCTCCTTCAGACAGAATTCGATCAGCTTCAGATGAATTCGATCTAGCTATGGAACTAGTGCTGAAAATCCTGCCATCGTCGGGGCTCGAACCCCAGGACCTGCCGGTCAGAGGCACTGCAGTGACATCTCTTGAAGACCTGAGCCACCTATCTACCTGTACAAGCCGGAAACCTTCCTTAACTGACAAATTTATCCGGCCCGTGAAGTTAAATGGCATTTTACACAGCATAAAACGGAACCTCTCCAACGCGGAAACGGAACGGTTTTTCATGTCCTGCAGGAAAAAATGTCTATAAAACGGAATTCCGTAAATTTAATGCAATTAGAAGAGAGAAAAGAGATGTTTTTAATGAAATGAATGCATTTTCAAGCCTGTTTTAAATTCTCTATCCCTGAATCGTGATTTAGTCGTGGCAGCCGGACATTGAAGGAGAGAGGCATTTGTCTCTGAAGGTGTAAGCCGATGGGGAATTACCTCTCTCCCGACCCTCTGAGCCAGGGAAGGTGTACGGGCATAACTTCTCTTCGCGCGTCTGTCAATCCGCGTTGAAAATCATAACCCCTCGACCAGAAACGCATTGCGCAAGGCTATGCGAGGGTATTAGCAGACTTTAGTACTAGATTGTGACGCATTGAGAGAATCAGCAAGCAATCTGAATACAACCAGTAAGGTGTATATTTTTTAAGCCTGCTGTCAATGAAAAGTGTTCATTTATTGGTGGTATCTTTCCTAATAATGTTAAGTGTTAACGTTTTTTTATAATTATAATGAAATCCTGTAATTTACTTCTTTCAGGGCAGGGCAGAATATCACAAGCATCATAAAATGGACAACCTTGCATAAAACGGAAACCTCCGTAAACCGGAATTTCTTTTGTGTCCCGATCGACCCGACAGATTGTACAGTAGATGCCCCATTACAGCGGCAGACGCTCCCCTCCCCGCCTCCCCCCCCCCCGCGGGGCGCCGCGCCCGGGCAGGGCGGTTCTCGGCCGGGCGGCCCTATGAGGAGCCCGGCCCAGCGCCAGGCCCAGGCCTACCGCGAAGGGTATCGACCCACGCAGGCCGCTCAACAGGTCCCGGCCACCGCCGCCCACGCCCGCGCCCACGCCCGCGCCCACGCCCGCGCCCATCATGCGCGGACGCTCAGCCTGTCGATATTTCCGGAGGCGGAAGCACGGTCGCGGCCGCTTCCGTCGCACGGCCTTTGACCACGTCGCCCTTCCGCCGCTGATTAATTGATTAGCGAATTCTCAAATTCTTGCGAATTGATTAACTAGGGAAATTCTCACATATGGATAAATTTTTTGCCTGTATGAATTGCAAAGACGAACATAATCGATAGATTGATTACTGAATCCCGGCGCGTCAGCTGCTAATGCAATTAGTGTCGTAAGAGTAGTACATGTTTTCATCCCTGGAGGTCATCATGACCTTTCCCCGCTGCCTGTCGTGATCCGGCGCCGATCTACCCTGTCGGCTGGCGGGGTTTCCCCAACCAGGTACCTCCCACCAGCGGGGCACCACCCCAGCCGGCACAACCTCTGCGCTCCCGACTGGTCTCCCGGCAAGTGTATTGCATGTAAGTGTAAGGCGAGAAGTGAGGAAAGGAAGAGAAAGAGAAGATCGCGCGTGGTCCTTTGCCCGTTTGGTAGGGTACTGCTCCGCCATTCTCCTGGTATTGATCGAAGAAACTACGAAAAACTACCGATCAGAGCAGCCGGCCGCTAGAATTCTCCAGACAGCGGTTGAATTCGACCTAGCTATTTAGCTAGTGTCGAAAATTCTCTCACCTTCGGAACTCGAACCCTAGGATCGCCCAGTCAGCGGTATTGGAGTGACGTCAGTTAATGCTCTGAGCCACCTAATTCGGTGTCGCTGCTGACATGTGGGTTCAAGAGCGTTTTGTGGCCGCCAACCCTCTTGCGGTCTGCGCACATTTCCCGGGTTTAGACGATAAGCATAGTGATGCTTAGGGAGGCGAATTTTGATGACCTAAAACATCGCCAAAAATGACCAATAAAATGCTCTTAAAATGTTTTTTAAATGCCCTAAAACCAAAGAAAAATGACGTAAAAAATGTGATCAAAACAAGTTTGGATGAACAACTCAACCTGTTGGATACGCTACTGATGTAACTCATCCATTATTAACTTATCCACTTAACTGATCGAGGCTTCTTGTATCCGTCCAAGTGAACTCAGCGTTCAAACTTGTGGTCTGTACTGATATTTACCAGGAAATCTCTAAATTTAGTTATCCTGAAATCGGCTGAACCGACAATGGCGCCGAAAGTTGCCACAGGAAACTTAGATTTCACTGTACTCACAACGGCTGACAATACAATTTCTGAGCGAAGAAATCCAATAGGGTACTCATGGAATTCTGTGGTGAACATTTATTGCATTCGTAAATATCGTTTGAAGTAAGTACCATTACAATGATATTAAAATCTATGAAATCAGCGATAATTGCATTAAAATGGTGTAAAAGGTAAAACATGACTTATTAGTCGAAATCGACGAAAAAATGCAGAACAATTACCTTCAAAAATGGGTAATTTCCTTTTGTCGTAACAAAACATGAATTTCCATACTAAACGGCATTGTTCTGAAGTGCAAAGAAAACAAATGACATTTCATTAAAATCCCCTTCATAGTGATGGAACTTTGGTGTGACACTTCTACTATCTCTCTCCCTTTGCACTCCACCAAGTAAATTAAAGCCTTATTTATTCACCTTTATCACTGTCACCAACATTTTTCTCTTGAGATTTTTAACTATACATAAAAGTAATTATTGGATTTTCACCCTTGCAATTGTATGGTGCAAAATGAGTAGACAATTGTGTTGCAAATGAAAAGTATTTCCAATATCATTTTTGTTTCTTAGTTCACTTTCCTCTTTTCTAACTTTTTCATCCTTTACTGCGCGACTTTTAAAGGACATCGCATCGCACAGTCAGTCTCATTCTTGAGATGATCCTGATCTCGTCTACAACAGCTTTTATCAACTGTTGTAGATCCAACTACTGCCACACTTGTGAAGTTTCTCTTTTTTCTATTTCCACATCAGAACACCGCATTATTCAACTGCAATTGAATCTGAAATTATCTTTCTATGAAACTAACTAACCATTCTACCAAAACCTATTTCATAGTCATGATGAATGATCTCTACAGAAGCAAGACCATAAAGAAAGAGATCGAGCCAACGAGAAAGGAGTTCAGTTGAATACCGCTCTGTGTGTGAAATAGCTATAATGGATTTTAAAAGCAATGAATAAATAATTTGTGTATATTACTTACCAAAGACTCCAATTGAGAAAGTCGAAACCTATGTGTGCAACATCCATTTTGCATTGCCAGAAGGAAGAATACTACACTTCACCTTAAATGACTAACGTAATGGCTGCTAACGTAAATTTGCTGATCTTCTAATGGAGAGAGAACTATTACAGACAACGGGCTGAGGTACAATAAAGAAAAACAGAAAGAAGGAAGGAAGGGAGGAAGGAAAGAAAGAATAAAGAAAGAAAAGAAGAAAGAAGATGATTATCGCCCGAGACGACCCGAATGTCATTATCACTCCTCGTTGTTACCACTACCAATACGTACGCATTCATATCTAGCACTTCCTCTCTGAATGCGAACAGCGAACATTATAAAGGGTGTAATATACATCATACCAACACGCTTGTTCCCATTCACACTTTGCCTCCTTTACGAGCGCGAGCTTCCTCGTGCGATAAAGCTTCCTCGTGCGCGAGCTTCCGCGAGCTTTTATCGTGCGATAAAGCAGGTTGGCAGCCTCCGCCCTCTGCGTCTATCGGGCGCCCCAGACGCTCCGCGCTCGTCCGCGCCACAAGCGCGCCGCTGCGCCCCCTCCACCCCCTTCACGAGAACCACACGCAGTGGCAACGGCGGCGGCAGCGGCGACTGGCGGGGACAGAGCGTAGAGGGAGGACGGCAGGGAAACCAACACGGTGGTGGTGGCGGTGGCAATGACAATAGCAGTGGAAGGAGCGTGGATAGAGGGCAGCGGTAAATTTAACACGGCTGGCGGCTGGCGGCTGGCGGCTGGCGGCTGGCGGCTGGCGGCTGGCGGCTGGCGGCTGGCGGCTGGCGGCTGGCGGCTGGCGGCTGGCGGCTGGCGGCTGGCGGCTGGCGGCTGGCGGCTGGCGGCTGGCGGCTGGCGGCTGGCGGCTGGCGGCTGGCGGCTGGCGGCTGGCGGCTGGCGGCTGCGGCGGCGGCGGCGGCGGCGGCGGTGGTGGTGGTGGCCTTAGCTGCTGGCTTTGGCAGGAAGTGGCCAGTGGCCTTGGTAGTTGGCGTTGGCAGTGGTAATGCCCAATGACTTGCGGGGACAAAGGGTAAATGAAGGGCGGCGGTGGTTGTGACGTAGGGGGTGAAGGCGGGTTGAGAACGAATATGATGGTTGATTGATAGCTAGTGATTGCAGCCGCGTCAACGGCTAAGGTCAATAGTGCCGTAAGTGTAGTACACGTTTGAGCTCGGGAGGTGGCGATGATCTTTTCCCGCTGAATGGCGACCACCTACTGTCGGCTAGCGGGGTTTCCTGCAACTAGGTATCTCCCACCAGCGAGGTACTGCCCTAGTCGGGATAAGCTCTATTCTCTATGTCGGGATATGCCCTATGTAAGTGTGGCGCATGTTAGTGTGTTGTGTGTGTAAGGCAGCATTGGACAAGGAATGGGAAGGAAAGATCACACGCGGTCTGTGGCCCGTTGAGAAGGATACTGCTCCGTCATTCTCCTAGAGTTGATCGGAGAAATCACGGAAAACCACCGGTCAGAGCAGCGGCTGAATTCGACCTAGCTATATAGCCAGTGTCGAAAATCCTGCCGCCGTCAGGACTCGAACTCAAGGACCTCCCGGTCAGAGGCACTGCAGTGACATTCGTTGCCTTGCTTAGACCTCTCCTGGTCTAAGAAGATGGTGATGTTGACGACGATGCCGGTGCTGGTGTAGAGGGAAGGGACGTTGAGGAAGGGGTTGGCGTGGGCTGGGGCACCGTTTGGGGAAGGGGTTGAGAGGACGGGAGGGCGGCTATAAGCGCAGGGACGATGAAGGGCAAGTGGGCGGTTGGGGCGGGACGGGATGGGTGGGGGTGCCTCATGGAATATGGATGGTCGCGCGCACGGAAGAAGCGCGATTATCTGGGTCGCTGAGGAACTCTGAGAGAGCGGAAAATCGAAAATTCGCATAAAGCGCCGAAACAGAAGCTTGCAAAGTAAGTGCTAAATTTCACGGCCACGAGATTCATCAACATATGTTTTATTCATTCCGACTGCTCACGAAACTTGGAACGCAGCACACAGGTTGCAGGGAAATGGTGGTACTGTAAAGATGGTAATTGGAGTAGCGGGCTATTCACAATAATACTTGTAAACAAAAGCCGTCACTTTGTGCAAAGTTTAAAGAGGTTAATGAAATTAGTATTATTATATTAATTATATTATAAACAAGTATATTTAAAACTCTAAGAGTTTGAGACCAGCCGCTGAATGAACTCTTGAATATTTTGAAATAGTCATTTTCAAGTTCAATTGTAGTTGGTTTTGGATGTATATCCATCAATCACTACGTTATAATTGACGAGAGGAAGGTAGCGAGTTTTGTAAGTTGGAATGTTTTCAAATGCAAAGATGCAATTGCAATTCTGTGGCACATGTGTATTTTTATGAAAAGCTTTCAATTATTACATTTATATGCGATGCGTTAAGTAGTGGGGGTAGCAGGATATCATACTACATTCCTCTACAACATTTATTGAACCCATCTTGGTAAAAATAGTAAATATAAAACATTTCAATTTTATTTTTAGAACCATATTTAATCTGTGTTCGCAAAGCATACTTAGTGTAGTGTTCCAGAATTAGTAAACCTCCCTCATTTCATTAGTTTTGGAAGATAAGTACTAAAAGTCATGAAATTTGTTTGAATTGGGGGTTTTGATTTTCTGTATTGTGCATATCTAGTACTTTCCTCTGGTAACGTCACTATAGCTCTAACTTTTGTATAATGTAATGATGAGGATTCAGTTAGTTACTCTAATAATATTATTTTATTAAGTTACATTTATTTTAAACCAGCGGAACACGGCAGACGTTTTTCTGCCCTTTATCTCTCTCTTTCTACTTCCTTCTCCCTTTCTCTCTCCGTATCTCACACCGTCTTTCTTTCTGTCGCTCCCTCTCTTTCTCCGACTCTCTCTCTGCCCCAGACTCAATCTGTCTGACCCTGTCTCTGTGTGTGCGTCTCTCTTTGTCTTTGCTTCTGTTTGTCCCTCTCATTCACATTTATTGCAGATTCTGCACGTCTCTGAGCAGGTGGGGTATTATCGAGAAGAGCCGGATCATCAAAATGTAATTGAATGTTCAAGACCTCATCCTGTAGATTATATAATTAAGAAATGCGCCCAAGTGTGCATGGAGTTTACAGTTCAGTCTTCGGAGCTGAGATCCGTAATTGTTTTCTTGTTTTCCTTGCATGAAAGGACATGATACTTGGTACACTTTTCGTTGCACAGTTTGCACACGCATAGATCACTGGCGGTGTGATATGTGGTTGTCTTGCAGAGTTTATGGTGGAATCCATGCACCGCTAATCTGTTTACTACACTTCTCATTTCCTGGTTTGGTTTTGTCCAACTCCTGTCAATCATGGCACTTGTGCAGTAGAAAAGTTCTTCCACCTCTTCTCTCTTCTGTTGTCTTTCCGCTAGCAGTTTGTTCTTTAACCTACTATGATTTCACGATTTAGAATCCTGTAGATTACGGTGTGAGAAACGTTTATTTGAGGCCCTTGGTCTACAAATTTCAGTTTTAATGCTTTAGAACGTTTTTTTGCGAGTTATTTAATGATATAAAATTAAAAAATATGCTGCAGCGTGTTGCGGGTTGCATTTGATATATATAGTTTTGCTTTGCATATTTTTTTTCGTGATTCTTACGTTATTCTAATAGTTATTCTGCTTTTCGGGGCGAAGATTAATCCAAAAAATCAAAGATAATAAAAATTGGTCCAGCCGTTCTTGAGTTATAAATGGTGTAACTAACCAGACTTCGTTTTATTTATTTAGATAATTCCGAATGTAAGTGCGCTAATTGCGAAGAGTCCGAAAACGATGTTCTGAAATGGAACCGCCGAATCGATATGGTAGTCGCCGTGCGCGAAGCCATTGGGAGTCGGAACACCTATGATAAGGAATCGTACTCTTTGGGACCTAGGAGGCAGTTTATGTTACGGCAGTTCTTTTTAGAACACGAATTATACAGCATCCGGAAAAAAAACATTTTTTTGCCGAAAAATGGGTATTTTTTGAGGCAGCGTTACAATACTATCTCTATTCTACGTAAGTAGTATGCGAGAAAGTAAAGGAAGGCGAAGAAATCACGAAGAAGGCGACATTTTGTATTCTCACTGATAAGGTTACTGCTGTAATTGGTAACTTTGAAGTAATAAACCAATCACAGTTTACAACTATTGTAAATTGAGATAATCTAATATCGTGAGGTTGTGTTAGTGTCTACACGTCAACTGTAACCAAACCTGCCCTTACATTCATGGAAATTTAATGTGAAAAACGATTAAAAAATTACAATATATTGTAGTTTATGTCTTTACAAAAACGAATCCTAGAATACTATCAAAACTGCCCCGAGCTGGGAGAAGACAAATATTTCACCAAATCCATTGAAAATTCAAAAAGAAAAAAAATAGAATGCCAAAGAAAGATGCAAAAGTCTGAGCTTTTGACCACCAAATTCCATCCGAGATTCACAGGAATCGAGAATACGAACGTTCCATTTGTACTGTGACAATAGAGGTCTGCGTTCCCGAGGGCGGGGCTGTCAGAATGAGGGATTCATGCAGTAAACGGACTGCGTAACGGCGCCGCTTGTTTCGTGCCCCGCAGCATCGCGCGGTAACGACCCGTCGTGCAGACCCGGCGTCCCGCCCCTCCGCCCCCCGCCCCCCCCCGCCCCCCGGCCATTGGTCATCCCTAATGAGCGACGCGGCGAATTGCGCGTGGCTGCGCTGCACACAGAACGCCCACCCCTTCTCCCTCCGCGAGGAAGCGTCGCCGCGAGACGCGCGCGGGCGGGCGTTTCCCGATTGCATCCCGCAGTCAACTTCTCCTATGCCTTTTACCTACCTTCCTCAAAGGGTGTAATCCGATTGCATCCCGCAGTCAACTTCTCCCATGCCTTTTACCTACCTTCCTCAAAGGGTGTAATCCGATTGCATCCCGCAGTCAACTTCTCCCATGCCTTTTACCTACCTTCCTCAAAGGGTGTAATCCGATTGCATCCCGCAGTCAACTTCTTCCATGCCTTTTACCTACCTTCCTCAAAGGGTGTAATCCGATTGCATCCCGCAGTCAACTTCTCCCATGCCTTTTACCTACCTTCCTCAAAGGGTGTAATCCGATTGCATCCCGCAGTCAACTTCTCCCATGCCTTTTACCTACCTTCCTCAAAGGGTGTAATCCGATTGCATCCCGCAGTCAACTTCTTCCATGCCTTTTACCTACCTTCCTCAAAGGGTGTAATCCGATTGCATCCCGCAGTCAACTTCTCCCATGCCTTTTACCTACCTTCCTCAAAGGGTGTAATCCGATTGCATCCCGCAGTCAACTTCTTCCATGCCTTTTACCTACCTTCCTCAAAGGGTGTAATCCGATTGCATCCCGCAGTCAACTTCTCCCATGCCTTTTACCTACCTTCCTCAAAGGGTGTAATCCGATTGCATCCTGCAGTCAACTTCTCCCATGCCTTCCTCAAAGGGTGTAATCCGATTGCATCCCGCAGTCAACTTCTCCTTAGCCTCTTCCCTACCTTCCCCCAAAGGCATAAACCGATTGCATCTCACAGGCAATTTCTCCTATGCCTTTTCCCTACCTTTCCCAAAAGGCATAAATCGATTGTATCCCGTTGTGATTGATTCGAAGAAAATATTGAGCGCTGTTCGTGGCCTGTTTGTATACTCCGGCGGTACTGCTCCAGCATTCTTCTGATTTTGATCGGAGAAACCACGGTAATGTACCAATGAGAGTAGCCGGCCTCTAGAACTCTCCTCCGGACAGCAGCGGCGTATTCGATATAGCTAACTAGCTGGTCTCGAAAATCCTGCCACCGCCGAGACTCGAACCCTAGTTCTTCCCTGTCAGAGGCACTGCAGTGAGAATTCCGTTCGGTTTCATGAGCGCAAGAAAAGCTCTCCCAGGTGTCAACGCTCCATAGATCGCCTTTTCGCTTTCATAATGGAATAACATGAAAGGTAAAAGAACAACCTTTTTTACTAAGGTTATTCATTTTCTATCTCTAATATTATAATGACGAATAGGACAAGGAAATCTTATTTTCCAATTCAACTGTATTGAATATTCTTAATTTTTTGCAACTGATTTCTTCGTATACCGTGCTCTTCTCTAAGGGGGAAATTGAAGGGGACATTCCTTAAAACATACAAAATTAAATTATTACATATTAAAAAATTAAATAAATATATTTTTGTCTTATGAAATGCTCTGTTCTGAAGATTATGCCACGTTCGCCTGTGGTTAAGGTGTTTTCTCGACTAGTGCGGGAACATCTACTTGCCTTACTCATCAGTGAGCTTAATTACATTTTTTTCTCCTTCCCCACGTCCCAAAAACGCCGGTGGGCATGCAATAAGACTGTGCCTTCTCAGGCAGCTGAAAGTGAAAGGCGAACGCAGAAGGATCTGAAAGTGAGGCAGGTAAGAATCTGAGAAGCGGGTGAGAGGTAAACCTGATCACGGGATGCAATCGGGCGATTCATAAAACACCGGCCGAGATGCAGTCGGGTCATGCCATCTCAGGTAGCCAAAAATGAAAGACATTTTTCTGGGAAATGAGAAGGATGGAAACCTGACCGCGGGAGTATTATTATTGTTTTTCTGCTCCCATTCTATAGAGCTGTCATTTGATGGCTGCAACCAGTTCCATAGTGATACTCATTACGATACAGCTTTCATTACGATACAGGTTCTTGACCAATCACAGAGAAATTTACAAACCAAGTATTGACAATTAATCATTGAGAATCGTTCTAGTAAATGTTTCGTTCAACTGTTTATACTTGTCAGCTTTAATGTATTTTATTATTAATATTTTTATTGAAATATTATTTAAAATAAATGCGATCATAATTTCACTTTGATACTATTTGACTAGTGTAGAACTCCCTCGCAGGCGGAATAGTAGCCGCAGCCATATGCGGCAGCATGCGAGGGTGGGAATAGGGAGCTATCCTCTAGGTGGTCTTGGCTGAAGTCTTCATGTCAACTGCCACGAGACGATTCAATGTAAAAGTTTGACTTACAAAAGCCATAGAAAAAGTACCGTATAAAACTCGATGTAATGGGTATTGTGATATACCAGAACGGGACATGGTTTATTCATAATATCAGTTGTATACGGGGCGACTAAATGGACTTGTAAAATGGCGATATCCGGCCCTAGTAACGCCAGCGCAGAGGGTTGCTATGGTGCAGGGCAGGTAAATAAACTAGCTGCAAGCCTCGTAGGTGCCGGAACGCTGGCTAGATCGATATAATAAAGAATATGTGATTGGTCGAAAAACGTATGACGGACGAAGGCGCGGCTACATGGGGTTGTAAGAAATGAGCGGGTTGGCGGGGGGCAATTAGACTTTCTGGTGTTTACCGCCGTGTTTTGGAAAAATAGAACGTGAGACGCTACCGACCCATCAAGGGTTGCAAAATACAGAAAAACATTCATTCGGACTTGGAGCTTCGTTGAGTGCAGATCGTTACAGTCTGACTCAGAGTGGTGGAGTGTAGGTCGTGAACTCGGCTCTTGAGTTTCGTGGAGTGCAAATAGTGTGCGGACCTTGTAGTTGAAAGTGAGACTTATACATTTTCGTGCGAAAAGTAACAGTCGTCATCGGACTTAGAAATTATTTGCGGGAGTACATCCGCGGACTTGGGCAGTTTTGGGTGTTCACCGGACGATAGTTCGAACATTAGTATTTTATTAAACTCGTGTGAAAGATTATAAACCTAAAGCGTCGGAAAGAACTTAGCTAGATTTTATGCAGTGTGGACTGGATACTTCAGCAACCGCGCAAGATCAGAAGACAGAAGAGCGACTCGGATTCATCGGCCAAGTGAGAAGCGTCTTCGGAACGAGCGGGTCGGCAAGACGGTAACATATACTGCAGTATATTAAAATAATATCTTTTAAAAGGGGTCATGGCCATTAAGTAATCTGTTAAAATTAACATTGAATAAATTGTTAAATTTTGTTCTTTGGAAAAGAAAAGAGTCTGTTCATTTGTCAATCATAAGCTTCTAATTAGTTGGAAGCAGAGAATTTCCATATTTCAGATTCCACGCCAGGCTGTACAGTCGGCAGATCAGGTAATCGGCTATCTTAGCGATAGCGAATACATGTAATCCGAATCCATCGGCCCAAGCTAGCTGGATGCCCATATAATTTTGACAGAATTAAATAGGGAAAAGTTAGTATTAGTTTATGTCACCTGTTCCTGGCGCCCACATCTTTCTATAAATTCGGAACAGGTCAAACTCACGACAACGTATTACGAAGTGAAGGATGAAGGTATATTTCAAAAATGGCGCGCCAAGTGGGGCATATTTTGTTATAATTTATAACAAAGTGAAGTACGTTAATGGAGTTATTATAAATTATAACAAAGTGATCTGATGGAATCTGAAATTTCGTGATTGACATATGAAACTAACGTGTAATTATAAGAAAGAGCCAAAACCATTTCATTGACGGTATTTGAAAGGAATTTGATAGAGAAAATTCTAATTTGTATTATAATTTTAAGATGGAGACTAGAAGTAAGACAGCACGTGCCGAAAATATTGAAGTAGATAATATGGCGGATACCGGTATGAATCCCGAAGGAGATATTTCGCGAGACGTAGTTGAAATAGAACAGGAAGTAGCGGTATCTCCAGTAGTTAATACGGATTCGAGTAATTTAATAATTAAAATGTTAGCTGAAATGAAGGCAGAAATGAACGCTAATAATGCTAAATTAGAAAATAATAATGCTAAATTGGAAAATAAACTTGAAAATATAAAGATAGAAATGAATAGTCAAACACAGGAATTTAAGAATTTTCGCGAAGCCATATGTGAGGAGATATCACAATTACGGACCGAAACAATTAGTGAATTCAGTAATATTTATTCAAAAATAGACTCATTGAATTGTCAAGTAAATCAAATACAGGAAGAACAAAAGGAATGCTTGAATAAAATGAATTCGGAAGTTGTAGCTTTACGGGAAAATGTCACCGCGTTAGAACATTTACAAACTCAACAATGCGAAAAAAGGACAAACGTTGAATCGCATTTAGAATGTTTGAATGATATAGCGCAACAACATGGCGATAAAATAGATAATCTTGAATTAAAAATGGTTGTGACAGACAACAAGGTAGAACAGCAGATACAAGAGGGGCTAAGGAGTATTAAAACTTTGCAAGAGTCCGAATCGGAAAAACAGTTAGCTAATATCAAGGGAAAAATAGATCAATTGGAAAATGAAGTCCTAACACGCGCGCAGGGAAATGTAATAACTTCCGCATCCGCGTTGGTTTTACCAAGCTATTTGAAATTCCATGGGGATGTTAAGGAACAACCTTGGTCATTCATTTCAAAATTAGAAAGCTACTTTACGATCAACAACATTCCGGATAGGTTAAAATTACATGTTGTCGAGCAAGCAATGTCAGCGAAAGCGCATCATTGGTGGACATCTTTAGTTCCAGAACCAACAAGTTATAAAGAGTGGAAAGATAAATTTTTAAGGCGTTATTGGAATGAAAACCATAAATTTTTTCCTCTGTATAAAGGACCGTACCGAATTGTCAAGGTATTAAGTAAAAACGCGGTAATTCTAAAAGATGAAAACGGCAAAGAGATGGGGACCTATAATTACAGAAATATCAAACCGTATAAAAGGGACGATACCTACGACTGAAGATTTGTGTCATTGTAAATAGTTTTGTATATAGTAGTGTATAATAGTTTGTTTGTTTTGTTGTGTTGTTTGTCGTTGGAACGTGCAAGGAATTTCAATTAATATGTTAATAATAGGCAATAAGGCGATACGCAATGAAATGGTTAAAACTATGTTGGCATGTTCACAAATTAATGTAAATAGTTGTAAGGCTGCAAGAGTACAGTGCAGTGCTCAGTGTCAGTACAGTGCAAAGTGTCAGTGAGTTCAGCGTGACGAAGCATGAAGAAAGTTCTAATATGGTCTTGTCATTTAGTTAGGTGGTAGCAAACAAAATGACGCTTGGAGAGGGGATGTTGTGATATACCAGAACGGGACATGGTTTATTCATAATATCAGTTGTATACGGGGCGACTAAATGGACTTGTAAAATGGCGATATCCGGCCCTAGTAACGCCAGCGCAGAGGGTTGCTATGGTGCAGGGCAGGTAAATAAACTAGCTGCAAGCCTCGTAGGTGCCGGAACGCTGGCTAGATCGATATAATAAAGAATATGTGATTGGTCGAAAAACGTATGACGGACGAAGGCGCGGCTACATGGGGTTGTAAGAAATGAGCGGGTTGGCGGGGGGCAATTAGACTTTCTGGTGTTTACCGCCGTGTTTGGAAAAATAGAACGTGAGACGCTACCGACCCATCAAGGGTTGCAAAATACAGAAAAACATTCATTCGGACTTGGAGCTTCGTTGAGTGCAGATCGTTACAGTCTGACTCAGAGTGGTGGAGTGTAGGTCGTGAACTCGGCTCTTGAGTTTCGTGGAGTGCAAATAGTGTGCGGACCTTGTAGTTGAAAGTGAGACTTATACATTTTCGTGCGAAAAGTAACAGTCGTCATCGGACTTAGAAATTATTTGCGGGAGTACATCCGCGGACTTGGGCAGTTTTGGGTGTTCACCGGACGATAGTTCGAACATTAGTATTTTATTAAACTCGTGTGAAAGATTATAAACCTAAAGCGTCGGAAAGAACTTAGCTAGATTTTATGCAGTGTGGACTGGATACTTCAGCAACCGCGCAAGATCAGAAGACAGAAGAGCGACTCGGATTCATCGGCCAAGTGAGAAGCGTCTTCGGAACGAGCGGGTCGGCAAGACGGTAACATATACTGCAGTATATTAAAATAATATCTTTTAAAAGGGGTCATGGCCATTAAGTAATCTGTTAAAATTAACATTGAATAAATTGTTAAATTTTGTTCTTTGGAAAAAGAAAAGAGTCTGTTCATTTGTCAATCATAAGCTTCTAATTAGTTGGAAGCAGAGAATTTCCATATTTCAGATTCCACGCCAGGCTGTACAGTCGGCAGATCAGGTAATCGGCTATCTTAGCGATAGCGAATACATGTAATCCGAATCCATCGGCCCAAGCTAGCTGGATGCCCATATAATTTTGACAGAATTAAATAGGGAAAAGTTAGTATTAGTTTATGTCACCTGTTCCTGGCGCCCACATCTTTCTATAAATTCGGAACAGGTCAAACTCACGACAACGTATTACGAAGTGAAGGATGAAGGTATATTTCAGTATTAATACACTCGAGTGATGTTTACGATTCTCGCTCTTCTTCCCTCCTATCTTTCTTCTTCTTCTTCCACTTTGACATCGCATTTCTGTTTTCCTACGTTCTATTCATGGATATAATTAGAGTTTTCTACAGGATTATCTTCTTTGCTGGGCGACAGGAACGCGTTAGGATCCCCTTCTGCTAGTGTTACAATATGTCTTTGCGATTCTAAAAGAGATCTACGTTGGTTGGCAACTGGAATTTACGTAAAAATAAAATATGATAAAATACCTATGTTAATGTTTATAAGTTGGGTGATATAATAGTGCTAAACAATGCAAGCCATATTTTTATTACTATTTACATTTACAAATATAAGTTATTTGAGTAAGCAAAACTAGCCTTCCAGCGCATTTACATTAAATTTTTTATTTTACTATAAGGCCTAGACTTTACAGTTTAAGTATTAAAGACACAATTTATTATATTGAATGTAAACGTGCTCTATGCGGGATGCAGTCGGGCAATCCGTGGGTCACACCGCTCGCCTCAGCGTCCTCGATGACGCATTGAGAAACCACCAGCAGAGGGGTGCAAATCCGTCCAATGAATGAGCCAACGAGCAAAAAGAAAAAAAGCACTGACATTGGGACGCCTTTTCATAACAGATGAACTTTTACAAGATGATTGGAACGAATTACTCTTCAGTCTTGTGCGTAAAGCATATCATTCGTAAGCAAAACAATTTTTGGGAAACGGTGGGTACGATTTCTCATTCATGCATACAAGAAAGATATCCACTCAGCAAACTAAAGATAACTAAAGATTCCACCTTTCAGGCTGAATTCCACAAAATTTATATTCCTCTCGCGAGCCGAGGTGATTTCTTCATCCTTTGGCGGAATTCCACAAAATACGGCGGCAGCTCGGCTTTTGCCACTGGAACCGGGATTTAATCGTGATCGATCCATGTGGAATTTGTGGAGAACAAAGCGACAGGTTTTCAAGGGGTTGTCCCGTTTTCCGAGCCTCTCACTGCAGTTCTCCATCATTCACGCCATACCATTATAAACACTTGCCCATAAAAATCATTGATCCATTTTCTTCTAGGGTAATAAGTAGACCTCGTATTTTAGAACAAATGCCTATTTAGTTCTTTAGGAGGTTGTGAAAAATAATTGTACATGTTTACGAATCACGAAAAAATAGATCTACTTGCATTATGTAATAGTGCCTAAAAAGATCTCAAAGGGAGATTGATGCCTATTTTAATTGTTTTGCCTAAAAATGCCTAAAACGAGTACATTTAAATAAATCTCATATTTTCATTACCCATTTTATAATTTGTTATACCTAAACGCAAAAACTCTCCAGAATTTCTCGAAACGCGGTCAAATACGCAATTGACTACACACCGAAATCTCTCACCCAACACACTGGAAATATTGAGTTCTGTAAGTCAATATAAAGAGGATGTTTCACGCTCGTCTCCGATCAGCACGCACTTCTAGAGGCAATTGCACCTTTCCTGGTGCAGCTGTGCTGTTGATAGCTTGAGGCTTATTGCAGCGGCGCGTGTTCTGTGCAATCCAAGTGCTTAATTTAATCCTTTTGTGATCAGTTTTAGATGCCAGAAACAACTTTTCAATATTTTAAAAATTGGATTAATCATTTTGTAACCTACTGTAAGTGCCTGAAACGTCATTTTTATGCCTAATAGTTCCTAATTTCATAATTTTGTTTTCCATTTTAGGTGCCTAAATCATCATTTTTGGGGCCTAAAATTTCGAGGTCTAAAGTTAAGGTGTAACGTAGTGGGCTAATATTGTCGTTTGTCTCTACAAAAATATACAACAGGAGATCACATTAGAAGATCATGGATAAAGAAGCAGACTGCTTCATGAGATCGCGGGGGGAAAAAGATCGAGAGTTTCCCAGTTCCACAGGTGTGGATATTATGCAATTACATGCAG
Organism: Acheta domesticus; assembly: GCA_031308135.1. NCBI lineage: Eukaryota > Metazoa > Arthropoda > Insecta > Orthoptera > Gryllidae > Acheta > Acheta domesticus. Next base: position 16,061,749 of record JAHLJT010003656.1, read on the forward strand.
TATTATTGCTAAAGACACGAGCATTGTTAAATTTTTAATCTTTTCAGAAGTACATGTAAGTTGTAAAGCTGTCTTGTCATTAATTTTTTTGTTCGAAAAGCTCTCATTTCTCATAAGAAGAAGCGGTCGACGGGAAGTGACACTGTTAATTGAGACAGTACATAGGCACCGGTATTACAATAAAAAATCATCTCCCTAACACAACCTTACGAAATTTGGAGCTTTATGCACTGGGTCAGGATTGGATGACTTATAAGTTCAGTAAATCATCAATAGAATTGCCAATAATAGTTGACTAAATGTCGTGTAAATGTTAATTTATGAGTTAAAAATTCTGATATCTATTATTTTTTCATAAAAGTCATGCAAATATAATATATTGCTTACAATTTTAACGCACTGAGATGAGTCATTTCTATCTCAATTAAGTCGGAATGTGAGTAAAATATTTAGATTTTTACAATAAATGTGCCCAGTGTTAACTTCAAATGAACCGTAGATAGGACATAATATGGTTTATTAAGGTAATAAAAAGAACTAAATGTTGTGCATGCAACAACGAGAGTAATAAAATAGCGAGACAACATTTTATCAAAATTGGAATACGTATCAAGTAATTTCGGTGGACAAGAAGTAAAAGAGTAGAATTAAATTACTAACTGGTCATAAACCATGTATTCAGGGACATTTGAGAGTCAATTAAAATGCAAAGATAGGATGACAAGGGAATATATCTGCGCAATATGACGTACAAGGGACACTTGCGAGAATAATCTGTACAGAGGAAGCCATAGTTGAAGGCGAATGTTGTTGCTGATAAAACAAAGAAGTGAAGGAAAGCGGGTGAAAGACGGTCGTGTTGCGGCGAATATGCGCGAGTTGAGAAATTATTATGTAAAAGAAGGAAAAGTAACTCGTGTGGACGAAGAATATAAGACTAGGATCCAACTGTTGAAAGCCAGAAGAACAGATTTTTTTATAAGCGAGATTGTAGGTTTTAGTACATATTTTGGAAAACGGGATGTTGACGAGAAAGAGTTCACGTTGACGGAATAGGAGCATGCTAAACAACATGGAAGTATGAGGCAAAATGGGAATGGAATGGCATATCATCGGTTAAAAGGGCAGACACGAGCTGAAAAACAGGAAAGTGCAAGACATTAAATGTCTTCGCATTTTCCTTTTCTTCAATATTCTTTTTAAATTGTAGGAAAATGAAATTTTGTCAAATTATTTAGCATAGATTATAAATTTAAAGAAAAGACGAATGAAAATAAATGACAAACGAAAGTGATGGACGAATGAAAATAAAAGTAGTGAGAAGTATGAATGAGAATTATTTGCATTTTAAAAAGTATTAGTAGACTTAATTCTTAAAGTAATTTCGAGAGTAAGTAAACTCTTGTGTTCTAAGCTGTAATAATACGGAAGTTGCATAGTAACGAAATTCTTGAAAACGATAAGTTATTATTTAAAACAAAAATCAACAGTAGAATATTTTCGATAATCGTTTACAAGAGATTTACACCTTGAGTACATAGGGAAGCCATCTATCCCCCTCTCGCACTCATTTTCTTAGACCAACCTTACCATATAGAGCATTTTACTCGTAATTAATGTGAGAAATAGCGTAAGACACGAAGAATTTAAATTTTTATGACCAATTTACAATATTAATAATTACAGTTTATCTCAGAAAAGGGGAAAGTGTAGTAAATATAGCAGCGCAGTAGACGGATAAAAAGTTATGAAAGGCATCATCCTTTATTAAAATGAAAAAACAAAACGAATAAGAGACATCTAGTTACTTAATTAATTCTTAAGGGTACTTGTATTCAAGTTTTCATGCAGATTTGGATGTCAAGTATGTGATGTAGCACTATTTTTTTGTTCGAATAGAGAAAAGCTTACAGATAGATGCGATTTTAGTTCAATCTTATGAAATTTCGAAAACTGAAAAACTTTAACTTTCTTCTTAACGCACCTGGGGCGATGTTCGAACATAGCCGATTGGTCTGGGCGACCATGTGCTTAAAATGAAATTCCAGACCTGGCAAGTATTTTTGCAGGTTTGAAAAATCTTTCAGTTTTCATTAGTATTGTAATATTGAGTAACCAATACAATACGAGCCAAAATGGGCTGTTTTATTGATTAATTAGTGATTCCGGGAGCAACTACTGAAGTCCCTCAAGGGTAGTGTATGGTTTTATCACGGAAGGCGGCGGTGATCTTCCTCCCCTAGATGGCGAGATCCGACGCCAACCTACACGTCGACCAGTAGGATTTTCCCATCCAGGTATCTTCCACTAGTGGCGCAGGCGCACTGCTCCAGCCACGATACGCTATAAGTTCCCGACCGAACTCCCGGCATGTGTGCTAGTGTAGTGAATGCAAGTATGTGTGTGTAAGTAGGGGTGCGGATGGGACAAAGAAGACGAAGGAAATATCGCGCTTGCTCGGTGGCTTTACTGTAGAGTTGCGTTTATCGCCAGATGATGATCGGGGAAACCACGGAAAACGGCCGACCAGAGCAGTCGGCCGCTAGAATTCTCCTCCAGACAGCGGCTGAATTCGACCTAACTATGCAGCTAGTGTGAAAATCCTGCTACCACCGCGACTCTAGCCTAGGACCTCCCGGTCAGAAACACTGTTTGATGCGCTAAGCCTGAGGTGGCATGAGCTGTTGCCGCATGCGTGAGGTGTGGGTGCAGGTGGGTGCAGGTAAGCGCCGCGCTGATCGTGTAAGCCGTGACAGTGAACGGGAGGGGGGTTTTTGGAGCGGGGGTTGTTGCTGCGGTGGGGGAAGAGGGGCGTCACGCGTGACGTGGCCGTGCAGCCGGTGGCAGACTGAGCTGTTCAGGCATTTTCGCACGCGAATAATTTTTGCGTGAGGGCTCGGTTTTGGTGAATTGGAGCTGTGAGCTCGAAACAGTACCAGTTTGTGAACACTATCAGTGAAGAAAGTTGTTAAATTCCTCCAATTATGATTTTTTTCTTTCTCCTTTACGTTGGTATATGCGGAGAATTATACGGATTTTAGAAAAAGTTATGTAATGTTGCCGCAAAAACTGCGATTTTTTCGACACATTATGAGGCTGATACAGAAAAGGTAGATATGTTATGTTATAATATGTATCCAAGTACTCCCTCTAACTCGTTATGTAATCAGATTTCAGAAATTGTGTATCCTTGATACCGAAAAAGGATTTTTTCAAAACGTTTGTCCCCCTGTCGTCCCCTTTTTCAATGTTGACTCTGAATTTACGAACATTGCAAAAGTTTGCAATTTTTTCGGTGTCTTCCTACAAGTACAAAATTGATGATGGACATTTTTCCTTCATATGAAATTTATTCTCCATAATTAGTTATTTCATTAAGGCCATTTACATTTTTTGGAAATTATATTAGCTTTCGCGCCCTTTTATGTCCAAGCCGAATATAACTTTTCGTTTTGGACCTTGCTTCGGAGAGACAAATGGGGCAGATACATCTGTGATCCCTGTATTTTTGTTCGCCTTGGAATCCGCATTGATGGAGACATTGTATGTAGTGGGGGTTAGTTGGAGGAGGGAGCGTTAGTGAATGTGTTTCAGCAACGAATGGGGCGCTGAGCGGGGAAGGAAGTAGCAGGAAGAGCCGCAGAGAATGGCAGGCGGAGAAAACTGGTCGGAGGCAAATGCTGAATTGAAGATAGGGACCATACGGAAGCCAATGGAGGGACATGATGCGTATGGAGTAGCAGTGAGTCTGGGAACGGAATAGCGAAGTGCGGGTTGTCGGAGGGAAGTAGGGCGGTGGGAAGCGCGGCAGTGGGAAGCGGGGCGGTGGGAAGCGGGGGCGGTGGGAAGCGGGGGCGGTGGGAAGCGGGGGCGGTGGAAGTGGGAAGCTGGGTGGCGGGAAGCAGGACTGCAGGAAACGGGGAGGCGGTCAGAGGGGTGGCAGGAAGCGGGGCAGCAGGAAGCGGGGCGGTGGGAAGCGGATCGATGGGAAGCAGGGCGGTGGGAAGCGGGGCTGCAGGAAAAGGGGCGGCGGCCAGAGGGGTGTCAGGAAGCGGGGCAGCGGGAAGTGGGGCGATAGAAAGAGGGGTGAGAAGCGTGGCGGCGGGAAGCGGGGCGGCGGGAAGCAGGGCGGTGGGAAACGGGTGGCAGGAAGCGGGAAGCGGGGCGATAGAAAGGGGGGTGAGAAGCGGGGCGGCGGGAAGCGGGGCGGCGGGAAGCGGTGGGCAGGAAGCGGGGTGGCTGGAAGCAGGGCGGTGGGAAGCGGGGCGGCAGGGAGCGGGAGAAGCGGGGAGAGGGGTCGGCGCGACCTAACGTGGGGGGCGGGTGGGAGGGCGGAGAGCAGGGATGTGGGGCGACGGATGGCGGCGGCAGGGGCCCGGGTAGTGAAGGACGACGTGGCTCGTGGGCGGCGGGAGCGAGGCGAGGGAATGCGCAGCCGGTACAAATCCGACGCGAGGGGATATTTATGAAGGCGGCGTCGCGGGCGCGACCCGACCCGGGCGCTGCGGCGCGGCGCGGCCTGGGTGTCGCCGTGAGGAGCGCAGGTGCGGCGAGCGGCGGAGTGGCGGCGGAGGCGGCGGGGGGCTGGGCGGCGGCGGCCCCGGCGTGGAGGGAGGGGTGAGGGCGGCGGACGCGGCGTTAGGATGGGGGCGGCGGGGGCGGCGGGGGCGGCGGGGGCGGCGGGGGCGGCGGGGGCGGCGGGGGCGGCGGGGGCGGCGGGGGCGGCGGGGGCGGCGGGGGCGGCGGGGGCGGCGGGGGCGGCGGGGGCGGCGGGGGCGGCGGGGGCGGCGGGGGCGGCGGGGGCGGCGGGGGCGGCGGGGGCGGCGGGGGCGGCGGGGGCGGCGGGGGCGGGGGTGGCGGAGTAGGAGACGGGGGCGGCGGAGGCGGGGGCGGCGGAAGCGGTGGGGGCAGCGGCGGAGGCGGCGGGGGCGGCAACGGAGGCGGAGGCGACCCCGATACCTTTCTGCATTTCCCTTGCGAATATACACTTCACATCTGCACCAATTTCTTCCCACGTGGAGATGTCAACTATTATTCTCACAGTCACGAAATTCTCCAAGAAATGTTGATCATAAACCTAGAGAATGGATTTGTCCAGTATAGTAACAAAGACGACCAAGCCATGATATCTACTATAATTACAAAATTGCAGTTATTTTTGAAAAATCTGCAAATGCTTTGTTAGGCTAATTTTTTTCCTTCATACAATTTTGTTTTTATTCATTAAATACTTACACGTACATGCGCCAATCATGTTTTTTGGCTAGAATATTCAATTGTCCGTAATATCTCGATGGTGACTGCATTTCGATGTCATGCTGAGGTTATTTCGGTTGCCGCATTTCTATTTTAAATATATCACGCGTTTTATAAAAAATGTCAATTCACATTTCCCCGAAATGTTTGGAAAGCATTGCTCACACAAAAACTGCTCTCCACCATTTTGCCATCATTTCCGCCCGAGCGCGGCGGCGCGCGGGTCACAGCGCGCGACCGCTGGCGGTGCAGGCGAGCGGACGAGGCCGTGGCGGGCGCGTCGAGCTGTGGCGAAGAGTGGCCTGGCACGGCGGGGGCGTGCTGGGTAGGAGACCAGGTGAGCACGTGGTGGGGGATGGGTGGGAAGATAGGGATAGAGACGGGTTCGCGTAGGGGAGTGGCGGGAGCCGAGAGTTGTTTGATTGTTAGTGATTCCGGGCGCGTGATAGGCTAAGGTCATACGTCTCGTAAGGCAAGGCAGGAGCGTGGCGTGGCGTGAGCGTAGCAGGTTCGTGTCGTGAGGGCCCTAGCAGGGCCATGGCGTGGAGGTGGGGTGCGTGGCTCGATGAGGGCGTGGCGTGACGTGGTGAGGTATTGTCAAGAAAATGACAGGGTTGGAGCAGGGTCATGGCGAGGAGGAGGTGCGTGGCGTGGCGGGGGCGTGGCGGGGGCGTGGCGGGGGCGTGGCGGGGGCGTGGCGGGGGCGTGGCGGGGGCGTGGCGGGGGCGTGGCGGGGGCGTGGCGGGGGCGTGGCGGGGGCGTGGCGGGGGCGTGGCGGGGGCGTGGCGGGGGCGTGGCGGGGGCGTGGCGGGGGCGTGGCGGGGGCGTGGCGGGGGCGTGGCGGGGGCGTGGCGGGGGCGTGGCGGGGGCGTGGCGGGGGCGTGGCGGGGGCGTGGCGGGGGCGTGGCGGGGGCGTGGCGGGGGCGTGGCGGGGGCGTGGCGGGGGCGTGGCGGGGGCGTGGCGGGGGCGTGGCGGGGGCGTGGCGGGGGCGTGGCGGGGGCGTGGCGGGGGTGTGGCGGGGGCGTGGCGGGGGCGTGGCGGGGGCGTGGTGGGAGTGTGGCGGGGGCGTGGCACGGGCGTGGCCTTGCGAGGGCGTAGCAGGGTCGTCTCGGGTAGATGCCGGGGATCTAGCAGGGTCGTGGCATGGGGGTGGCGGGAGGTGTAGCAGGGTGTTGTCGTGGAGAGGACGGGGGCGTAGCAGGGTCATGGCGTGGAGGCAGGATGCGTGGCTAAGTGGGGGCGTGGCACGAGCGTGACGTGGCGAGGGCTTGTAGCAGGGTCGTGTCGGGGAGATGCCGGGGTTGCAGCGGGGTCGTTGGCGCGGCGGTGGCGGGCGCGTGGCGCGGCGGGGTCGCAGGTCGCGCGCGGGCGCAGATGCGCGGGTGTCACGCCTTAATGGAGGGCATTAGCGCACCGCGCTCGCCGCCAGCGCTGCTGCCGCCGCTCTGGCGCCAAATGCCTCGCGGGCCGGCAAAACGTCCGATGGGCGGCCGCCGCTGGTCCACCCACGATCGCCACCACGAAGACCCCTGAGCGCTACGACGGCACCGACAGGAAAATAACAGTTCAGTAACCATAAATAAGATCGGTAACAGCTATTTATACAATGTGAATGCGAATGAAAAGAAAAATAAAACGAAGAAGGCAAGAACATGTTCAAAGAACTTTACGGAAACTTATTAATAAAACTGTATATAACTAGCCAATAAAGCGGCAATTGTAGTAGTTAGTTAGCTTTGAAGATAGTTTTTAAGTAGTTTGTTTAAGATAGGCCAACTCCCTGCTGCATAACCGGCTACAGCTGCAAAATATACCCAGGATCATGAATAAATTCCCGCCTCTCCAGAGTAACTGGAGGGGAAAAATTGAAAAAAATTAAACAATACAAATATAACAATTTAAACAATTATATTTAAATATGTAGTTTTCCAGGAAAGTCTCTACGCCCTGGGCCGAGTCAGGGTCTCCTATTGGAAATTGCACATACGTAGGCAGTAAACAACTCGATGGGAAACAAGTGAAGGGAAAGCACTTCCAGTGTCTGTTATGATTGTGGTGGGTTCGGATTTTACGTTTTCTTTTGTTAAACGCTGCTACCAAAATAATTTTTTCTACTCCCATTATGTAATGCTGTCATTGGATGGCTGCAACCAGTTGCATAATGATGGTCATTTCGATACAGTTTTCATTATGATACAGGTTCTTGACCAATCACAGAGACGCTTACGAAGTATTGTCACTTCATTAATCATTGAGAATCGTTGCAGTAAATGTATGTTTCGCTCGAGTGTGTTTATTAAAATTGCATTTAATATTATATTATGCTTCTCAGTTTTAATTTATTTTATTAGTAGTAATTTTTACGTGAAATAACATTTAAAATAAATTGGATCGTAATTTCACATTGATAGTATTTGACTAGAGCAGTGGTAGTTATTGCAGAGAACATTTGAGTGACGTCAAGTTCTGAACGCGAATCATTTTGTGTTTTTCCTACTGTCGTGTGCTTAAAAATTGGCCAATTCTTTAGTTTAAAATATATAGTGAATGGTAGTTTTTTCTGGTGGCGTTGACGTTTCCAGAAATGAGAGAAAATGCGAAAATGTTGACGTCGGAATATTATTGGCTTAACTTTTGTAGTCCCTCGCAGGCGCTCTGGTAAAACAAAGCCACCTGCGGGTGTAGGGTGGAGAGGCGTCCGATTGGTGGCCTTGGCTGAATGTCAACTGCCACGAAACGATTCAGTGAAGAAGTTTAACTTATGAAAAAGTACCGTATGAAATGCGATGTAATGGGTATTAATACACTTGTGTGAAGTTTACGATACTCGCTTATATCGTAATATCACACTCGTGTTTAAATAACCATCACTACATGATCGTTTCTTAATATATTACTATTGCAAGCACCAAGGTGCCACTGCGGAGACACTTTCTTGACGCGCTGTATATACTCATAATACAACCTCTAGTCGCTATGATGAAATATGAACTCGAATAAAAGCGAATGATAATTTCAGCCTATTTCATTTAAAATTTGAATATTGGCATCTTTTGAAAAAGCATCCATATGGGGAAGTTACGTTGAGCTGCAAAATGCTTAAAATACGGAATGAGCTGATTTTGGTAGCATACGCGCTCTTTGGCTATTCTATTTGGTACACGATGCCAACAGGTTGCTTTTGAGTTAGAGATTTTACTATTACTGTCTTGAATCATTACCTATGCTTTAATAATCGCGGAGCCTAGGGTAGATGCAGTAGCATTCCAACGCGATTGAAGATAACGTGCTACGTGTGTCACCGCGAAAGAAGATATTTCTCATTTGTTTAACAGGGGAGACCAAAAACGATTGCCCATCTAATTTCATATTGTTCCATACAGTGGTATTCTGCTTATATTACAGACAATCAAATATTGCTTAAATATTGCTATTGACTGTTTCATGAATTTTAATGTTTGAACTAATATTTTCACTAACGCCTTTGATAATATTTTAATTAAATTAAATTACCTTCGAAAGAATAATGCAACATATTTTTTCTGTCTTTCCTTAACTATTTGCTTATTCCTTGCTCTGCAAGACTACTTCCTCCTTCCTTCATACCCCTCCCCCACTAAAGGTTTTTTATGATTTGTTTTCTTATGTTGTTGGGAGGGTCTTAGATGGATCGATTAATCTCTTTCATTCGTTTTATTTTTTTATTATTTCTTAATAATTTTAAAATTTATCTATGTGTTTTAATGTCTCTTTTATTGGTATCAGGTACACTTGTGCTTCGTACTTACAGATTTGAAAAACATTATCTGAAAAATGTTTAACTATTTTATACCATTAGAGTTTTTGTTGTACCATACAGCTTAGTTTTTCCTTTGATTAATTCTTATAATTTTACAAAGTTATTCTAAATTTTATATTTTAAGAAGTAAGCATTTGTAATTATTAAATGTCTATATTACAGTACACCTGAAGATGCGACCGGTACGATACGTATCAGTCTCGATACGTATCAGTTTATTCAAGATTATAATAAGTAACTTAAAAACCAATTATTTTGATTGTGTGAAATGTGAGGAGGATACCACTGTATGGATACTTCTTAGGATGCCGCAACACCGTCCCTCCGTCTCCACACGGCAAAAGGTAAAATGATCCGACGTCTAGATACGGAGACCCACGAAGGCAAGAGAAGGGAACGTGTCGTCTCAGCCAAACCGCACTTCTGATGTAAAGGGCCTCTCTTTCTCTCTTTGACCTTTCACATCCACGAGAAGTCATCTCATTACTTAAATTCAACATTCCTTTGAGGAAAGGGAACATTCGTGGAATGAAGTGGATTTGTATGAAGGCGGCTCCACACATTCGGCATTCGCCGAGCAGCGAGTTACTGCTCGCCCAGTCCCAAGCAGTTGATGTGCTCTGCGAATGTTCGCTTCCTTTGACGTGCCTAAACTCCGACATGCGGTGCGTAGGGCGAGCACCGAATGTTAGTCGCTCGGCAAATAACAACCAATTCATCCATATTACTTGGGATTCGGGGAGCAATATCTCGCTACACCCCGGATACCAATTGTGTGGAGCCGGCTTGATGGAAGGACGATCCGCTGCCACCAGGATGGAAAGAAATTGAAAACTATTTCCCTCCAGCGCGTACCGGCTTAGTTGGCTCAGGGCATCAATTGATGTGAGTGAAGTGCCTATGACTTGGAGGTCCTAGGGTTTGAGTCCCGAGAGTGGTAGGATTTTCGTCAACAGCTACAACGTTGTTAGATCAAATTCAACCGCTGACTGGAGGACAATCCTAGCAGCCGGTTGCTCTGATTGATAGTTTTCCATGGTTTTCCCGATCAACAACACGCGAATACGGGGGCAGTATCATAAAAACGGGTCATAGACTGCGCGTGATCTTTCCTCCCTCTTCCTTGGCCTATCCTTACATACTGTTATGTACTGGGAAATGCAGGGTAGAAAAATAACAGTTCTGATAAATCAATTTATTGCCGCAGTCCAAAGAATAAACCAAATACAAGCTAGGGTACCAATTTTCCAGTAGATGTCCAAACACGTAGCCAGTTCAACCAAAATGCCAGTGGAGTAACACCACGTCACCAACCGTCGTTCGCCAAGACACCGTCGTCACAACACCACAAGTTACTTCTGCGCAGGCTCACACTCCGACACGAACTGTCTGCTCCGATCCGGCTCCCCCCTTTTATAGTACTGGAGCCGGCGAGGTGAGTCTCCGTTTTCCCGCTCATTCTGGCGGGACGGCGGGACCGCCACCCCTGGCCGCTGGCCCGTGACGCTCCTGTGCTGCCTGTCGCCGCCCGACCTGCCCCTGGTGGCGCTCTCGGGAAGCAGCCATTCTTCCCTTGGTAAAGAGAGATTCATGTAAGAACAAGCAATTTTGACAGCTAGTGCTGGCAACATAACCGAAGGTTCTGTGGTCGTTGTGTCCTTGATCCCATTGAACTCTCCTTCCTCGATTCGTTCGTTTGCGATTGGCTAACTTGTAAAAATGGCTTCGACGCTTCCTTTTGTGATGTCCTCGTCCGACGAAAATATAGTGAGCCACGAGAAATAATTGAAATTAGGAAATGCAGTGCTATGTGCTCTTCTGTAAAAAAATATTTCTTTAATACACATTATATGGAATTTACTCTTTGCGTGACAAGTATTATGTTTATTTTAAAACCGAGTCTTGAATATAAGGTGCGTACTGGTGCACGTGTTTCTGAACAGCTGCCGCGGCGGAGGGATACTTCTTTGAATTACATGAGATGTTCACTTGTTTAGCGAACTGTCACTTTTGCTTCTTCTTACGTGAATTCTTCTATAGGCGGCGCGCGCTCGTTCGGGGCGCCGCTCCCGGGACGGCACACAGTGGGCCGCAACCCACTCCCTCGGCCACTGGGTCCACTAGGCCCGCCTTGGCGGGCATAAAATGCTGTGTTTACAGCACATACACTTACACTTTCACGCACTACCTCATACGGCGGGTGACTAGTCGGAAACCTGCAGCTTGTGCGAGGCGGAGCGGTGCACAGCTGGTGGGAGATACGTAGTTGGGAAACTAGGTGCAAGTCAACAAGTAGGTCAGCGCTGGACCTCGCCAGCCAGAGGGAGGTCAACGCCACCTTCCGCGGTAAACATGCAATACCCTTACGGAAATAATGACCTTAGCAGTTGACGCGCCCAATCAAAGACCCCCGCTGGCGCATACGCGTGACTCACCGAGCGAGGCGTCGTAGGTGTTCATGTACTCGGAGGTCATGAACTGCGAGACGAGCGCCGTCTTGCCCACGCCCGAGTCGCCCAGCATGAGCACGCGGTACTTGGGCGGCTCGTCGGGCGCGCCCGCCGCCGACGAGTCCTCGGCCGACGACACGTTGTGGTAGGACGAGCCGCAGCAGGAGCCCTCGAAGGGCGACCGCTCGCCCGGCGACACGCCGCTCAGCCCGCTGTGCCTGCAACACGAGCGCGCGTCGCCTCCTGTAAGTGGTTGGTGCAGCAGCGTTTGACAACTGGAGGAAAAAATGACATCAGGGCTTCCCCTCCGTAAGCAGGCGCTCAAGAAGCAGTGCGAGCAAAGGAGGGAGGGAGCAACGGACAGACTGCGGTCGCCGGTGACGAAAACCTTGGCAGTGGGCTATTGAGGGTGTTTCAGGTAAAATGAATTCGAGACGATCTATGTCCGTTAATTTGCTTTCGATTTAGGAATACATTTTTCATTGTATAAATATTGGAACAATGGAGAAGTGTTTAGTGTGTTCGAAAGAATAGAAGTCTGTTAAAAAGTACCTATTTGTTAACATAAACTATTATTTAAGGATGAACTAAAATCAATATAATATGCAATATTGTATAAAATTTTATTGTTCTAAAATGATACAATTATCTCCAAAAAATGTTATGTAAAGAATGGAAGTGGAATTATAGTGCTGGTTTTGATGAAGAGTCGGATATTACCTTGTTATATAAATATATTCTTCTATTTAATTTTTCATATTGTTATTAAATTATAAACATTATAAATAATAATTACCATTTAAAAACATTACTTATCGATTCTCAAAGCGAAACTTTTCTCCCCTTCCGGATCATCATTGGAACACTGTGTGTCCGCCGCCACGTCGGGCACTTTCTTTGCTCCGCAGCTCGGTTCGGAGCAGGAGAGCAGATTTCAGTGACGTCACAGAGCATTGAGTTGAAAAGCTCGGAGTTAGTGTGCAGCCAAGTCGTGCCTCAAAGCGAAGGTCTCTTGCCTTTCACCAAGGAGGTCCGGGTTCGATTCCCGGACAATCCGAAGTGAAATTTATTCCGAATCGAGCTTGACTCTATCACAGAGGCTAGTTGTTTGTGAAATTTGTTCCCAAACCCTACCACTGTTCTAATTCCTTCCCAATTAAAAAACCCAATGCTGGCATCCAACAGCATTGAATATCCTCTTAGAGGGATCACCAATGATCACACGCGATTTATGTGTTACTATTACGGTACTACTAAATGGTTAGTGTATCGAGTGAATTGGCTCTGGGCGAAGCGCGCTGACTTAGCGTTCGGGAGGCCCGGGTGCAATCCCCTTGCCGGCCATCCTGACCGGGGTTTTCGTGGTCTCCCTCGGTCATTCAGGCGAATGCTGGGATAGTTCTACTGAAAGGACCCGACAGTGAAACTGGTGTCATTAGCCGAATTCGTTAACTACGTAAAGTCATGAAGGCTAAACGAATTCGAAACTTCACAGGTTCTAACGGCACCGAGGCCAATTGCTCTTTACGGGACATATAATGGCTAAATACAAAAAAATACAAAATACAAGTGGTTAGTGAAGTGCATTGCCTCCTCCCGCCATCCATGGTAAAAAGTCATTGGTGAATTCGTCCAACGCACCACTTACCAGATGCGTCATGAACCACGTGACCTCAACGAGAGCACTTCGTTTGAAAAGCTACGGCAGACGCTAGTCGCCATGCCGCATGGCAAACGAGGAATGTTGTGAAATATTTTGAAAGAGGCATAAAGTGATTTTCCAATGGTGACCATCCAAAAAATCATAAAAGTGTAGTTAACCCGCCGTTGCTCGCTCTGTTAGAAAAAATCTAACAATTCTGGATTTGTTTCTATAACATTGACATCTTTCAACGCACGGAGATAAAGCTTGAGCAATGCCTTCCCGTTCGATTCCTCTCTTCATCCGCTCATCGTTCTTATTAGTTCTGCGAAGGGAGGCAAGGGCTGATTAGCGCGTCGTGTTAGATATTTTCTCACGCGCAAGCAACCGCTTTCTATTTCGATACGACTATCACATTCACTCTTCTGTCAGTTATAAACTGGATTTTGTGTCTTGAATGCTTGCGTGAAGATCAGGAAAGCTTAGTGTCTCACCTTGATCTTGTTTTTCAATCAATTCAAGAATATCGTCCGCCATACCTTCGCTGAAGTTTCTGTTAGTTTTGTTTTCTTTTTAAAGTAATGATATGACGGGCTGCAGCGAAGAGAGAAAAGATGATGCGCTTTTTGTCCAAAGAGGCAAAGCAGGTTCACTTAACATTGTTGTTATATTTGCTCCAACCCCTCGGAAAAGAACCCACAAGAAAGACTTTTTGTTCGCAATCAGTGTAGTTCTGTGGAAGCTTATTTTAGTTCCTAAACGTCCCTGTTTCAATGTTGTAAAAATATATTGTTTACTGCATTAATTGTATTTATGATTTACCTTTTGTAAATAAATTTACTTTATATCACACTTCACTTCATGACAGTGGTTTTGATTCGATTGCTTATTGTAAGCAAAAATTATGAGCCTGCACATCATATTTATGAATTTTTTCATTTATACAAGTTATAGAAATCGATAACAAACGTCTGGGAATATTAATGTAAAAATTTGATTCATAATAAAACAATAAATTCAACATAAACAGTTGATAGATACAATCTAACGCGCGAGAAATCGTGCTACAAAAAAAATGCGCGAGTAACGGCGGGTTAAAATGAAATATGGAATATTTAAAAAAAATATTTCAATGACTTGCAACAAGGTGCTAAATTTGGTATCTGGTTGCATAAAAAAGTCCGGTTAATACTGTGTCGGAAACAGGTGCATGAATCTCAAGGTCTCAGGCCGAATGGGCTACACAATAGCTCACACATGTCTCTTCTTTACGTCGCCAACTTTGAAACACTAGGGGTGCAATATTTCTAAGCATAGTTGCTCAAAAATTAAAACAACAATGCTAATCAAACATCGCTGTTAATAACTGGGGGAGAATTTAATTTGAAAGTGGTCTCGTTTATTAATTTTAAGTGAGATTTATCTGACAAAAGAAAGTAAAAAATCAGGATAATTAAGAAACCTTTGGTTATCTTATTCGATAATTCAAAAATAGTCTTCTTTATTGACGAATACTCGATTTTATTTCTTTTTCACCCTTGCTCATTTTAGTTTGAGGAATTATTCATTTTATGGATATCCGTAAATTATGAGTATCACTCATCATACGAGGATCATTTTTTATGATGCTACTTTTTTATTAAAAAATATCATCCACATGAAGACATCATACATCGAGGTTAAAAAAAAGGCTTTAAAATATTGATGTTAAATTCATCGATGATTTTACAAAAACATTTTGAAACCTCCGACATCGATGTCGCATCACTAGTTTGACGAACAAATACAAAACCACACAAATACAGGGATGAATGCCTATGCGATTAAAATTGTTCCTGATGTCGCCAAACGATGCGGGAGGTGCTGAACGTCACACTTGGACAGTCAACTTGTAACCGGAAAACATCTACGTAAACATATTGCTGTAAAGTACAGGAAGAAAAAATCTCCTTTTTTGTCATTACTGACATTTTGATGGCCTAGGCGTCCGCGACCGGAATTTGTATTGTCTAGGCCCCCCAGGACGAGCCGCATCTCCGTTATGGTCGTTTCAACATGTTGTGGCCTTCCTCAGAGCGTACTGAATTACTGAAAGTTTGTCTTCTTCGGATGATTTTTCGTTTCAAAATTTGGAACAGTTTATTTACACTACGTATCTAGAGCCAGTGAGGTTAAAGGTTTCATATGACATTTCCGACCTGGAATACTATTCACTGAAATACATAGGTCTGAAAAAATGTATCTGCCTTATAAATACAATTTGTTTGTAATGAAGATGGCATTCATTATTTTCGTGAAAACAGTTTGATGATCACTAATGATAAGAGTTAAAAATACCTTCAAAAACGATAAAAGAAGAAAAATAGAAAAGACACAGAATGAGCTAACTTGGAAGTGTTCTTCCAAATTTTTCACCGAACAATATACTCACAAAGCAGTTTTAGGCAACGCAATCGCTAGGAATCTCAAGAATACTGCATTCGTAATCTTGACTCTCCATCCTAGAAGCTTCGGTAAATGTGAGAGGATAGATACATACTAATCGGCAACATCGCGTAGCCGTTGTTGCAATTTTGTACTTGCATCTTCACTTTCACTTCGACTAAGTTACTGACACGCCATTTCGGCAATATGTGGCACATTCACAGACAATCGTACTCCGCCATTCAAACGCTTAATGCTGTGTTTTCTGCGATAGTGCTGCTACAATGTGGAGTAGGTTTGTGTGTATCTTTTCTGTAACCTAGTATACAAAAATCAAAGATTTTGTTTGTTAAAATTTTATGCGTTCCTCCGATTGCAATAAAACTTCATCTACTTATTTCTCGCACTTGCGCGAAGGTTACATGCATAGTACAATGAGAATGTGCATATGTTTGTGCTATATAATGCAAAATGGGGGCATTGACGATTTATGACTCAAGTGCCCCTGAATGAAACGCGTTCTAAGCAACCCGTCGCAACGTCAAGTATTAAGCGTGTCTTGGCTGCATATTCTGCCCCTGCGATTGTGATATATTGCCCAAAAGTATTACTTTAACGTTATTTCGGACAAGTAAATCACATTTCTCCAAGACACTTGTATCGAATGCATACCCAAACTTAAGGTAGAACGTTTTACCACTAAGATACTTGGCAACCATGACCAAAACAAAGAATAGAACAAACCCATACTCGCGAGAAATTCATATTATTAAAATTTCTGCACTGCATAGCGTAAAACGTGAACAAAACCACGTGACCAGAAGCCTGTGAAGTGCTATACCTTCCATTAGCAAAGTGTGGCCGGGTCCGTTGTGTAAAATAAAAAACATAATGATATTCTTAGTTGTTTCACTTCATTTGCCTAGGTACTCAGAAAATAATTATAAACGGATTTGTTGTTAGTGTGATAAATCATTATTGATATTATATTTTGTAGCCCTAAATAAGGAATAATGAGTTGTCGAGATGTAGGTATGTGACAAAAATGTACTACACACAGTGCCCTACTCTTGTAAGTTAGCATGAAGCCTCTGGGACATTTTCAAAATTTACTCAGAAACGGCTGCAAATTTTTTCTTTACATTTGTAAGAATAGAATAAAATACACTTATAAAGGTGTCACAGGTCCAATTTTCAGAGGTAACTCTAAATTTTCCATAATTGTAATAATTTCCATAATTGATTTTTTCGGCGTTTTCCTACAATTACAAAATTGAAGATAGAGGTTTTTCATTCAAATAAATTTGTTCTCCAAATTTAGTTCTTTCAATAAGATCATGTACATTTCTTTGAAACTTTTAGTAGTTTTCGCACAATATTGCGTGTAATATGCGCAATTTAAAATAATAACCAAAACAAGATTTTCTCAAAAAACGGCTAAAAATATTTTCTTTAAACATTTGGTAGCTACGCAGATGGGATATTTGACATTAATTTCGCTTATCTAATCATAAAGGATGAGACACTGATATTGTCTGGTATCAATGTTTTATTAGAGCTTAAAGATCTTTTTCGATAGCTTAGCTATCATCATCAGAGCTATCTGAAACAAATTACAAAATTTTGGAACGAAAATTGCATTACAAAAGGTTTAACAAAAGAAGTTAAAGTTAAAAGGTTTAACAAAATTAAGTTTTCGTAAAAAATTGTTAGTGCTAGATACGTAAGTAAGCTGGATCGTTACCTTACAGCCTCTGGGCGGATGCAATTTTGTAATGTAATTTTGCGGCAATGGGGCGGATGCAATTTTGTAATTGTAATGCAATTTTCGTTCCAAAATTTTGTAATTTGTTTCAGATAGCTCTGATGATGATAGCTAAGCTATCGAAAAAGATCTTTAAGCTCTAATAAAACATTGATACCAAACAATATCAGTGTCTCATCCTTTATTGAAAAAGGTATCTACATTATCAACAGTTATACTAATAATATCTTTACATTTATTATAATATTAATACATTTGAAATATTTAATTTGAGTTTCCACAATTAATGAATTGAAATTGTCATAAGTCTATATTTTATTATTGATAGTCTTTTGACAAATGTAATGGTTGCGTATGATGATTTGAAAAAGTTTATGATACGTTTGTTAAAATAGTTGTTTTTTATTTCCATATCATCGTTTTCGAGACTAGTTTTATCTCAAATTATTGGCTTTCAGATATCGCAATTTAATATAAAGTTTTAATAAAGGACGTTAGTAATCATAACTGCACGACTCAGAGGCATAGCTCCCTTTGGTGTCAACCGGGGCAAAATTAATGGTATCACCCCTACCACAAATTAAATATGAAAATACCTATTAGTGATTAGTTTATACATTATTTAAGGTACCTATCTGACAACGTAGAAAAAGCTCGAAATTTAGAGTTTTTACTTTCCCGTATACATACGTAATAACGGAGTGATATACGTAGTATAGGGAAAGTTATGTAATGCTGCGCGAAAAAAATGGCCAATTTTCGGCGGAAAAAATTAATTGCTGGGCCGTGCAAAACGAAAAAGTGGATAAAACCAGTTGCTAAATTAAGAAGAATAATCCCCTAACTCGTGGTGTAACCAGAAACCCTCTTTTGTGGGTCCTTGATACCGAAAAACCAATTGAAAGGAAAACATGTGTCTGTCCGTCCGTCTGTCCGTCTGTCTGTCCATCTGTCTGTCCGTCTGTCTGTCCGTCTGTCTGTCCTTCTGTCTGTCCGTCTGTCTGTCCGTCTGTCTGTCCGTCAGTCTGTCCGTCAGTCTGTCTGTCTGTGAACACTGCTAGCGCCTAAACCATGCGTACGATTTCTTTCAAAGTGAATATTCCCCGGTCGATCTGATTCTAGTCGAAGCTTTGAGATTTTGAAAAACATTCTAAAAAATTGGGGGTACTTTATAAGAAGCCCCGGGATTTTCAGAATTTTCTCAAAAACGGCTCCAAATTTTTTCTTTAAATTTCTTGTATGAATAGAGTAAAATACACTTATTAACATGGCATAGGTCCGATTTTCACGAATAACTCTGAATTTTTGAAAATTGCAAAAGTTTAAAATTTTTACGGCGTCTTTCTGGAACTACAAAATTGAAGATAGAGATTTTTCCTTCAAATAATTTTTTTTTCTTCATAGTGAGTTCTTTTTTTAAGGTCATCTACAGTTTTCTGAAAATTTCCGTATTTTTCTACCAATATTGCGTGCAATATTGCGTGCAATATGTGCAATTTTAAAAAATTACAAAATCAAGATTTTCTCAAAAACGGCTCCAAATTTTTTCTTTAAACTTTTGGTAGGGATAGTGGTAAATGTACTCTATCAGATGACGTAAAAGCCATCTTGCTATATCGGTTGGGTTTTTCAAAAATTACAAAAATGTAAATTTTTTTGTCTCTCACATCGTTAATATTTACATTATCGGCGATTTTTTCACATTATTATATTTACGAGTATATATGCTTTAAATAATGTCAAGTAAAGTTTCTCGAAAACACAACCATTTTCTATGAAAAGTAGCTCAAATTTCGGCATTTGCAGAAATGCTCAAATGCCATTTTCTCATATTTGGCTGCAAATTGTTTCTTGAAACTTTTGTAACGGATAGTGATCATTACACTCTTTAATATGACGTAAAGTTTATTTTGAGTTTTTACGCAAAACTTATATAAATGTAAATTTTTTGAAAGATGTCTCACATCTTTAATATGCACATTACCAGCAATTTGTAAAGATTATTATATTTGTGTGTGTAAGTTCTTCAAATAACTTCAAATAAAGTATTTTGAAAACTCAAATCTTTTCTGTGAAAATGAGCTTCAAATTTCGCATTTTTAGTAGTGGAAAAACGTCATTTTCTCTGAAACGGGACATAATTTTTAAAAGAAAATTGCCATATACGGCTAGGTTTTTGTGTTCTTTAATATTCTAAAATTAATATTTTCGTTCTACCAATAGGAAACCGAAAAATTAAGAAACTGACAAAAAATGTACTTTTGGCGGTGATAGATGGTAGCTGGCAAGAAAGAGTATGTGGCATGTCCGAATAGCTAGCGAAGACCCAAGGAAATAGAAAACTAATACGGGAAAGTCTGTGCCATTTTGTAGCACTACTAGTTAAATAAATTATTAAGAATATAATGCCACTATAAAATTTATAATTGGTGTCACCTTTAAAATAGTCACCCGGGGCGAACTGTCCCTTCTGGCACACTCTAACTACGTCATTGGTATGGCTCAAATCTTAAAATGTTTTAAAATGAAGTGTTATTAAAAATAAAATACAACAATTTAGTTTGTACTACAAACAAGCAAACTTAACTTGGTTTTTAAAGTTATCTGGACTAAATCCAACATGTTTTAGTTATTTCATCTCTTCTAAATGCATTTAGGATGTAACATTTATAACAAGTTGGATTTAATCCAGATCGATGGAATTGAATTGAAAGAAGATATGCAAAATCTAAAACATTTGGATTTGGTTACGGCGCAATTACATACAAGTTCTGGTGTTGCCCGCAGAAAACATAGAGGTTGTTAACGCAGCAAAATATATCTTCATACTCAGATTCAGATTGGGAGAGCTATAAATTAGGTTACGGCGAAACGAACGTTCTGGACAATGCTCGCTCGCTCGATCTCTGGAAAGACACAATGTACCCCTCTTATTAGAAGATAATATGAAGAAATAAGCAATTATTGAATAAATCGTTCATATTTTTACCTCCTTCTCACGTAAAATCAATCTTCTTAATTTGTATTGCATCAATTTATACTGGCGACTTTCAGCTCGGTTCCCGCACAAAGGCGGTTATTCCTTGAAAAAACCAGTGAAGGGGCGGCACTAGTTTCAACTTTGAGAGCTTAACTTGTTCTCATGGAACGTTAATGCGAGCTCACTAAAGCTCGTTTCCCTGGGCGGAGCAACTACTGTGAAGTGCCTGTTTCGGCGTTTGAAATTGGCGACAATGCTGTCATAGGTTAAAAAACGAAGATCTAGTGTGTCTAAATAATCTTCTCTGTACCAGAGTGCTTGGCGGCGGAACCCGGTAGGAGCTGGCGAAGGGAGATGAACTAACACGTAGCCCGCCAGATCAAATGCAAGACGTCGAAAGGCAAAGAAGACAAAGAAGTTTTACATACCCGCTCTTTTCGCAGCCAGCACGCGGTTTTGGAGGGAATTCCGAAGTCCGACGCGGTACGTTTAAAATGCAATTTCTGAGCTGGTAATAAAGGCCAAAGATTGTTGTTAAAAACCAATCTCCCGCCAAATTTAAATCATCTTTGATGCCAATGTGCCTTTCAAAACACATAAAACATGGCGAGCACAACGCCACTCTTTAGACTTCTATTGAATACGAAAATTCAACAAATAAATTAATGCTTGTGAAAACCTATCATAATTGTAACAGAAAAAAGGAAGATGCGATTTTAAATTAAGACTATTAATAAACTGGAGCTAAATTGAGATACTTTTAATACGCGTTTTTTAGATATGTTTGTAATGAAAATTATCTGGATGTTGTAATTTACTTCTGATAGGGAAGAGAATAGGTAACAACATGTTGACTGTATCAAGTCTAGAACGCTGTCTTGTGAAATGAAACTTTCTAGAAATTTATTCAAGCCTAAATTCCCTTAGCCTAGAGAATAGTTGAAAGCAACAGAGTTGTAAAGAACTACGATTTTTCTCCTTTGACACTGAAGAAGAAAGGAGTTTTGTAATTTGATGTGTGTCATGAAAAGAGGTAAATGGAACTTCAATAACAACTGAGGAAATCATCCACCCCAAGAAGAGTAAGAGCCTGCATTAAACACGTTCATTTCAGGAACTCTTCCGTAGCGGGTAATGAGAGCTTTGTTTCGCGACAGGAAATCCGAGAACAAGCAATTAGAAGCGAATGAAGCCTTCAACGTCCGGACTGTAAAGTTTTTGCTGTATTTTCGATGCTCATTACGTGCTCTGGCAATTCTTTTATTTGGCAATTGGTGATACCCTTTTATATTATCCTTTTACAGAATCATAAATGCTACTTCCTGACAAATTAAGAGAGATATCTTGGTAAGAGACACTCTTGGAGCTCCGGAAGGAAGGCCCTATCTCTCCTTGTTAATTTGACAGATTTTGTTTCTTTCTTTTCTCAGGAACTATTAATAATAACTGATTTGAAAAAAATTGAGATGAAACTTCAAATCTATGATCACATATACCATAAAGGTTTTCAAAAGTAAGTTTTGATTTTTAAGAAAAAAATCTTTAATAATTTTTTACATTTTTGTACTATATGCTTGTACGTAAAATATCATTGAACCAGTAAACTGACGAAAACAACAAACGAAGTTTCTATTGCATTCCAGCACCAGAGTCTTCTTCATATGTTTCCTCAATATTCCTTTTTATATTTCTTCTTCTTCCCTTTGCCTTTGTTTCTATTTCTTTCTGAGGTTGAAGGTTTCAATCTTTATCAAGCCTTTCTTTCCGGAAATACTAACCTTTCTGAAATTTTATTTACTTCTTTTTTAAATAAAACTGTAGCTAACAATTGAATTTCGGGTTTACCCACGTTCTTCCTCTTCTTAAAAAACACCTCTCCTTTTAGCCATATTGTAAAGGGAGAAAAACCAGTAAACGTAATGAAATTGCTCCTTAAAACTACATTTTTCACTTCAAAAGAGAAATAAATACTCACTGGGCGCAAAACAACGCAATGTGAACAAACACTCAAAGCAGCATTGCTTGTATGTGGCTCTGAACGGACAAAGATCATAAGTGCGTCACAACCTTGGGACTTGCCATTTGGAATTCTGCCGTGTAATTGAAACTAAAGGAAATCATACAATGATATGAACGTCACCGCTGTCAGTTGCCCGCAGATGTTCACGCCCCCTTTTTTCAAAAGAAATTTTGAACACTTTAGCAGCTGGAATGATCTATAAATTATGTATCAAATTAAAGAGGAGATTTTAAATATTAATATGCAACTAAGAAACGAAAATTGAATATTTTTTGTTTTTAGTTGAGAAGCAATTTTTAGTTGAGAAGAACCCTTTAGTTGAGAAGCAAATTTTCGATGGATGTTCGCTCAGCAGATGTAATTATTACTTGTGTGAACGCACTGGGAAGATTAGTACGATTGTGTAATATAACGAAGCCATGTTTTTTATTATTAATTTTCAATTAATATGTAGGTAGATAGATTCTGTGTTTTCTGTCCTTGGATATGCAGAATGACTCAATTGTGTTCAAACCAAATTACAATAACTCAGTTCTGCTTCTCCTAGGTATTACAATAATTATTCGTATTACAGTGACTCAGTTTTGCCAATTTACAACTGGGTATGTTGCATAGTATGCGGCTTAACATTTTCAATTGTTACGCCTTAATTCGTTGGTTCCAATCCAGTGGAGGTCTTGATTTTTAAGGGATGAAAAATTAATTCTCCGTCTTCTTTAGGAAGAGAAATAAAATCGGTCATCCAATGTAGCATATTTAAGGCACTTGTAAAAGTACTTGTCCGTGAGCTAAATTCTGTTACATCACTTTAATAATAGCTCCGTTTGGTACTACACGTAACTGTAGTGATGGACCTGCCCTCTAACACACCATACGGTTGCTCGAAACTAAACGCATAGCTGAATTACCGCGAACCGCGATTTTGGAAAACTTTCTTCAAAATTTGCAGGTATTTAGTGAAGTTTTCGAAAACACAAAAATTCCTGTAAAAAACAGCTTCAAATTTTGCATAAAACTAAACTGCGCTTAAAAGCCATTTTTTAAAAAACGGCTCCAAAATGATTCAAAGAAAATTGCCATTTACGACGAGGTTTTACTGTTCTTTATATTCTTAAACTAATGTTGCCGTTCTACTGTTAGGAAACCGAAAAATTAAGAAAATGTCAAAAAAATTTTCTTTAGGCGGCGATAGATGGCAGTGAGCACGAGTGGCCAAAGGCAAGTGCGAGTAACGAGCCGAGATCAAAAGAAATAGAAAAATAATACGGGAAGTCTGGGCCGTTCTGTAGCACCACTACTTCGCACTATTGAGGAACACAACAACATCCTTGTAATCACCCGCTTAAGGCAAGAGCGGACAAAACGATGTAACGCTCATCCCTCGATTACGCTCAGAAATTAGCATGTCAATGATCATCATCATTACGGTCATTAGAACAGTAAGTGCCGCACAGTGTGGGGTGCGGAAGGAAGATGTGAAGGACACGGAAGGCATGAGCAGAAACGGAGGAGACGCACCTTGCCGCAAGGACCGATTGATTGATTAGTGATGCCGGGCGCGTCAACTGCTAAGGTATTAAGTCCCTTAAGTGTATTCAATATTATTCCCTCGTGAGGTGGCGGTGACCTTCCCCTGGTAGATGGTGAGAGATACTCCTCAGACAGCATGGTTTTCCCCAACCAGGTGTCTCCCACCAGCGGTGCACCGTCCCAGCTGAAGTCTCCGACATCTTGCGTTGAAATGTCTGTGTAAGGATAGGACAAAGAAGAGGAAGGAAAGATCGCGCGCGCTTCGTGGCCCGTTTGTTAGGGTATTGCTACGTCATTCGCCTGGTATTGAACAGAGAAACCACGGTAAAGTATCCATCAGAGCTGCCGCCCGGCAGAATTCTCTTCCAAACAACGCGCTGAAGTGGCTGAATTACATCTAGCTATGTAGCCGATGTTTAAAATCTTGCCACGGTCAGGGGTCAAACACTAGTACCTCCCAATCAGAGGCAGTGCAGCGACATCAGTTGATATTTTTAGCCACATAACGCGATGCAGACTTTAGCGCAGAAGGAAATTAACTCATCTCAAAAAATAGACATTTGTTAGTTAATCGCTTAAATATATTTAGGTAATAAACAATTTTACATCTAAAAATTCATGTAGATGGTTCACGAAACAGCCACTGTAAAGGGTAAAACACTTTGCCTTTGCCACCAAAGTAAAAAGTTTCACTCCGATTAAAACTGTTCTCCTTCCGAATGACAATGTTTGAAATATGTCACTTTTTGTGCGCCAGCGATAAATACACAGTGAGGTCACGAGGTGGCAGCAGTGGGAGAAAACTGGTGCAAGCGACGGAAGGAGACGCCTCCGTAAGATGCAAGATTGATAGGGCTGACGCCCGTAGCTTGGAGTTGGGGGAGGATCGATAGACTTACAGGGAAACTGCGACGAGAAAAGGGAAACAGATCAGGATCAAGTACTGAGTAAAAATATTTTTTCTTTTGTAAATTCTGTGCTCGCAAGGTAAAATTTCTTGAGTGGACAGATTTTTTTAAGGACCTACTATCTGTAACCATGTAGCCTCAGATTTATTATTTGAGAGATTTGGAGCGAATGAAATTATCACATAACAAACAGTAACAGAAAGAATAATGGTGATGATTAATTTAAAGTTAATTTAAAAAAGGATGCAAAAAGGAACAAAATATCTTTCTTTATTCCATACGCTACGGAAAGAAGGCGACTTTGTATTATAAATGAAATATCCTAAAAGTACTACATCTGGATATGTAATTAACCATCAATCAAGGAATTTAGAATTTCATAGATTATAATTTAAGAAAAACTACACTCACACTACCGCAAACATATTACGATGTAACGCACATTACAATGTTACGTGTGTAACGCAGAATGAAACGTCATAGGTCCTTAAAAGTAGGTTTAAACCGAGTTACTTTAAAGGAGTTATGTCCCTTATCTCCAAATTACAAAATTGGGACGCTCTAATTCACTTTTATTGATACCCACATTCAGTAGCAATTTTTGGGAGACATTCCAAAGTCGGCTTCCAATATGAAGATAATTTCTCTTTTAAAACAATTATTTAAAGAATGTGGAATGTTCGTTAGTACTACAAAATGATTAAAGAGAATAATGAAGGATAACACTCAATATCGGAAAACCCTGGCATATGTCTGTGAGCTGCTAAATTGCAGGCAGGGCTCAAAGGGCAGATATTGGGAAGGATTAACAGAAAATGTCAAGGAGTAAGGGAGGTTAACGTTCACCAGGCTGCGGAGAAGACTGACAGAGACGAATGTCGGAGGTCACCCAAGAGGTTACACGTTATGAGAAAAAACGGAAAGGTGTCACCAGAGAAAAACCGTTGAGGCTGTTGAGGGTTGCGGTGGAGGGCTAAAGCATAAACGGGGTTCCCGCCCGGAGTGCGCAACAGAGATGACTAGATATTTTGTAATATCTCAACCCATTATTAATTCAGATAAAACACAAAAGATCATTACACAAAGGCTAGGTAACAGGAAATAATTCATTTTACAGACTACCTGTATTGCCTTCAGTGTTTCTCCGAATTATCTTCTGTACAAAAATGCCCCCAAACTATATTTTCGTGTCAGTGCGCTCTTACTTAATTAGCTAAAAGATTTGTGTGGAGAACATAACACAAAAACAAAGAGAAGATCTCTTTTGTTTCTTAATTTTGTCACTTAAGTATAAATAAAAGTACATGGTGCCACTAAATACTGTGGTCGGGTTAATCGTGAGACACCATTAAACGTGGTGGAAGATAAAATAATGTATCATTTATTAATCTTTATTGATTGTCTATTAGTTGTTTTTTATTTATTAACAAAATCATTTAAAAAGAATCCAAATATATGTGTTTTAATTGACGTGTTTACGTTTTAATCTATACCAATGATTGCTTTCAAAATAGACAATTCAGAAAATAAATAATAACATAATGTAGTTACCATTATCTGAACCCATCTTATTGCATTTGGTTTTAAATGAAAGGCAATAAAAATGTAAGTATGTCCGTACACTTATTTTGATATTTTCAACCTTTTTTTAATTAAACAGCATTTTTTAAACATTTAAAGTAACAAGAGTTTTATTGTTCTACAGACAAAAAGAGGGAAATTCCAAAAATAATTTTGGAAAAGTGCTCAGTGCAAACATCTTGGCTTTTGATGAAATATTTAAGTCAAGTTGAACTTGTCTTAAAGAAACCTTTGTGAAGTTGTAGGCAAAATAGTTTTTGAAATGTAGTGGTTTATCTGCCCCTGTACAATTACTATTAAATATTTGCAATTTTTGAAAACAAGATTTCCTTCTCCGTTATTGCTGAAGAAATGAAACTGAAGTTAATTTCTTTTTACTATTCAGTGTAATTAATGTTAATTTTTCCTTTATTAATACGCAGTACGTGAACTGCAGCAAAGTTGTCAGAAAGTCGCCGCTGAAGAAAGCTGAAAAAGAACAAATATTTCTTGGAGAAACAATGGAAATGGGCTTTAAACATTTCATCAAATCCATGCAGTTTACACTCGGGCGCTTTTCCAAAATTGTCTTTAAATTATCTTATATATTATTTCTCAAAGGGCTGTTTGGTCTTTTCAATAAATTGGGCGACATACGAAACCGATCTGTATAAAGAAGCAATGGATTGAAAAATCGTGTTTCTTTTCACCTGCACATGGGACATTCGTATTGAAAAAGGGCGTTAAAAATACCTAAATATTAAAAAAAGTAGTAATTCGGGATCTGTAATATCTGATTGCCGCGCGATCAATCGGAAGAAAATTACACTTGGACGGTGGCGGGAAATGCAATCTCAAGCATTTTTGTTTGTTTCAATTTAGTGTAGGTTGTGTAAGCACGTGAACGTGATTTTCTACATTGAATAGAAATCTTGAAATATGAGAGGTTAGTGATCTTAGTGAGGTTAGGTCGTTTATAATGCTGGAATACAAAAAAAGAATTTAAGCAGAAAACAGTTTGGTTATTTGACTAACCGTGCGATTTAATCGCACGGGTTCTCACTAGTCCTTTTAAAATCACCAAAACAATATTTCACTTCACATATTAAAAAATGCACTTTAACTGAAAAAAGATAAGATATCACAATTTGTAATGACATACTTCAAAAAATACTTTATTACCTTTCATTTAAAAACAAATGAGTAAATATCAGACCACGAGTTACAGAAATAATGGTATCTACATTATATTATCTTCCGCCAACTTTAATAGCATCCTAAGATAAATCCGGCCAGAACACTTGGTGGCACCCAACGCCTTAACATGTACTAAGATGTCATAATTAAGAAAAACAGAGAAACACCTTTCGAAAGGTTCAGCTGCAGTGCAGTCGACGGGGGGGGGTGCTAGATTCGAGTACCGGCGGTGGCAGGACTTTCGGTACTAGATAGAGTCATGGGTCGAGTTTATTGTGTCTGGAGGAGAATTCAGGGCAGGTGAGAGCAGTGTCGTGGGGGCGCTAGGGGTGGAGAAACCGAGTAGCAGGTGACAGCAATGTCGTGTGGGCGCTGGGGGCGAAGAGAACGAGTAGCAGGTGAGACCAGTGTCGTGCTTGCGCTGGGGACGGAGAGAATGAGAGACAGATGCGAGGAGTGTCGTGTGGGTGCTGTGCGCGGTGAGAACGAGTGGCAGATGAGTGCAGTGTCGTGCTGGCGCTGGGGGCGGTGAGAACGAATGGCAGGTGAGAGCAGTGTCGTGCGGCCGAGCAGTGTCGTGTGAGCGCTGGGGCGGAGAGACCGAGTGGCAGGTGAGAGCACTGTCGTGTGGGCGCTGGGGCGGAGAGACCGAGTGGCAGGTGAGAGCAGTGTCGTGCTGGCGCTCTGAGCGATGAGAACGAGTGGCAGGTGAGAGGAGTGTCATGCGGGCGCTCTGGGCGGTAAGGACGAGTCGCACATGAGAGCACTGTCGTGTGGGCGCTGGCGGTGACGAGAGCAAGTGGCAGGTGAGAGCAGTGTCGTGCGGCCGTAGGGGACGAAGAGAACGAGTGGCAGGTGAGAGCAGTGTCGTGCGGCCGTAGGGGACGAAGAGAACGAGTGGCAGGTGAGAGCAGTGTCGTGCGGGCGCTGGGGGGCGGAGAGAACGAAGGCTGACGACGCGGGGGTGGGGCGGGGAGGGGCGGGGGTGGCGAGGAAATTGCCGCTGGCTGCCGCAACGAGCAATCAGGCGCCCCCGCCGAGCGCCACGCGGCGCCGTTAAGAGCCAATTCCGGGGGCGGCAGAGGCAGAGGCAGTGGCTGGTGCGCGCCGCTCGTTAAGGCCGGTGACGCAGTCGCCGCCGCCGCCGCTGTCGGTTTACGAGGAGCCGAACTGCACAGGCGCTGTCCGTCAGGGCCCGCCACGCCACAGTGCGACGGAGGTGGCTCGTCATCACGGAAGGGCCGGCTGAGGTGGCTCAGGGCGTCTGCAGTGCCTACGACCGGGAAGGTCCTTGGACCTTCCCGGATCCTAGCTAAGTCGATTCGGCCGCTGTCCTTAGGAGAATTCTAACGGTCAATAGGTGTTCTTCCGTGGTTTCTCCTACCAGTAACGCGCAAACACTAGAGTGGTATCCTACAAAATGGGTCACGGGGTGCGTCTGACTTTTCCCTCCCCTTCCTTGCCCTATTACTCACCCTTACGTACACACACAGTAACATTCACAACAGTATCACACATGACGGGAGAGTGTGAAGAGTATGAGTGAATGCTGGTTTCCTAATTCACTCTTCAGCCTAAATGGTTTAACAGATTTGAATATCTGACGTGTCTTTCAATGGATTTGTCTCCCTCGTTCCATCCAAAAAGTGTCGTCAAACGCACTTTAAATAATTAAAATTTTGCAACGAAAACGTGTGCCGTGGGTTGCTTAAATTATGAACAAGTTATTTATGTATCCTTGACCTTTTATCAACTACACACAACTTGATAAATACGCATCTTGTTCATTAGAGAGTTTCTGACTTCCAAATTTCTACTCGTTGATATAATAGAAACTGTATATGATCCTCACAATGTTACTATAAATTGTGAATATGACCCTCGAGTTTATTATTGACGACCTTAATAAACATTTTATTTTTGCGATGACATTCTGAACCAAAAAATAAAAGCGTTGGAGGTTTAATGATCTTCCTAAGTAACATCAAATTTCACTAATATCAATCATTCTTGCAAAAGGATCTGGAATCATCTGAACTTCAGCTCAACCAGAATACACGAAAGACAAAAGAAAAGCAGACATGCTCAGAGTGAAAATTGAATCGTATTTTCATGCCGAGATAAGTCGGAAGGCGATCTAACTAGGCTTATTCAGATCGTATGGATTCTCTATTGTCTTGCAAATTAATTATACCAACATTTCCTCTAGATTGCATCTTTCTTTTTGCATAAATGTAACGTCATGCAACAAGGATTTAAAACATAAAATTAGTGAGTTATTTACTTTCACTATACTTCACATCGTGATTTTAGTAAGAAGGGTTGATGTGTTTGTGGCGATGATGTGATGATGATGATGATGAAGATAGAGAATTCGTGAATTGACAGAAGGAAACGTTAATACCCTGGGGAAACCTGTTGCACGTCAGTTCTCTCCGCAACGAATTTCAACGAATGCAGTGACCTAAGACGGTCGCAACGCTGAAATTTGCTCAAGGAACATTTTAATAGAGACATTTTCACAACATAATGTTATTATGCACTCGTGATTTTTATCTATATCAAAGCTGTGCTGAACTCCATCTGATTCATGGGTAAAGTTGCTTGCAATGTACACAAAAGATACAAAGAATAATCTCGTATTTGCTGTATGAATAAAAGAAGATTGTTTGAACACCCGACCAATTGGAGATTAGCACAATGGATTTAGAATATTTACCACACGTTCTGAGTGAGTTCTGAATTTGACTATTGAAAAGACTTTTTGAGAAGACTTTTGATTTTGTTTCCTTCTGTGAGAAATAATCCCAGCGGTGGTTTATTCTTACCTTCTGCACATATGGACGACTATGTACATGATCATGAAAGATGAATCACTGTATGGGGAATGATGGATGATAGTTCAAATAAGATACTGGACCTCTTCGCCTTAATTCCCTGACAAAAATACCCTACATTAACACGGGACTTCGATGGAAGATCCTTTACCATTAACACAAATATTTCCTCTGGATAGAATATAAACATCGTTCGTTGCATGTGTCAAATAAATAAACTTGCTTGATTACAATACACAATTATAAATAAACAAATATATTTTCGTTTTTGTGGGTGAGTCTAGTCTCTGTTGGGAAAAATCAGTTGTATTTTGAGTCCCCACTGGAGACGTCGGGTCCTCTGTCTCCGCAGCGCCAGCCAACCGCGTCTGCTGCCGAGGACAGCGACCGGCGTTCGTACGTCCAGCCCAGGCTCCAAGGCCGGGGACGACGTTTATGGGGGCGTAAACGGAACCCCTTTGCGCCACCAATGAGCTGCTTTCGTTGACAGGATTATTGCTAATGTAATTGGCGTTTGGGCCACCGCGATAATGTGGGTTTTGTGTCTCATTCGAATTGTCGAAAGTAAAGTGTCCTTTTTGGTGCTTTTTGCAGTTCTTTTCCTGGTCGTTTTTCATGTTCATCTGTGGCAACGTCTTTTCTCTTGTCAGCCCTCAGATGCTCAATAAAGGGAATGCTCATTGAACTTACGACCCCTCCCTCTCAGAATACGATGAAACAATCACAAATATTTATATATTTTTACTAATTTTCTATAGTAATGAAAGTGACTCAAAATCTCAATTGAATAAGTTTTAAATAAATACAAATAAAAATAAAAATAAATTTTAAGCTTAGCATAAATGAAATTTTATTTATAAGAAATCATTAAATCAATAAACAGAGCTCCATTATCTTCCCTTGGGGGTGGTAAATGTACGTTATCTCTCCACTGGTTCTCCACTGGCTACGTTGTCTCTCCACTGGCTCTAGCCGGTTGTCGAGTGTCGACGGTGGTGAATTTTTGGCACTAACTAGATGGGTCGAATTTATGCTGTCTGGGTCACAATTTTTACGACCGCCTGTTCTGGTGGGCAGTTTTGCATAGTTTCGTCTATCAATGTCGGGTCAAATCAGTACACTATAAAAACCGAGCACTGATCGCCATATTTCCTAATTCTTTCAGTATCTAGTTGTTAAAAACTAAAGGTGGGTACACATGTTGCAGTGTATCAAAGCACTTTCAAGATCACGCAGAAACTATGTTTTGATCGCAATATCACGACTGGGGAATGGTTTTCATGCTAACATCATACTTCATCGATTTATTTTTGTGTGAAAGCATATAAAAATATATACATAAACAAAATATACCATATTTATATCACAATTTAGTAGATTTTCAACTACCATATTTTACCATATTTCATCCTTTCAATTCCATAATTCTAGCCATCGCATTTGGCAACCATGCACGAAGTGTGTTTGTATCAACGTAACCATTCAAAAAGTCTTGAATGGTGTTATCACGCTTTATTGAAACAATTTTTAAGAACTTGTGAAATGGAGTCCAAATTCAACACTTCTTGCCTGATATCGTGCATATGCTTGCAGAGAAATTAAGTTGCGTAGTGCCTTCGTGCTGTCTCGACTTGCAGAAATATTTCGAGCTTTATAGAGATCGGTGTCAGGAGAAAATAAAAAATAATGAAAGAAAAGAGTCATAATACGGCAAAGTAATAAAAATTATGCATCAGACGTTAAACTAGTCAAAAAGGCGAAATATTTTAAAACAACATCAATAGTACAGTTAGGTGATTATAATTGTAAACTTCTTAAAATCCTAGCAATTATTGTTTTATTGAAAACCACATCTTAATACCTGCAACGGTTTAGGATATATTAGATGATCTACAGGGATTATAAACTGACATTCCTAAGCCTGATGAGAGCATGTACTAGTAACATGAATTTATTAGGATAAGGCCAAATGTGTACCAAATGGAGCCTATCGAGATTCTGGAAGAAGGAATTTACAGTTACAGCTCAAAGAGTAAATCAGTACATTACAAAACTAGACTAATAAAAAACTATAACGAGCTGTTTTAATTAAACCTATTCGTATTTGAAGTTTACTGTTGGATTAAACAGTGCAATTTTATTAGGAATTATATTACTTCTATTTTCACTTTACGATAGATTCTGTAATTACATGACAGATAAAGTTGTAGAGTAACGATCTAATAACGACAAAAAGTAATTTCTACTGTAATGAAATTCCACTTTATGATCGCTGAATGACGCAACCACCTGCCTATTTCGCTCTCATTCTCCTGAGTTGTTCCGTGGCAGACGAAGCCGTTCGCGCGGGGAAGACAATAAGGCCGGGACGGAAACGCTGCGTCGGTGTTTCCTCCACACAGTAAAATCCTTGTTTTCGGCTGTTAAAGATGAATCGCTAAAAGTCCAGAAATTTAAATCGCATAGACTGGCAACTGTTCCGTTTATGTTTTTAGCTGATGTTTATTGTTTGGTAGGACAATAGGAAGGGTGGCTGACAGGTAATGCTTGCTGCCCAAGCAACGTTCGCAGTTTTAGACGAGATATATTTCTTAAAATCGCATGGAAACCCATACTTGTTTAAAATATCACCAGGAAATATTAAACCTTCTTGATGCACTAGTAATTTATTTTAGAGTTATTTGTATTAAGGCATTCCGATATTGTACAATTTTCGTACACAAAAATTAATATAATATTGAAAAGATTTAAATTGTACTATATTCTTTATAATATAACATTTTGTAGACTTCAAAAAACAATTTTGCTATCATCATTGTTACTCATAAGAGATTAAGTACCTTCATGATAAAAATTCTATTTATATTTTTTCTGCTTTATTTCTTTCATGTCTTTCATGTTGTCTAAAAGAAGAGGAAGGATGAAAAGCAATATTTTATTCAGAAACTTCTCCAACAGTTTATGTAAGACTTCATGAGATATTCAAAAGACACAAAGCACATTGAAAATACATACAAATTGTTTTGGACGCTTTAAATTGACTTTGTCTTCCTATTTTGCACTCATTTATATGACCTTGGTTCTTATATTCTTGAAATCATAATACTTATCATTGAACATCCCTAATGTACCTTATTTATTTAATAAAATGTTTGACATACACAAAGTACTATATTCTATTAATGTGAGCAGCATTTATCCGGAACTCTAAACTGTCTTTTCCATTAATAGGATCTCCGTCTCTCGCACACAGACCTTCAATAAAGTTCGATTTTCATGCTTCAGAAACTTAATTTCAAAATTTTGTGAGATCTATATCTGAAACACTAGGTCAACTAGTGATGCTGTTTACTAAGATAGAAGGGTATGCATCTTTCACTAGAGCCGGATTCGTTCGTTTTCTATATATCCCAACACCATCTCTTCTTACTGCCTTGTTCTGGTTGAGAATAAATTTTGAGTCGAAGTGTTTTACACACACACACACACACACACACACACACACACACAAGTTCTTTGAGGGAATAAAATATTTCCTATTTATGTTTTCACCCACTTCTGTCTCAAAACAGGATTGTTTGGAAATTTTAAAGTTGAAACGCGTTCCGTCGATCTACCATAATTGGATCAACAGCATGGCACACTTCACATGCTTCACATTTTGTCATATATCTCTCCTTTCTAATTTTCAAAATACCTTGTTTTAAAGATAGTTTGCAAGTATTCACTGAAAAAATGCAGGGTATAATAGTTTAACCAAACATGCATGTACAAGCAATAAAACATATTACACAAACACATATTTCATAAAATATTTGATCATTGCACCACATACTTAAATCTCTCAATACGAGAAGTAGACATACCTTGCTTACTTGAAGATAACGGACGAAGACATTATTTTTATGTAGGAAACCGTGCACACAATTGATAGTGAATTATTAAAAAATCCGTTTGCAACTAAACTTATCTTACAAGGCCAATTAGCTAGAATATTCTATCTTATTGATGTATGCGAAAACAAAAAAAATGTTCAGCCACCGATTGTGACGTCAGATTACGTGACATTCACTTTGGCTCAGGCAATACCTTCTATTATTAGTAACATTGTAGTCACATTACTAGTCACATTGGCTCAGGCCTTCTAATGTACTAATCTAGAAGGCCTTGGCCAAGGTTCGTAGCGAGCTGTCGAGCCAAAGGACAGTACAGGACAGCAGATTATGTTCTACCGTCGGAGCTTTTCCTGAAAAAATCTCCTTTGAATAATCTTAATTTTGGATCAATGTTAAGCATGAATAGATACTTTGTGATCGCTGAATAAAAATGAGACAAAAATTTTACCGCACGTTAATATCGAGAGGGCGGAGTGATTAAAGAGTAAGAATACAGTGAAACCTCAATGAAAGACCCACCCCTATTAAATGACCACCCTTCTCAATGACTGATGTTTCTCAGAACGGACACAGAAACTCATGTATTTTACATAAATAGTACCCCCGTTAACAGTCCACCCCTTTCCCTGACCACTGACCTTCTTAATAGCATTTTTTCAATTTGGCTCCTTTTAAGAGACCACTTTCAGGAAAATTGGAAGAATACAACACAAGATGTGTTCAAAACAAGGACCGAACAGAGCTCCTTGCACGCAAACAGCTTGACGGTACGAAGGTACACATTACGGCCATTTAGCGGTATTCACGGCAATTAAAACGCCGCCTGGAACATCTTACAGCGATGTACTGGAGCCGCGCGACAGCAATGCTTGTTTGATCCTGTACCAGCCTGCTATACAATTATTGTGTCGGCGCGTAATGAATGAGCTCGTAGAGAAGCGTATTCATATTAATATAGGCAAAAGTGCTATAGAGACCTTTAGAACAAGCCTTTGGCTTTCAATATATGAACCGGTCCTTGTGTTTTGATTGGTACAACCGATATGTCTCGGTCAAACGTGTAAGTCATGTTCATTTTTACTTCCTCATAGAGGTCATACATTCCTCAGATTATTTACTTAATTACCATAAGATACACTAACGAAAAATGTAGTGATCAACATCAGATTTTGCTCTTGAACAATATCAGATGATTCTCTCAAACAATGTCAAATATTTCTCTAATCAAATGGAAAACATTACTAAATGAATTTTTACTATTAAAGATTACACTGTTCTCTACGTACTGGAAACAGTAAAATTAATGTTTACCCCACCACTATTGGAGGGGAGTTTCACAGCATTAAAAATTTTGTCAGGAGAAAATAGAGAACATTTTAATCTTATTTTTTCATCTCTTACCGTGCATTCAAATTTTAGAATAATTTCAAAGGGACGATTCAGTTTATTTACTTAATTTTAGTTTCTACTTTCAATCGTTCCTATCTTCTCGATTGTATATTGAAGGAGTATTCTTCAAATAGAGTTTGGTATTTTGTAATCGCATCAATAATCTAATTTATAATCGCAGCAAGTTGAATATTATATACATCTTGTTTTAAGAAAAGGTTTATTAAGTTTTGTTTGTCATTCTATTACAAAGCGAAAGGTTCATATTCATTCTTCAGAGACGATGTAATTATGAATTGTCCAACTTACAGAAGTCTGAAACTTCATATTCTTTCCACACTGCTGGAATTTAACAAACGTTGGTCTCTACATTTTATATTTTAGTCGAGAACTTCCTTTTAATTTGGCGAGAAAGACATTTCAGAGATTTAATTCCTTTATATTCTTTTTTGTTTAATTTTCTTTCTTCCATTCTAAATTTTGTTCCTTTTTCTTTAATGCTGAGAAAATTAATACATTTGTTTTCAGTCTGCGGACATTTTATGTCATATGCGAGAGTCATGCATTTTTCAATCAGTGGTCGAAGTCGCTCCACAAAATTACATATGCATGAACTTCAAATTGCTGGAACAAACATTTTAATAGATGCAATTCTTTGACCGACGTACCCGTGGTTTGAAATAACGCAGTTGGTAGCAAGGAGTACAAATCTCATCCATCAGTATTCTGAATGTTTCAGGTTTATCGCTCATTAGGCTGCATGTTATTCTGTGCGCTTTTTACATTTAACACAAATTATAATTATATAAATTTCTTTAACAGAAAACATTGTCATTTTGACCATTTGCGTTGGATATTATCTTTAAAAACGTAAAAAAAGTAATGAAAGTAATCCTTCTATTCCACTTTTAAATGTTATATTAACAGAAATATTGATTGTTACTCAAAAATATTACTCATTGATAGTTTCACAAATTGACTGGTTCTTGGTACACTTGAAGGATTCACTTGTTTGCTGATTGAAACACATTCTTACTGGAACTAGTTACATATGTTGTGGACCACTTTGTTCCTATTTCTCGGAGATGTAACTATCTCTGTCAGAGTATATGTAACTTCTATTTTCAGTTTAAAAACAGTTGATATCTGCTACGTATTTCTTAACATTTCTGTGCAGAGGGATATGGTTACGGATTGGATTACTAGCTCATGTGACAATAAATGTCAAAACTTTTATTAAAACAACTCTCTCACGCTTCTTTCACACCAATTCAAATAATATTCCTTTCAACCTTCGAAACAATTTGAATGGAAAATTGAAACACAATGGTGCTTCAGTCGTTGACCACATGACATAAATATTCTTCATAAATGTACAGTAAACTTAGAGACTTTAGACATTGCAATGATTAGTTTAAGAAAAAGTAGGGAAAAAGTTGATAAACTTTCCTGAAAAACGGCTAACAAAGCAAACTATTCAGAGCACTAGTTCTGCAAGAGACCACGAAATTGTTAAAAATAGAATATAAATATTCTCTTCTGAATGTTTTTTTAGCTAACTACGCCGAGGTTGGAGACCCGAAATTAATGGGATTTTCTTCAAATCTTCAATTTCTTATGGGAAATTTCAGTCACATACTGTTGATAATGCGTATCAATAAAATGACATCTTATATTTTTGCATATAAGCCTAATATGATTTTCAACATTATTATGTATTGGATAGTAAATTTGAACGAAGCATGACAAAAGAAATTATTGTTATTAAGCAAGCAGAAGTTGATGTAAACTACATGATCAACTCCAGAATCACGGTTTCATTTCCCAATTTCAAAGCATTTTGGCCAACTAACTTCTTTTTGCTTATCTTCTTCCAGTGAACGGAAAGGAGGAATCAGCTCCGTATTTTCTTCGAACGATGTTACTTTTTCACTTTTTGGAAGTCTCGACGATTTCGTCAGCGGCCACATTCCCCCTTAACGACTGCCAACGGGCCAACAAAAAGGCTGAAAAGCTGCGGCGGGGGCGGACGAGCGTAGGGAGGAAAAGAGCTGGAGAGCGGTGCGCAGGGAGTGGGGGCGGCGGGCGCCGCGGCGACAGAAAAGGCGAGGTCGAGGGGCGGGGCGTCACGGGTTGTAGGAGAAAGGAGGGCGGTGGAGGAGGCGACAATGAGACGGATGTTAACGAGAAGGAATCATGGCGAACAGAACAGACAGACGATTGATTGATTGATTGTTAGTGATTACGGCGGGTCAAATACTAAGGTCATTAGTTCCGTAAGTATAGTTCATGTTTCTGTTCTAGAGATGGTGATCTCCCTCTGTATGGTGAGATCCGGCGCTGACCTACCGTCGGCTAGTGGGGTTTTCCCAACCAGGTGACTCCCACCAGCGGGGCATCGCCCCAGCCGAGACAAGCTCTAAGCCCCCGATCGGCCTCCCGAAGTAGGTGGTAGTGTACAGTGCATGATAGTGTAAATGTGTGTAAGTGTGAGGATAGGACATGGAAGAGAAAGTAAAGATAGCGCGTGGACCGTGTCCCATTTGTTAGGGTCCTGCTAGGGCATTCGCCTGGTGTTGATCGGAGAAATCACGTAAAATTACTGATCGGAGCAGCCGGCCGTTAGAATTGTCCTCCAGGCAGCGACTGAATCCGACCTAGGTGATTAAGGGCGACCTAGGCGACCAATGGGACAGTTTCCTTACAATGAACCCAACTACAGATAATACTACTAATAATAATAATCATAACAGCAATAATAGTAATAAAAAATTAAAGTGTAAACAAAATCCTGTTATTCAAAACTCTCATTTGATTGTCGGCTGTCGTCATGCGATCTCAACGAATAGCAGCTGCGAATAGCTGGAAGATAGCGGACGTCTGTCCAAATCTGAGAACAAGGGGAGGGATAGCCACAAAATATCTGAGCTATGTGCTGCAGTAAATATAATTTTTAAAAAGATCATCATAGGAAGCTGAGGATGCTTGACATCTCAAAATGTCAAAGACCAACAGATGATTAAAAATCGTATCTAGAGCTTCAAAGAATGTTGAAAGGAAGAAAATTGAAAATGAAGTTTCTACATTAAGTAAGACAAGATTTAAAAGGATCAAGCGTCAAAATTGGAAGAGGTGAAGTCAACGAAATGAAAAACAAAAATCAAAGGTTTGTAAAGAAGAAAACATCTACTCCAAACTACATTACTGTGCACTGCCAAAAGGAAAAAGAAAGTAGCATAAGAAGAGATAAGAGAAGAGGAAGCAGTTTTAGAAGAATAATTGAGAAGCAGACAGAAAATGTGTAACAGGAGAAATAAGTGCACAAAGATGGATTTGAATAAGAATAAGCAGAAGAAGTATTGATGAACGAGAAATATGACGATAACGTGAAACAAGGAAAAATAAGAAAATGGAGGGTAACTAGAAGTGAAAAACTTTAATACGTTAGAAAAAATTGAGTCATTTTGAAGAAAAAATGAAATGTTCATGAGGGTTAATTTTAAATTCCTCTAAAAATTGAAATATCTGTTTCAGATTCTCAGGGTTGCGAGTTCAGCCTGATATATCTAGACATATTCATACTGATGACAACACTCTATATTGTTTTAGCGCTAGTGTTGTTCACTGACAGTCACAGACAGACCTACAAAGAGTTACACATTTTCTTAATTATCAGGGGTACCAAAACGCACAGCTCCTTCAAAATCTCATCATCAATGTTTTGCACCGTTACACAACTTTCAGTAAGGCAATACATACATACTCTGTATGTCATACGCGTACGAGAAGCAAGAAAAAGAAGGGAACGCTTAATTGGGCGGTCGTCGATTGATTGATTGATTGATTAGTTAATCCGGGTGCAACAACTTCCAAGATCATTAGTCTGTAAGTGTAGTGTAAGAAGGGAGGCTGAGCAAGTGGACCGTATTGGATTTTCCTCTCTTCTAACAAAACCTGCAATAGCTCGTGAAGGACCACCTTCCAAATTAGATTTCTCAAGGCAGGAAGGTTGCCTGGGTTTGTGAGATGTCACCAAATGCTTTAGTGAAACATAACACATACATTTAACAAGATATAATTAAACTGAATGATTTACAGGCGTGCTATATGAAAGCACGGAGAAGTATGCGTTAGTTGCAAGTACACTGAACACATTGAATGAATGCACTGAAAGAAAAACAGATACAAAATCATATTGTCTTGAAAGAAGGCGCCATCGGCTGGACCGGCTGGGCTGCGTTGGATGTCGTCACCAGCATCTGATGACGTAAGGCAGAGCAGACTGGAGACTGGCAAGTAAAATTAACAGGAACAGCTGTTGAACGAGACGACACTGAACGAACTTGCATGATGCATTGTCACCAACTGAGTAGCAACCAATTGTTTGCACCGACACGCACTGTCACAGCATTGAAGCAAACATTATGAATATGAGCATGGCTCATAGTTTTACAGGTTAAATGTTAAGGCAATGTTAATTGATGTTGCCAGAACATTAAAGTGTTCGCACTGACACGAGTACATTTTCTAGAATGTTGAAGTGATAACACATATGCAGCGTAGCTGCTGTGAGCACACCTTGTAATTACTTAGCACAGCATGAAACGGTGATATGCATGGCTTATAGTTCGTCAAGGCACAAGTTGAATAATGTTATTCGCACTGGCACGAATACATTTTCTAGAATGTTGAAGTGATAACACATATGCAGCGTAGCTGCTGTGAATATGAGCAGGGCTTATAGTTCACCAAGGCACAAGTTGAATAATAGTATTCGTACTGACACGACTACATTTTCTAGAATGTTGAAGTGATAACACATATGCAGCTTAGCTGCTGTGAGCACACCTTGTAATTGCTTGGCACAGAAAAACCCGGTGTCGTAAGCATGGCTTATAGTTCGCTAAGGCATGAATTACCTTGCAAGAGAGAAAAACACACGTGCGTGGGCAGTGTGATTGTACATGAGAAAAAACTGAGAGCGCATACTGAACCGGTATGACTAACACACAAAAGGCATGGTTGCCTCACAAAAGAAAGAACACGTGCCAGAGCAACGTGGAGTATACGAGATGAAGTTCACATCACAACTGAATAGCAACTGTCTGACCGCTGCTGGTCGAATGCGGCGTGCGCCGCGTTTTCGCGCGCACAATGGGCGCTGTCCAATCAGAATTAACGTAACAAAAATTAAGTATTTATAATTATTCTAAAAGTGAAAAGGAATTCAAGATAAAATGTATGAAACAGGCATGATTTTTAATTGTAAGAATTATGCCATCAAATATGACTGACAGGGGAATCTTGAAATGTTTTATATATTATAATGGATATAACGGCTGACGCGTAACAGTTTGACGCGCAGTTCTTAGAAAGCGGATCCCGAGAACTGAGCGCCGGAGATGGGCTGCGCTGAAGAAACATGTGGTGACATGTTTCTTCCGTTAAACAGCAATTGCAACACAGGCATTGGAAAGAGCTTGCGAGGTGCGAAATGCTTCAATAAAGAGAATAAAATGAAGTATGCATATGGTAACTTGTTCGAACATGTAGTAAGTCACGTTTTATCGCGGGAGGTGGAGACAATTTTTATTTATTTATTTATTTATTTGTCAAAAAAACAGCAAAAACTGTATATGACGTGTGGGGAAGAAATTTATCTGCGCACATTTTCTTGAGTGCAATATTAACGTGCAATATTCCGCAGGCGAAGCAGGTGGGATTCGGCGCCGACCTACGTTGACTTACAGGGATTATTCCCAACCAGGTATCTCCCACCAGCACGGCACCGCCTCAGGTGACACAAGTTCTTAGCTCTCGAGTGGTCTTCCAACAAGTGTCGCAGTGTGGTGCATGTGAGTGTGTATGTGTGTGTGCATGTGAGGAGTGAGGATAGGACAAGGAAGAGGAAGTAAAGATCGCGTGCGGTCCGTGGCCCGTTTGTTAGCTAAAACTCTCCCCCAAGACAGCGACTGAGTTCGACCTACTTATCTAGCTAGTGTCCTGTGACCTGTGACCTCCCGGTTAGAGGCACTGCTGTGACATCAGTTGACGCCCTGAGCTATTTAAGCTGGTGTCGTCGTCAATAGGAGAAGCCCGGCGGAGGAGGGGGAGGGGGGCAAGAACGCGCCGGCGGATGAGGCCGCCGAGGAGCACCGAGCGTGGGGTGGGGTGGGGGTGGGGGTGGGGGTGGGGGCGTGGCCGGGCCAGGGCGTGGCGAAGGGCGTGTGCCGAGCCAAAAGGGCAGAGTTCGCGCCCGCCCAGGCGCGAGCACCGGCCGCCCAGGGAGGCTGCGGGGGCGGGCGGCCGGGCGGACGGAGGGGCGGAGGGAGAGAGGGAGGGAGGGGGAGGAGCGCCAGGTGACGGCGCGGCGCGCCTCGCGGATCGCCGCCTCCGCCGCCCCCGCCCCCGCAGCCGCTGGCGCTGGCTGCTCGCCCGTGGTCGATAACGGCTTACTCAAACCCACTCCACAACCCCTCCCACAAGGCTCGTGGTTTTGCGAACTTTTCCGCTGCGAGGAACCCTTGAAATGTTTGGGAAAACTTCGGAGAATCCAGTCCCGCCGACTCATACTGTGTGCGGAAGGTGGGTGTTGAACCGTAGGTGGTTGAAGTACAGAAAAGTTAACGTGTTAAAAAAGTATTTCCTATATTTTTATACGCGCGTACATGGATGAATAGCCTTTTTTAAGTTGCACGTTTAAGGATGGTTTCTTTTTTGTAAACCTTTACTTATCACACAAACATTTTCTAAATATTTTAAACCTTCACATTTTTTCTTTTTCACACAAATTCATACAAAAATTATCTTTAATAATTTTTGAAAAATTCACACGCGACTCTTTGATTAGAAACCGAAAACTAAAGAAATGAAATTGTGACGAAATTATGGTGGGGGATTTTTTGGGAGTTCCACAGATATTTCATATAAAAACAATTTATTAGAATAATCCTTAATCTGTCTTGAATAAATCTTGTAACTGCACAAATTAGCCTTACAATTCTAAATATTGTATCCAATTCACATATATTTATGAAATCAGAATATAAAGTTAAAATATTTCATGTTACATATGAAAGGATATTCCCAGGATCGAATCTTTTTACAGTGTTATGACGAATAAAATCCAAGGAATAAGTCTTAAGTAAAACAGTGGTGGCACAGAATGGCACAGATTATCTTGTAGGAAACCAATATCTTCAATAATTGCAAAACTTTATCTACAAACGATTTAAAATGAACGCAAAATATAGCTTGATCATTCATTACAAGCCGCTATCCTTGTTTACATTTTTCAACCACGTAGTCTTTGTATTTAGGCAATTTAAGTGTTGACGTAAGTATGAGAAGCATTGCAAAATTGTCGTTTGCAACCAAAAACATTACACTAATCCATTTCAGTAATAATCCGATTCCAACAAATACATTTGAAATACAATCACTACTGTAGACAGTGCACTCTGACAACCCTTATATCGCACTGCTCGCTGACTGGGGGCCGCTTATTAACAAACAATAGACTTATCAACAAAACGATTAATATTTTCAAAGAAACTATTTATTTGTGAGCGTTCATTGATTTAAAAGAGCTTGTCACAGTTTGCTTTTTTTTTGTTTTCTGTAGATGATAAAATACTTGTGCAAATGTAGGATATTTTTTGATAAAATATTTTTAACCCTGAAGAAATACATGACATACAATGTACTTCATTACGTTGAATATTTACTTCAAATATTTCTCTCGCGAAGTGGGGAAGATTATATTATGTTTTCACAAAAAGGTAACTTTTCATTCCAAGCATGTTTCTCCTGAATTTTGTCAAGATTTTCAGAGGAAATGAAACATTGTTAATTTTAATTGAATATTAACGCGCATATTTCAGAATTTTTAGTTCCTAAATGCATATTTTTAAAAGCATATTTCAAGATTTTTAGGGCGTTAAAAGTCCTCTAACGACTGTGTTCCGTCTCTGGCGCCTTCTTCCGGGCGGCAGCCGGAGCTTCCTCTGGCGGCTACTGGTGGAAGATGGTTGGATGGATTTTTGTAGGGAAGTGTTTTATTGTAGTGGAGAGTGAAAGCGTACCTTTGGGTGGTGAAGGAATAAATAAATAAATAGATGAAAGTTAGGCGAGAAGTTTAAGTGAAGTAAAAGAGTAAAGGTAAATGGGTATTTACAGGAAATGAACGTGTGTCAATGCTGTTTCTCAAGGTTGTTGAAAATAGAACAAATGTGGTTATTTTAAATAACAAAAAAAACTTTTGTCAAGCCGTAAATCTCTGTAATCTCTTATTTTTGGAGCTTTTATAATTGTCTAAGTGGTTAATGGAACTTTTCCGTCAGCTAACGTCAAGGACCCTGAAACGCGTAATAGAATTCAATTAAAAGCACTTTAAATATATTGAAATGCCAACTGCCTCGGCGTGACGTTGAATATCAATTTTCAACTTTTTTATTAATAGGTGAGAAGAAAAAATATGAAAAAGATTAAATTGGGTCAATTTATTGAAAGTATTGGCGTAATATATAAAATTTCAGAAAATTATTTACGCGAGTACATGCACTTAATTTCTTAGTTTAGATTTGTTAATTATTTTTAGTTATAAAATGAGCAAAATTTGGAAACGGGAACTCTAATAGGAAAAAAGTATAAATATTTTTAGTGAAATAGTGAGGAAGTTCGGTTATTTTTAGGTGGGGGAACGTAGAGAGGGGCGCTATGTTAATGTCCAATAAACCGTGTGTGTACTATAACATAACCTCTTTGATTTTAACATAGATTTCAGTTATTTTCAATATTGGTACATTTCTGAACTTTGTTGGACCTTTGGAACTTAGTTTCATTCGTGGAATAGTCCTATTAAATACGACTCGTGCTTTGTAAATTCTTAGGT
This sequence comes from Acheta domesticus, assembly GCA_031308135.1. NCBI lineage: Eukaryota > Metazoa > Arthropoda > Insecta > Orthoptera > Gryllidae > Acheta > Acheta domesticus. Next base: position 16,106,296 of record JAHLJT010003656.1, read on the forward strand.
AAAACCCCTTCTTGCTTTGCGAGTTGGGGATTTATCGACAATTTCTAAAGCACTCGTGGTATTACTTACGATAAATATCCGGACAACGCAGGGTATTTCAGTTAGTTATTAATAGTTATTAATAATATTCTTTTTTAATTTTATATATTTACTGTCACTCAGTAAATCCCATATGTGGAATAAATCTCATTTCATATTTAACGACGTTTCGTGTATTTCCTTCCTCTAGAACACGCGAGCGCGCCGTGCCGCGTCTCACCTCGCCTCGAGTCGGCTCGGCACCGCCGAGGGTCGCGGAAGCTCCTTTGCGCTCGGCCCGCCCGTCCTCCCGTCCTCCGTCCTCGTTTCGGGCCGTGTGCGCCCTGAGCGCCTTTGTGCGCCTCGCGCCTCAATTCCACCTGGCGGCGCTGGCGCGTTCGCTCGCCGCCTTTCATTTCCTGTATCGCTCAATCGGTCGTCTTCCGCGCTGCCGCGCCCTTTCGGCTCTTTCGGCCCTCTCGCCCTCTGCGACTGTCCTCCGCTCCTCCCTCCCGCCCTCCCCACCGTCCTCGGAGCGTCTCAACGCGACTGGGTTAAATACAGTGACGCCTTGAGAACTTCAACATTTCCCCAACGCATCGAATTGTTCCTTTTCTTTTTGCGGAGGTGTATTGATGGTTGCTCGATATTTATCATAGGTAATACCACAAGTGCTTTGAAAATTGTTGATAAATACTTGTCTCGTGAAGCGAGTAGGGGATTTATCTGATAATTCCAAAAGCACAGTCAAGAGACTCCCCAGTCTCTCCATACACTGAACTTGGTTTTGGCCCTGGTCTCAAAGGAAGCGATTGGTTCCACAAAGCTCAGACTCGTGGCGAGAGGTTGCTAGATGCGAGATAGTCTAATGAATAGCGGGCGGATTTCATTTAAATGACATTTATTTCTTTTCGCTTTAGAACAATGCCTTTTATTTTTCCGTATTAGTTTAGGCTTTAATTTTATGCGCGCGGTCTATGGCCCGTTTGTTAGGGTACTGCTCCGGCATTCACCTGGTGTTGATTGGACAAACCACGAAAAACTACCGATCAGAGCAGCCGGCTGCTAGAATTCTCCTCTCCTGTAGAAAAAATAATATGCTGTGCACCAGGAAAATATTTCCGCACTGAGCCAAATCAAGGCCTTCTATTAAAATCTGCATTTATGATGGTTGCACCCCAATCACTGGTAAACAAGTGAAGCGAACAGCACTAACAGTATCTTTTATGATTGCGGCGAGCACGGAAATTACAGTTTCTAGCTGCAGCTCGAGGAGCAACACAATTTCTCTTGCGAGGTGTCTCACAAGCAAGATGCCATTGCGGAGAAACTTTCCTGGAGCGCTAAAAATACTCTTCTTTCTTATAAGGAAAAAAAACCTGTGATTCATTACGTCACTATCTTTCATTTCGGCATTTTCCCTGTGTGTTTTCTTACTATAATAAAATTTTAACTAAAATATTTATTACGTGAAGGATGCTAATATTTTTCTCGAAATCGGAAATTACCCTTTTTGAGTATTTGTAGAGAACAAAATTAGGGAAAGCGTTCAAGGAATCCACTTGAATTATTAGAGAAAAAATGTACGAAGAATAACTATGGGAATTTCGGTTCACGAAAATAGTGAAGTACACAGCATTCTTGCACCACTACAGATACCGGTAATGGAAGTAAACATGCTTAAATATAGAATAAGCACTATTAAGTCACACCAAAAGTTGTCAGGAAGTAATTAATGATACAGGAGAATGTATATGAAGACCTTGGGGTAATAACATGCTACGCCACAGTTGTAATAAAATTGAAATATTAGTGTATTTCGACGTCCCATAGATGTATCTCGATGTTGGGTTTTTATTTTAAAGATTCTCTGCAAGATGGTAGTGCTATTCGTAAATTAAATGTTCTTCATCCCTATGTTTAGAATGTAATGTCTAAACCTTTACTTTCCGTTTTCTCAAAACTTAAATATTGTGGCGTAGCATGTTATTACCCCGTGTTATTCATATATTCTGCGGAAACTTACAAATATAGGTTCTTCATTTACTATAAATACCTCTATTTTCTTAAATTTCGATTGCCGCTCTTTGAAAATTTATATTACAATTCATCTTCAGACATTTCGCAATGTACTACTACACTTTGAATTCCCATGAAGGATATTTGTTAACAATATTAACCCAGGATTCATTGGAGCGAGATGGTGAAACACAGTTTCGTTGCCACATACAGAATAAGAAACAGTATGCCGTTTCAGATAGATTGAGCAACAGAAAAAAAGGGTGTAAATTGATGTAAGCAGGGAATGTTTGAAAGTAGAAGATTCTCGAAGATCTAAGCAGAAACTAGTAATGCTAAAACAGCACGTATTTTCTCGCCCGTATATTCACACAAAATTACGTGAAAAATACTCACTTTTTAAAAAAAATTGTACACGGCCTTATTTCAAAATCTATTTTTAAGGATCAGAACTCATTAAGAGAAAAAATCTCGACATTTCATATTTTAGTTGAAGGAAGACTCCGAAAAAAATTTTGAGCTTTTGTAATTTTTGGAAACTCAGGGTCTTCAACGAACATGAGACCTGCACCATTTTCTTAAACGTTCTTTACACTACCCAACAACAAAATTTAATAACAAAGGATGGAGCCACTTTTTGAAAACTTGGAAAGGCGTCATGTAAAGTATCCCCCAAAATTAAAATATCGGTTTCAGTTTCAAGGAGCCGCGACGTCAGCCAAATTGAAAAATATCAATTTTGGAGAAAATCGGCAAGCCGCAAGCATTGTTCACAGATGGACTGACGGACGAACTGACAGATAGATGGACGGACAGACAGACGGACGGACAGACAGACACAGACAGACGTTTTGCCGTCATTCGATTTTTCGGTATCAAGGTCCCACAAAACATGGATTCAGACTACACAGCGTGATAGAGGATTTTTTTCTAAATTTAGAAACTGGATTTATCCAAATTTTTGTTTTCAGGGCCATGTAATTAAAGTTTTTCTACCGAAAATTTGCCGTTTTTTCGCGCAGCATTACATAAGTTTATCTCAAACAAGAGAGTAAAAACATTTTTTTTAGGAATTGGCTCTAAGGTTTTTATTATTTCACTTATCTGACTTCAACTGTTACACACTAGAAATATTCCATATTCTTTGGTCATTTCTACCGCGCCAATATATTTATTAATTAACATATGTTAATCGCAAATTAATAATTGATACTTACTAATTAACACTCCACTTGCAAATATTAGGGTTAGGAAAAAATGACTTTTGTGTACTATCTTTAAAAAGAATTTTTTGATTTGTATGAAACCAACTGCAGGGTAAGAAACACTTTTTAAACGACAATTTACGTGAATAAGAAGTTGTTTCATAAATTTATTGAACTTAAGACAAAGAAATAGCTCTAATGTATTCATTTACAAGCAGGAAATTCCAAGAATTCCATGCCTCCGTTTCGCATGCTTGAGAAATACCACGCTCCTATGGTGAGCTCCAGCGCGCTCCGAGTATCAGATCTCTTTGGGGCTTCGACACAGCGGAGGTGGGCGGCGCGCGGCAATGGAATTGGCGAGGAGGTGACTGCAGTAACGAGGCGACGCAAAATGCACTCTGGGCGGCTGCACGGCGGAGGCCAGATAGCGGTGGCTGGCGGCTGGCTGGTTGCCTTCTTAGATGAGACCCGGCAAGCGAGAAAGCAACCGGACCGAAGAACAGGGGCGGGCAAAGAGACGCGAAAACAAGTGGTGCTCCACAATAGCACAGACTTTCTCGTACTAGTTAGTTTTCTAATTTCTTTAGTTTGGGCAAGCGTTGCGGTCTTACCACCTACTCTTGCCGTCTGCCATTCATCGCCAGCAAAAATACTTTTTTTTCTTTTCAAATTATCTCACTTTTTCGATTTCCTAAAAGTAGAACAGAAATATTACTTTAAGACTATTATAAAGAGTGAAACTAAACATATAAGGAAATTTTCGTTGACAAATTTGGGGCCGTTTTTAAGATGATGGCGTTTAAGCGTGACTGTAAATGCAAAATTTGGAGTGCTTTTTCAGAGAAAACTTGTCAGCTTTCGACGAACTTCTTTGGAAGTCATTTGAAGCACTTTCACTTTCAAATTAAATAATGTATATAAATTGCTGGAAATGTGCGTATTAAAGGCATGAGAGGTATTTAAAAAAAATAGATTTGCTTAATTGAGAAAAAGAGTATAGAAAAATGGATTTTGTGTCATCTTAAACAGCATAATTATCACTGTACGTACAAAAACTTCAAAAAAGGAGAAAGTAATAACGGGTGAGAATGGATTCAGAAACCTTAAGTGGCTTTGGAGATGTTTGTTGTATCAGCGATATTACTACTACCCCTGGTGGAAAGATATGTGTGAGTTACTCCGGCGCACCGATTTCTGCTCACTCTGCGCAGCACCTGTTGGCGTCATGAACCACGTGACCATAGTGCGGGCAATTCGTTTGAAAAGCCAGACCTGACGCTGGCGGCTATGTTGCATGATGTGCGAGAAGAGTTGAGAAACATTTTGAAAGTGATACAAAGTGACGATTTTCAACGATAACCAACCAAAAATAACACGATGAAAGGGGTCAAGATGCAATAGTTAAAAGAAATGCTTAAAAAAATCTGTTTCAAAGAATTATAACGAGGTGATAAGTTTTGGTATCTGACTGCATTTAAAATTCCCGCTAATATTTTGACGCAAACTGGTGCCTGATGTTCATTGGATGAAGGCGGATACGATGCGTAAATGCCCTCCTCCCTGCTACTAGCTTAGTAGTAGTGAGTGATTTGAAGCAAAATTCGTTTAATTTTGGCGGCCTTTGTTGTAGACAAACTTCTTAGTTGGAAGACGTTCAAATCAGATTATGGCAGTTGTCGCTATTCTGTAGGGAAGCTAACTTAAGTTTGCACATCCACGTACATTGTACGCCTTTTCACACTAATACTTTTATTGATCATGATCAAGTCCTAAACTAGTTTACCTTAATTCAGAAAGAAGGTTATTAGTCGAACAGTCTTGTCTTCACTTCTCATCCGTTGTTATTAATTTCCGCCGATTCTTTATCATTGTAGCAAAACAATCTTTATTTTCAGTTGGACGTCGATTTTTCGAACTAATTGCGACCATGTATAGTTCGGATATTTGATAATTTGGATAACCAAACCTAATGTCAATGCAGACTACCGTTGCACTAAAAGGCGCTGGATTTTCTGCCAACAATGAGCATTCCGAGTGAGTGACAGTTGTTAAGCATTTACGATAGGTTTTGTGACAATATATTGTTAGTTCTCTTTCTCTTAAAGGTGGTTAAAAGCGTTTTTTCTGCTAACAATAAACACTCCGAGTGCTTAAGCATTTTTGTAGGATTTGGCAAAGTTCACTGAAGTCAGACGATATTACAGTATCTCGTAAATATTTTATCACTGTCAATCATATCGGGGATCATTATTCAGTATTTTAAAAGATAGTGAATACGAACAGTTTAAAAAATAATAATTCGAAGAAAACATGATTTCGGATACTTGACGTTTCAGATAATTGACGTTTAGGACAATTGACATTCTGATAATCGACGTCCCACTGTATCTAATTTGGAGACATTTGTGTCATTGCCACTGTCACTACAGAGGGGATGCGGGAAGCAGTGATATACCGACAGGGACTGACAGGCTCCGCAGGCAGAATCAAAGGGAATAGGGGGCAAAGGGAAAGTTTGCGAGGAGGGACAAACAGGAGAGAGGGACACAAGGTGCACCGTCCGGACTGTTGAAGGGAGAGGGTTGCTTTATGGAGACCGGGACAAGAAAGGGGCTGGATGCGGATACGGAAGGCAGTGTACCGGGAGCAAAGCACGGATGGTGGTGAATGGGGAAGCAGAAGTCTCGGAGGGAGCGGCGGGCGTGATGCAGCCATGGGAGAGCGTCATGGTGGCGCGAGGGGAGGAGCGGGCGAGAGGAAGCAGGAGGCAGAAGACAAGAAGGAGCGGACCGGATTAGGTGGCTTAGGGCATCAACTGATGTCACTGCTGTGCCTTCGACCAAGCGGTACTAAGATTTGAGTCGTGACGGTGGCAGGATTTTAGACACTAGCTTCTCAGCTAGGTAGAATTCAGACTGAAGGAGAATACTAGCGGCTAGCTGGTCTGATTGGTAGTTTTTCGTGATTTCTCGCATCAACAACAGGCAAATGCTGGAGCAGTACGGTAAAAATGAGCCATGGAACTTTCGCTATCCCTTCTTTCTCTTCCTTGTCCTATCCTCCCTCTTATTTACACACACATACTCATATGCGCTGCACTATCACACTTGTCTGTAGACTGGGGATTGTCCTGGCTGAGGCTGTTCCCCGCTGATGGAAGATATCTGCCTCGGTAAAAGCCCTTCTAGCCGACGTGAAGGTCGGCGGCGGATCTCGCCATCCAGTGGGGGAACATCACGGTGAATACATGCTCTAAACTTACGGCACTGATGACCTTAGAGGTTGAAGCACCCGGAAATTCAAATCAATCAATCATTATACTTCGTCTTCTGCGAGATTATAGTAGCTCTTCATCAAACGTTTTGTGAAAAGGGATATGCATATCGGTTTCATACGAGGTAAGACGTTTTGACTTACACATTCCGTAAAGCATTCTAAGCTATTTTTGAGTTTTGAGGATGCTACTAATGACCTTAGCAGTAGAAGCGCCTGGAAACACTAATTAATGAGAGTGATCGGCAAGTGAGACGCGTGTTGTGAGGACGTGAGGTGATGAGCGGAAGGCCACAGAGAAGCGAAGCGCGGCTTGCTGCAGGCGCGAAGGGAAGACCAGGTGAGGTGGCTCAGTGCATCAACTGATACCAGTGCAGTCCCTCTGACCGGGAGGTCCTGGTGAAGGTGGCAGAATTTTCGACTCTAGCTTGTCAGCTACGTCGAATTCAGTCGCTGTATGGAGGAGAATTTAAGCGGCCGATTTACCGTGATTTCTCCGATCCACACCAAGCGAATGTCGGAGCAGTGCCGTAACAACCGGGCCACGGACCGCGCGCGATTTTTTCTTCCTCTTCCTTATCCCATCCTCACCCCTTACACACTATTACACTTACGCGCACTGCACATGCTTGGAGACCGGTCGGGAGTTTAGAGCTTGTCCGGCTGAGGCAATTCCCCGCTATGGGGAGATACCTGGTTAGGGAAAAATTCTTTAGCCGACGGTAGGTCGGCGCCGGATCTGTCCATCCAGTGGGGGAAGGTCACCGCCACTTCCCTTTGAAACAAATGCTTTAAACTTACGGTAATAATGACCTCAGTAGTTGTCGCGCCGGACATCACTAACAACCAATCAATCAATCAACTAATCAATGAGAGTGGTCTGCAAGAGAAGGCGAGCAGGAGACGCGTGCTGTGGGGTCGTGAGGTGGTGAGCGGAGGGCGGGAGACGGGTGGCCGGGACCGAGGAGCGAGCGCGGCTCGCTGCGGGCGCGAAGTGAAGATCGGGGGTGGGCAGGGCGGGGCGGGGCGGGATGCGGAGGGGAGACAAAAGCAACAGGGTTGTTGGCGCGGCGGCGGCTGCCTGCAGTCATCGATCGAGTCGGCGTGCGCGGCGTCGGCGGAGGCGTCGGCGGCTTGAAGCAAGAGTTACGCGCTCGTCGCCTCAGGCGCTCGCGCTTAAATGAATAGAGACGCGAGTCTCCTTCCCCGCACGCCGCGCCTTGGCCTCGCGTTGCCATCCCTTCCACCCCGCTTCCGCTCACACCTCCTCTCCCGCCACCCCTCATTCATCGCCTCGCGACCTCCGCCTCGTCGCACCACCGCCTCCACCTTCCCCTCTCTCTGCGACTCTACCTCAGCCTCCGCACCAGATCCTCCACCACTGCCCCACCCTCCTCCGCCATTGCCTCCACAGCCTCCGCCCCTGCCCTCGCCTCGCTCTTCACCTCCGTCAAACTGGCACCTCCACTTCTCAGAAATTCAAAAGCAAATAGCGTATAATTATGTACTAATTATGTACTAATTTTGCACCAAAATAAAAAAAATTGTAATGGTCTATACACAATGGAAAAACTACATCCAGCTTGGGGGTGCCTGCCTGACAGAGGTTCGGTCTTCGCCGTGACCGCCGTCTAGCTTTCCGCGTAGTCTTCTGTCGCCTCCTCCACCACCACCTCGGCCGCCGCCGCCGCCGCGGGAGGCGCTGGCGGCGGCGCCGGCGGTAAACACTTCACTTAAGCGGCGCGCAGGGGTGCCACTTGCGCGGTGCCGCGCAAACATCATCCATTACCGATCTGGGGCCGCGCGGCTCGGCTCGGCTCGGCTCGGCGCGGCTGCCCGGGGGCCTTCACCACTCCGCCCCACCTTGAACCGCCCCGCCCGCTCATCCCCGTCCCGCTCGGCCCACGCTCGATCCCACCCTGCCCGCTCATCCTTGCCGCCCCACGCTCTACCACGCTCCACCCCGCCCCGCCCTTCCCGCCACGCGGCGAACGGCGACGCGGTGGAAGATAATTGCTCCCGGAGGCGTCTTAAATTCAAACGACGTCAGACAAGAAAACATGCTTTGCCCCTTCTATTTGATCATACGATCACCTGCCGCCCCACTTGTGTGCCGAAAATACTTTTGTTTTATAAACGCAATGCGAAAAGAAGTCACGAGTATTTGAAGAAACTATGTGAGAATAACATCTATCAATTAATCTACCGAACAGTAGTGAACATATATATATACATATTTACAGACTGAAACATTAAACTCATATTAAATGACCAAACCTCTACTTTAATCCCTAATTAGACAAAACCACACTAAATGTAAGCAGTACGTCTACGTAATAATGTTATTTGTGTACAAAGATATTTCGCAATGTAACGAGGGGAATTGGCTGCGGGCTGACTGTCCCATTCCTTTTAGACGATCTATCTCCCTAAATGACTCAAAAATCGTTGCCAATCCAGCGTCTCCGACCATTAGGTTAGAGTCGACGGTAGCGGATTTTCGACTCTGGCCACAGAGCTGGGTCCAATTTAGACTCTGTCTAGTGTGAAGGGGAATTCTAGGGGCCGTATAAAGGAGGCGGTATAAGGAAAATCGTAAGGAATCGTTACGTTTACATAATAAAATAATTCAGCTAATTGAATCATCAACTTCTGTCTATACTGTAATTACAACACAGCTGATCGGAAGCATCCACTCCAACTTTCGTACAATTTGTAGCTTCAGCAGAGGTCCTGTGCCTTCGTCAATCTTCCGCCTCCGGCAAGGGGGTATTTGTATGTCTGCATTTGTGTGTCGTCCTTTCACCCCTCATTATCATCATCATCATCATCATCATCACTTTATCTTCTATGCTGCCAAGGCAAACAACCCTGGGGGATAAAAATCGGAACAAGCTAAATGCTGATCCCTAATTAATTACATGCACCTGCCACCGAGATAATGTTAATGCGCCCCGGTATCCTTACCGGGGCGCATTAACATTATCTCGGTGGCAAGTGCATATAATTAATTAGGGATCAGCATTTAGGTTGGGCATCAGGATGAATGTAGGCATCAGGATGACTGTACGTGTGGACCAATCTGAGTGAGTGAGAGATTCCAACCCGTTGTTTACATTCATGAGCGGGTGGTCGTGAGGGCAGAGACAGCAGAGAGGGCGCGCGTAATTTGCCCTCGCGGCAGCCGGAGATCGCCGTCGATTGCGCCTCTCTGCAGCAGCTCGCCCCATTACATGAGGGGCGCGCGCCTGGCGTTTGACGGTTCCCAGAAGGGCCCCAGACGTCGGCGACGGAGCTGGCGCCGCGCCGGGAGACGTTCTCGGAAGGCAGCGGGCGGCAGGTGCCCGCGCGCGCCCCGGCACCGCCCCCTACGCCCACGCCCCAAGCACGGAGCCTCGCGTTTAACGGATAGATAGATAGATATTTATTATTTCCGCAGGTAGGTTTATACAACCTGGTGGCGGAACACTAAAATTTACATATTATATCTACATATTATAATTATGAATTAAATACAATATAACTTAAAATTATTTTAAGACAATAATAATAATCATAATAATAATAATAAGATAATAATAAGATAACAATGTTAACAAAAAATGCATTAATAACAATACCCGCATTAATTCTACTAATTCTATTAATTATGGTGGTCCTGTACAGATACTTTATACTAACATATACGACTTTTTATACACTGCACTCCACTTCACTTCACTTCACTTCACTTCACTTCACTTCACTTCTCTTGTTGTATTAATCGCGCAACTTTTCTTGAACGATGACCTTGTTTCCCCCTCTCTGGCACAATAAACAGTTGAAGGCAAAAGCTCGCAGCGAGCACTGATGACAACATTCCAAACACATCTTCACTGACGCGAAATAGAAGCTATTTTCTGTTGAAGGCAAGAACTTCTTCCAAAGAACTTCTTCCAAAAAATTTAAAGAAATTACCGAAGCAGGTGAAGATTCATCATAGCAGATACCTCAAACTCCTGAGAAAGTTAGAACGCAAATTACTGAGAATGTTGCGAAGGCATGACTGATTCTCCTGAGATTGGCATTGCTTCATAAAATCTAGTGGCCGATTTCGAAATCTAGTGGCCTTATACCCCCCCCCACTCCATCCGCATTTCTTCAATCCATCGTTCAAGGAAAGTTGCGCGGGTTAGCAGGGAAAGCGCTGTGTGACCTTGGGTAGAGGCCTGTTACATTCGAAATATCCGTTAAATACGAGTCGCAAAAAATCAAAACTACTAAAAAAATAGAACATATGACAATATATATCATTGAATTCGTCTTTTTACGCTCGGCATGATACACAAAGAAAACAAAGTTATGTCAATATCTCATAAGATACACGAGAAAAAATAGAAATGAATACCTGTGTCAATTAGCCCCATTCCAACCATGAAAACTACATTGCAATAACTACAACCGTTTAAAAAGTACAGGAGGATGTAAAGTTACGTGACTCATTCTGTATACACGCATTAGCCTGTATTAGTGGTTTATGCATGTAGGCCGGAAAGTGAAAGAGTTTTGGCGAGTTTGGTAAAAGATCGAGTTAAAAAGGACGGAGCCCCGCACGGAGCCGGCCATTCACTCACACCTCCCCCCTCCCGCCCACCGTTCCTTCACCCTACGCTGCATTTTTCCATTGATTAGTCATTCCCGGCGAGTCAACTTCTAAGGTCAACCGCTTAGTTCCGTAAGCGTAGCGTAGTGGGAAGTGGCGGGGAGCTTGCCCCAGTGGCTGGCGAGATCCGGCGCCGACTACCCGTCGACGGTTAGCGGAGTTCTTCTCCAACCAGGTACTTCTCGCCAGCGGGGCACCGCGTCAGCCGGGACAAGCTCTACACTCCCGACTGGTCTTCCGGCATGTATAGTAGTGGCACCGAATTAATTACGGCTGCAAACACGAGAATTGCTCCACGAAGCACGACAGAGAGTTGCGGCGCCAGGATTCTGTCCGAGTCCCCCGCTGACCCACCCCCCTTTAGGCACGCACAAGTGTTCGAGACGCCAGGGAGCTGCACGTGCGCCCGAGCCTGCCCCCGGTACTTTTCCGCGGCACCCCTCGCCCACCTCCTCCCTTGAGATTCTCAGTTTCTTCCCCCGGCCATTAATTACTACCCCTGTTTGACAGACAATTGAAGGGAGAGGGAGCGGGTGCAGGTTTCTCTCTCAATTCTCGGCTCGAAAACCTTCGATGATTGGACGAAATTATTTTGCGACGCACTACCCTTTCGCCAATAGCCGCCCGACTTAAGGAAAGTTCTCGAAAGTTCTAGAACATTTTGGATGAATTTGGTGGGGGAAGGGACTTCGCGGACGCAACATAGTGAGAGAACGTAAGAGGCAGTCAGAGAGGCCGGTCGTGATCACTGCGGCGTCCGGCACCGGAGATATAATTTTTTCTCTGTGTTGAACTTGTGAGAAAGCTTAAATTCATCAGGGGAGAATATGTGCGCGGTCTCTAAATAGCCGTAGACCGTGGATTTTGAGATGCCTCATTTATAATCAGAATCGCGCAGGGAAAGTGACTGACGCGTACTCCTGCTTAAGGGTGTTATAGTGAAGTAATCAGATCACTTACGAACTTGCCGCGATCTCCAAAGTGCAGAGCAGTGACCTGAAGGTGATGAGATCATTGTGTCAGGCAGACATTATCTGGTGATTAGTAGCTGCGAGTGAACGGCGCTGTGTATTTGGTCGACACTCAAGAGCCCGGCACCGCTACCTGATTCGACCTGCTCGCTCTACCCCTGCGAGCGGCGCCCTCAGAGTGCGCGCCGAACCCGACGCCCTCCCCGCCAGCTGGCGGCCCAGTTCAACCCGCTAGTAGTAAGCATGTAAAGTTGTGTGTATGTAAGAGTTGAGGTTAGGACAAGCAAGAAGCAGGAAAGACCGCGGTTGGTCTCTGACTCTTTTGTTAGAGTACTGATCCGGCATTCACCTGTTGATCGGAGAAACTACGGAAAATTACCCATCGCAGCAGCCGGCCGCAAAAATTCTCCTCCAGAACAATATTTGAATTTGACCTAGCTAGTGTCAAAAGTCCTGCCACGGAAAACTATCCAACACAGCAGCCTGCCGCAAGAATTCTCCTCCAGAACAGTGTTTGCATTTGACCTAGCTCGTGTCGAAAATGCTGCCACCGTCGAGATTCGAACCCTAGGCCATTCCATTTACTGGCACCGCAGTGTCATCAGTTGATGTTCTGAGTCACGTACGCCGGTCCCCCGCTGGAACACTCAACCCACGGTATGTTCCCCCTCGCCACTCCCTCTAATCACTTTGCCCGCGCGACCCACGCCGTCCCCTCCAAGCCACACCGCTCCACGACACCCCTCGTCTCGCAAAGCACAAAGGTTGAAGTCCAACACTACACTTGATAGAATATTTTCAAAGATTTCCGAGGGAGCATTGTAAACCAACCTTTATTTAGTAATTAAAAATTAAAGAGAAACAGACATAGTCATATGAGTGTCTTTTGAATTATACTCGCAATAAATGGAGTCTTATTTTGTAGATATGTAGAATGTGCAATTCTGTCTCAACCCGTTAACGCCTAGCGCTCTCATTTTAGGACGCTCATTTCTGGTCAACTCAAATTAACTTACTTGTTAATTTTATTGCTTTAATAGACATAGACATACTAAACGAAACATATAAGGTACATTTAAAATCATATAAAATACAATACATATAGAAGTTTTTTTAATTCTTGAATGCTAGATGTCGATTTAGCCATGATCGCTAATCACTGAATACTCCTGGCCCGGGTGTACACATGCCTTGTGTTGGTTCGAATCATCTAAAACCGTGCTTAAACTAAAACCGTGTCGCATCAGCTAAAATCGTGTCGCGCACGAACGCGACAACAATGGGTAAGCGACAAGCGCACAAAAATAATTTGGTGGTTAAAGGGTTAATATCCAATGTTCATTCTCATTGCCATTTGTATTCAGACAAATCTTGATGGACTGACGTTGTGTTTGTAAATATACATCCCATTATGTATTTGTCGCCTTCTCCAGCATCGCGGGAGAACCGTAGATTCCTCGGCCGAGGCAATTGTGGTAGCACACTGCAGTGAAGTGCTTACTAGTTACTGGTCAAACTTTTTTGAATTTGGAGAGTGGCGGAGAGTTGTTGGGATTCCATAATATCTTTTGTTGTGTGTGGGGGGGAGAAATTCAGGGCTGAGGTTTCCACTGATGATCTCCAAATTAGTACGAAGGAATATTAAATGAAACTAAAGCAATTTTTTACACTACTAAAACATCAATTGAAAGTTTTCTCATCACGGTGCGCCGTTACACAAATCTTCTAATTAGATATTAATCAATTGAAGGGTTGGAAGCAATAACATGGTAACCCACAATTTACAAATGGAAAAATTGACCTTTGAAATCTCTCGTGTATCGAAAGTTTTCATCTTGGGATATATTTCTCGAGAGAGTGAAGCCAAGTGGTTCTTAAAACAAAGTTTTAAACAAAATTAAATTTTTGCTTTGTTTATAATTCACGGTAGCATCGCTGTTGGTGCGGAACGAGCCTCGTGTGGTTTAACCATATTATTGCTTTCAACCCTTCAAAAGTCCCTCGGCTTAAAAATATTATATTAAGAAGCTTTTAACATTAACATAACATACACATCTGCCATACGTGTCTTTCATACTCGTCTGTGTACGTATAACTTATGCTAGCCAACTTTCCGGTCAACGGTCAGAGCTCAGCTCCAAAGTCAGACCTTCCTTCATCAACTGCCAGGTTACCACAGTCTAGGTTCTGCGGCAGGGCGTCCACGGGCGGGTGAACTTTAGAACTGTTCTATGGCTAGAACGGTTTAATTTCAACACCACAACAGAATTATTACTCAACTTCCCGTTACGTTGAAGAAATTATTGATGAATATACTTTTTAAACATCTTTTCAAAATTACAGGGATTTAAAAATTGCAAACTGCAAGAACAAACCTTCAGGTGTATACAAATGAAAAATGTCAATTTATTTGGAAGTTGTATTTGTATTTCTGATAAGAAGATCAATATTGTATAACAGATACCTTCGCAACAAGTATTTTTTGTAAATTATTTCTCTTTACTCCTAATGTTTGTCGAAGCACTTGTTTTGCGTGTGGAGTAGGTGGTTCAGAGAATCGATACATTTCACCGTGCTATTGAGCGGACTTTCTGAACGGCCTCGCGGCACCGGCGAGACAAACGCTGGAATGAAGTCATTAATACTCCGGAAACGGTGGCGCGGTTTCCGGCGCCAGGGTTATGACTCGACAAGTTAATTGGGAAAGGGCCGGATAATCGTGGTGGGTGGCGTGTCGCCCACGCAAAGTCGCTTTGTCGCCGCTCGCTCGTTCTTTTCTCGCCGCAGTGGGACACAGGCGGCGCGGCCTCCGCCCACGCCTCCGCCCACGCCTCCGCCCACGCCTCCGCCCACGCCTCCGCCCACGCCTCCGCCCACGCCTCCGCCCACGCCTCCGCCCACGCCTCCGCCCACGCCTCCGCCCACGCCTCCGCCCACGCCTCCGCCCGCGCCTCCGCCCACGCCTCCCGGCGGCGGGGCGCCATATGACCGTGTGTGTGTGAAAGAGACAGAGAGCCGGAGACAGAAAGACAGACAGAGAGAGACAGTGAGAGTGAGTGTGTGTGTGTCTGTGTGTGAGAGTGAGAGAGAAAGAGAAAGAAAGGGGCGAGTTGTCGGGGGAGGGAGGAGGCGGGTTATGAGGGAATCGGCGGAAGTTGAATGGCTAGTGGAAAGGACTAAATTACAGTATTTTATGAAAATTACATTAAAACTAATCTTAAGCACTGTGGTTTGTATAAAATTTGCCTTTGAGCTCTATCACAAGGATTGGATGTGAAGAAAACCCGGGCAACGGCGGGTATTTTGCTAGAATGGTGTACAAATGCAGTTCGTAGAAATCGCTTTACCCCTATCTTCTGTTGTGGTGTGTACTGTCTTTCTTGAAATATATTGTTATGCAATGTATCTATTGTAAATTCTCAATAGACTAAATTGGTTTCGAATCAAGGTCACGAAAATGCGTTCTATATTTCGAAAGTGATGGTTCCTCAATTTGTAATGATCGCTTTTTCATTACCACGAGAAAATACTCAAACCCGAGTCCAGTTCCGAAAATTCGTAATATATCGCTCCATATTTTGCCCATATCGTACTACCGCGTACTCAGTTGAAGGTTTCATGGCGAAATTGAAAGTTGAAATAATTTTTCTTTGCAGAAATGGAAACAGGCGGCCCAAGGGCGCCAAAGGACCGTTCGAGGTTGAACGTGGTAAGGGCGAGAGGGCAGGGAGGGAGGGATGTTGGGGAGATAGGAGTGAGTCTGAAGAAAGTTGAGTGGCTGGTGGAAAAGAGAGAGGGAAGGTGAGTAAAATGACGGGTGGGAGGTGGAGTTGAAGATTAATGTGTAATTTCGGGCGCGTCAACTACTAAATTCATCAGCCCCGTAAGTACTGTGCAAATTTTTATTGCGTATGGTGGTGGTGATATCCGGCTATATGGCGAGATCAACCTACCTACTCGTCGGCTTGTGGGTTTTCCCCAACCACATATCTTCAACAAACACCGCCCCATCCGGGACAAGCTCTGGTCTCCCGATCTGTGTTGTAGTGTAGAGCATGTAAGTGTGCGTGTAAGAAAGGAATGAGGGTAGAATAAGGAAGAGGAAGGAAAGAACACGCGCGGTCCATGGCCCGTTTGTTAGAGTGCTGCTCCGTCATTCTCCTGGTTGTTGATCGGAGAAACCACGGAAAACTATCGATCAGAACAGCCGGCCGCTAGAATCCTCCTTAGACACCGGCTGAATGTGACCAAGGTATATAGCTAGTGTCGAAAATTCTTCCACCATTGCGTCTCGTACTCTTGGACATCCTGGTTAGAGGCACTGCAGGGACATCAACTGATCAAACTGAGCCAATCAAGAGGGTGCGATCAAAAGGACGTGTAGGACGTGGAGCAGACGGCGGAACGAGGGCAGGTGGAAGAGCGAGGAAGATTGTTAGTGGGAGGGCATTAGTGAGGGAGTGGAAGGGACTGTGGGAGGACATGTGAGAGGGAGAGTGAGAGGAGGAAGGGAAAGGGGAAGTGGAGAACGAGGGCGAGTGCGAGATCGAAGGTGAGAGTAGATGGAGGCTTAAAGCGAGAGCGAGTGCGAGATCAGGGACGAGATCAGGTTGAGGATGAAAGCGAGAGTGAGGTGCGAGGGCGAGGGCGAGGGCGAGGGCGAGGGCGAGGGCGAGGGCGAGGGCGAGGGCGAGGGCGAAGGCGAAGGCGAGGGTGAAGGCGAAGGCGAGGGCGAGGGCGAGGGCGAGGGCGAGGGCGAGGGCGAGGGCGAAGGCGAGGGCGAGGGCGAAGGCGAGGGCGAAGGCGAGGGCGAGGGCGAGGGCGAGGGCGAGGGCGAGGGCGAGGGCGAGGGCGAGGGCGAGGGCGATTGCGAGTGCGAGTGCGAGTGCGAGTGCGAGTGCGAGGGCGAGTGCGAGTTGAGAGTTAAGAGAATTAACAAAGCGTGTGGAAGGATATGTTTGGGCACGGGGGTTGTCTCAAGGAGTGGATGAATGAGCTGGGAATGACTGGGCAAACAATCAAACAGACGAGCGAGGAAACAGGCGGACAACCGAGCGGGAGAGGATGCGGACGAGGAAGTGGCCGAGTGTTTGCGCAGGGGACTCAGCGAGGGAAGACAAACGAGCAGGTGGGTGGCCGCGCGAGCGATGCAAACGGGCGGACGAGCAACTGCCGGCGGGCGCTGGGGGGGGGGAGGAAGGACACGGCGGTTGGTCATTTCTTAATGGACAGGACGCGCGTAGCAGGGTGACCCAGGTCGATGGCGAGGACGCATCTGGTCCTTCCATTCTGTTGGGTGCCCGCGTTCCATCTGGTACAAAGAAGCCCAAGATGCGTTAAAATTACGTTCGCATTGCTTAGAAATGTTTAATAATGAAAGCGAATTCAACGTCATGTCTTAAATTTACGTAAGAATTCAGGTAGTCGACATCGAATCCACAAAAGTATTGTGCGAAAAGATACGAAATATTTCCAGGCTCTTGTTCAGAACTAATGTAATATCCTTGCAAAGGTGGTAAAAATTAATACAACATACGTGCAGAAAATGAATAACTAAAAAGCTTTTGGTAGACGCACCACGATCGTTATTTTTCGTCTCTCGCTAAGAAAAGTTTGATTCCTTACCTATTCCAACAGAGTTCTGTATCGGTGCAGCAGATCTCGTACCTCACAGATTTGCTAGAGGTCGGACAAGTGTGTATGATAAACAAATTCAATATAACAGCAATGCACTGTAAAATAATATGAAAGAAAATTACAGCATTTTATTGGAATTTGAACCAATTGCATTAAAAATAATAATCTTAACCACTTTAATCCTAACCACACTGCTTTAAATTGATAATAAAATTGATCTCTTTCGTCTTTCACAAGGATTGAACATGAAGAAAGCCCGAGCGACGCTGGCCAATTTGCTAGTGAGCTAAATAAATGCCATTTGTAGAAATGCGCTCTGCCCCCTATATTCTGTTGTGGGTACTGTCTTTACTCAGATATTATTATGAAACGTGTGCATTATAAATTCTATATGGACCAAACTGGTTTTGAATCAAGACCCCAAAAATGCGTTCTGTATTTTGAAAGTGATAGGTCCCCAATTTATAACGACCGTTTTTTCATTACCACGGAAAAATACTCAAATTCGAGTCCCGTTCCTAAAATTCGTAATATATCGCTCCGTATTTTGCGCCTTGTAAAATTAAAACGGATTTAATTGTGATAAAATCGTACTATTGTGTACTCAGTTGCAAGGTTCATGTCGAAATTAAAATAGTTAAAATTATTTTACTCTGCAGAAATGACAAGATTGATGCTCTCCTTAAAAATAGAGGTCCAATAAAGCTGACCTGTCCTGAGATATACTGCAACGGATGGATTAATAGAAATAAGGGCAGGCCCTAGAATATCATTAAAAAATTGAAACCATTCAAATGGAATATTTCCATATTTTAACAGGGAGTAATTCCATTACAAGTTAATAAAAAATAGTGGAGGTGATTTGAAGTCAGATGGCGTAATTCAAGACTTTTTGCTTAAACTATTTGCTATTAATATTCAGATCTTCAGAGATTCAGATCTCAGACACTGAGTTATGATACAACGAGGGAAAAACAAACTAGAACGAGAATATATTAGAATGTGATAGATTGAAAATAATTTGAATGGGAGAGCGAGATGATCTAAACATTAAAAGTTGCTGATAATTGAAATAAAGGAGTTCCTTTTGTGTTTCATGAAAACGTTTGAGGAAATTAATTCTGACAGTTATTTATTGAGGTGTCGCGCCACTATTTATTGTTAAACTTGAATCAATTTTCGTGTATCTGATTTTTCAATTCGTTGAAAGCATTGGGCTACGTTTTTTCGCGTCAGTCAAACCGAAACGAAATAGGTTTTCCACTATTTTTTGGGTAACGTAATCACTGACTGAAAGGGAAACAAATGATGAATGCTGTACTGCTGTCTGTATCTCTCAGAATGGTGACGTCATCAAGCACTCATGGCAGCCGCATAAATTGAATAACCCGTTGTATTTTTCAAACCCTGTATGGTATGAATACTTCAGGAACACCCTTCTCATCCTCTCAATCTCTCTCTCACATACAATTACACACTCTCATTAGTTTCGTCTCTTAACTGTATTGTTTTTGTGCTATACAAGTTAAATTAATTTTATTAATGAATTTGGTTAAATATGTTACGTTCTGCCTAAGGTAGGTGTTGCTACGTTTTCCTATCTTTGTTTAATATTGCAAGTTAGAATCTTGAAATCATCTTGGAGTTCAAAAATTATCTTGAAATAATTATGGGGCTTAGTGGGAAACGAGGCTAAGTGACTTTGAGGGGGGGGAAGTTAACCGCGTATTTGAACACTAGATACGAAGTAGCTATAATTATTGAAATTTTATTTTAAGCGCTAACTACTACGACTTCTAAAATCTCTTGAATAAAAGCTTTTCAGATTTGTTATTTCTATTGGAGAAAATGTAGTCTAAGTGACCTATTTCCAATTGTGTTTTGTTGATTACTAGAGCACGTCTCTTCATTCAGACAAGTGAGAGAAAGAAAAGTGTAGAAATATACCGGAAAACCCTTTAACAAGCATAAAATGTAATAGAATGCAACATGTCATTGTAACCAGAATACACGTTGTCCACTTCAACCTCAGTAGGAGCCACCTGTTTAAAAAATTAGACTTTAATTTTTGTCCAATTTGGGGTTCCCCTATTTCTACGACTCATATTACTGAAGGCCCCGGAACCCTTGATCTGAGGAAGAAACATAAAATTAGTCAAGTCCCCTTAAGAAAGCTCCAAATTATCCATTATTAACGGATTCCCTACTTGAAAAATTAATTTAATGTCAAAATATGCCCAAATCGATATTTGTTGATGTAATAGTAAAATATGATTAATCTAAATGCATGGTAATATGCCTATACAAATCTATTGTAATGTTTAAATGACTATTCCTTTGATACATAAGGAAAAATATCTTTGATCTTATATATATATATATATATATACATAATATATATATATATATATATATATACATAATATATATATATATATATATATATATATATATTGAAACCAATCAGATCAAATACTATCGATTTTCAGCCATTGGTTGTACGAGATTCCACCGCCCGCCCGGTCGCTCGCGCGCCGCCGGGCGGCCGACGATTTTTCTTATCGGTGGCTGGGAGGGGTGAAGAAGGGGTGTGCAAATCTTATCTGGGGAGTGACGTGTAAGGTAGGGGAGAGAGAGGGTAGTACGAGACGACGAGGCAGTAAGTTCTTGGACTCCGAGGTGTAAGGTTGACGGCAGAGTCAGAGATGTAGCCGCGGGTCAAGTCAACGAGAAGTTGTACCATACTAAGGCGGCCTTTGCCACCCCTTGTTCTTGTTGCAAGCTTTGCTGTTTTAGGCGAGGCTATATTTCCAACGGACAAAGGTCAGTATTTCGATCCTTGTATGTTCTACATCGGGTCCTTTCTATACGAACTGCCTGACTGCGTGAAACTGAGTTTATTGTCTCGTAAGAGTTGTGTATAATGCGTTATAAGACCAGTGGTGTAAAAGTGCTGCGGTGTTTACGGGGACATGAGGGAATAATCTCGGAACTAAAGTGGCCGCGCATTCCATACTGGAACTGAGAATTTTGAAGCAATTAGTTATAGAATGCAGACTGGTGTAAGGCACGTGTTCACACAATTCACCGTCAGAGATACTTTTAGGGGCCATTAATGTTATTTCTAAGAAAATTCTTTTGAATAGTCTGTGCTATCAACAAACTATGTTTATTCACTGTAATAGAATACAAGATACTCTTCTTGTAATGTTATTTCTTTAGTTTTAAAGAAACTTCTTTTGAATATTCTGCGTTTTCAAGAAAACATTATATTTGTTCATTTAATTGAATGGAGATTCTTTGGCGGGATTCTAGAGAATTTCGTGCACAAAATTATTTGCTTATGTGTTTTGATGAGGTACAGTTAACTGCAATTTCCATAAACGGAAGGAACTACGACATTGAGTCATGAGAGAAGCATGTGCCCTTCACTCATCCCAACCGGGATTTCATTCTTTCCATTTGTTGAGCTTCAACTTGTTTTATCACGGAAGATATTGCTGTGATTATAAGTTGTGCAAATCTTAAAATCAATTCGTGATAACTTTGCAGTTGATTGTCCCCTTTTTGATATTTTCTTTTAATTGTGTTATTTTTTGTTTGTATATTTCCTTTGTGTATCAATGTTATTGTCATTCTGCAAGTTTTTTTGTGATTTCGCTTCAAAGCGTGTCCAATTACATGTTGTTCTGTGATCACGACTTTGATTTTGTTTTTTTATTTTGAAATCTTCTGATGAGCCACGATCCCACTAAAATCCCTCGAAACCGACAACATGTTCGGTTACAATATAACGTGTCAACGCGAAAGTATATTATGTTTAATTAAAATTTTTGTTGATGTAAGAATAAAGTATGTTTAATATTGTTCATTCGTTTAAACCGAATTTTTGTTATTAGGTTAAAGTCAATTCTTGTCTTTATAAAAGTATATAATGTCTGATTTAAACTTTTGTTAACGTAAGGGCAAAATAAAATACTGATATGTCTAAATCAAATTTTGTTATTACAATAAATTAATTCTTGTTTCTGTAAAAGTATGTTGAGTATGATCTAATTTTTTGTGGATGTAACTAAGACCGCTAATGACCAAGAAGTTGAAAAGCAACTTAAAATAATGTCAAAACTCATTCAGGTAGAATGAAAGAAAAATAAATACCTATCCATTTACTTGACAGTTCTGGTAAGTGTAGTGCGTAGTAATGTATTAATATTACGTGAATAATGAAGAAATACAGGTAGATGACAAGCATAAGGTGATGAAGTGGAGAGAAATTAAATGTATTAGAGTAGAAAAAAATTAATTATTTACCAGAGATATTTAAGTGTCCTCTGAATGAAGAATTCATTAGGATTAACTTGAGTCCCTGTAGAAAAATGCTCTACTTTGAAAATCAATCGGCCTTTTTGCACTTATATAACTTTATCCTGAGTCAGTATACCGTATGTACCCAAACTGGAAGAACCTTCAAGATTTACTGAGGCACATGCAACCCTGCCATCATGATTTTTACTCGTATAACATGTTTCACCATCTTTCTGGCCCATATAACAAAGACAAAAGGAGTTCCACAATTGAGGCACAGAAGGAGAGAGAAATATGATATACTTCGGGTGTAACACCAGGCGAGAAATGTCATGTAACGCATCAAGTAGTAAACGATGAATGAATATAGGCATCTGCGATTAAGCATTTAAGTGATGAGAATATGTAACAGTCATACATTCCGCATAGATACACTTTCATTGCGCTCCATCCATGCATCTTTGAGAAACAGAATATGTATCTTGTATCGCTTGGATGTCGTTATCTCTACCGGAATACATTCTAAAAGCAATGCGAGCTTATGTGAAACAAAGTTCACATTCAATATGGAAATAAAACCAAACGACCACGCCAAAAACGTTTATCTATAACGATGTTCAAAAGTTGGAAAGGCACATAAATCACACATTTCATGTCAGTGTGGTTTCTTAATAATAAAAAGAGAAAACATTTGTTTGAAGAACGCAGCTTTGTTACGATCCAAACCAGTAGACCCGCGGTCCCTTGTAAATAATATTGTATATGTTGATGTTGGTATAATTAATTTAGCCATTATCTCAAATTTCCTCAAAGTGATTAATTTCGATGAACTAATCACTTTATCTAGATATTATACATAATATTTAACTAAATGTAGTCAATGTTATTTTCTTTAAAATAGTTTCATAAATTAATCACTCTTTCTAGTCATTATCCGTATTTGCGGATGTGAGTTGGTCAAAAAAATAATTCATTTTTTGGTGAGTTGAAAAGTGGGGTTATCCGAAGCCATCGACGCCGAGGGCAGCGCTATCGGGTAGTCTCTTGTTCGCGCAAACGGGTAGAAACACACCTGCGATGTTTCATGCTCACCCACGCCTGCACTCACCCCATTGTGCACGCGCCCTTGAAAGAGTTTGTGCGGAGCGGGCGCCCTCTCAGGCACTCAAAACTTACGCAAAGAAATATGCTCTCGACGCACGCGGCCTCCAGCCCTGCGAAGAAGAAGGCACTTACTCCCAACGCCGCAACAGGCCTGCCAACCCCCTTCCCCCACGCCCTGACGCGTGGGAGGCTGAGAATGATGGGTCTCTGCGGCTTCGGTGATGTAACTGTTAGCGTGTTTGGGTAGTTATATCCAAGTTTGCGAGTTCAAAACTCTATCGAAACCGTGGATTTTTAAGAGCGAAAAATTCTTCAAACGCCTTTATTTGGAGAGAAAGTACAGTCGTCTGTCAAATGTTGTAGATTTGCTGCTGATGTAAAAGGTCCTCAAGCCTAATGGCAGTCTGATCTGAATTTAAATAGCCTACTTCGTCGCCCGAGTAATACCTTTATTCCCGCCAGATGGTGGTAGAAGCGTAGTCGGAAAGACAAGCAAACATCATGACCTGCGTCTCAGCACGTAAAATAAGGCATCATTGAATTGAATTGAAATTGAAAAATATCTTGGTGTCCCAACCTATAACGAGTGCTATTCAACGTCCAATGTAGAGATTAAGACCAAGCCCATTCCTCTTCTCTCTCTGAAGCGCAGGTCGACAGCTCTGGCTCCCTAGTGGTTGAGTGGAGGGCGGTTTGCGAAATTTCGGTGTCGACTGTCGTGGAGCTGTAAGACATACATAGCATGGTGGAAATACATGGGTGAGTTCCTCCGGTGCACCGATTTTTTTCATTTTGCACAGCACCAGTTTGCGTCGGGAATCACTTGACCAAATCACAGGCTCTTCGTTTGAAAATCCAGACCAGTCGCTGGCCGCCATGTTGCATGGAGAGCGAATAGTGTTGAGAAACTTTTTTAAAGTGGTACAAAATGACAAAGGTAACCAACCAAAAATCACACGATGGAGGTGTATAAGATGCAATGTTTAAAAGAAATGCTTCATAAAACTGTTCCAAGGTATTGGGAGGTGATAATTTTGGTATCCGGCTGCATTTAAAATTCCCGCTAATATTGTGTGGCAAACTGGTTTCGGAAGTTCATTCGCTGAAGTCGGATACAATGCGCAAGAGCCGCTTCCTCTGATACAGAGGCCAAAGCTACGGCGTCCGCTATCGAAAGAGCAACGCCCTGTAAACTTAATGGCACTTCTTGTCCCTATTCCCTCATGTTTATCAATTACAATACTTTGTTTCTATCTTCAATGACTTCCGAGATATGCAGCTTCTTTGATGTTTTGTCAAGCTTGCCATCCCCCACTTTAATTTTACCAAATACGTTCTCCTGTATTCGTACTAGTACCGTAGAGGCGAATTTTTCGTTACGTTTTATAATGATATGTCCAAACGTACTGCAGATATTGGAATTTTTTAAGCAATCTTTCCTCTATTCCAAACGGTGGGTGAGAAGTCCCCCCTATCTGTTTTGTATATCACCACTCGCGTTGCGGAAAGGCTCTCTTTTGATGCGATGAAGTATTTTGAGACCTTGGATTAAACGTTCTGTAGATTCAGTCTGATTTCTAGTTATTTCATATTTAATTTATATTCCTTTACTTGACGCAATGCGTTTCGCTCACGGCGTGTTAAAAATAGAACACGCAACACGGGCGGGAGTTGATTCCCGCACTCGTCTCTTTATTTGAGGAGCAACACTGGACGACAAACTCGACTCATGCGTGAATCACCGGTTTTGCGCCATTGTTACGTAAACTATTATTTTACTCTAGTATATTCAGATGTTACATTTCAGACAATGTTACATGTTTCAAACGAATTTTACCTTGCCTTCAGTGCTCTCCCAAAAAATGTCTGCGTAACTTCTCTTGACCAATAGATTTGTGAGTAATGTGTGGGAAATGTGGGAAGAGTGAGGGTATGAGTTACAAAGTCAGCAACTAGAGTTTTTGAAGTAATGTCAACCTCTGGAAAATCATATTAAAAATTGCTACTGATGCAGCCAGGTCGAAAAATAATTCAATTCCAAGATTTGTCCTCTGTACATTCAGATTCTCTCCATTAAAGCTTAAGTTTTTTGCCCATTCGTCTTTGATGAAACCTTCTATCTCAGATTCATATTTAAAATTCCCCCTTACACTTTGTAATGGATGACTGGTTAATTTTTTGACTTAGGAAGCAGACTGACTTGTTTGCCAGGCATGACGAATCTTATTTTATTATAATGAATTTATTCTCATCAACTATGTCTTTCTAAATAGTAACTATGAAGACAAACATTTTTAATAACATAAAATGCTCTAAATAAACCTTCCATTCGAAGATCTGTGGAAAGTTGATGAAAAATAGTACGTAAAAAATGTTACATAGAGTATGATAAACTGATTTTCTTGAATGTTACCATCCTTTACTGACTATTTCTGAGGACTGTAAAGGTTCATTAGGTCTTCGTGTCTTTATTCTACGTATTGTAGAAATATCTGCTCCACTTTTCACAGAATCTCGATCTAAAGCGTTACAATTAAGTACGTTAATTAATTAATTACAATCAAAACCTCGTTCTTCTTTCACATTGTTCTTTCCAATTCACACTAATTTATAATTTTCTAAATAGTTTTGCATTTGCCGCCACTATACGTCCTGTTAACTTTCTCAGAAGGTTGAGATGACTCTTGTGTAGGATCTGGATCTGCCACAGCCATTTCTGTAGGTATTATCGAGAGAAAATGGGGACGCGTCTTTGAAAGCCAGTTGCTCGTTTCGCACCAACGAAGTTTCTACGTTTGGAAAGTTGTTATCAGTGTTCATTGCGAGCTTTTGCCTTCAATTGGTCTCTACGCTGGGGAGGGGGAAGGTAGGTCATCGGCGTAGAAAAGTAGCGGTTATTAACGTGGTACTAAACATGGCTGTTAAACATGCACCACTTCCGTAGCTGCTATTGACACTCACCATTATCTCACAGCCTTATTATTGATCCATCACCATTATCTCACAGCCCCTTTCTGAATGGTTTGTCTGTTTTGCACTAGCAACAATTGAAAGGCAGTTGGGATGGGTTCCGGTTCTGCATTTACGTGTGGTTTAGCCTGCACCATTGTTGTGCTACAAGTTAACAAGTTAAACTGTTTCAATAAGTTGCAGTTGATTGGCAATGGTAACGGTAGCGGTGGACGAATTTGAGCGGTGCAGTTGGTGGCGTGATTCGGTGATAAAAGTTTGACTGCTTTGATAAAAAATTATTTTAATTACACTCTCTCTACTGCCAGATAAGGACGGGATCATTAAGTCTCGAGAGTAATCCTGACACTTTATTCTAGTTGTAGTACTGATTCTTGAAGATTGAAATGTTATCCGTAATATTTCACAATACGCTTCTTAAATTCATTTAAAAAATACTTTTGCGATAATCAACAATTGTAAATTGAGGTAGATATGTTATAAGAGTACTATTCAATTTTGCTTTTGTTTCTTGCTGACATAAACTGTATAATTGTATAAGAAAAACGACGGCTAGTCGGCAACTCTCGTAAGGTTCCAAATAAAGTTGTAAATATCTCTAGCGGACGAATTCGGTGCTGCGAGAACGATTGCATCAATCGGTAGCATAATTGCTGAGCTCAAGAATTTAACTAGTTGTCAAACGGGTTAAAAAGGAAAGAATAACTATGGCGCTGACGCTACAGACAGAAAAGCAACTAATCAACTGATTCTGTGAATTACCCTGTTTGTTGTAATTGGGGTTAAAATTCTAGAAATTTGAGTAAACAATAAACGGTTTAAAGAAGTACAATTCACGTACCATATTTCAAATAAAAATGGGCTTGAATACAATTTTCTCCTTATCTGGTTATCGCCTTTTATTCACACATCTCTATAAAATATAATTCAAACGTTCAGGTAAATTTATTGGGACATCGCATTACAAACTGGAGGTATTCTTCCTTTACACAGAAAATGCAATTCCTGTAAATCAATAGCAACAAACTCTGAACTCGTTGAATTTAAAATAGTGCTCATTAAAGTCGCAATGAAAAAGAATGGTAAAAACGACTTTTATTCACCATTACGTGATCGTTTCAGAAGTGATATATGAGGATTCCTTTGTACTCGAACTTCACATATAAATATAGATTCTGCCAGAGTTTTCATACCTATAATAAAGGAGGATAGGTTTTATTACCAAAACGTATAAAATGATTCTTAAAAGCTATATTGTAGAGAGGAACCACGGAGAATCGTCTCTGGACGCGTCTAGCAGTAATCGTTTATTGCGATCGGTTAGCAGAACCTCTTCATGCAATTCACTAGTACATTGCGCCAGCAAACTACCAGCATAGGTGTCATTTTGCCTGAAACGTGGACTTCAGAGTAAATACGCATACTTTTATGACGGATAACAAAACATAGTGGCGTGCTTTATAACTCGAGCATTTTCACAGTTTCAGTCATTGTACTCTTCTGGTTTCTATTGCCGTAAAGGAAGACAACCTTAACAGGCGGCCGAATGAGGAATACTTAGGAAGACGGCCATCCTTGTTGGAATGAGTATTTTGCTAACTGATGATCAGTCAATATATTGGCTGAGTTATTTCAAATACAGTATTATCATTGCCTCTCCAGCATCTCTGACTGGGAGGTCCTAGGATTTAATTCTTTACGTTAGCGAATTCTCTACTCTAGCTATATTGCTAGGTCGAATTGAAGACCTCGGGGCAATAATATGCTATGCCACTTCGTAAGTTTTGAGAAAAAAGGCAAGTAAAGGTTTAGACATTGTTTTCTACACAATGGGATAAAGAACATTAATTTATGAATTACACTGCCATCTTGCGGCGAATCTTAAAAATAAAAATCCCACATCTAGATACGTACATCTACGGGGCGTCGAAATACACAAGTATTTCAATTTGATCAGAAATGGGGCGTAGCACGTTATTGCCCCAAGGTCTTCAATTCAGCCTCCGACTGCAGGAGAATTCTCACGACCGGCTGCTATAATTGCTAGTTTGCAATGTTTTCTCCGACTAAAACAAGGCGAATGCCATGTCAGCATTATCGTAAACAACTGGCCACGGACCGCGCGTAATCTTTCCGTCCTCGAACCGTCCTCTTATGTGTAAATATTTACACAACCACATCACATGTCGGAAGCCTAGACCTGCCGCCCGCTGGAGAAGATATTGTAACGTCGCCACATGCCAGCAATATTTTCAAACGGCTGGGCACGCAGACTGCCGACACATGGGACGGACAAAGCCACTGGAAAGTGGAAACTTCCGTGCCCCCTGTGACGCAAGTGGAGTCGGCAGGAGCACCGGACCCCCAG
Organism: Acheta domesticus; assembly: GCA_031308135.1. Classification (NCBI taxonomy): domain Eukaryota; kingdom Metazoa; phylum Arthropoda; class Insecta; order Orthoptera; family Gryllidae; genus Acheta; species Acheta domesticus. The sequence continues at coordinate 16,134,811 of JAHLJT010003656.1, forward strand.
TGGGTAACATGTGATCCTGCGGCCTTTTAGAGGGCTGCAGGCGATCACGTGACCGTCAAAATAAGTTAACAGAGGCAGTAGCAGAAGGCAGTTGGTATTCAGAACACCTCGTGAGCAGACGTGTATGCTCGCCCGAGACGGGAGTGTAGTCCTTGAGACACGGCGTGTGCGAAACACGGGTGTTGGTGCCACCAACGCGGTAAAGCGACAAGGTGGGGGATGTACTAGCCCTAGGGACGGGGACCAGGCGCGTGGGAGTCACGGAGGTACTGGCGAACATAACCCCTGAGCTGTACATTTGTAAATAATGTTAAGAAACAGATTTGTACATAGAGTTCGTGTCAGTGTTATCATTTCGCTACCACCACGCCACAATATCTCGAGGGAAGAATACCAAAAAAACGGTCTGAATGTCGGTGCCATGGCCCGTTCTAATGGGGAAGGAACACAGCCTCCTCCCGGGATGTATATTGGACTACACTTAAGGGACTAATAACCATATCCTTCGAGGCACCCGAGGACACAACATTAACGTGCGACCGTAGGGTAAGTTTGATTCTTTAGTAAATCCAGGCGCGTCAACTGCTGTCATTAGAACCGTACGTGTAGTGCATGCTTTTATGAGGTGTGCGAGGTGGCTGTGATCTTCCCCCGCTTGATGACGAGATCTGGGGCTATTCTACACGTCAGATTGTGGGTTTTTTCCTAACCAGGTATTTTCATCCAGCGGGATATCGCCCCAACCGAGACAAGCTCAAACCTCCCGACTGGTCTTCCGGAATGTGTGGCAGGAGCATGGATATGTGGAGTCCACGTAAGTAAAAGTGTAAGTAAGGGGTGAAGTTTGAACAAGGAAGAGGAAGGGGAGATCGCACGGCGGTCGGTGACCCGTTTATTAGGGTACTTATTCTACATTCACTTGGTGTTGATCGGAGAAACCACCGACCAGAGCAGCCGGTCGCGAGGATTCTCCTCCAGTCAGCGGCTGAACTCGACCTAGCTATGAAGCCAATGTCGAATATCCTGTCACCGTCGGAAATGGAACTGTAGGACCTCCCGGCCAGAGGCACCGCAGCTCTGCTCTGCGCCACCTGACGCTGCTCGCTGTTCTCTGCTCTCGGTGTATGTGCGTGTGTGTTTGTGTGAGGGGGGCGTGTGTGAGAGGAGTTGGCGGGGATTTGACGCTGGTGTTGATCGGAGAAACCACGCAACCGATCAGATCAGCCGGTCGCTAGAATTCTTCTCCAGTCAGCGGCTGACCTTGACCTAGCTGGTGTCGAAAATCCTGCCATCGTCGGAATTGGAACCCTAGGACCTCCCGGTCAGAGACAGTGCAGCTCTGCTCTGCGCCAAAAGGCCTGCTCGCAGCGCGCGGGATGTCTGTGTGTGTACGCACCGGGAGGAGTTGGCGGTGGAGTTGACGCTGGTGTTGGAGCGCGAGCGGCGGTCGACGAGGGCGTCGCCGCAGTTGACGACGCCGCCCTTGGTGGTGATGCTGAAGGTGCGCAGGCGGTACAGCTCGTCGCCGCGCCGCGGGTTGAACGCCTGCTCGGGCAGCGAGCACACGCGCGGCCGCACGTGATCCGGCACTGCAACACCACCGAAGAACGCAACCAATGAAACATACATAGAACCAACAAACATACACAGGTAAAAAAGAAAAAAATATTTAAACTGCAATTGGGTATAACCCCGTGGCAGCTAATTACAAAAACATAAAAATACACAGTCTCTCAGTAACATATAATATGAATACCAATAATAATAACAATAATAATCTCTCTACATAAAAATCAATTGCTGTTCGTTTTGCTAAAACCCGAGAACGGCTGGACCGACTTGGCTAATTTTTGGAAAGGTATTGCCTTTTTGCAGTTGAATGGTATCGCGGTTTTGCAATTGAATTGTATCGCAGTTTTGCAGTTGGGCGGTGTCGCGGTTTCGCAAGTTGAACGGTATCGCAGTTTGGTAATTGAACGGTGTTGCGGTTTTGCAGTTGAATGGTAACACAGTTTTCGGTTGAGCGGTACAGCGTTTTTGCAGTTGAAGAGCATCCCGGTTTAGCAGTTGAATAGTATAGTGTTTTTGCAGTTGAATGGTATCGCACTTTTTGCAGACGAGACCAGTTTTGTAGTTGGAGTTAAATAGTATCGCGGTTTTATATAGGGAGAGTATCGCAATTTTGCAGTTGAACAGTATCCCAGCTTTTGCAGTTTAATGGTGCAACAGTTAAACCAGTTTAGTATAGCACTGCCTTCCCAAGAAAAACGCAGTATCTACACAAAACTGAGTTTTGAGAAAAATAGAGCTGACTTTGACAAGCTGTCCTTACGGTAAACGTAACAATATGTGTAGTTGAATTGGATTTTAAAATATTATTTTATAAAAATTATATCAGATTTTTTCATTCTTGATATAAAAACTAGTAGTGCTACAGAATGGCACAGACTTTACCGTATTAGTTTTCTATTTCCTTTGGTCTTCGCTAGCTATTCGGTATTGCCACAAACTTTTTCTTGCCAGCTGTCATCTATCACCACCAAAAGTACATTTTTTTTGTCATTTTCTTAATTTTTCGGTTTCCTATTGGTAGAAGGGAAACATTAATTTTAGAATATTAAAGAACACAAAAACCTAGTCTTAAATGGCAATATTCTTTTAAAAATTATGTGCCGGTTAAGAGAAAATGGCGTTTTAGCGCTACTAAAAATGTGAAAATTGAAGCTCATTTTCACAAAAAAATTTTGAGTTTTCAAAATACTTTATTTGAAGTTATTTAAAGCACTTACACTCACAAATATAATAATGTTTACTAATTGCTGGTAATGTGCATATTAAAGATGTGAGAGAGCTTTCAAAAAAATTACAATTATGTAATTTTTGAAAAAACAAAAAAATTACTCAAAATAAACTTAACGACATATTAAAGAGAGTAATTAGCACCATCCGTTACAAAAGCTTGAAGAAAACATTAGCAGCCATATATGAGAAAATATCGCTTGAGCGTTTCTGAATATGCGAAATTTTGAGCTACTTTTCACAGAAAACGGTTGTGTTTCTGAGAAACTTTACTTGACATTATTTAAAGCACATGTACTCGTAAATATAATAATGCGAAAAATTCGCCGCTAATGTAAATATTATCGACGTGAGAAACATGTAAAAAAATTTACATTTTTGTAATTTTTGAATAAACCAACCGATAGAGCAATATGGCTTTTATGTCATCTGATAAGTATACATGTACCACTATCACTACCAAAAGTTGAAAGGAAAAAGTTGGAGCCATTTTTGAGAAAATCTTGTTTTCGTAATTTTTTAAAATTGCACATATTGCACGCCATATTGCACGAAAACTACTAAAAATTTTGAAAACCATTTACAGTATCTTTGTGAAAGAACTCAATATGCAGAACAAATTTTATAGGAAGAAAAAATCTCTATCTTCAATTTTGTAGTTGGAGAAAGACACCGAAAAAAAATCAAACTTTCACAATTTTAGAAAATTCAGAGTTATCCGTGAAAATCGGACCTATGCCATATGTGTATAGGTCATATGCCATATGTATAAGTGTATTTTACTCTATTCATGCAAGAAATTTAAAGAAAAAATTTGGAGCCGTTTCTAGAAAATCTTAAAAATTCCCGGGGGGCTTCATATAAAGTACCCCCGAATTTTCAAGAATCTTTTTTAAAATCTCAAAGCTTCGACTAGAATCAGATCGACCGGGGAATATCCATTTTGGAAGAAATCGTATGTATGGTTTAGGCGCTAGCAGTGTTCACAGACGGACAAACAGACGGACGTTTTCCTTTCAATTGGTTTCTCGGTATCAAGGACCTAGAAAACAGGGTTTCTGGATACACCACGTGTTAGGGGATTTTTTTCTTAATTTAGCAACTGGTTTTATCCATTTTTTTCGTTTTCACGGCCCGGCAATTAATTTTTTTCCGCCGAAAACTGGCCATTTTTTCGCGCAGCATTACATAACTTTCCCTATACTACGTATATCACTCCGTGTATACGTACGTATACGGGAAAGTAATAAAGCAATTACTGCGTTTCGGCTAAGCATTATTAGCATCTATCTATCAACTAGATGACCCAGTCAATTCAGTCAACTTCGTATCCCCTACATGCATACACACATACACACACACACACACACACACACACTCATTATAAATAATTTTTTTCGGTCAGTACCGTTTTTGGCCTATGACTATTAAATGTGGTGATTATAATTCAAATGAATATAATATCTTCATCAATATTAAATACAACACAGTTACAATACATTTCATTAATTTAAAGCTTTCTGATGAACTATATTTTTTGTCATTTTTTGTGGTGCGTAAATATACGAAGATGACGGTTTTCCGACGCGTGAACAAATGACGTATAATTGTTTATGTGGGAAACAGGGAAACTCTAAGATGATTCAGCACACTTCTAACGAGTGGCCTTGCGATTTATTTATGGTCATAGCAAAAGCAGACGCACCGGAAATTGAAGATGCTTAAACTTGAATGGTAAATCCGTTGAAATCATTGGTATATGCGAGATCAACACATCCTTTCCTTTGTGTTTTCCCTTAATGATCGTTGACCTCGATGACCTTATTCGTTAACTTTTTTCACAGCCACTCTCGGTCTATTGCATATTCTGAACCATTTAAAATGGATTGATCCCATGATTAATCTAATTACCTGTTATTTCATTAATCATTTTGATATTAAAATGGTATCCGTCTTCCCCTTGCCAGAAGATTAAGAGAAAAAAACTTCTATAATCTAACTCCGCACTGAACTATCCGTACTATGAGTGGATGCACCTTTCAAATGGTAAAAGAATAAGAGAAACACCGGAACACACCTGGAAGGAAAAAATACTATAAATTTGACAAGAAAAAAATTGCATGAGATAGAATGGGAAGATAGAAATAGATGGAAAATCAATATTAAAAAGTTCCTTTAATAGATATCGCCATTATGGGTAGATTTATAAGCTGATGTGTTTGGAAACACGGGTACCGGAAAATGAATTTTGTACGCAAGAAATCGTAAATAAATATATAAAATAAGTGGATGTAAATATGTTTTTTTCGTTTCATTTGTTTTGGCTTTTTCTTCCTGAGTCTTTTTCCAGCTTCAGGATATAAATATTTCGGCTATCCGCGCCGGGTAACCCCTATGTCCCTCATGGGATGACATTAACATTTGCACTAAACGCCAACACTCTTTCTGGCGCCTCGGTCTGCAGTCAGCGGACTCCGAAGGGCTTCGGCGTCAACACACATACATGAAAGACAAGGGAAAAACAATTCCCACAGGAACTCTCCCAATGGGACTCGAGCCCGCGCTGGGTAGCTGGGTAGGCACACGCTCTAACCACCTCGGCTCTCCAGATCGTTAATTTTTAAGATTTAATGATAAAATATCTACTCGCGTTTAGAAAATCGTGAATGAATACGGAACATTGATAAAATCCCGGGATACGAATATTTAAGAAAGATTATGTAGAGTCTACAGTGAGTAAATTTGGGAAATAAGTAATGACATTTGAAGGGGAAGAATTTCTGGCAACCTGTTTTGTTATGAAACGCATATACATTCTTACTGTTCGTTTATTTCGATTAGGGCAAGTCCGTCGTTCTCTCCTGACAGTGAGGTGCAGACTAGCATTTCGAGCCGTAAGACAATGAATGAAGCTCTCAAAAAGAATAAATAACTCCTAATGAATATCTATTTTGTTTATTTGACAATATTTTCCACTCTATTTTTCCCTGTTTCGATTTTAGAGGAAGATCCATTTCCTTCTACCTTGTTTAATATAAATCCCAATATAGACGTGAGGGTGTGAAATGAAGGAGAGAGCTTAGTTGCCTTCTCTTGAGGGAAATCCTTGTCTCCTACTGAAAAAGTATTAAGTTGAAAGTATTGAGTAACTATTTCAAATATAGGCGTTCATTTATGATTTAGATGATTTGAAATGATAAAATCAAGAACTCTAAACCAAGGAAACTGAAAAAGAAATCTTTCTTAATATAGGTGTTAAAGTTTATTCGCACTGTAGCTCGAAGGCGAAGATGGTCTTCGTTTGACACGCCAAGTTTCCAATTGCTTCCCACTCTTTCTCGAGTTTTCAACACTCCCATCTGAAAAGAACTGGCAATTTGCGATATGGTGAAAAGTGTCGATTAGAGCCGGAGAAAACGCATTCTATTAGCGATGAAATGCAATACTTTTATGAATGGAAATATTAGCTATGTTCGTTATATATAATATAAGAACAATTTTATATTAAGTAAGGTTCATATTTTTATTTCTGTTGATGTGATATAATTTGTATGTGTTATTAGCAGTGTAACAATGTTCCAGGCAAAAGAAAACAAAATGGTTCATGAGAATTAAATAATTTTCGGGGAAAGACCATTTTCAAAACTATATAAAACGGGTGTTTTGTTATTGCTACGCTTAATATTTTATGTAATATTCGTTAATTTATTAATTCTTGAGATTCTGTAAGGCAAGATTGTCGACTCACACGAAAAATATAAATTTTGCTATTAACGGCGGAAATGAGTCAGTAGACGAACGAATACAGATTTATAAGCTAGAAATTAAATGAATATATTAAAAATAAAAAAGAAATTGTAATTCAGTTCGGTTTGCAACACGTTGTTATATCTAGAAAATTCAAAATATGCTCTTTCTTTTTACTCAAGTGATTATTTTTTTCAACGGATACAAGGAACTAGAGGTCTGCATTCTCCACGATTTTTACCGACCAGCGCTCGCTCGCCTCTCTTCTCTTGAGACCACGCGCTCGACTGTCCTTCGCAGCCGGTTGCGGACTCCCGGGAGCCGGCGGCCGACCGAGACTCGGCCGGTTGTCTTGCAACCGGCGGACTCCGTTCAGGCGAACTGCGCCACGTAACAATCGGCCGACACGTCGGAGTAAATATCTAATGCCAAGTTTCAGGAAAAGGAAGGAGTATTGAATGGTTTTTAAAATAAATGACCAATCATTTCGTTTTTTTTCAAAATTTAATATATAGAGGAATTTTAATATTAATTTTCAAATAATAAATTTTAATATAAAAAAAGAATAAAAAGCTTTAAAAATCGACTCCTCGGACGCACTGGAGAACCTCAAGTGGATCTATTGCATTTTTGTCTGTGACTTCAAAGAAAAGGCACTCAAAAGTTTTAGAGATAAATTCCGTTCTTTCTAATGACTAGGTATCGGATGTTTCGGAAATTGCCTATTTTATTCTAATAAACAGAAAATTATTAATTTTCCTTCATTTTATATGGTGCAATATGGAGCAAATACAAATGCTCTGCTAAATTTAGATGCAAGTGCAATGAAATATATTAGTACCTTTCCCTTTCAATTTTGTATTTTTATCGTCTTTTTCCAAATATTTTTGTTGTTGGTGTTGTAATTTTCAGGCATCTGAGACGCAGGTCTTAGTTTCTTAACCCGGCAGTAGGCGCGCGGGGTGCCTCAGTCACCCCCGCATTGTTTTGAGCTCATTGTACTTTTAGTTTTATTTATAATCTTGCGAGCTTCTCAAAACCTTTCGAGGAAAGCTTTGTGCATACATTTCGACCCTTCTCTTTCAACTGCTTCCTGTCATTTCCTGGAAATTTCGTCGCAAAGGCGATGGCGCGCTGCGTGGGAGCCACCGAGTCACCTCGCACAACCTTTGTTATCGCTTCCTGCCACGCTGTTCACAGTAGTTCACCCAAAGGAAGGGGGTCTCGTGGAGCTTCAATACTACTCCACAGAAGTCAATGATCCACAATTTCAGCTTTTACGATTTTTTAATTAGAATTAATCGCTTATCTTGTATTGAAACGAAAAATAATGGAGTAATTGAAAAACATTGTACTCTTACATATAAAAGTTTATATGCATGATTTCGTGTATACATACTTTTGACGAATTTAAAATAATGTTAAACGTGTGTATATAATAGTAAATAATGTATTTTGAATTATTGAGTTGAATAGGCTGATGTGCTGTGACCGCTGTTGTTTGGCCGCCGACTGAGTCGACAAATTCAGCGACTTACATAAACTATTTCACAATAAATTAGTACGCCCAATGACGACAAGACGTTCTGACGCAAGGAAAATAGTACCTACCTCATTTTTGTTTAGCATATGCGTTTTTCTTATTTACTCGAGAAATTATGACCAAATATTCATTGTATTTAATAAATATGCCTTATATTCGGGTTTGTAAGAAACTTAAATGTCATTACAATTGGTACGCAACGAATCAATCTTACCTTGAGCACTATAAATATATAAAAAAATATCAAAATTATGCAATAAAGATTTAAATTTATTTTCAGAGTCTTTGTTTGCCTTAATTCTTTCAAAAACTTGTCTCTATCAAATTATTTCCAGTCAATCGATAAATTGTTACTTTTCAACAAATTAATCGTTTAATTGAAATTGTGTTTTCTTTCGATTACAATGAATTAAAAGAGTTGCGATTACTACATGCGGCGACTTTATATCCCGTACATGGATTTAGGGGCGAAGCTATCGTGCAGTCCGGCGCCGGTCGAGTGGTCGTGTGGCCGAGCGGCCGAGCGGCCGAGCGGCCGAGCGCTCGGGCGCTCGGCGACTCCCGGGTCTCGGCGGGAGCCGCAAGGCGGCCGGTCGGAATGTCCGTTAAACAGCCATCTCTTCCCCCCCGAGCAAGGTCCCCCACCCTTCGCCGAGCGTCGGCGCGGAGCCCGAGAGTCTCGAGCGGTTGTTTTTGCCTGATTGCAGAGCTCTACAAGGAACGTCTCACCTATAAGCCTACTACCTATGGAATTACGCGTATAAAATTGTTTGAGAACTCTTAGTTTAGATTATTGTGTACTCTTAAGATCTTAGAAACTTTCTAGCATAGGATTTGGTTAACGAAGTACGAATATTAGAACAGACACTTCATCCATTCTGCATATTTAGAATTTAAAAAATTATGTTCTAAGCAGCATGATAATTATATTCAAGTTCATTTTCATTCTTTGACATTCAAGTTTATGTGCATCTACATAAAACGAAGCTCGCTGTACTAGATACAATAAAAAAGAAACATATTTTAAAAAGTTTCACACTTTCAACATTTGAACTACTATCGCCTTTATTTTCACGCTGTCACTTTATAACAACAAATGTTAAAAGTACTGCACCGCATCATAGCAACGTAAACAGATCAGGGCATTGCGATAGCAATCAAAAGGAGCGCCCAGCATCGTTTTACGCCGCTTTGCCAAAGCGTCGGTTTACACGAGCCTTTGATGCGAGAGCTACCTTGGCTGTGGAAAATTGGATTTCCTGGACACCGGTTCATAACACACGCCCCGCCCCACAAACACACCGACAGCTGCTGTTGCGCGGCGATTAACAAGGGAAGCAGAAGCCCTCGGCGACTGAGCGTGGCGAGACAGGGCGCTGCCACCATCTCCGCAGAGCTCAGTTAATTCGATGGAGATTCTGGGCGACTGCCCACTTAACAAAAAGCCCAGGTTTTAATTTAGGGATTAATTAGTGTTTCCGGTTGCGTCAACTGCAAAGGTCATTAGTCCTGTAAGTGTAAGAGTAATTAAGCGTTAGTCCCGCACGTTTTTATCCCAGGATGTGACGGTGATCTTCCCCCTCTGGACCTACAGGTTGGCAGGTTTTTTCCCAACCAGATATCCACCACCAACGGGGCACCACCCCAGCCACGACAAGCTCTAATTTCCCGCCAGGTCTCCCGACAGGTTGTTGTGCATGTAATAGTAACTGTAAGTAAGGGGGCGATGAAAGGACAAGGAAGGGGAAAGAAAGTTCGCGAATCCACGGCCCGCCGTTTGATAGGGTACTGCTCCTGCATTCGGCTGATGTTGATCGGAATATACACGGAAAACTACCGATCAGAGTAGCGGCTGAACTGGACCTAGCTGTTTAGCTACTCGAAAATCCTTTCATCTCAGGGACTCAAATTCTGGGACTTCCCGGTCAGAGGTACTGCAGTCACATTAATGATCCCTTGAGCCACGTAATCCGGTAACAAGCCCGGGAAACCTTTGCACAATCAACAGTTTCTACATGAAATCGGTCGATTGATATTGTCACTACGATGTAACATAAGTATTGATTTTTTTCCCTAATCCAATATGAGTTACATTTTTTATTTATTCAATAGGTTTACAATGCATTAATACACATTTTCCTATAACCATTAAACATACTTTATATTTTTCTATTGTTATGTTATTTTAATTAATTTCTTTCATTTTATTTTATTTTTACAATCTGAGTTTTATTTTTGTTCTTCATTGTCTTCAATATTCCCTGTATCCATGAGTTACATTGTAAGACTTAATACTTGTAAGAGTTAAAATTCTAGAAAAACCATAACACTGAGAATGTTGAAACTTCCCATAGATTCACTGAAATGTCCCATAGATTGTCGATTATCCATAGATCTTAGAAATATAAATTAAACATTTATATAATTGCTTTTTCATAGTGTGTAATAGTGTATGGTTGGGTCCTCATAAATGAAACTTCACGGGCTGGGAGGTCCTGGCTGAGACGTTTTGCTTCAGTTCAGTAATTGAATCGAGGTCTGCACACCTCGGTGTCTGCAGGAGTATTTTAGACACCTATTGATATGTTCTGATTGTTCATTTCCATCGATGAGTTTGGAGCGGATGCCAGTGCTCTACCTTAAACAACGGGCTACGGATTACGCGCAATATTATTTGCTTCCACAACCTGTTGGTCGATTGTTCTGTTGTTGTTTGATCCCCAGCCTGTTGTTAGGGACTGAGCGAGGAGGAGAAGTGAAGGGTGGGGTGGGGTGGGATGGGGTGACGCGAGGCAGAATGAAGCGGGTCGGGGTGGGAGGAGCAGAGTGAAGCACGTGGCGAGGTTGGGCGGAGCGGGACAGGGAGAGGCAGAACAGAATAGGTTCGAGCGGGTGGGCGGAACGGGGTGGAGTGGAGGGGGTAGCGATGGTAGAAGCAAAGCGGAGCGTTAGGGCACGTCGGGGCGGGAAAGGGCTAAAAAAGGCGGGGAGGGAAATGACAAAAAGGGGCGTGGCAGAGCAGGACGGGGCGGGGTAGTACAGGCCGGAGTGCGGGAAAGGGCTAAAAAGAGAGAAGCGGGGCGGGATGGAGTGGGACTGATGGGGCGGAGTGAAGTGGGGTGGGCGTAGAGGGAAAGGTGGGGCGGCTCGGAAAAGGGCGGAGTAGGCCGGGCAGAGCGTGGCAGAGCAGAGTGGAGTGGCGTGGTGAGGGGTGCAGGGGACCGGAGGGGGCGCGGGGAGGGGCTGAGGGGTTCGAGGGGTGGGGTGGTGGGCGCGAAGGGGGGCGGAATATAGTGAAAGGTGGCGGTGGGGGGTGGAGGGAGGCAGAGTTGGGTGGGGTGGGGCTGGGTGGAGCGGGGCGGAGCAGGTCGGTGCAGAGTGGAGTGGAGTGGCGCGGGGAACGGAGCGTGGCGGCACAGGGTGAGGCGGGGAGGAGCGGGGCGCAGCTTGGAGGGGCCGGAAAGGGCTAAAAAGGGAGCGGCGAGGCGGAGTGGGACGGGGAGGAACGGGGTGAGGCGGAGAAGAGTGGGGCGGGCCGAGAGGGTAAAGCGGGGTGTCGCGGGAAAGGGCGGAGCGGGGCGGGGCAGGGCAGGACGGAGCGGAGCGGGGTTGGCCGGTGTGGGTCGAGATGTCGCGGCCTAGAGCACCTGTTGCGCGACCGCGTCGCCGGACGCCCTCCGACCGCGGCGCGCTTCTCGCCGTCGCCGCTGCGGGCGAGTGGCGCTGGCGGCGGCGCGGTGATGCGCGCTTTTAAACGCAACCGGAGGGCGAGACGCCGTGCAGCAATTACGCGCTTTAGAGCGCACCGCTCCCCGCCCCGCTCTCTTTTTACGAGGGCGCGGGCGTTATGACGATCCCTCAGAGATAAGGGTGGCACGGTCGCGAATCTCCGCTCTGATTTTGAGGACATAAAATTTTGCGCTGGGAGACATAAACGAAAGGACGCTGCCTGAGGTTGCTGCTGAGATCCTTTGTTAGAAGTCCCCGTAGAGATTGCGGATTTGAATGTGAGGGAACATGATTTTCGATGTTGGGACATGGGTTATTTGAAAAGTTAAAAGCAGATTGTTTCAAAGAAAAATGAGGATTTTGTCTGCAATTGCGAAATGACATCTTAATTTGTATATCACTCTTCACCACAAATTTCACTCAATGTGTTCTTACTCGGAGAAACACTATGAGAAAGCACCGTTTACACAAGAACATCTGGCCGGAAGACAGACGGCAGGACAGTGACTCGCGAGATGTAAACATCTGGGACAGCGTGGAAGACAGTTTCTAGAACTCGGGAGTGTCCTGTCTCACTTACCGGATAGGATTCAAGTTTTGTGACAGCCAAGAAACAGTAGATACTGAAGCCACTCAACTGTAGCAGTTGTACTGCGCAGGGCAGCGCAGAAGACAGTCCTGTGAGGTCATGTGTTTCAAGTGAGTGGGAATGCGTTTTAATTAATTTGTTTTCCAAATATTGTAAGAAACGTATAAGTTTAACGTAAATACTACTATTAGTCGCTCTTGTTATACTTCTATAATTGTTATAAATAGGGAACGGAGTTTCATGTAAATGTATTCTTTTACAAGAACAATATGTTTTTATTCAATAATATAAAATTCCTATGCAAAGTTAGGTGCAAGTGTTCATTCACTCGACTGACAAATGGACGGGCGTTTCGCCGTTAACATGTTTCTTAGTATCAAATACCCAGAAAATCGTAGATTCTGATTGAAAAAAGTGTAGTAGAGATACGTACGAGAAATTAACTACGCTTTGGAACAGGATTTATTCACTTTTTTGGCATCCGGGCCAACATTATACGAGTTTCTCTGTCGCAATCTGAGAATCTCAATAAGTTCGGATTCAAGCGACTTTAGGATTCAGTAGACCTCCAAACAAACGCGAGGAGTGAGCCTAAGGATTTGAATTCCAGAAATTAAAAGTTCGTCGAATTTAATATTGAAAATAGATTAGTGCGTCCGAAGATTATCGCACGATTGATATAGGATTCACCCTACGTTTATTTACGCGAGAGAAGTCTGCCTGAAAGTCAACTACAAAAGAATTTAGCATTTGTCCCACCTCCAGTTTAAAGTTCTCATGTGCACGAAGATTCGGAGCCAAGGGAGGTTAATGTTATTCCCATCCCCGATAGACAGTTGGCTAAAGTGGTCTATGGTACAAATCACAATATGACTTTTAGATCACTTAAGATTTGACTAACATTAAAAACATCTGCCAATACTAAAATGATACTTTTACCTACAACGCCACATGACACGTAGACCAATTTAGAATATACAGATGCTCACCACCGATCAACTTTACCATAATCTGTACTGCGATTTTTCTAACTTTGCCCCTCAAGGCCCGTCTTTACGATGGAATATGTCACGCTATTTCGCAATGTTTTCAGTAGCGCCTCCAGACATCGGATGAACGCTATCGTATCAAGCAGTGCTTGTGATCATGCAACATCTAGCGGCACGACTTAGAAAGACACAAAATACAGTATGATATTCCGTCGTGGACTTAGGAGCTTGAGTGGCAGAGTTAGAAAAATCGCCCTATAGTGTGATAAAATAATGAATGAATTACATTAATTTAATTTACTAGCTCAGTTCTTTGGTTCTCATGCTCTCTATACAGAGAAGCCTGGAAGTCTGAAATTATTTATATTCCGAAGGAATTACATACAACGTGGCACAACAATAATTTTGTTTATTAAAATTGAATTTGGAAATAACAATATAAAAATTCTCTTGCTTAATTTCATGCATTAAGTTCACTGTACCAAATTGTCTGGCGTTGTGAAACGATGGCCCCGCAGTTCGTAGCCCCTTGACTTCCGCGCCGAAAATCCGTCTGATTCTTTCTTGCTGCTCACTTCTTGCACACTTGTTCCACAATTTGTCCTCCCTATTCGCGTCGATGTCCAACTTTAATAATTCAGGTTACATACGCGCCCGCTACCACCAGGATGCCAGTCAACCACCAACTCCCTTGTCCAGGGCCCCCTTCTCGCCCGTCAACAACCTTCGTTACCTAGTAACTGCGACCGTCCAGATTAAGCGCGGCGTTTGTTTTATAATATTTTGTATATTACAGCTCCGTCCGTCCAGATCAAGGCGCGGCGTTTGTTCTGTAATATTTTGTATATTACAATAGATTGTAGCGAAAATGTTGTGTAGACAACTTTAGTTCCATGCCAGCCAGTTGATTTCTGCGTGAGAATTTGGATGCGCGGAAGCAAAGGGTTCGTCCCACTTACATCTGCAAGAGAGCCTGCTCTCGCCCAGCGGTCCCGCGGCCAACGCGCGCTTCTGCGCTTCTCGGCGCGCCGTCCGCATCAGGGCCTTTTAACTCCCATATAACGAGGTGGAAACCATTACAGTGGCGCCCTCTCCTGCAGCACCTTCTTTCAGGAACTAAAACACGAACTGCTGTCCAAGATACTTCAAACGTGCGTGGCTGCTGCGTAGGTTCGCGAGGCGCAAGCAGGTGCGTAAAGTTACAAAACAATAGCGTCGATGTTTGCGCTTTCTTTGTCAGATGTATTTATTGTGAATAACTGAGCCTTAATCGCTTTAATCAGATGTTATATTATTAATCAGATATCGCCTTAATCAGCCAATTTTCGCCTTAATCAGATATCAGCCAATTTCGATGAGCGGAAGTTGGCGAGCCTAAACTGCAGCTGTTCCCGGCGACACTACCGCGTCCTACAGTAGCAAGCTCTAGCTTTGTCCCCAGTTTTGATGGAGAGTTGCAAGGCCCTGGTCCGCATTCCGAGAATCGTTGGCCGCTCTCCTCCTCAATCCACGCGCTGTTGGCGCTGCGGAGCGCCGCAGAACGCGACGCGGCGGCGCGCGGGCAGAGCAGCGCCTCGGGCGGGCGCTACGGGGCTCATCCGCTTATCTGCCCACCGCGCCGCGCCACTTCGCCCTGCCCACCACGCTACACCCGGCCACACCACACCCCGGCCCCGCCATTCACTGCTTCGCCAAGTCCTTCCCCGCCCCGCCCGGCTCTTCAACGCCACACCATGCTATTTTCTGCTTTGACAAGCCACTCCTCGCCTCGCCATCGCTACCCCACCCAACATCCCGCCACATCACTCCCCGCCACGCCATTCGCTGCCTCGCCAAGTCCTTCCCCGCCCCGCCACGCCCTTCAACACCACACCACGCCATTCCCTGCTTTGACAAGCCACGTTCCACCACCCCATCCCTACCCCACCCAACATCCCGCCACATCGCTCCCCGCCACGCCATTCGCTGCCTCGCCAAGTCCTTCCCCGCCCCGTCACGCCCTTCAACGCCACACCACGCCATTCCCTGCTTTGACAAGCCACGTCCCGCCACCCCATCCCTACCCCAACCAACATCCCGCCACATCACTCCCCGCCACGCCATTCGCTGCCTCGCCAAGTCCTTCCCCGGCCCGCCCCGCTCTTCAACGACACACCACGCCATTCCCTGCTTTGACAAGCCACGTCCCGCCACCCCATCGCTACCCCACCCTACCTCCCGCCTCACCACATGCCACGCCACCCCTCCGCCCCGCAGCAGCCTGCCACGCCACTCCCAGCCACGCCCCGCCCCGCGCTTCTCCGCGCCGCCCCGCCTGTCAGGGGATTCCGGGCGGAACGGGATGGAATGGGTGCGATAGGGTGAAACAGGAGGAAGACGATGTGACATGATGGGTGTGAGATGGGGCGAGGGGCGAGATTGAACGAGATGGTCAGGAGCGGAGACGGTCGATGCGAGAATAGGGGAGGTGGTCAGTGCATCAACTGATGTCACTGCAGTGCCTCTGACCCGGAAATCCTAGGTTCGAGTCCCGACGGCGGCAGGATTTTCGACACTAGCTTGTCAGCTAAGTCAACTTCAGTCACTGTCTGGAGGAGAATTTTAGCGGCCAGCTGCTCTGATCGGTAGTTTTCCGTGGTTTCTCCGATCAACACCAGGCGAATACCGGATCAGTACCCTAACAAATGGGCCAAGGACCGCGAGCGATTCTTCCGTCATTTTTCTTGTTCCATGTTTATCCCGTACTTATACACTAAAATGCACCACACAAACCAGAAGACCGGTCTAGAGCTTCGAGCTTGTCCCGGTTGGGGCGGTGCCCCGCTGACGGGAGATACATGCTTGGGGAAATTTCGCGTGTCCTACTCAAAAAGTAGGCATTGCCGCTGCCTGCCTCGAACGAGTCAGTTCGTCGCTCGCGCCACCAGAGGACGAAATCCTCCGTCAACCAGCGCTCCCTCAAGTCTAACCAAAAAATACGTGTTTTGCGTCACAGCAGCGGCTGCAGCAGCCTCCCCGCCCTCGCCGTCCCCGCCGCCTTTCCATTCTACGGAGAAGAGGTGCTTGCCGCCCCCAGTCTTCCCCTCCACCCCCGGCCAGGCTCCTTCGACGTTCGCCGGCTGGGGCCGGCCAAGGCAGAGAGATATCTATTGGCTTAAGGGACGGTGGCATGGCTTGGCGAGGCGAGGCACTGGACTGATCCCATGGTGAAAACTTTCACCATAAACTGAACGAGCATGCGAGTGAACTGAGGTGGCGCTCTTGGGCGAGATACCTCAGGGATTTCTATTTTTCACCATTTTTGTTTTCTAAATAATTCTTTGACTTGGCTCCGAATGAGATAGTGAAGTGAATGGCTAGAGTTTTCAAGCGTCTAGAAGCAAATGTTTAAATTGGTGTATTACTGTTTTGTTGTAAATTATTATGATATTATACGCCAGCAGCTAACAGGAGTCAAATAGCTAGTTAATTTTCAAAGTGTTACTTCATGCTTTTCGAGGTTGCTGTTATATTTGGCAATGTCCAGGTAGCAGTAAGGGCTAAAGAAAAGTAGTTACGTTTTGTGGTCAAGGCAATGTAAGGTTTCTCCTGTAAGTAAATGCTTTTTTTTGTTCACTTTGTAATTGGTGTCAGTATTCATTGCCCTTTCACTTCCTCTGCGAAGGTTCTCCCTCTTGTTAACACCCTGAATGCTAGGCAACCCTCTAGGCACAGATGTTCGGCATGACACCTCGATTGACTCAGAATGTGACCTGCACAACACATGCAGACGCTAATGGTACATGTGTAGCAGTAAAATGTGATTTATCTGTTCAATGGCGAGATGTTTCACGTTTGAGACCCCAATATACCCAAATTTTGTAATATTTATTCTAAGACAACTGTATATATACACTTAGAAATGTTGTGTAATCCTCGTAAATTTTAATACTATTGTAAACTACTGGATTTTAAACTATTTCTACAAGATTCCTAATAACAACACACATCTCATATTTTAAAATTATATATTTAAAAAGCCAGCTGTCTGTTATCACAAAAGAAAATGGCCCATTTTATACGTACTTTTTTGCATTTTTCGTTTATTTCGACCATTTTACCATTAATTTTAATGCATTTTCGCTAATTTCATCGATTTTAATATCATTTTAATGTTAATTGCTTGAAATAATATTTACGAGGTGCAACAAATGTTCTCCACAGAATTCCTGAGTATCTATATCTGGTAGCCTTGATTTCTTCGCTCAGAAGTTGTAATGTCAGCCATTGAGAGCATGTAATCTAAGGTTTCTGTGACGCCTGACAGTGCCATTGCCGGTTGAGCCAATTTCGGAATAACTAAAGGCCGAAATTTCCTGGTAGAGAACAGTCCAAACTAAAAGTTTGAGAGCTGAGTTCAGTCAGGGTATTGTCGGTGAACAAGTAGAGTGACACACATCAAACACTGTCCATTTGAAGGAATTTTAAAGTCAGCAGGGCCTTTAACGCCTAGACCAAACGCAGACTCGAGAATTTCTAAGGCTCCTGACTGGTCTTCCGACATGTTTGGCAGCGTAAACCATGCAAGTGAACGAGAAAAGCAAGGAACAAGGATGAAGAAATACTGCTCCGACGTTTGCCTGGTACCGATCGGAGAACCCACGGAAAAACAACTCATTCAGATTTGTAGGTGTTTGGTGAAAAATTCGCGATCCAGGTTCCTGAGGCCACGCCCCTCGCGCCAGGCTCGCGAACCACGCTTGCTGTGGTTTGGGTATGGAACGCTGCGTGGGTCACTACTACACATGACTTATATTCTACCTGAGTGTTCCCAGCATGTGCTCCCAGCGTGGGCACCTAAACGACCTGACCTTTACCTGCACCTCCCGCCGCCGCACAAGTACAGCAGTATTCGGATCCCGCCGGAACGCAGTTTGTTCTCTAGGAAACCTCCCCACTGAATTTCTGGCTCTAAGGCTGCCCTGCCAGCTCAGAGCTACTAGTATCCAGACTAATACCGGAGTCAAATCAATGCGTTACTCACATGCGCCGGTGCGAGTCCCTCCTCTTGACCACAGTATGGGCCACTGCCACGACGAAGCCAAGAGCCCAAGAGGGGACCACCCGAACTAAGGTTTGGGTGGCTTGGAGCCCCCATCCCGTCTCCTCACTGCCTACACCTTCAGGCTGTTGACGTGAATATCTCCAGAACCAGGGCAACCTGACAATAGATATCAGTTTCCTGCCGGACTTCTATATGTGGATTCCAGAGCATTCCGAAGGATCTCCTTCAGCCAATACTGCCCTAAGGTCGACGCGCCAAAGGCCTAACTGATGGGTTACCTGGCAGAGCCCGGCAACCAAGAGGCCTACATCGCCTCCTTACTGCCTCAATCTTGAATCTAATGACGTGAGTGCCGCCATGAAACTGAGGGTCCGGGTGGTCGTCTACAACTTTCCACCAGAAATCATGCTTACAACCACGATCCCTCCAGCGGGGGCTGTTGTATGGGAAGCATGAAAGGGACAAGACACCGGTGCACCTAGCATGCCATCGCTTTGCAGCGTCGTGAAGGAATGAGTGCGAGCGGCCCTGACCAGGCCGAGTAGACCGGTCGCCTTTATTACGCACATAGGACGACTTCTTTAGAACAGTTGCGCGAGATATAGGACGCCGCTGGGACGGGACGCGGCACGCAGAAGAGCAACTCTTGAAGTTCGCAAACAAGCGCGTACATCTGCACAGTTTAATCTAGGAGCTAAGTTCCTAGACGGGAAGTCATAAGCACCGCGGCTCATTATTCGCTTGCGCCTTTACAGTACAGTGCTGCAGGGAGAACGTTGCCAAAAAGATACACGAAAACTAAAAAGCACATTATTATGTCTTTTTACGATTGAGAAATTAATACTGGGAGACCCAGAAATGTCGACTTTTGAGGGAAAATAACATAAAAGTTATAGACAGATTATGACACAAGCTACGGGACACGTTTGTCAATTTTATGATTTACAAATGTAATCGATTTGCAGTACAAATTTTAAGATATATGATTTAATGACATTGCAATTAATTCAAATTATAACGTACAATTGTACAATTGTACAATTTGTTTTATTTTTCTTTCTCGTAATTAATTGTGACTAATCATTGTTTACAAGTAATTAAAATACATACATTACAAATAATACAGAACAAGTTCGTGAGAAACATAGTAAAATGACCCATATTTATTTTCGAACAAATTTATAAAGAACTGCAAAGCGTATAATAGCACAAATTTATTCCTTTTATTTTCTGTCGAACACCTTAAGTTATACTGCGATTTTTGTAGGAAGAGCTCTCAAGATAACTCAAATTCCATCTTCGCGATGGAATATGTCACGGCATTTCGTATCATTCACAGTCGTTCCGCTAGATTTCGCACGATCGCGACCGTATGAAGCAGTGCTTGCGATCATGCGACTTCTACCGGCAAGACCGAGAAAAGACGCGAAATGCCGTGACATATTCCATCGCGAAGATGGGATTTGAGTTATCTTCAGAGCTCTTCCTACAAAAATCGCAGTATACGCCTTGTACGCATACCATTAAATTAGAAAAAACAGAAAGTAAACAGTTACGTCAATCATGCTACCCTCAAAACAAGAATAGGCTTACTTGAAATAATACAATTTTAACTCACTTTAGTTTGCAGTGATTCCCTGAAGATATAATTGTCATCTGAACTGATAGGATAATTCTGCAGAATATCATTATCAAACCAATAAATATGTAGCTAAAGACAAAAAGTACCCACAACAGTGCTGTGTACACTTCAGTGGGGCATTATCATCAAATAAAAAAGTAGGAAAAGCTTGTCAACTTAACAGTATGAAATAAATTTTAAAAGTTCCTGACTCTTACACTTTTGAATCATAATTTGTTCTTTACTTTTCTGTTATATTAGTATAAGAATGAAATACCCCTGAAAACACATACCCCTAGCTCTTTTTGTTCCGCCTTAATAATGTATTCAGTTACAATTTTTGGTCGGGTATTCAATCGCTGAAGGTCATCACAGTGTAGTTGCATCCCAAACGTAAACGCAAAACCTTACCCGCTCGTGTTTGTAAAGGTTTCAAATTTTAATTTGTGAATGTAGACTTAGGTATCAATCCTAAAACAGACCTAATTAACTGGGCTCTAAATAAAAAAAGCTATTCTTTATTTATTTATTTATTTACCTACTCATATTATCACACCGAGCGAAGTGGCTCAGGGCATAGCGCGCTGACTTCGTATTCGGGAGACCTGGTTTTAATCCAGCAGCGGCCATCTTGCCCGGAGTCTTCGTGGTTTCCCTTGGTCATCCAGGCAAATGCTGGGATGATACTACTGAAAGGCCACGGCTGCGAAACTGGCGTCGGTAGCAGAGTTCGGTAACGACGTGAAGTCACGAAGGAAAAGCGAATTCGAGACATCGCTGGTTCCTGGTTGAGTGACTGACCAAGAACCCTGGGATCTAACGGACCCAGGCCAATTGCCCTTTGCGGGGCATAAAATACAAAATATAAGTATTAATCAATCTTATAGAATATTGACTCAATGCTTCATTCAAGTACGCTAAAAATCCAAACATTCTGTAAATTAATTAATGTTTCTAACCAACTGTAATACTGATTTGCTGCTGTACTACGAAGTATATTATCATAACATGTACTGACATATTTTAAACCACTGATGTAATGTAAACTGTAATGTATATGTATTAATTATACAAATACGTAAAAGCGTAAACAATATGTTGCTGTGCAATGAAAAATCTGTATTGTAATCTAATAGAATAGTCGCTAATAACCTCGTTGTTGATGCGACTATAAATAAACTGAATAAAATTCTAGTATTTATCAAGCGATTCTGCCTTCTGTATTCAGTTTCCATTCTTATTCTCAGAGCAGAGCTGTGGGTTGTTCATCCATCGACCTGTGGCCCATTCCACGGACGTAGGAACCCTCCCTCCCCCCCCCCCGCCGATAAGCGGCGGAGGCAGCCAAGGCCTGAAGCGGGATGAAGTATCAGAGAAGTATTGATTCGAATCCGAACAACGTTGAGCAATACAAAGATACATATGTTTAAGTAATTCATTATTTCCCATATATTTGCATCTACATTTATTTACTTGCGCATCAATCGCAATCTCATTAATTTTTCATTAGTGTGAAACCATAAAAAGCAAAATAAAAGAATTAATTGCAACGGAAACACTAGAAACATATCCACGCCTCTCCTCTTTAAAAGCGCACAACAGTGTCCAAAAACAGACCCAGGGAGGGGTGGAAAGAAATCAGACAGCGAGAAGCAAGTAACAAGTTACAAAGATGGGCCACCATTTTTCAACAGTTCCTTAGGAGTTTCGCCGAGATATTAAAGGACAGCGCAAGTTTTTCATTCCTACGTGCTTCGCGTAAATCTCGCTCTTTAGTGGCGTCGAATCCACAGCCTCGACTCCCCCAGCAGCCCCTCATCAATAAAAGAACGGCTCGGGACGACAGGTGGTCATCCATAAGTAAGGGCTGCAATGGCTGCGTCGCCACCGCCGCCTGCGAGGTTGCCGCTCTTCCGTCTTCGTCCCCCCCTCCTGGACGCCACTAACGCATCTCTTCACACAAGGCCGCAATCGTCCATTCTGTGGCCGCACCTGCCACCCCCGCCGCACTTCCTGCGCCTCTCCCGCCGCCTCTGGCGTCACCCTCCTTACAGTCGCCGTCCTCGTCCGTTCCGTTTCCTCCACCTCTGCTACCCCCGTCGCCTCCACCAGCACCACCGCCGCCTTCACCGTCTTCGCCACCCGCATGCCATCACTACCGTGCATCTCCAGTCGTTTCTCCTGAATCAGAAACGATTCTTTCGACAACCAGCTCATTCTCCGTAGCCCCATCCCTCCTGGTCCAGCCGCCGCCACTTACTGCAACCTCATTGCCTCCAGCCGTCTCAAACCCCGCCCCTTCCTCCCCAACTGCCGCCTTCCCCACCCCGATTTCCATATTTATTTACTGTCACTCCAGTCACCAGAGAACTTTTGACAGCTGCCGCCACCGTCACTCCTACTACCGCAGTTCTCGTCGTCATTCTCGGTGACCACAAACTCTCCAAACATCCTTCTCCACCGCCTCCCTCTTCGTTCCTCGACCGCCGGTGCCAGCTGTGTTGCTGCCACCTCTTACGTCGATGCGATCCCTCCTCTCCTACTTTGTCGCCGAGGCGTCCTGCTGCTCTCTCCTCGCGCACGCGACTTCTTCCCGTCGCCCACGCAGCCACCGGCGGCGACGGGAAACGCGATATTACATTTCCGCTGTCCCGGGCTAAGCCTCGCCTCAGGCCGGCCAGTCCGACTCGTCGGCGGGGATTACGAGCGACGGTGAAAGAATGCTGGAAGGCTACCTTAGTTTCGAATGACTGATAGAGAGAGAGAGAGAAGAAAGAACAAAGCAAACTGAATAAATGTGACGACGGACGAGACAAAAAACAATCATAATGGCAAATGAAGTTCGAACAAAAATTGGAAAAGAATGTGGGACAAATAAAACAAAATTGATAACACGAAGATAATATGGTAATTATAATTACAGAATAAAATGCTTTCATTGTAACAAATTAGAGGAACTGTTGGACAAGAGAAGAAAAACAGAATAAGAGGGAGGAACTGTTTAAAGTAAGTGGTGTACTTTAATGAAATGGAAACGACGTTTCGTTGAAAACTAAGTTTCTTTGGATGTTGAAATGTCAAGAAGCACTATTTGTAATGTAAAGAGTACAATAAACTTCTTATAGATTAAAAAGACAATGAAATGACCTAGATGAGCGAAGTGTCGATAAACTGATATCGATTTATGAAATGTTTGTACGTTGTCTTTCGTGTGTTTACGTCTCGAAGAGAACATCCTAATCGATTGCCACCAGATTTACTCGGAAGAATATTAGATGCACGATTGCAGAAACTGCTAGAATAGCTTATAGAGAATAATATGTAATTAAATTAAGAAGTTAATTATAATGTATGTAAATATCACAAAATATCGCAAAAGTGGTCTAATAAAACGCAATAATTAAGGAAATAATATTATTTTAATTTTAAGAAAATAAATACAGTTATATAATTTGAGTTTTCTATAGGATTACAAGTAGTCTATAGACAAGTGGTGTGATGTGAGGTGGAGATGGAAGGGAGGTAGGTTAAAAACGCCCCGGAAGTGTTGCCCAAGTATTCCGAGAAAGAACAGGACATGAAGAAGACACATAAACAGATATTCTCCCGCAAAAGGACAATACGGCATCACTGAAGAAAGAAAGAAACATGAAAATTGAAGACCTGCGAATAAAAACAGCAAACGGGAAGTTCTCGAATCGAAGAAGACAAAATATTAAAAAAACACGCATGGGAAGACGCTTTGTGACTGGAAGAAAGAGAGAAGAAATTTTTGAAAAGAAGTCAGCAAACGACAGAAAGCCAACACGAGTCATAAATAAGTGTTCCTAAACTGATCGAAGTTAGGGCCGAGAAATATCGACGAAAAGAGACGTATTGATCGAGGGAACACGGAAGTGAATATTTGGAGCGCGAGGTTCTTCAATCTAAGCAGAAGTGGAGGAATGTAGAACAGTAATCCTTCAAGGGCTTGTGTGCATCTGAAGCTCAATAAAGTATCTCTAGTAAAAATCTTTTAAGTGTCTACTAATATTTGCCAGTTAGAGGAACTCATCAGTATTTTTCCAGGGATTACTTCAGCAAAGCCATTGGGGCAAAAAATAACGAAAGTTTGATTCTCTATTCTGAAAACAAGGGGATGTGTGAAGCTTTTAGCGGCACTTCGCTAAACAAAATATACCAAAGACGAGTGATAGTCTCATAGGTTATACGAGCCACAGCTCTCAGAATATTTACCAAAATCTTCAAAATTAGAAACATTTTAAATTATACAAGTTTTTATCTATATTGTACATGAATCAATGACATTACAAACTACTGTTACTTCTCTGGATTAATATGATTAGTTGTAACTGCATTGGAACATTCTCGGCTTGTAAAGAGGGAGGGATAGCGCGTCGCTCGCTGAGCTTTACTGTCCATCCTACAGCAATGTAAACAGTGTGATACACACCGAAAATCGACCACTCGCGGAGCGTATTACGTCGAGGCTTCTAAGGATGCCAGGATTAACACATTCAAGCCGTAGCCTCAACACGACTTTTTTGAACACAACACGATATTTTTGAAGGGTCGTATGTTCTAAACCAATAAATATAGAAGCAAGATACTTTTTTTATTTCAAAGAATCAATCTTGCACTTTTATACGAAGTTCCAACTTTTATGTTTTCTTTAATAATTGAAAATCTTTTGTCATAAAGCAACAACAGGAAATTGAGTTCAAAAAAAGGTTTAAAATGTATATTTAATTAAATTCTTATAAATTCTCTTGATGTTAGAACATTATATATACTAATACATCAGTGCCCATTGCAATAAAGAAGAAAAATTACTTTCTATTTACAATAATTGGCTAAGGTGTTGTAATTGTGAAGAGCGCTCCTTAGGCGTCACAGCAGAGGGCTTGCATATCCATGTATTCCAAAAGTATTTAATGCTACTTCAATGGCAGCAAACAAAATCTAGATACGTTTTAAGGTACCTTATTGATATGAAAATCTCCAGGAATAGTCAGAGAACGAAAAAAATGCCATAATAAAAGCTGGTATACTGTATAAAACCCCGCGCCCATAGATTATACGGGTGTCGTAATTTAAGGCGACGAGATTCTACGGGCAGCGACCTGAATATGTTCAAATCACCCGTGTCCCTTCTGTTCAAGTCTGAAATCCGGAGACGAGTGAATGAAATCCGAGTTGGAAGTTGCTGCGAGGGAGCAGCCAGGGCTCAACGGGACCTACCCCACTGCGGCACGGGACCACTGTGGCACTGCGGGTGCGGCGGGAGCAACGCGAGGCTGCGTATCCGCGTGCGACGGGGGCGGTGAGGGGAGGGGGAGCGCGTTGGCGCAGCGCCAGCCGCCGCTCGCAATGGAGCAGACGGGCCGCGCAAGGGCAGCGGAGGTGGTCGGGGCGGCGGTGGCAGCGGAGGTGGTTGGGACGGCGGCCGGGCAGCGGTGGCAAGGGAGGAGAGGAAGCGCAAGACCGGTGACTGGTGGAAGCGTGGGGGGCGGGGGCAGCAGATGTAGCGACGGCGGGGGCGGCGTGGTGGTCGGCGGGGTTGGGGTGATCGGCGGGGGCGGCGGGGGCGGCGGGGGCGGCGGGGGCGGCGGGGGCGGCGGGGGCGGCGGGGGCGGCGGGGGCGGCGGGGGCGGCGGGGGCGGCGGGGGCGGCGGGGGCGGCGGGGGCGGCGGGGGCGGCGGGGGCGGCGGGGGCGGCGGGGGCGGCGGGGGCGGCGGGGGCGGCGGGGGCGGCGGGGGCGGCGGGGGCGGCGGGGGCGGCGGGGGCGGCGGGGGCGGCGGGGGCGGCGGGGGCGGCGGGGGCGGCGGGGGCGGCGGGGGCGGCGGGGGCGGCGGGGGCGGCGGGGGCGGCGGGGGCGGCGGGGGGCGGGGGCGGCGGGGGCGGCGGGGGCGGCGGGGGCGGCGGGGGCGGCGGGGGCGGCGGGGCGGCGGGGGCGGCGGGGGCGGCGGGGCGGCGGGGCGGCGGGGGCGGCGGGGCGGCGGGGGCGGCGGGGGCGGCGGGGGCGGCGGGGGCGGCGGGGGCGGCGGGAGCGGCGGGGGCGGCGGGGGGAATGGGGGCGGTGGTGGCGGCGGGGGCGGTGGGGAAGTGCTGGTGGCGGAGCGATGGACAGAGCGGTGCCATTGGGTTCGGTGGGGCAGTGTGAGGAAGCGGTGGTAGTGCGAGCGCAGAGGGAGTGGGGAGGCGTCGGGCGAGTGTGATATGTGGCAGGACAGTGACAGCGATGGCCACATGGAGGCAGGGGAGGGCGTTGACCATGATAGCGAAGGTGGCTGTGCGGCAGGGACAATGGCAGAGGCGGGGAGGGCGTAGGCTTGAGGACGGCAATGGTGGGAGGGTTGAGGAACGGAAGAGTTTTGGGTGGGCATCGCCGGGGGGCAGCGGGGGAGGTGGGCTGTGAGGGCAGCGGAGATAGCTGGAGAGGAGTCAATGCGATAGGGAGGACTGCGGGGACGGCAAGCATGAAGGGGCAGCGGAAGCGGCGGGACGGAATAACGGCGACAGCAGGGCGGCGAGGCAATGGAGGTGCGGTGGGAGAGACAGGACAGCTGAGAGGGAACGGTAGTGGCAGTGGAAACGGTGGGTGGCGAGAGTGGAGCTGCAGGACGGTGAGAATATCGTGGACGGGACGTGAGAAAGACCGTTGGCAGAAGCAACGACGGCGAGCGTGTGTGTTCGCGCCACTTGGGAAAATATTGGCGATGGAGCATTTGAAATTTGTTGGAAGGCGAGGTTGAGGTGGAAGAAATTGATGTGGAAACGGGAGGAGAGGGAATGACGTCAGTGGAGATGAATAGAATGTGGAGGCGCTGAGACGCATGAGAGGTAGGGGTGCTTAGGGGTGTGGGTTGGAAGGCGAAGACCGGACGGCAAATTATTATAGACCAAATAGTATCAGAGATTTGAATCTTATAATAAATGATTTTGTTGGATGGATAGATGGGTGGTAGGAAGTAGTGGCTGGACGTCATGTTGTAGGGTTAGGGAACCCGAATGTGGTGACAAGGTGACACATAGCTAAGGGGCATGTAAATGAGGAAGCGTTGTGATGGTTCCGAAAACGAGGAACGAGGGATGAAGATAGATATGGCAGAGACGTCGTTGTTTGACGCAAATGGAGAAAGTTGCGGAATGAACGGACGGGGAGGGGTTGCTGAATGAGGAAGATTTTGATCAATGTAGCTGGAGAGACCGGGAAGGCCGAAGAGGGGAGGATTGAAGCAAAAGATGCCGTAACAGTTGAAGGACTGGCTGAAGGGCAGAAGAGAATGGTAAGGTAAGCAACAATACGATTGACATCACTTGTGAGGATGGGATTGAAGAATATGGACGGAGCAGAATGGGAGGATTGGCTTGGACGGTTAGTTCCGGTGATTTGGACGGTATAGACAAGTAATTAGATGGAGTGACTGAGAAGACAAGAATTACTTAGAGCATCCGTGATCACAAGGGTGACCACAACGATGGCTAGGAATTGGGAGGAACTGCGGATCAGGCTGGGGTGACGGCAGTATGGCAGTAGTGAGTTACGAGGCTTGCAGCGGTTGTTGGTTGGTAGAGGTGGTGAGGGTGCCACCGGCAGATTTCGATGGCTGAGCAGTGAAGAAGGTTCTATGGCAGGAAAGTTGAAGCTTTCATACGTCAAGGAGAATATTGCAGTACAACAGCTGCTAGTTCCAATTCAGTTGCCGTGTGAAGGATAATTCTAGCTTCCTTCTCCTATCCTCATCCTTTAATACACACACACACACACACACATACACATTAAAATACACTCCCCTATCACACAAGACGGGAGACCGGTCGGAAGCTTAGAGGTAGCCAAGCTGTTCCTCGGTGGGGATACCCGGTTGAGGAAAACCCCGCTAGTCGACGGTAGGTCGGCACCGGATCTCGCCATCCAACGGGGGAAGATCACGCCACCTCACGATAAAAAGCATGCACTACACTTACAGTACCAATTATTTCGATAGTTCACGCGCCCGGAATCACTAACAATGAAACAGCACAACAGCTGCACGGCAGGAGGCGCGGCTGAAATAACCGCGGTGACGTCAGCGGGATGGAGGATCAGCAGGCGCGCGGGGTAAATGAATCCCCGAAAGCGAAAGTGTTTAGTTGCCAAGAGCGGTGGAAGTAGAAGGGAGCAAAAACCGGGGCCGGTGGGAGGGAAGGGAATGAGGGGGCGGCGGGGGGAAAGTGGGAATGGCCGCACGGTCTCACGTACAGCGTCCGGAGCTAGCGTAGCGGCAAGCACAGCGGAGTTGCGGGCAGAGGACCACGTGGGAGGTGGATCGCCTTAGTGAGTGAGGGACTGGGCGTGGGGTCGGCGTAAGGGGCGAGGCTTGGCTGGGAGTGAACGTGGCTGCGGGGCTAACGTAGGGGCAAGCGTGGTGGATGCGTGGGGACGTGCAGAGGCGGGGATCGCGGTTGTAAGGGTGTGAGCGAGAGCGGCGGGGAGGCGTGGCTGCAGGGGCCGAGGCTAGTAAAGCAGCGGCGGGCACAGCGTGGAAGGCGGGAAGTGCGTGGCGGGTGAGAAGTGTGTGGCAGGCAGACAGGCAGTACGTGACGGGAGGACAGCGCGTGGTGGGAGGGCAGCCAGTGCATGGGGGGACAGGCAGAGCAGGGGGAGGACAGGCAGTGCGTGGAGGGAGGGTAGGCAGTGCATGGCGGGCGGGCGGACATGCGGTTCGTGGCGGGCGAGCGTGCAGTGCACGGCGGGCGGGCCTGCAGTGCGTGGGGGGCAGCCATGCAATGCATAGTGGCCGGCATGCAGTGCGTGGCGGCCGGCATGCAGTGCGTGGCGAGCGGTTGGACGGTGCAGTGCGAGGCAGACAGGCTAACGACGGGCGGCGGGCGGCGGGCGGCGGGCGGCGGGCGGCGGGCGGCGGGCGGCGGGCGGCGGGCGGCGGGCGGCGGGCGGCCGCCGTGGGGCAGCGGGCTGCGGGCGTGGGGGAGGCGGGCGGCGGGCGGCGCGTGGCGGGCGGGCGGGCGAGCCAGCGACCGGCCTTTCGGGCGCTCCCCCGGGAGTATCGACCGCGTGGCAGGTGGGTGCGCCGCTGCGCCATTCAGGGCCTCGCCCATTGAGCCGTTTGCGCCGGCGCCGCCCCCGCCGCCGCCCGCGCCGTCGCCGCCCGCGCCAGCACGCCCGTGTGCGACCTACGTGCTGGGACGGAGGGGCTCACGAGCTAATTTATGTCTGGACAAACAAGGCCGCCGCATAGAGCCCATAATATCATGGGGCTCGCTCAATTCAATCACGCCAACGACAAGAGAGCCGCTTGCTCAATATTGTTAATGCAAAATGTCACGTTACATATTACATAAATTAGTTACTGATTTATAAGCCACGTGACATGTTGCATCTGCTAAACTACTGCAAATATTACGTGATACAAAGCGGAAGGGAAAACGCACTGAATGAACCAGTAAGTTATTATGGTAAAGAATATTGGATAATAAAGTAACTTATAAAAAAAGTAGTTTCTATTATTTTAATTTTGTTTCTGTGAGTGCGTAAGAATTCAACTATGTTCGAACAAATGAACTTTTTGTTCTTCTTCAATTATTGATTATTTCATAATAATGATACCACCTTTCGTAGTACATTTTTACTTAAATCAAAAATATATTTCTAGAACAAACAGATATTTATTATAAATATTTTTTAACAATTAGTAATTCACAAGATTCAACGAAAAAATTGTTATACCTCTTGTTTCTTGTGAAAGAACTTTCATTTCTATTCTTTGTTGTAGGTGTGAAAGAAACGATAAAAATTACTATCTCGGTGTCTTACAGTACTTAAAATACTGTGGATTATATACCAAAAATAAGTGAATGTAATTTTACATTACTTTTGCAGCTCATCATTACTGATTCTTTCTTCTTCCATTGTTTACACAACCAATATATTGCTCGTAATGAAACCGAATAATTGAAAATAATGTGTGCTGAAATTATTCTCCAAATTTATTCGCACTAGGAACGATTAAATTGAAAGCAATATGTATGAATTGCCGTCATTTCATATGTGAATATTCTCGGATTATTCAAATTTTATTTTTTCTCACAATATTCGGCTAACATTAACTTGGAAAATTAAACACGAAAATTTAATTCAAAAAATTTAGCATTACAATTGTCTAATTTATTTATTTATTTTAATTTATTTTAGATCGCTGTGAAACGTCTTGGTCATAAGCGATCAAAATCTATTATACCATTTTACATAATAAAACATTACAATTACATAAACATATATTACAATGAAATATTTAGCAATATCTCTAAACAGTATAAAACATATAACTATGATTTCATTCAATATTACAGGCATGTGAAGTTTTGTAACAATAAAGGAACTATTATATATATTTATCTAATTTTGTGTCACATAGGAATTTCATAATTTTTTCATACTCTGAAGAGGAATATTTTTTATTGGGTAATTTAATATGTAGTATACTCCAACTGCATGTCTACACGAGTAATAGTGTATTGTTCAAGCAGGTGGGGAGCATTTAGAAATGAAAGGCACCACTGGCCGAGAGGTAAATAGGCATCAGAACATTTTATTCAAATGTGGATTATGAGCTATTAAAATATTTTGCTTCGCACTTAAAGTTGTAAAGTCATACAATCCAACCAGTACCTCCGAAAATTGAGTGATTGTAAATGTTTTTAATGCTAAACTAATCTCTTAATTTACATTTACACCAAACCGTGGAAACATACTTTCATATGCAATGAAAAAATTATTTCGTTTAAATATACCTATTGTAGAAATTGATTTTCGAACTTTACTCCTGATTAAACGATTGACTAGCCAATCGCGTACAATGTAGCCGGCAATATAGACTAATGTAAAGACGAAATGTTTCCAGTAAGAATAAAATTTTCTGTAAGAATATAATTATTTTACTTTTCGGACCCAAACCCCAAAAAAGTCCATCATTTCGGGCACTAATAAAGAGAATTAATACTTTCACTGTATTAATTGGATCGTTGCATGTACGTACCATCAATAATGTCCAACATTTTTTCTTTTGTTTTCGTAAGGCAAATTTTTCTATCTATAGGTAAATGCATTAAAATGAATGAAAATGTAAAAATATATTAACATTACCTAACAAGTAAATGGAAATTTCACGAGACATGTATGTTCGTATGCATTAAAGCAAATCTAAAGCAGTTCGCAGCAAAAAATCTCCCAATACTCCATGGAAATTCCTGCTGCAAGTTAATATGAGATTTCCTCCTGATCCGATTTCCAGGAAATTCGAACCCGGCAGGCTTATATATTTTCCCCGGAATCGGATATTCTAATCACAGCATCAGCCGCGTCTGATTAAATTATATTTTTGTAGAACTACCACGTGGAGATCAAATTCACAATGCTTTCTCGTTGATGTAGACGCCAAGACATTCTTTTAAATTGGATGTGAAGAAATGAGGGGCTTTATAAGAAAATCCATCTTGTATAAAGTTACCCAGAAACGAGAAAAAGAAGAATTTTCTGATAGAAGATACAATGTTTATCTTTTACATATTGAGCTTTGTAATCTTAACTTTGTTTTGAAATATTAAAATATTCATAATCTGATGTAAACATTTATCAGAAAATGATATAAACAAACATGTGTTGAAATTCTGCGTAAAAATGTATATACGAATTATAGTGTGTATTTACGACTTTTTGAGCACCGACATCCCTAAGGCTAGAAGGCAGCTCGTTCTTCGAAAATTAAATAATTAAAACATTATATCAAATGTGCCTAAATAACGTTTTAATTTGGACAACAGGAAAATGATGCATGTTTATTCAGATGAATGGAAGTCAAAATGTCAAATTTTAGAGTCTATATTTTACCATAAAACTACAATTTCTTATGTTTAAATGAATGATTTTTACTATCATAACTCTAACTAATCCTCAAACTCTTGGAAAAAATCAACGAGAAAACATGATTCCACGTTATTAACGATTCATTAACAAGCCAGTCAGCACATGCCTCAATTCGTCCGCCCATAATTATTGGCCATTTGGAGGAGGTGCGTGCTAATAGTTCTGTGACAGCGAAAGCGGAAACCGCTTCGTAGATCGCACGTTAATCTGTTCGAGCGGAAATTGACTAGAATCGCTCCCCCTCGGCCGCTTCTGGTAGAACCGAACGACGTCACGGCCCTGTCATTGGGGCCGACGGCAATCAAGAGGCACCGCTTGCAAAGGGAGGGAGCGAGGGGGAGGGCGCGGTTTGTAATGGCCGCACATTTTGTTTAAGATTTAGACAGTATCTTTATCTCTATCATTATCAGGGAACGGTTTCTATTGTAATAAAAAAGCAAAATATGTACATACGTGTGTATTTCTTTTCTCTAAAACAGGCTTATGTAAAATTTAAAAAAAATCATTATAATGTTTAAAATACCACCATACAAACTTGTCCAAGCAAAGAAAGTTGTCGAATAGATTTTAAAATAGAACCTGCTAAAAGAAAATTTTACCTCTACAGAAGTACACTAGTTTTCACCAAACAAAATATTTATTCGAAATATAAAACATGTTCGTTTATAATACTGAGAACCTAATATACGCATTGCATCATGTAAGTGCAGAACTTTTAATAAAAATTATGGAATTTTATAAACGTGTATTAACAAAGACACACGTGTTATTAACATGTACAGATTATCGAATTTTCACAAAATAATTAAGATTTAATTCCACATAGATTTAGATATTTTGCCTACATTTGATCATTCGTACATGGATTGAGGTACCAAGACGAGCTAATCCCCAAAAATATAACAGAAAGTCTACGAATTGTGTAGATTAATACCAAATAATATTATTTGCAGGGCCCTCTAAAACCAAATTACGGACAAGTTTTTAGGATTTATGATAAAAATATTTGAGAAACTAACATACCAATTATCTTATCTGTGAAGTTTATTGGGTGTAAGATACGACGAATTTACAGAAAATGCAGACAGTCGTATGATTTAATATTGTGGAAAGGCAGAGTGACTGTCGTTTCACTGCAAAATTCTGAAAACTTCAAAGGTCTCTTGAGGAATAAGATTAAGATCGACCAGCGCCAACTTCAAGGATGGTTTAGGGATGTTAATTAAAGTTTATTTTGAAAGAAAACTAATATAATAATTAGGAATATCAGCGACTTACGAATTATCAGACTTTTTATCAAAGCAAGTGAAAGATGTTGTGTCAAATAAAATGCAGGGTGACTATGGAATGACATCCCACAAGTCAACATAGAAAAATAAAGAGCTTAAACAATGCTTAAGGACTAAGTTTTCAAGTTAATAAGTTGTAATGTATCATTTTTACTTTATATGAAAATGTTTCCCCATTATTAATCCAATTTACGGAACCGAGCGGTCACACTACTGTCACGAACGCGTGTCACGAACACGTCTCACCCCGACTAATCGAACGAACAATGGTCTTTTCAGGCCAACACGCCCCCTGCTTCACACCAGCCCGCTCGCTCGCTTTTTGCCACAGCTTTGTTAGAACCTGGCTCAATACCCCTCACTTCCAATTCATTTTGCTTTTCTGCTTTTTGCAACGTTTCTGCTTTTCTGCCGGGCAACCCGATGACTTGCGAGAGTTCCAACCTGCAGAGAGCACTTTTTCATTGAAAACATTATTCGGTTATTTGCTGAAAGAGTGTCATAATCACAAAAGGCTATATTTTTAGAATTTTGCGTTGGAATTTTCTGATTGCGTTTCGCGTATGAAATAAAGTGGTGAAATATCGATACAAATGCTCTCTAGCAATACATTGCCAAGATTGGATGTCAACAAAGAGATCATAAAACATACTCACTTTTTATTCAACTAATGATTTATTATTGCCATTATTGCAGCAAGTCTGATATCTAGACGACTAATTTTGATTTTCTAAAACATCACTAAAATGATAATTAAAATATTTTTAAAATGCCCTAAAATCAAAGGAAAATTATGTAAAAAGTTTATCCAAAGCAGTTCAGATGAAGAATTCAAATTTAAATTCAATTCAAGTTTTGGATATGTTACTGAAAGTAATCGAGGCTTTATTACATTTAGATTACATACAGCGACTCACATTACTATTTCTGAGCAAAGAAATCAAATAAGCTGCTCAGAAATTCTGTGGAGAACATTTGTTGCAGTTTGTAAATATTATTTTAAGCAAGTGCGATTCAAATGATAAATAAATTGATAAAATAAGCTAAAAATTCTTTAAATATTACTGAAAATGTTAAAAAATGACGTATTAGTCGAAATCGACGAAAAATGCTAGAAAAGTCATATACAAATTTGGTCATTTCCTTTAGTCACAACATACAATTAAATCATATAATAAAGCGCTTTTTTCTAAAATGCAAACAAAAAAAAAGATATTTCATTAAAATCGACCTAGCTGGTAAGCTAGTATAGACAATTCTGCCACCGTGGAACCTAGGACCTCCCGGCCAGAGGGCCTGCAGTGGCATCAGCAGATGCCCTGAGCCACCTCTCCCGGTCCGCTCGTGCGTGGGTCGCTGCACAGCGCAAGAGGTGCAGGCGCCGAGGCGAGCATGAGCGCCACGTGGCGCGGGGGCGGAGGGCGGATCCGGGGCGCGCCGGACGCAGAAGGGCGCTGGGCGCAGCGCCGGCCGAAGGCGCTGCAATTTCCGGCGCCCGGCTATCGATTGCGTGCGCCTCGCCGACCTCGGCCGACCGCGCCCCAAAGCGCCCAAACGCCCGGCGCCTCACCCCCCCACCCCCGCCGCACCGCTCGGATGACTCAGGGCGACAAATGCGCCCACTACGCTGCTACGACCACGTGGACCTACGGTTCGTACACATAACTACGCTACCGGCGGCGTGTAAACGACTCTGACAGTTCAGTGCGGTGTTGCCACACATTACAACGTACATGGCACCGCCTGGACCTCTACGACCACGTAGACCTACAGTTCGTACCACGGTGTAAGATATATAGGTGTGTTTACTCCCAGTCTAAAACTGAAGCTTATGTGAAGCTAGTTCTCACAGTTCTCGCGTTTAAGCGCTGCGATCTTTGAGTCTCATTTGGGCAAGGTCGTGATTGGTTGTGATCCATTCGACAGCACTGTGGCCAAGTGATTTCAAATTTCAAATCAGTGATTTGTCGCTTCGCGGTAAAATTGGTAAAGTCTAGAGCAAACAGTTACGAAAATGGCTAGGAAATGTTTTGTAAAACTGTGTAATAGCCACAGTTTAAGATGTCATCTTAAGATGCATATCTTACACCGTAACCCAACCGATCGTGTGCACCGTACGGACAAGCAAGGAACTAGCCGCAAACTGTCTTAAGAAAATTCGCCTGAAAGGCGGCTAGTTAACACACCTATATATCTTACACCGTGGTTCGTACACATAAATACACTACCGGCGGCGTAAGACTATTGTACAGTACGCTGTTGCTACACATTACAACGTACATGGCACCACCTACATCACAGATCCATTAAATCTCAAAACATTCACACTTACTGGCAGGATATGACACATCTTGATATCATGTTCATAACTTTGGCCAAAGCCGAACATTATCGACTTCTCGCAAGCTGATTGTTTCAGAGCAGGTCATACAACATACCGCAGCACGTGGCAAGAGAACTGTCAGAGTCGCTTATTCGTTGCTGTACTGTAGATAGCTAGGTCGAATTCAGACGCAACCTGGAGAAGAATTCTAGCGTTCTAGTCTC
Organism: Acheta domesticus; assembly: GCA_031308135.1. NCBI lineage: Eukaryota > Metazoa > Arthropoda > Insecta > Orthoptera > Gryllidae > Acheta > Acheta domesticus. The sequence goes on from JAHLJT010003656.1 coordinate 16,170,634, forward strand.
TCTGATCCAGTGTTTTTTCATGGTTTCTCCGATCAATGGGGGGTTTTCCCACGTCTTATGGGGCAGCAATCGATCGCAAACTCGATATTTTTTGCTACAGCTCTATTGATCATTGCGCATGCGCCGATGCACAAAAGTGATGAGAAACGTGTACTGCGCATGCGCAGAAGGACGATAGTGCAGTCGATTGCTTTAACGTTTGAAGGTGCAAAAACTCCCTAACACCAGCCGAAAACCTGAGAAGTACCTTAACAATGATCACGGCCCGCGCGCAATCTTACCTCTTCCTTGTCCCACACATCTTCACTGTAACTCAATTACACTTACGTGCAAACTATTTCCACACATGTTGCGAGACCAGACGAGAGTTCTATGCCTATGGCCGTTGGGGGGCGGTCCCCAATGGAGAAGAAAACTGGATGTGGTGGTTGCCATCGGATCTCATGTCGCCACCTTTGGTGATTTAACATGCACTAAACTAACGTAACCAATAACCGCAGGAGATGACGCGTCCGAAAACGCAAAATAATCAAACAGTGGTGCGTCCTCCTGCCCTGCCTCGACACCATCACCCGCCGCCCGCATCGCCCAAGCCTCCCTGCCGCTCACCATTCTCTAGAGGCTTTTTGCCGCGATCTTTTCACCCCTCGCAGCATTATCTTCAGCTCTGACGAAGTAAGGGATAGTGTTACACCCGAATTTGCGGAATCCGTCTTTAAAGATACCCTTCGAACGTCTTTGTTTTGACGAAACATGAAGATGTCTGTCCTTGGCCGCAGATTTGCTGTTTGTGGACAAGAAGTATAGTAAACCGTAAATCTAAATGACGGCTCTCAGCTAAATTAATAACATGTATATGTTTGGAAATATTTCCGTTTCTAAAGAATTGTGGCGAAATACCGGGTGTACATTTTATCGTTCGCTGAAGATTCGGTCCGCATTGCTCGGGGAGGCGAGGCGTCGCTCGCCCAGCGAAGCGCTGATTAAACTCCCGTGATGACATAGAACTATCAATTGCTCCTCTATAAAAGTATTATCAGACCCACACTGACATATGCCTGTCCAGCCTGCATAAGCATAGCACCCAGTAATGTCAACTCTCTACAAACTTTTCAAAATAAATTTCTACGTAGACTCATCAACGCTTCATGGTTTGCACCCAGTAGTCAAATACATTATGAACTCCAAATACCTTTAATTACAGACCATCTGATCAATCTATCCTCAAAATGTTTCACTATCCTACCATCATGCCCACTTTCGGAAAATTCAATATTCAAGACTGTAGTCCTTCAACATGTTTATATTCAATTCTTCAGTACTATTATCCTTCGACATGTTCACATTGTAACGAACAAGTACAGTGATAATACTTCGTAGACGTGACCATGACACCACCTTCAATCACCTGCTGATCACATAACCTCAAACCACGTTATTAAATCCAGAAAGTTCAAAACCAACGGTGGTAATGTAGTAAAGCCAGTAGCATAAATTCAAGCCGTGAAATGACTACAGGAAAAAAAACAGTTTTTTCTAACAAGATATTTAAGGCAGATAAGTAAAGAACAACTACATGAGATATCAAAAATGTAAATAAAAGTTATAGGTGATACAAAATAATAAAATATGCATTCGGGTAACTGAGTTACCCGTTGGTAGCAGAAGGCTTAAAAGAAGATACTGTAAGTGGTGTCCTTCAACTCGAATGCATTCTTAGAACATTCGAAACATATTCGGTTTTACCCTTTTGAAGTAAGCCTCAAGGAATTGCTGCGATTTTCTCTTCAATAGAGCGCCGGCGCTCTTCCTTCGAATGCGGATTTTCTGCATACACCTGATCTTTCCCCAAAGGAAAAAAGACACAAAGAGGTGATCAGGTGATCCAGGAGGCTATAATGACGATTCGATCGTCACTATAAACAGTATTTAAAAAGATAGTGGAGTGAACAGCAGAGTGAGCAATTGCCAAATCTTGTTGAAAGCAACCAGAGAGCCTTTCTTCTGGTGTAAACTTTTCGACTAATATTGCTAATATATTATTTACGTACATAACAGCAGTAAGAATGGTGTTGAAAAAAATAGGTCCTATTATTCTTCAGAAACTCAACGCACTCCACGTTCTGATCTTTTCGTCGTGAGGTAAGGGTTTTCTGCACTTGAATAACTGTTGTTTTGGCTGTTGGCGTATCCATTCAGATAAAACCCGCTTTATCAGAAAAATAACTAGAATGTTGCCAAGAATGCTCTCGAGTCAAAGGACATCACTTGCAGCTTTTCTTCTGTTATTTCGTTTGGTATTTAGTTATTATGAAATAAAATGTATACAAACATAAATGAAGAATATTTCCTTCCCATTCAATAACAGAAGTAATAACTATTGACTCGAAAATCGAAGTTGATAGATGCGTTACGGAGAGTCTCACGCGCGTGCTGGTGGGAAATGACAGGACGCGCCCATCGGAGGATTTAGGTACGTTATGTAGTGGCGGTTAAAACATAAATACGCCCACCGCCACTCATACCCTCGGCGGCGCCACGTCACCGCGGGAAGGCGCGCCACGGCAGCGCCGGGGCGGTGGCTGCGGCGGGGATGGAGGGGCAGCGCACACCCCTCTCCCCCCCCCTCGCCCTCCCCGGGCGGGGACGGGGCTGGCTGCGGCCGGGCGGGCCGGCACTTCAGAGATTGCGTCCGCACCGGAAAGACTTAAATATCCAGATATACATTGTGTTCGACCCGGCTTGTTATTGGAATTTCTATTTGGTATTTGGACTTATATTCTGAACTGTGTAACGACCTGGCAGCTTTTTTGGAACTTCTTTTAGATTACGGCACCCTGGCAGTGAACACTGTACCGGTCACTTCACGTTAACCAAAACGACAGTTCCCCTACGTCAAGCAAGGGAATTGAGTCAGCGCTACGCTGGGCGAGCGAGCCCTTGACTTCCCGGGCGACGCGGCCCGAATATTCGGCGAATGATAAAAAACTTTATTTGGCCCCAATATTGCTGAGACAAGCGCGAAACGAAATTCATGGGAATATAAGGATCGAAAGATTTCCTAAAGAATACATAGACAATAATAACACGCGTCAACAGCAGTTGGAGGAGTTTTCATCACTTCTCGCTCACGTGTTGGACCGAAACCCAAATTCTCTCCGCACCCAATCCACCCGTCCGACCGTTTCAACGCGACCGACTGCCATCTCTCTCCCTTTCGTTGACGTCTTAGATGGCTCAGTGCATCAATTGATGTCCCTTCTGTATCTCTGACCTCGAGGTTCTAGGGTTCGAGTCACGACGGTGGCAGGATTTTTGACACTATAATTAAGTCGAATTCAGCCGTTGTCTGGAGGAGAATTCAAGCGGCCTAATGTTCTGATCGGTAGTTTTCCGTGGTTTCTCCGACGAATGATAGTGCAGTACCCTGAAAAATAGGCGACGGAACGCGCGCGATCTTTTCTTCCTATTCCTTGTCCTATCCACACTCCTTACATACACACACACACACACACACACACACACACACACACACTAACACGGACTACATATGCCGGGAGCTATCCTGGCTGGAGTTTGTTCTGGCTGGGGCGGCGCCCCGCTGATGGGAGATACCTGGTTGTGGGAAACTCCGCTAGCCGACGGTGGGTCGGCGCCGGATCTCGCCATTCAGCAGTTAAGATCATCTCACGAGGAAAATACATGCACTACACTTACGAGATTAATGGATTTAGCAGTTGACGCGTCCGAAAATATTGACAATCAATCTATCAATCAATCATTCGTAGTATTCATAGCACAAAGCTCAAAAATGTACGTTTGGTGCTAAGGGGCGGTAACTGTCCGAGGCGAAACAAAACTGAACATTTATTATGTTCCTTGATAGTTTCTTTTATGTTCTGGGCTTACCGATGTGATGATTAACAATTTCCATGTCAGTGAATTCAGGGTCATAGCTGCAATATAGAATTTCTCATATTGAAAGAAGAAAACGTCGGGAGGGCCTCATTTATATAATTTGGGAAACAACTGCCAAATTTGGGTAAGTGATACATTACTGTGATAGAAACATCAATAAATCCGGTTCGGTTTTAACGACAGTGCATACATGGGAACCGAAACATATTCTTTTATGTTTCTCTCTTGATACTTTATTAACTTCCCAATGTGGCTAGTGCTCATTGATTCATCTTGTACATAGGTTCTTAGGCTTTCAATATTGTTCTCAAAACGTACTCATCTGGAGGAATATGTGACATTTCATCGGAAATTTTACTATTTCTTTGGAAAAATATGCAATTGACTAAAATTGTTTCTCCTCCCTACATTTACTCAAGCAACGACCTCTCTGCAACTGTTTTCCTCTCGAATGCAACATTAACCTTCAATGCAGCTACAAATGCCACCTCAATTAATTACTCCGTTGGGAATGTTCATACAACACTATTCAAAAGAGGGGAATTTTTTCATTAGCCCTTGTACCGAAGCTATGCAGCAAAAATAATCGCATGCTCACAATAAAAGAATCGAGTGAAAAAACGATCTCAAATAAAAAATTCCAGCGATTTTCATTCGAGAGATGTGACAACAAAAAGGTATTGTCTAAAAAGCGCCAATGAAGTCCATGTCCTTGACACTAGCCCGGTAGCGATGCAATCGGTATTCCAGAGATTATATGATTCCCGAAACGATCGTTCGTATTGCTTCTGCTATGGGACATTACTCCGTTTCATTGAAATGAATGCTTCTAATCACAAAACTCCTGTCAAACAATCACGGCATCGACTGAATCTATAAATGAAGTTTTTTTTTATTTAAGTTTTTCAGTCGACAGCCGGTTACCCTTTACGTCCCGATGGGACGCATAATCGACCATACACTAGACACCATCACACGTGCAGGCTCCTCTCATCTGGGGTCAATAGAACGCACGGCCCTCTGCGACAAAACATACAATAGATACAAGGAACAAACAACCATGATCAAGGCGGGACTCTAACCCGCGAACCCAGGTCAGCCTGTAAAAGAACAAAGCTAAAACTAGTGAAGCTCACACGGATATTCTCGTACTAGTTAGTTTCCTGACCTCTTCCGACTTAGTTGTTAATATTATTATTATTATTATCATCATCGTCTCCGGTTATTATTATTATTATTATTATTATTATTATTATTATTATTTCTATTTTAGGTTCCGCGCTTCAATACTGTCAAGGCCATCTCAATATTTCAGCCTTTGATGCTGGTAGCTTTTATACGACGACACGCTTAGAAGACTTATATTCCTCAAATCTTATATACACGCTTTCTGTATACCCCGTGGTTTGTGCAGTCTGATTAGGTTTATTTGCACAATCATTAATGCAAGATTTGCTTTCCAGAAACAACTAGAAGTACTATTATAGTTGCTTGATACTTATGAAGATTGTTTCTTATGCGTGTAGTGAAACTATTCAATTAACATTTTTCCATGATCTGTTAGTGCTGTGTACTTAATTGTGGAGGAATGTGTTCAGTGAAGAGTGAAGACTGTGTTTGTGTTTTACCTGTACCAATATTTTACTTCAAATCAAACATCAAATTCACAGAAGTAATTCATCTGAAGACATTCGGGCGATGATAGAAAATAATATCATCATTTCACCCAAAACTTTGTCACTGGATTTTTAATTGGGCTTCAAGAACAAAAATATACCAGCGACGATATATTTTAATGCACAAGTTAAAAATTCACACATTTTCGTTGACAATTCATTTTTTTAAAGAGACAAATTTTCATATATTGATATATTTTTTATTTTCTCATATAGCCAGGGAAGTGCATTATAAGAGTGGTTATAACTGGAACTGCAACTTATCCACCACTAAAAGTCACAAATGGAAGTGCGAAGATACTTCCATTGGAGACCTCAATAATCAATAGGTATTGTGATATTATTGTATAGGGGTATAAATTACAATTACCGGAAATAAAAAGTTACAGAAAGTAATTTTGGAAAATCATGCGTTTATATTAAAATTTGTTTATAAGTTTTTCCTAGTTTGAAAGTGGAAGTTGCAGGGGAGGATGATAAGAAAAACAAATTATTTCATTGGTAACTGAAATAATGATGAATCGTGTGAACTCTCTGTGGAGTTGCTTGTTTGATACGTACCAAGACAGGACGGGAGTGCGAAGGATTTTATTTTAGAATGTTTGGAGCGTTTTACGTACCGAAGGGGTAGCTCTTCCTCAAACCGGATATGCATAAGTAAGTATGGGACGAATGGCAGTTTTATAAAGTAATAGAGAGAGGTAAGAGAAACAGAAAATAATAAGTCCAATAAGCTCAAAAATAAATAATAACCTCCTCTTGTATAACAATTCAATAAATTAAATAATTTAACAAAAACAGTCTTGACGAATACTGAAAGAGTATAGTATAAATACGGATACACAGTAAAACAGTTCATTACAGTATACCAAGAATATAAAAAAAATGCTGTTCTGCAATATATGAACAACAAATAATATAAGTGGCTCTTCCTTGAAGCCTTGTTGTCGTATGACGTCAACTGTGACTTAAGCAGTGACGCACAGAGTATAATACCTCAGTCGGTTGGCGCACTATGAGAACGAGCGAAATAATACAAACATTTGCAGTTTTCAATGCAAATTGAAACTCTTCCACTTTTTTATATTTTTTCGAGTACTTTTGTATTTTTTTCGGGAGAGCTATCAAAAGCTGCAAAGTTTTCTTTCAATTTTTGGGCGCATTAGAAATCGGATATACAGATAATTTTATATATTCCGAAGTTTACGGATATCTAATGAAACAAGAGACAAACTCAAATGACCGAAGGCTACGTAGTTTTCTTTAAAATTTCTGTGCACATTGGAAGTTAGTAAAGTACTTTGAAATATAAAATAAAACTGATCACAAACGTATTACAAATATTTTGTGCAATTTTGTAGCATCGCTAGATTCTAAGAAGGTGAACGAACGCGAAAATGCCTTGTAATTATATGAACAAACACTCTTGTTTTGATAACAAATAAAAATCGAGACATCCCAAAATTAGAATTTAAAAGAAAGATTAAAATACTTTCACAAAACGTACTATCTGATAAACTATTGTAAAATATATAACACATCTCATCGTTTTCTGTCCAATAACCTTACATCAAGGATCGTATTATGAACAAAACGAAAGGAATATCGAGAAATACACAATGGAAACATGATGAGTTTCTTAGATAGTCCCATAGGACTCCCATCGAAATGAATACGTTCGCAAATGGAAGTAAAATGAAGAAATCGCGAAACTCCTTTGAGAAACTACGAAGAGCTCAACAGGGAAACGTAAAAGGGCAATAAAAAACAGGCTTGGAGATAAAACAGAACCTGATAAATCCAGAAAACAATTTGACTTCATCAACCTCGGAACGGTGGAATTGGAACCTCTGGAGTCGGAAAGAGGCAATAATTGGCTAATCCTCGGGAGAGCTAAGGAGGAGCCAGGACAGCCGCAATTATCATAAAGAAGTTCTGAGCCCGCGGGGGAAATCCCGGGGCTAGCGGCGGCGGGGGCGGCGGGGGCGGCGGGGGCGGGGGCGGGGCGGGGGCGGGCGGGGGCGGGCGGGGGCGGCGGGGGCGGCGGGGGCGGCGGGGGCGGCGGGGGCGGCGGGGGCGGCGGGGGCGGCGGGGGCGGCGGGGGCGGCGGGGGCGGCGGGGGCGGCGGGGGCGGCGGGGGCGGCGGGGGCGGCGGGGGCGGCGGGGGCGGCGGGGGCGGCGGGGGCGGCGGGGGCGGCGGGGGCGGCGGGGGCGGCGGGGGCGGCGGGGGCGGCGGGGGCGGCGGGGGCGGCGGGGGCGGCGGGGGCGGCGGGGGCGGCGGGGGCGGCGGGGGCGGGGCGGGGGCGGCGGGGGCGGCGGGGGCGGCGGGGGCGGCGGGGGCGGCGGGGGGCGGGCGGGGGCGGCGGGGGCGGCGGGGGCGGCGGGGGCGGCGGGGGCGGCGGGGGCGGGGCGGGGGCGGCGGGGGCGGCGGGGGCGGCGTGGGTGGCGGGGACGGCGGGGGCAGCGGGGACGGCGGGGGTGGTGGGGGCGGGGGCGGGGGTGGCGGGGACGGCAGCGGGGGCGGAAGGGGCGGCAGCGAGGGCGGAAGGGGCGGCAGCGGTGTCTGGCCCGGCGGGGAGGCGCCTAACGTCCTTAAGCGAGGCGGTGGGCGGCGTGGGGAAGGAGGACGGGAAATAATCGGATCGCGAAGTGGGACTTAGTTCTCGAACCTGCCCTTTCTTCAGTGCCTCCGCTCAGACGCGGAGAGAAAATCGAAACAGAAGTTCGCTAAGTACGAGCGGGGCGCTTTCAACCCGTTCCTCGATAACGCTGATGATGAGTTGTGCGTCAATGTAATTTTTTAGTAAATCTAACTGATAATTTCTCGTGTTAAACAGGGGTTAAATAATCATTTCAGTTCCTGAAATGTTCTCAACGATCCTTTACACATCATTGGGATTCTTATATTGATAAGTGTTGTAGTTATTCGTTTCAAATTAACGGCTGTTAGAAATATTAAATTGTTTAATTTTTTTACACGCCTCACAAAGAAGTTGATTATTTAATTAATATTTTCATAAGCAAAAAAACAACAACAAATTTTATGACTTGTTAATCCATCGATTTTTTAAAAGTAAGAATCACGATTTAAGGTACAAAAATGTATCATACGAAGTATATTCATTTTAAGCAAAGACAAGAATACCTTATCATTAGAAGAAAGTTACTATCATTAGACTATACTCACCGTGGTTTATTATAAGCTATTTGCGGTGTACTACATGCATCCAAACAAAGGAGTACAGATTAAATACACTCTTAAAATATGTGAAAAATTAAGTTTTCTTTTAAAATATTAAATAAAACTATTTGCACATTGTCTTGAAATATCCTTCTCTGACAACAATCGTGAAAATGAAATAATGCATCACCCTGGAAATCTGAACAAATCTTGGAACTATTCACAGTTTTAAAGTAAAAAGCAAGGCAGATATGTACAAGGGGGTAGAAGTGTTGCTACGTACGATATCTCTAAAAGCCCCTCAAAGAATTCCTTTCGTAAGACCGGGGCCAATCTTGATGACGAGTAAATTCAACTCAAAATTACGGCGAGCTCTCACGCAGCATCGCCTTTACTTCCGGTCCCGGCAACGCCTGCGCTTTCAAGCCGAAGAGGTCCAAAAGGAAAGCGAACTCTACGATCAAGCAAATACAAAGAAGACCGTTTAGGACCGCAAGGGACAAAGCTAGTTTTTCTGCAAGGGCAAAGGATTTAGGGAGAATGCCCATCAACTGCCAGATTTGCAGCATAGGAACTGCTGACATTGGAATAACATTTCACGACATCGACAATTAGTTTTTTGCTTTGGATGAAAGCAGTGATATCCAAAGCACATTCAGAAGTTCTCAACATTTGCAAGTGTTACATAATATTAGAAGTTTCCTATTTTTCTAACGAAATAATTGTAAAGGTCAAAGTTATAACAACTTTCATTAAGGATATCTTTCCTAATAGATCACATTAATCATCACATGAATGTATAATGTTGAAATTTTTCTTTTCTGAAAATGTGAGCGAAGAGAAAATACATTTTGCAGCGCGTGTGATGAAAGTACCTAGAAATTCTTATGCACGCAAATGGAGATCTTTCCGAGGAGAAATAGTGTTTTAAGGTTCAAATCAGCGGAATGTGTTAAAATGCCGAGACCATTAAATCTTTTTAGTTCACCTTATCATTCCTGACAACTTTCTTTATTACTTCCTCAGACAATATTTATGTTAACTCTGTAGCTAGAGTCGCACACTTTTTAAATGTTCCAGGGGCAAGAGTTTTAACTCCGCAGGTTATGCAATTGTAATCTTGATTTGAAATATTCTGAATTTATTAAGAATGCAAAAATAATTTTAACTTTTCAGAAATGCAATAGCAAACTTCTAAACCAATTGCTTTCACTGTGTGCTCACAAACAAGAACAAATTCAATAACTGTATTATAAATGAATATTATATCAAAACCTAAGATTGGATAATGGAAAAACAACGGACCGAATTACCATTTACTTAACAAATAACCACTGTCATGAAATATTACTCAAGCATTTCTACATAAGTACATTTGCATTTAGTACCAGGTAAAACAATAGAAAAACTTAATAGAAACTGAATCAAAAACTGAATAGAAAAAAAACTTAAAAATAAGAAACTCTTTTCCTTATTTGTTTTTATTTTGTATTTATCTTTTTATTTTTAATATTTTTAACCTTAACATGTTTTGGTAAACTATCTTCGATCCATTTTTATATTTTGCACTTACTACATATAATTTACTCATACTTGTTTTATCCAACAGTTTCATTCCATACTATGGTGTAATTTTATTAATAATTTCATTCTAAACAATATTTTCAAAATTTGTTTTAATTTACAGACAAGTATAATATTTTTTGTTCACTTCTGGCGATGCATATATCTCGCGAAAAGTTGTATTCTAATATTATATGAAAATGAAACAGTTATCTGAACACTTTGTACATTAAAAAGAAAGACGGATTCCCCAGTGTTAAATTATTTTTAAAAAATTCTTTAATAAGAGGATCGAAAGTAAAAAATTCTCAAGAGAATAACATTCGTAAACGTTCGAAACGACCTTATCCAAATACAAACTAGCGATACACTTTCGTTTGAAAAGTCATCACGTCGGCCGAGTACCCTAAAACGAGACAAAACAAAAACAAAAAACAATCATTGTAAGAATGTAACGAACAATATTGGATTCAACATACACTTTCAGAATCGTCCTAGATCGATAATGCTTTACAAACATAAAACATTATCACATCTTGTAAAAACAGATGTATCTGACAGCGGCATCGAAAATGTTGAAAAGGTCGGTCCTCGATAAGAAAGCATCAGCCTCTGAGGCAGCATTCAGACTCGTGACCTCGCTCGCGTTCTTTTATCCGGCGCGGGGTGGCGGCGCGGGGCGGCGGCGCAGGGTGGGGTGGGACGGGTACGGGGCTGGGCGGGGCTGGGCAGGGCAAGGGACAGGAGGGGGGCCGAGAGAAGGGTCGGGGCAAGGTAGGGTGGGGGCGGGGGGCAGGGGGTGGGGAGGGTGCGGGAATGGGCGAGGCGGTGTGGGGCTCGGGCGGAGCCGGGGTGGCGGCGCGGGGCGGCGGCGCGGGACGGCACGGGGGTGGCGCGGGGCGGCGGTGCGGGCGGGGTGGGACGGGGGTGGGAAGGGTGCGGGGCTGGGCGGGGCTGGGCGGGGCTGGGCGGGGCTGGGCGGGGCTGGGCTGGGCAGGGGGGCAGGAGGGGGGCCGAGGGAGGGGTCGGGGCAAGGTAGGGGGGTGCGGGGCGGGGAGGGTGCGGGAAGTGCGAGGCGGTGAGGGGCTCGGGCGGCGCGGGGCGGCGCGAGGCGAAGCGGGGAGGCGCGGAGCGGCGTGCGGCGTCGCCGGGGCGGCGCGGGGCGGCGCAGCGGAGGTCGCCATGCGAGGGGGTAGCCGGCGCTCCGGAGGTCGCAGCATGGCAGAAGTCTCATCGAATTCGCGTCCGCCGGCGCCTGCTCTATTAGCGGCCTCCTGTTCCACGCCACCGCAGAGCAAATCGAGTCAGCCAAGGCGCCGCCGCCACCGCCGCCGCCGCCCCCCTCCGTTTCCTCTCACTCCCTCCCCCTCACTCTGTTCGCTTGTTGGTCTTTCGAACCCTCTTCTACACATTCCCTCCGACACACGTCTTCTTCTCTTTGCTCCCCTTCTCTACATGTCTTGTCCTTTACGATCCCCTCCTCTACATGAACCTTCCTCCGCGCACCCACTCCTCTACATGCACTCTCCTCTACACACTTCGTTCAATTCACATTCCCTCTCTGCCCCACCCCTTCCTCTACACATTCGCACACATTTTCGACCCCTTTTCTATTCATCATACCATTTACCATCCTTTCTTCCGAGTACAATATACTCGCTGTTTACGTCCCCTTCTCACATTGCCCCTTGTGTCACCTTCCCCCACTCCTACTCTTCTGTACACATTTCTCCGCTCCTTTCAGCGTATATTAATCTCTTTGAAGAACCCCTTCCACTCGGCTTCGCAACACGTTCCCTTCTCCCCCGACTCTACCAACACGCCCTTCCCCTTCCGCACTCCGACTTCCCTACGTCCCCTCCCCTTTACGCCCTCTCTCCACCACAACCAGAACTCCCCACGTCCCCTTACCCACACGCCCCCCACCGTGCCCCAACTCTCCACGTCCCTTCACCCACACGGCCTTTCCTCCCCCCCCCAAACTCCTCACGTTCCCTTCCCCACACGCTCTTTCTTCACCGCGACCCGACCTCCTCACGGTCCTCCCCTACACACCCTCTCCCAATCACGCTCCAAACTCCCTACGTTCCTACCGCTACACGCCCTTTCCCCACCGTGACCCAAACTCCTCACGTCCCCCCTACAAGCCCTCTCTCCACAGAGCAGCGGCATCTCCACGTCCCCTCCCCCTACATGCCCTCTTCCCACTGCGCCTGATCTCCTCACTTCCCCTCTCCCTCCCCGCACCCCATCACCCCAGGTCCCCTCCTATTCCGTTTCCCCACACCCTTCCGACCCTCGAAACCTTTTCCTGACCTCGAGTTCTCGACAAACGTTCAAACTACTTGTGGGACGGAGGAGCGTCGCGAAGAAAAATCGAGTAATGCGAAAGATGAGGGCGGCGACTCGCAGCTGTTGCCAGGAGCGCCTTTCTAGTGATCGCATTTCGTGAAATTTCATCTTGCGTTTCACATTCCGGAATTCTTACACGTTGTTTTGGACTTTCAATTTTCTGGCAGTATCTTGTATCACCAAATTCAGCCTCATAAACTGAATCCGTTTCTTGTTCGCAATCGATTTTCAATTCTATTTCTTATTATGTAAGAGAGTCGAGTAATCTTCATATTGTATATTTTTGTAAGTTGCCGGGCAGATACTGCTGGACCGTGGGGCGTGTGTGCCGAAGTAGGGCATGGGTGTTTTTAGTTGAGTTGTGGCATGGTAAGCATTCTCCAAATTCCCATTCTAACTCTGTAAATTAATGCGAGGTTACTGACATTTTGGGCGAAACTAGAATTATTGGTTCTATGTGGGAAAAATGGTAGCTCTCTTTTATCTCATTTTTAAGAATGTTCCTTGCATTGTAACTTTCCATTTTGCAAAATTTCAAGAATAAACAAAAAAATGACAAATTCTCTCGGCTCGTACACGTAGTTTGATGTAAGTGATGGTCTCAAAAACATTATTTCTGTAATATGAAATGTCAGTTAATATATCTTAGGTTCGAACATCTGAACTGTACTTTTTGAAATTGTAAATTCATTGAGGAGGTTAGGTGGAAGAGTAGACTTTAATGTCTGAGCCTCGCCACAAACAAAGATAATTTTTTATATATAATTATTATTAAAATCTTAAAATTTTCCAGGGTTGTTTGCCCCGGAGGTAAGGAAAATAAAATGATGATGATAATGAGAGGTGAAAGGATGACACACACATACAGACATACACTAATACACCCATACCCGAGGAGGAACTCGAACTCACGATCTTCTGGTCCGAGAATGCTACAACACTACTGCCTTTGCGGTCTCTGCCATCGGATTGGGTATTATGTTGTTGTTGTTGTTGTTGTTGTTGTGTTGTTGTTGTTGTTGTTGTTGTTGTTCAGTAATGAGTCTTGAGGCTACTGCACCCAAAGTCATCTTCTAAGATACTTGCTCCCAGTCAGCGGAGGTTTGGGCTAAGGTTGCGCGGTTACACAACCAGCCAATCATAACATTTTTCTTCCCCTTCCTTCTCTACTCTTCCCCTTACTAATGCTAGAATTATCGTTTAGGTCACCTTTACTCTTCATGTATTTGTCTCGTGTACATACAGTGCCTCTGACCGGGCGATCCCAGTGTTCGAGTCTCGATTGTGACAGGATTTTCAACAAGAGCTAGATAGCCAGATCAAGTTCAGCCACCGACTGAAAGCGAATTTTACCGTCCGGCTATTGTCATCGTTAGTTTTATACGGTCTCTTCGCAGAATACTACGCAAAAAGCGAAGGAGAACTCGAACAAACTGGACACGCACCGCGCGCAATCTTTCCTTCTCCTTCCTTATCATATTCTTACTTCTAACACACTCTTACTTGCACTTCACTACCACATATACCGGGAGATTAATCCGGAGCTTAGAGCTTGTCCCGGCTGGGCCGGTGCCCCGCTTCTGGGAGATAGCTAGTCAGAGAAAACTGTACTAGCCGATCAATCAATCAACCGTGTACATATGCATTTTCTAAGGAAGATGTAGAAAAAAATAATCTTTCACAATGTAGGTATTAATATCTATAAATTTAAAATGCTAATGGTCTTCGTTTAGAAAGAAATTAAAGCTTCCTTCTCAACAGAATTTTGCGAGCTTTGCTTTAAAAGGAACGTAGTAGTCACATAATGTGTTATAGCCTTCTATTTTTAATCATTTTCATGGTATAAACACTAATTTGTAAAAAATCTTCAAATAATTTAGAAATCATCAATTTTGAACATTTAATACATTTGAATAAAAATCAGAAATACACCAATTTTATATACGCACTTTCTTGTATTTCATCAAATCACTTAAAGCAAAAAGTTGACCAATTTTACAAAAAAAATTAATTGGACAGAAGCTCATGTAAAGGAGCCCCCTGTCTTCATGGTCTTATACCAGAAGTATTTACCTATTTTCAGCTCCAAAGTTTGAAATGTGACAGTTATATGTCAGATATTTCCATCCATCTACACAGATCCATAATTTCAGGCATAAAATTTATTGTATCTTCACGCCACATGCACCAATCTTAACCTTTAAATGGTGACGAGCGGAGTCTGAGACCGCTGAGGAAAAAACGCATTGCCCTTTTCTCTGATAGGTCGTAACAAGTTTTTCTTTACAAAACCTTCCTATCTCTTTCTAAACAACACTCACACGCGGGGCTGCGGGTTCTGTGACAGCCGTTCGCCTTTGAGTCGCAGTCGAAGTTTCGGAGCGGTCTCGCAGACCTCACATCACCAGTAGTAGGACTGTTCTTCCCACAGTGAATGTGCATTGCATATTTTTTATTAATGAATAATTGTCGTATAACAATGCATTATTGTATTTAAATGAAGGTTTTTTTAACGCAGTGAAAAATATTTCAAACCTTTCTACGAGTTCTTAAGGTAATTAGTAGTGACAAAACCGTATTGAAGAAATTATAGCCATAAATTTATTCGGCGAGTTATAAATAATTATATTATTTTAATATATATTAACAACAAATCCTTTTATTTACTTGTTTATTATATCATCGTCAATGCGAAAAAAATTGTCAAGTCAACATGAAATAGAACACCAAAATATTCTGCCTATATCTTTTGCGGTCTCACAGATCGCACGTCACCGGTAAGAGAAGTTTGAAGGCACATCACCAGTGAACGGTTATCCGTCTTTGAAACAACAGTAATATACTCTAATTCTGATGTGTGTGGAAGATATTTCGCACACGACCGTTAACCCAGGTTTTACTACCGATAATTCAAATCGTATTGAGGTTATTGTAATACTTTTCCTCCCTGTATTGCAGGGACTAAAGTAAAGAAAGGATTAGTAAAAGTTGATCTTAGCACACTAAGAATTGTGTTTATGAACAAACGACATCTTGTAAACTGGGTTGACCCTTTTTGTAGAACATCAACACATGTAGAAACCAATGTAATTTACAACTACAGTAAAAACCAACAAAAATATTAGATAGTATGTACTGGAGACAAAGATCGCGCCATTCATTAACAAACAACGCGACGTGTACTGTGGCCATCCAAAGCCATCTGATACGCTGCCAAGATGCCGCAACCCGAAAAAAGAAAACATTGTCGAAATGACAGATGCCGGCAAGGAAAGGGCACTGCTGGGTGGGTGAAGATGGCGCGCGTAGCCCAGATGTGAACATCTCGCAAGAACACTAAGGGCGCGGACTGCGAGGTGAGTGAAGTTCTCTCGAGGAGGAATACGACTGATTAGGTGAGTCTGAAAGAAGATCGCGGCGCAAGCGTCAATTTTTATTGTACTTGTAGGTTTAATGATAATTTGAGGTTAAAAGCAAAACACGTGCATGTTGGTTATTGAATTTTTACGAGTTGAAAACTAGTTTTCATGATAACTAAATCAACACAAATACAGTATGATTAAATATTTGCTTTAGGGAATGCTAAATATTTGTGAACATTTTGCATCTTTGTAAAGATTCTTTATTTTGTATGCTCATTATTTAAATGAACAAAGATAACCTTTCTACTGTAGATCTAAATTTCAAAGTATTGATGTTAACATTTTCTTTCTGTGGTTACCATGCGTTGCAGAATTTATAACCAACATTATGCAAAGGCTTGTTAGGCCCGGAACTAGGATCGCAAAATATCCAATAGCTTAAAATATTTATTAATGACTTTGATACTAAAATGCATTAAATTATTACATAATATCGACTGATCATTCATTTAATATTGGGTTCATTATTTTCAACAGTTTTCTTCATTGATTAGATTATATTTAAGTACTCCATTTATCTCGTAAGGAAATATGTATTATTCTATTCGTAAATATTAGCTGGGTGCATAAAAAAGTACATTCCTAAGCGTATTTCTCAGTATTGCTCTCATATATTTTATTTGCAATTCTTAGTGAACATGGTTTAGCGTTAAACAAGTGCTGTTTTTGCATAACGTTATTCGCAGGATCGAGTATATATTGCATGTCGACAGCACACATTGACGGACCCTGAAGGCGGGGGGAGGGCGAGGAGTAGGGGATGAGGGGCGGTGGAGATGATGGGTGGTGGGGGAGGTGCTGGGGGTGTTGAATGTGAGTTCAGTACGGAAATGACGGGTTATGCGGAGCGGAGATCACAAGGAATGAGAATTGGTGGAGCTCAGGGGAAAGGGGCGACGGTGAGTGTTGAGGTGAGGAGGGGAAGAGGCAACCTGGAGTGAATGAGTTGGGGACGGTAGGGTGAGGGAGCTAAGGAGTCGGACGGCTGGCGTAGGGTCATGACGGTGTGTGGGCGGATGGGCGGGCAGTAGGAGCAGTGAAGTTTGAAGGCGAGGGTCGGGAAAGTCCTGTGGGTGTCAAGGCCCTGTGAGGGTTGACAAGCGGATAGGAAGGCCTTTGGGTGTCGAGATCATGGGAGTGTTGACAGGGGTCTAGGAAAGCCTTAAGGTGTCGAGACGCTTAGAGGGTTGCCAAGGGCCTAGGAAGGCCTGTGTGTGACGTGGCACTGGGAGGGTTGACCTGTGGCTGGGAAGGTCTGTGGGTGACGGGGGCAGTGTGTGATGTGGCGCTGGGAGGGTTGACCTGTGGCTGGGAAGGCCTATGGGTGACGAGGCGCTGAGAGGGTTGACCTGTGGCTGGGAAGGCCTGTGTATGACGTGGCGCTGAGGGGGTTGACCTGGGGCAGAGAAGGCCTATGGGTGACGAGGCCGGTGTGTGACGTGGCGCTGAGGGGGTTGACCTGGGGCTGGAAAGGCCTGTGGGTGACGATGCCGGTGTGTGACGTGGCGCTGAGGGGGTTGACCTGGGGGTGGGAAGGCATATGGGTGACGAGGCCGGTGTGTGACGTGGCGCTGAGGGGGTTCACCGGGGGCAGGGCAGGCCTATGGGTGACGAGGCTGGTGTGTAACGTGGCGCTGAGGGGGTTGACCTGGGGCTGGAAAGGCCTGTGGGTGACGATGCCGGTGTGTGACGTGGCGCTGAGGGGGTTGACCTGGGGGTGGGAAGGCATATGGGTGGCGAGGCCGGTGTGTGACGTGGCACTGAGGGGGTTCACCGGGGGCAGGGCAGGCCTATGGGTGACGAGGCCGGAGTGTGACGTGGCGCTGAAGGGGTTGACCTGGGGCTGGAAAGGCCTGTGGGTGACGAGGCCGGTGTGTGTTGTGGCGCTGAGGGGGTTCACCGGGGGCAGGGAAGGCCTATGGGTGACGAGGCCGGTGTGTGACGTGACGCTGAGGGGGTTGACCTGGGGCTGGGAAGGCCTATGGGTGACGAGGCCGGTGTGTGACGTGGCGCTGAGGGGGTTGACCTGGGGCTGGGAAGGCCTGTGGGTGACGATGCCGGTGTGTGACGTGGCGCTGAGGGGGTTGACCTGGGGGTGGGAAGGCATATGGGTGACGAGGCCTGTGTGTGACGTGGCGCTGAGGGCGTTCACCGGGGGCAGGGAAGGCCTATGGGTGACGAGGCCGGTGTGTGACGTGGCGCTGAGGGGGTTGACCTGGGGCAGGGCAGGCCTATGGGTGACGAGGCCGGAGTGTGACGCGAGCGCGCCGCGGCGTGGCGTGGCAGGGCGATCGGGGCCGCGCGGCCGCATGATGCCATCGCTGGTGTGGCTGCTGGCGGTGGTGTTCGCGGCGGTCGTGTGCGTCACCACGCTACTGTTGCTGCTGGTGCATCGCGACGACCCTGACGCGCTGCAGACCATCGTCTTCCCCGAGCGCCCCGTGCAGTCGCTCTGGCCCCCGCCCTCGCCGCATCCATCGCCCGCGCATTCGCCCACGCACACCCCCACGCCCTCGCAGACGGCTGTGCAAACGCGCACCGCACTCGCACCCATCTCCGTAGTAAGTGCGGAAAAAGCAATCCTAATATATTAAGCCAATTCCCGATACACATAGTGAATACTCCGATTTAAACTAGTGGCACTTAAAGGTCACGAGCTGGAATGAAAGGCGGTCGTTATCATCCAATCGGGAGCTACCATACCAAAAATGTATATCGTAACGTAGCTCTCGATTGGATGACAGTGTCCTCTTCTTCGTCCACCTCGTGACCTTGATGTGTCACTGTTTAAATCGAAGTATAGGCCTTTACATTCCGAAAGTAATGCAATTATTATTTTTTAATTAAATTATTACACAGATTTGCACATACACCTAAAATTCTCCGAAGTACTGTCCTTGGGCTTCTACACATTTTTTCCAGCAACTCTACCATGAACGGTACGCGCCCTGGAAGGCGTCTTCGGGGACCTCTCGCAAGGTCTTCGTCACGGCTGATTGGATCCCGTCTACGGACGAAAAACGGGTTCCATTTACGGTTGCCTTAATTCGAGGGAACAAAAAATGTCTGCTGGGGCGATGTCAGGACTATAGAGGGGTGGACACCTGGTGTTTGACCAGGAACTCACGGACTCGTAGCGCGTACTCTGACAACACCTTGGGCACGAGCTTGGCGCACACTTTCCTCATCGCGAAATCTTTAGTAACAATGCGAAATACAACAGTAGATGGCTTGTTCAGTTCATTGGCAACTATCTTGATACTCAATCGATGGTCGGAATCCAACAATTGTCAAACATGAGCCACATTGTTGTCGGTATTGCTGGTTGACGGTCACCAAGAGCGTTGTTCGTCGTGAACTTCGTACCGGCCCTCCTTAAAGGCCTTTAACCACCTCGAAACTTGTGAGTAGGACAGAGCAGAGCCCCCGTAAGCCTCACGAATCATTTTGTTAGTCTTCTCAAGATACTTTTTTAGTTTAGCACAAAACTTAATCGCGTAACTTTGCTCGATCGTCGATCCGTTTCTTTCCGTGACACGGTCGGCGCGCAGAAGTCCACAATAACGGACGTCTCGTTGCTTCCACTCCTTGGAGAGCACTGAGACTCATTTTGTGACAAAGCTTAGCGTCTCCCTCACCTACTCCAAGTGGTCCGATCCCACTTTGACCAATAATTGCGATGAAATTCAATTGCATTACTTTCGGAATGCGTATTCTTTGTCGTGGAAGTGGGTAGAAACCGGCAATCGGCTCAAAGAAGATTATTCTCAAAATCCTCTAATCCTTAAGCAGGTTAAATCTGCAGTACTAGGAAAGTACCAGCGTAAAGTAAAAATATATTACTATCACACACCGCTGCCACAGTTGCGAACTTATTCCATACAGCATAAACACGTAACTGGTTTCGTATACGAAACCAATCACTTGTTTAGCACTCTTTTAACTCTGGTGGACTAGCATTTTCCGTCATCACTTTATCGTAACGTGGACGTTCCCAGAGGCTCCGCAGTGGGGTACCAGCGCACACGCTCAAGCGCCTCACGCTGTGCAAAAGCCCTCCAAGGTGGTGGAGCGTGACATGACAGTTGAATCGCGCTGACGCGCTGTTGCAGTCGTGGCAGCCGCGGCTGACGTCGACTGCTGATTCGTCGTCGTCACACACCTCTCGGGAGCTCCAGCAGAGCGAGGTGCGCACCCACCGCCCCTCCGCTGTTGCAAGATACGGCGTTTAAAAGAGAAGCCGTCGTAGCAACCGGGCGATCTGCGTGTGTCCCTCTGCCCGTCACTCACGGTTAGATCGCGTTCGGTCTGTTGCCACCGTTTGGAGGCAAACGAGATGTCTCGGTCTGCAGGTGGGGAACTGGACAGATTTCTGTATCCTTGGCAAGCATGGTTGTTGTTGTTGTTCTTCTTCTTCTTCTTCTTATTATTATTATTTTAAAAAGACCAATTAGGGACGCAGTTGTCACGACGATTAGGCGTGGGAAGAAATCATCAGTACCTCACAAAGTTTTTAACTGTTTTTGGCGTTAAATAAATAAATAAATATATAAATACATGAACAAATAAATATAAAGATCTTTTCCGATCCACCGGGACAAGCGGTATCAAGAGACGCTTTTCGGTCTTGAAGCAGAAAACTGCAAAATTGTTAATTTTTTATTATTATTATTATTAATAATAATAATAATACATTAAAAATAGCAGTTATGGGGAGGTAGAGTTGTGAGGAAGACGAAGCATGGGAAGAAATATATAGACCCTTCCGGTCCTCCGTCTGGGAAGATCGATCAAATCATTCGACGCGACAAACGGTGGGGACTTTGATGAGTTTGTTGATGGGTAACATTTATATCCTTCCAGTCCAATCAAAATATTTGAAGTGAATCAATATGTTTTTTCAGAACATTTTAAAGCGTCGGAGACGCTTTTCTAAGCTAATAAGAGTATTAATATGCGAAATTCGAAAGTGAAAATTGCAATAAGTTTTATGTAAATACAATAAAACTAATTGCAATAAAACAAATTTTAAAAAAGTTATTAGGAATCTTACTGTAGGCAATTCTGCCTTCTATTCTCTCAACTCTCTTATAAATAAATAAAAATTGAAAACTCAGCTCTTAAATTATTTCAAAAGTTTGGCATGAGTTTCAAGTTACTCATTTTTGTTTTGAATTTCTTATTTATAAATGTTTATATCAATTTATTGACTTTAGTTCTATTTAAAATAGACGAATAATTTATTTTTCTTCTTATAGGTAAGCATAAAAAACTTCTCAACTAGACAATAATGTACTTAATGATATGTATGAATGTGGTTATTTTGACATTTTAATAGAATCACGAGCAACCTACTGAAACTATAACAACATTTATCATACTCTACTTTTTTTCTAACTTTTCATCAGAAAATGACTCAAAATTGATATACATACATCCAAATACTTGATCACATGAAACTGGCGATACTTATATTAATGGATTCAAATAATTAAGAGAAATTATATATTAAATTTTGGTGACGATGTATAGCGACATAATGTATCACAATTCTCTTAAAGCCACTTGGAAGAAGCGACACACCGCAAGTCTTCTTTTTCTTAGTGTTATTCCTCTTCTTTTTCTTAGTGTTATTACTCAACAAGTATTCAATTTTTTAAAAGTGCATGACATAATCTAAAGATCTACAGCTGAATGACGTTGTACATAAAACATCCTAGACACAAGAATCAATATGGTTTTAAAATGGCCTGGGTGGGTTGGGCCATATCTTAAATCGTTCGAGCAGCAAGGATACGCTTAAACTTGTATGAGTGAGGTGTCGCTTTAGAAGAGTCAGAAAAGTTCTAGATATTCACGATACGGAAAGTAGACAAACAACTTTCCTTGTCGTTCATTATTAAGTCTCAAATACTAACGAAATGTGGGAGGTTTACAAATTCTAGAGGAATACAATCACAATTCATTCTAAACCCAGAGTTCAACATCTTTCTGAAAATGTAAATGAATTTTTTATATTTAGCGACATGTGTACACGTGTCTTGTAGAGAATTATGGCAAAGAAATCCTACAGTCTCCCATAACTTAAAAATGAGATGCACCCAATCGTTCTAGAAAAGCAAAATAAAGTAATTTGGGTAATATAGTTGTCATCCCAGAGATACAGTGGCGCCGATCAGCAGAGACGGAACAATTTAATTACGGTACTTACTTTTCCAATTAGAATTTTCGAGAAATGTATGTAGTAAGTTTGAATCGAAAATAAGTATGTTTAGTTTATAATCAGTATTTGATTGACATAATGAATTCTGGTGGCTTAGGAATCGTTCGTGAAATACAGCTGTCATTTGCAAGAGCACAAGACATGCTAAATATGCCACTATTTGAGGCGTAGGCTAACAAAGTCATATTTTGATCATATTTTAAGAACAAAAGTGCTTGAATAATAAGTTTAAATTGGTATATTATTATTATTTGAAATTATAAACAATCAAATCTTATAATACAGTAACAATTTTATTAATTTTATGTTGTAAAAACGAGTGATGCTAAAACACCACGTATTTTCTCCTATTTTCTTCATTTTCTCCTATATCCTCCAGATTTCCCCTATTTTCACGCAAAATTACGCAAAAAGTACTCAAAGTTTCGAAAAATTGAACCTGACCCTTTTTCAAAATCTACAGCTTTCAAAAAGAACTTTATCTTTAAGATTTTACTTGTAGGAAGATTCCGAAATAAATTTGAACTTTTGGCGTTTTCGAAAAATCAGGGTTTACAACGAACATGAAACCTGCACCATTCTGTTAACGTCCTTGACACAATCAAACAACAAAATTTAATAAAAAACGATGAAGACTTTTTTTGAAAGTTTTGATAATGTCGCAGGGACTTCATATTAAGTACTATAAAAATTAAAATAACATTTTCAAATTCAAGGGGCCACGATATCAACGAGATCGATTCCGGAATATCAATTTTGGTGAATATCGGCTGAATGTTTCAGTCACTAGCGTTGTTCACAGACGGCCAGACAGACAGACTGATAGACATTTTGCCGTCAATCGATTTTTCGGTTTCAAGGATCCACAAAATATGGATTCTTTCTTTTTCTCTACTCTGTAACGAGAAAGTAACGACGATGGTAGAAAAGCAGAAATTCCATTAATTTTACCATTTTATTAAAACTTTGTGTTAATACTATAAATCCAATGAATTATAACTAACTGGAGCCCATCGCCTTTCATTTAAATAAAAAATCATGACATTTGGTAACATAGAAACCTCAAACTTCTTTCTAAACGAAAACCTTTGTGTTTTAAATATTGTTTAAATATAATATAAAATAAAATTTAAATATAGTTTTTATAATTCTTTATTTTCTAAATAACTGAGATTTTAATGAAAATTGAAACCACACCATAATTATAAATGTACTTTCTACTGTAAGAGAAAAATAAGAAGAAAAAACATCAATTTTTCATAAATATTTGAACTTTTCACTGGGGCTTCATATAAAATACCCCAAAAATAAAATGTACTTTCTAATGACTTCGGCAGAATTTGTCTCATTTAATAGTATTAAAACGGAGCCTGTGATCTGGTATCTTAATTTGATTTTCTTTGAAATTTCCCACTCTTCTCTCCAGACTCGTTAATCTCATCGAATGAGAAGAAACACCGTAGTCATTCAAAAAAAACACGAGCATATTTGACAATGACGTGCGATTGCAAAACTCAAACGCCCTCTATCCTAAGCGGTTTCGATTTTAAACGGTTCGATGAATAATGTCTTTTGTGATAAACACGTGGCGCATTGGCGTGAATTATATATGTCATGCTAGGGCACACCGTTCGTGCTTTGATGCAAGTGAGCCGCTTTCGTTGTGCGAGCGAATCAACTGTAATCCGCACTTGATGCGAAGGGTGGGACACATTCGAAGAGCCGCGTTTCATTCATGGAGCTGGCGCGAACAATCGACACTCGAATTCCATAGAAATGAGCAGTTGTGGTTGACAGCTGATGATACGAGATATTCTAGCGACGAGCCGTGGCTAGCGCTCGACTTTTTATTCAGAATAAAAGGACAAAATATGCCAAAAATACTTAGTTAAAAAGAAAAGTTTGAAAAAACACTGTCTACACAACCGATAACCAAATACGGTCATTTTTCTGACTTCATTGATTTTCGATATCATGCATATAACGTTTTCAAGAAATAATTGACGAATAGATGATAAAGTAACATATCACTATACAGACTGTCCCAACTTCTATGAGCCACCCTC
Source organism: Acheta domesticus (assembly GCA_031308135.1). Classification (NCBI taxonomy): domain Eukaryota; kingdom Metazoa; phylum Arthropoda; class Insecta; order Orthoptera; family Gryllidae; genus Acheta; species Acheta domesticus. The sequence goes on from JAHLJT010003656.1 coordinate 16,195,035, forward strand.
ATAACTGTTAAACCGCTCACCCTATCGAAATGTAGTTTTGCTCAAAAATGCAGAATCATTATGGCAATTAGTATGCTGCAGAGATTTTTTTCTGTAATATTTTCATCTTGCGAGAAATTTAATCATACTTAAATTTTAAATAGAGCATTACTTGTTTACTAGCAATGGCTAGATTATTAGAAGAGAATTATGATGCATTATTTGTTAATACTTTGATAGTAATTTGTGTATAAAATTACGCTTTCTGACATATAATTTTAAATTAAAAGAGCAATTAATATTTCCCGTTACTAAAGTAGCACTTGCAACTCTCGCTTTTGGGGAAGGTATCCTTCGGTGTATTGAGACTGATACGGGAGAGGGGAGACAGAGAGATGTGATTGTAAAGCTTCAATCATTAAAAAGAACAAAATATTGGTGTAGAAGCACGGATAGCGTAAGGAATATAATAATGAAGGTTATTCTCAAATTTTAAAAAAATCGATATCAATGTGTAATGACTGTAGGAACACGCCAGCATTTAAAAACATTTCATGTACAAGGGAAGGGAATGAATGATAGAAAATGCTCACTATAATATATCGAGATAATTCATCATTTCATAGACAGACAGACTTTTTTTCTGTTAATTTCTCATTTATTACATCAGTGTACCAAAAGATAAAACAAAACACAACGAAATACTCTCGAAAGAAAATAACTTTTTTATTAATATATTCAATTTTAGAAAAATAAAGCAAGACATTGACAGTTGTAGAAAAGCAATACAAAACATGCCCCCCATCGACACCAATATATCAGAATTCGTGTGTGAAAGAACTGATTAACTGACTAGTGTTTTAAGGCACTAGCAGCGATCCTTTGTAATTTAAGTCAGTTGAAGATATGTTCAATTCTGAATTCTGATGAACAAATGGGGAAAAAATTTCTCATTCTGATCGTTAATATTGACGTTTCTTCCTACGCCTGTCGCCAATGTTGTCAGATTATAATTGTGGTGCTCCACCAATGTCATTTTCCCCGCTAAATTTTGAACATTCGGAAGCATTCGATCAATTTACAGGAATTGTTCGAAAAGTATCGCGCCTCATTTTGAAACATAAACTTTAAGTAATGTATTGTCTGAACATACTTCAGTTTTCTCCCACTCAAAGACCTCTTTCTGTACTCTTTTCCTCATCTCATTACCAAGGAAAAGCAAAAGCAGTCTCGTCAGTAAAATCAAGCGGGCATCCTTCAATTCATGTAATTACAGCATTTGTTAGGTCACGTACGTATATGATGAAAGCGGTTTATTGCGTGATTTAATAAATTTTGATGAGTTGAGCAATACACAACGCAACAACAGACAACAAGGTATTGTTCTTCAAATCGTTTCAAGTGGATTTCATGGTGATACTCATGAACAAATGGTAGGTGAATCCATCTTTGAATTCAACATAATGTATCGATCTTTCGCAACCCAAGGGGTTATAAGGTTGGAAACACAATAAATTGTTTGTATTCAATTGCAAGCATACCATAAATGAAGACGAGAAACCACTACGCACACACTGAAAATTCGTAAAGATGTTAACATTTCCCCACAAGAAGCAAAGAATGTGATGAAATAGCTGTACAAAAATGTTTACAGGATTACGATATAACTGAAGAAAGAGATAAACTGAGAAAGTCTAGTTTTACACAAAATTAGTTTTCCTGCAGCTTACAAAAATTACATAAATGAGGGTTACCAATATGTTTTCATTTTGCGCAGAAAGAGTGTTTCTACTCTAATAAATTCATTCACCGTTTATTTAGAATATCACTGTTTATTCCAACCAAAAGGAAGAGTGTCATGGGCCAAGTGTTGCGCAGGGTTCGGAAGACCTCCTGGAGGAGGAGGCGCGGCTGGTGAGGGAGCTGTCGCTCGGCCAGTACACCGCGCCGCCCGTAGAGCGCCTGGCGGGCGTGCACCCGTCGCTGCCGGCCGCGGGCTCCACCTTGTCCACCGCGTGGGTGCTGCACGCGACCGGGTCCATGTCGTCGGAAGAGTCGCTGTCCGCGCCGCCGTCCCCGGGCTCGCCCGCGACGCCGCCGCCGACGCCCGCGCTGGCGCCGGCGACGCCGCCCATGGAGGGGTGGACGGCGGGCGGGCCGTGGACGCCGGGCCCGCGCGGGCCCTCGGAGACGGACGCGGACGCGCCGCTGCCGCCGCCCTGGGGCGAGACGCTGTCGACGGCGGTGTCGCTGCGCACGGCGGCGCAGCCCGACGCCGCGTCCCAGGCGACGCTCACGCCGTCGTCCACGCCGGCGTCCTCGCCGCCGTCCACGCCGTCCGCCATGCTGTCGCTGGTGTCGGACGCGGCGTCCACGGCCGTGTCGCTGGCGCCGGGCGCGCCGCCGCCGTCGCCCGCCACGGGCGTGTCCGCGTCGGGCGTGTCGACGACGCGCGGCGGCGCGCGCCAGCCCACGCCCGAGTGGACGACGGCGGCGGCGGCGGCCATCGTCATGGCGGCGCACGCCCCGGCCGCCGACTCCGTCCTGCGCGAGCGGCCGGCGCCGGGCGCCGCCAAACAGCCCGTGCGCGTGCCCGCGCTCGCGCACCGCCCCGTCGGCACCTCCGTCTCCTGGGCCACCACCGCCGGCCGCCCCGAGTCCCCCGACCCGGACCCGGACCGCGACTCCGGCCGACGCGCCGACAACGCCGCCTCCGGCTCGCCGACGGGATCGCCGTAGGAATGGTTAAACATGAGAGAGTTTGTGCCAGCTTTAGCGGAGAGCACTGTCGATCTTCTGCTCATGCGCATTTCTGCAGAGGAAGCTATTATATTGTTCCATTCTTTGACGTAGTAGTAGTTGCACTTAATTTCATTGTATGGTATTGTAAATTGTTTTTGAATTGTAAATGTAGATGTATTGTAAAACTGTAGACTTATGGTTACCACCTGGCAATCAGTCAATTGCAGCCAAATAAATATATTATATTATTATAAGTTTCGCATCACTTTAGTGCAACTGCACGTACGCAGAAAATCGATAGTGCTCTCCGCTAATGCTGGCACAAACTCTCTACGGATAGTGCTCTCGATGCTATTCGATTCGCGGGGCTATCGAAAAGGATCGACAGATGTAAATGATACACTGCGCTTTACGTTTTATTTCATAGTGCAGATGCACTTCAACGTCTTACTTGATTAACTGAAACTGAATGGAAGTATTCTTTGATAGTTTTATATCGCGCGCACATTCATACAATCAAATTAGCAAATAACTCTGCTAATTTAGCTAACATTAACACAATATAGAAGTAGAAACGTCAAACTCATATGAAATTTCTCAATTAGTATTATAATTATTTAGAAGTTCCCTTTCCACAAAGCGATGAAAAAATAATAAACATAATATGTAGTGTAATATGCCAGAAGCCTGATTGTTGTATCTTTCATCTGCCAAGAAAAAACGAATGTGTATCACTCATCTGTAGGAGGGGACAGAGTTGCAGAGGATAGACGACGCTACTCAAGTTAGGCAGTATTTGAAAAAAAATATTATATTAAAATACACAGTTCATAATATTAATATTCAATAAATATATTTACATCAAAATAATTTTTTATGGATAAAAAATATTCAGTAATATTTTTAATGATTTATTTACAAATATTGCAGTTATTAATAGTAGCTTTTGGATACTAACCACATTGTAAAATTTCAACCACGATCTGGAAGAGAATTATCACAGTCGGCCACCCTGTTCACTACTTTCGTGGTTTCTACGATCGATAACAGGCGAATCCTGAAGCAGTACGTACCTTACCAAATGGGCCACGGACTGCACGAGATTTCATTTTCATTCTTGGCACTTCCTCTCCGCCTACACAAACTCACTCACGAACTCGACACCACCAAGCAAGTCGGGAGCCTAAGAGATTCTCCAGCCTAGGGTGGGAGGCTAGGGCGGGGACCCGCGGAGGGAGATAGAAGAAGGGCGAACTCCCAAGCCGATGTGTGTAGAGCGATTTTTATAAGAATGAGCCCATTTTGACAGCTAGTGCTGGCAACATAACTGAGGGTTCTGTGGTCGTTGCGTCCTTGATCCCATTAGACTCTCCTTCCTCCAGTCGTTTGTTTCCAGTTGGCTAACTTGTAAATGGCTTCGACGCTTTCTTTTGTGATGTCCTCGTCCGACGAAAATATAATACACCACGAGAAATAATTGAAATTAGGAAGTGCAGTGTTATGTGTCTTCTATAAAAATTCCTTTTTTTATAAATATTATATTGAATTTACTTTTTGTGTGATAAGTATTATGTTTATTTTCAAATCGAGTCTTGAATGTGAGATGCCTGTCCACGTGTTTGTAGGTGGCGAGCTGCGGGGAGCTGTGAGTGTGAGCGTTTCGTGGTTCTGTGCTTTGCGTTTTATACTTGTTTTTTTATATAATTACACGGTTGTGAACCATGGGAAGTCGTGATGTCTTTACGGGAGCTATTAACACTTTACGAAGAGGCATGGCTGAACAACTGTCGCGGCAGAGGGATACTTCTCTAAAGTACCTGTGATGTTCACTTGTTTAGCGAACTGTCTCTTTGGCTCATTCTTACGCGAATTCTTCTATAAGTAGTGCCGGATCTCTTCATCCAGTGGGGGAGGATCACTACTACCCACAGCAATATCACAAGCGTTTGCGTGACTAATGACGTCAGTAGTTGACGCGTGCGGAATAAAATTACCACTCACGTGCCTTCTCATCGGCTAAGGGGACTGAGGGCATCAATTGATGTGTTGTAGTGTCTCTGAGTGGGGGATCCCAGAATCCCTCTCCCGACGGTGGCAGGACTTTCGACACTAGCTCGAGTTATAGATCGAGATCAGCCGCTGCCTAGAGAAGAATTCAAGCGGCCGGCTGTTCAGATATTTTCCCGCGGCGTCTTCCATCAACACCCAGCCAATGTTGGGGCAATACTCTGACAAACGATCCTCGGACCACGCGTGATCTATCCTTGTCCTATCCTCACCCCTTACGTATACATGAACTACACTATTACACATGCCGGGAGACCAGTCGGGATCTTAGCGTTTGTGATGTCCTGCTTGTGCGAGATATTTGGTTGGGGATAACCTCGCCAACCGACGGGTTGATCGGCGCCTGATCTCGCTATCCTGCGGAGGAAGATCACCGCCACCTCCCACAATAAAACCCGCACTACTTTCACGGGACTAATCATCGTAGCGCCTGGAGTCATACATCGATCTTAGGGATTGAGGACCAGCGAAATCTGTGAAGATTGATTGACTGATTTATTGATTATTAATGATTCCGAGGGCTAAGGCCATTAGCTAACTGCTAAAGTAATTTGTCCCGTAAGTGTCATGCATGTTTCTATTGCGTAAAGTAGTGGTTGCCTTGCTGCTGGATGGCGTTATCCGACGCCGACTTACCGTCGGCTAGCGGGATTTCCATTATAACATGTTTCCCAACAGTGGGCGACCGGCCTAGCCGGGATACGCTGTAAGCTGCCGATCGGTCTCTCGGAATTGTGCATGTTAGTGTAAAAGTGTTTCTGTAAGAGGTGGGGATAGAACAAGGATGAGGAAGGAAGAATCGCACGCGTACCGTGGCCCTTTTTTTAGGTTTCTGCACCGGCATTCACCTGGTGTTGATCGGAGAAACCACTTTTTGAGAGCATTAAGCTGCTGGAATTCAACGCCACATAGCGGCTGAATTCAACGTACATCTAGTGTCGAAAACCGTGCCACCGTCGACAGTCCAAACTAGAACCTACCGGTCCCAGGCACCGCAGTGACATCGGCTGATACCCTGAACCACCGCTCGCGGAGCGAAATGCGTAAATTGCGGTGGTGGCGAGCAGCCGCGGCGTGCGCTGGGGCCCGCAGGTGCGAGGCGCGGCCAGCCACGCCCCCTGCGTCCGCGACGGGGCGGGCGCCGAGCGGGGCGGCGGCGGCGGCGGCGACGGCGTTCGGCGACTTGGCGCCCACGGCGGCGCTGGCGGCGGCGGCGCTGGCGTCGCGCGCGGCGGGCGACCACGGCGCGCCCGCCGGCTTCAACCGCGCCATGCAGGTGCTCCGCTCGCGACCGGCAAAACACGCTTTTTTCCTTTCTCGCTACGGAGTAGAGAGAATGTTGTGTGATGCTGCGTGAAAAACGGCAAATTTTCGGAGGAAAACTACCGGAAGTAAATCTAAAACTGAAAATATCGGTTTCAAATTGAAGTGGCCGCGACATCAGCCAGGTGGATTGGGGAATATCAATTTTGGGGAAATTGCGCTGAACGATTTAGCCACTACCGTTATTCACAGGCGGACAGTCACACAGACGAACGCACGGACGTTTTGCTGTTATTCGATTTTTCGGTTTCGGAGGACTCACACAGCATACATTCTGGCTATACCACGTCTTATAAGATTTGTACTTTCCCGTATACATACGTATATACGGAGCAATATACGTAGAATAGGGAAAGTTATCTAATGCTGCGCGAAAAACAGCAGAAAAAAAATTCATTGCCGGAACCTGAAAAAGTGGGTAGAACTTGTTGCTAAATTAAGAAAAAAAATCCCCTAACACGTGGCATAGCCAGAATACCTATTTTGTAAGTCCTTGATACGTAACAATTGAAAGGAAAACGTCCATCTGTCTGTCCGTCTGTGAACACCACTAGCGCCTAAACCACTCGTAGGATCCAAATTGAAGAAACCCCCGTCCACCTGACTCTAATCGCAGCTTTGTTTTCTCTAAATTTACCATCCGTATTTATCCACTTTTTCGTCGCGAGGACCCGGCAATAAGAGTTTTTCTGCCGGAAATTCTCCTTTTTTCCCGCGCAGCATTATATAACTTTCTGCCTACTCCCTTGGGAGAAAGTAAAAAAAAAAAAAAACAACCCAGAGTCGTTTCGCGTGTGCGTGGGCAGGCGCTGCGCGGGGAGCTGGAGAGCACGGAGCGCGAGTGCGAGCGCCTGCGCCACCACATCGCCTTCATCTCCGCCACGCGCGCCGCGCTGCGCCGGGAGGCGGAAGCGCCCTCCGCCCACGACCTCCGCGCGCCCACGCACGGTACACACACACACCACTGCCGACGGGCAGCATTTTCGAAAACGTAGATAGATAGCTTGGTCGAATTCAGGGTCTGGAGGAAAATTCCAGTGGCCTGCTGCTCTGGTCCTGATCGGGAGGCTCTAGGGATCCACTCCCGACGGGGTGGCGGCATTTTTGACACTATAGCTGCATGGCTGGGTCGAATTTAGCCGCTGTTTGGAAGATAATTCTAGTGGCCCGCTGCTCCGGTCCTATCGGGAGGCTCTAGGGATCCACTCCCGACGGGGTGGCAGCATTTTCGACACTATAGCTGCATGGCTGGGTCGAATTTAGCCGCTGTTTGGAGGCGAATTCTAGTGTCTCGCTGCTCTGACCCTGATCGGGAGGCTCTAGGGATCCACTCCCGACGGGGTGGCAGCATTTCCGACACTATAGCTGCATTGCTGAGTCGAATATAGTAGCTGTTTGAATGAGAATTCTAGCATCCCGCGGCTTTGATCCTTATTGGGAAGCCCTGGAGATCCACTCCCAACGGGGAGGCAGCATTTTTGACACTATAGCTCCACGGCTGCGTCGAATTTAGCCGCTGTTTCGAGGAGAATTCTAGTGGCCAGCTGCTCTTGCCCTGATCGGGAGGCTTTAGGGATCCACTCCCGACGGGGTGTCGGCATTTCCGACGTTATAGCTGCATGGCTGGGTCGAATTTAACCGCTGTTTGGAGGATGACTCTAGTGGCCCGCTGCTCTGATCCTGATCGGGAGGCCCTAAGGATCCACTTCCGCCGGTAGCAGGATTTTAGTCACTACAGCAGCATGGGAACTTTTCTATGTATTGCTACGAAGCAAAATAAGTAATCTATTATATCCAAATGTGCTGCGTTGTTGGCTTCAGCGGCCGGCGGTGGCGGCGGGGGCGGGGGCGGCGGGGGCGGCGGGGGCGGCGGCGGGGGCGGCGCGGGGGCGAGCGAGGGGCTGGCGGGCGAGGGCGTGCGCCGGCGCCACCGCGCCCGCGTGCGGCCGCCCCTCCCGGAGCTCCCGGAACTCCAGCTGTCCCAGGACCGCCAATAAAGCCTCTTCTCATTTGTACCGCACGTCTTTTTCTCATCACGTCTAACACAGCGAGCTAGAAAATACTACATAGAGTGGCTACATAGACCGTTCGGTTTCATGCTCGACGAACTAAGCGTCGCCATGTTCTTCAGGCGCCAGGCCCCACACGCCAATGTTAAGGAGGTCCAATGAGTAACAAAAATTGAACGTTGCGCCTTCTGCCATGTTGATGGCAAAAGCACGCCAGCTACTTTGTATTAGTAACAGAAGGTATTGGCTCAGCAAACAAATACGGCGTTTCGGAAATAAAAGAATAAACATTAAGTTAAATGTATCAATAAGAAAAAACTCGTAATAATAATATTTTTGTTTTCATTACATTAATGAGATTTCTCCACAAAGTTCAAAGAACAGATTTTCTTGTATTAAACAGAACGTTTTTATGACAATCTCTACTGCAAAACTATTGTTAGAAAATTAAACTCTTTTTGGTTTCCACTTATATAAATACTTACTGGCACAAGAACATAGCTTCCATAATGAGATTTAATGGAAAAGAAGAGACAATCTTTAGTTATTAGAAATTTTCCTATAAGAATATTAGCTTTATTATACATAGGATTAAGATGGACATTTCGACACTAGTAAGAACAATTTCAATTTGTATTTTGGTATAACACTTCAGTAGAAAATTTAGAAAATGAAGATGTCATGGGAATGGAAAATAAAAGATTATTAAAAATATTATTACCAATAACAAATGTAATAATAATGACTGAGATTTTCTTCTGGAAAGGATTTAGGTAAAGACATTTTATTAATATATTCAATAAATTGGGTGAATTTATTTGTATTTATTTAACGCAAAAAACAGTTAAAATGTGTAAAGTTTTTTTATAAGAAACCTTATATTATACATGCATCTCACATATATTTACTTGTTAAAGAATTTTTTACAGGTCTTTATATTTCGATTCGTACAACCGAATTAACCATATCGTTTCAATAGAAAGTTAAGGCACATAACCATACACAGGCTTCCCTTATTTACTTCACAGTTGCCATCAACATGGCGGATCGCGCAGTATTCAATTTGCAGCGCTCTAAAGGGCAGGAGGGTGGGTCTAGTTATATTCCAAAGTCTCTGGTTTTTTGCAGTCAAAACATGAGATGGTGGTGTGTAGATCTGTTGTCCTGAATCAGCGTGTTGTTTGTATCAGATCTCATTTCTATATTGTTGACTTTTCATTTATTCTGTACTTAAATTAATTTAGTGGTTAGACTAATAATATTCACAACGCCTTTAGTATGTTCGGCAAAGCATTTTACAAATATTAGTCATTAAAGCACAAATATATAATTTTTCAAGTTTTCGCCTTATGTGCGATCTGTTTGTTTGCATCTTATTCAATAATATTCACTTGCAGGCGTTATGCTAACTACAATAACATTTCAGCAGCTTCCATTCTTGTGAGAGTAAGCGATGCAGGAAGCAACGTGTTTTTAAAGTTTCTCAATCCTTTCTTTTTACATATTGTGATTACGTCTTAAAATTATTTTTTTACTGTCTAACAGAGAAAGAGGATTTATATTACAGTCGGGCTTAACCAGCGTCGAACAGAATACTAAAATACTCCTTTCTCCAGAGGGCGCAGCTTTAACTGCAAAAAATATGGCTTCAATTTGTTGTAAAGATGGATGCGTTTCAGCCACTCTATGTAATATATTCTAAGTCGTTGGTCTAGACCCATTATTTGTCATGTGTCACATCATCATTGCTTGAGAAATGAAAATAGCTTCGCACTGCAAGCCAACTTCGAATATTTCTGACAACCTGTGCTTCATAGTGAGAGGTATGCTCCAAAAATGAAATAGAATACACTAATTATATGTTAATTATATATTAATATATGACTAATTTTCAGTATTCGCAAGAAACATAATTCTTATCTCTTCAGAGGAGCGAAAATATTATTTTTTAAGGAACAAATGCATTAATTTCGAGTTATGCGCGATGGTTAGAGTTTTGCAGCGAAACGTATAATGTGGGTTGCATGCTCGCTGTACCGTTAGATATTTTATTTATTTCGTCTTAAGTCTATTTGTCTCTGGAGTGAGTGATAATTCCCTATCAGCAGTGGCACACCTTTTGGATTGATTGATTGATTGAATAGGGTTTAAAGGGCGCTTCGACTGCTGTGGTCATTGGCGCCCATGCCAGAGTATTTGGAGAAAAGAATATTCAGTGTTGCATATGTAACTTACTCACTGTTTAAAAGCATGTAAAAAGCTAAAGCTAAAGCTAAAGCTAAAGCATGTAAGCAGCTAAAAAGGAGGCTCGAATTCTGCATCAAGTATACATGTAGAAATGGCAGAAGGAAAATAGAAAAAGGGCGCGTAAAATTTATCTTAAAACGTAAAATTGGCTGTAAAGGGGCCAAAAAAAAAACATAAAACATTGTTCTTTCAAATAAAATTATATATTCTGCTTTCTCTCAAAAAACAAAAAAGTTTTGAGAGCGCAGAATCGTCATCCCCGAGCACCACTTGTAGCGAGTTGCCCAGGTCATGTCTTCGTCGACTGCCAACAAATTTCCTACAGTACAGCAGGACGTGTTCCACGGAAAGAACAGTCTGGCACGAGTCACAGATGGGGGGAGTTTCATTTCGAAGAATGAAACCGTGAGAGAAATGGCAGTGTCCGATACGAAGACGGGTTAAAATAACTTCCTCGCGTCTACAGGACCGTGATGAGAAGCGCCAGGGATACACAGAATTCTTTATCGCACTTAGTTTGAAAGTGCTATTGTGCCACTCTGTTTGCCACGCTCTAAGCACGGATCGTTTCAAGAAAGCCTGAACATCGGATAATGGCACAGAAGGGATGTCGATACGAGTTTTACGAGTCGCTGATTTCGCCGCCTGGTCGGCCAGTTCGTTCCCTCTGATACTCACGTGGCCTGGGACCCAACTAAATACCAGGTCATAGCGGCGGGACAGAAGACGATGAATCAGGCTTTGAACGGATAAAGTCAGGTAGTCTGACGAAGGACGGGAGACAGCTTGAAGAGAGCTGAGAGAATCGGAACAGATAACTACTCGCCGCAACGTCGCTGATTCAATGTATTTTAGGGCCTCAAAAGATTGCACACATTTCGGCAGTGAAAATACTGCATTTGGAGTGAAGCCGAAATGATTTGGTGGCCCTGATACAGTAAAAACCACATGCCACCGCGTCGCTGCACGATGAACCATCCGTGTATAAGAATAAATGATCCGGATAGGATTCTCTCATATCCAGAAACTGCTTCTGGTAAACCAGAGGACTAGTAGTTTGTTTGGGTAAATGGGAGAGTCTGAAGTCAATACTGGGAAGGAGGAGTTTCCAAGGGGGGATCCGGTCACTTGTGGGTCTCACAGGGGTGGGAAGTTCTACATTTAATTCCCGGAGAAGATTTCGTAATCTAATACCTGGGGGACGGGGTAACGAAGTTCGAAGATTGTACGAGGACTCATACTTTGGGTGGATGATTATACGACGACAAGGGTGGTCAACCAGTCCCGACACTTTAGCCCCATAAGAGGCTAATAAAATATCTCGCCTTCGGCTCAGAGATGGTTCTCCAGCTTCGGCCAAGAGGCATTCGATGCGACTCGTGCGGTAGGCGCCTGTACTAATTCTTGTACCGGCGTTGTGAATGGTATTTAATGGCCGGAGGGTTGATGGTGACGCTGACCCATATACAATACATCCATAATCCAAAATAGAGCGGATGAGGGTTCTATACAAACGCAAGAGACACACACGGTCAGCTCCCCAAGAGCTGCCTGTAAGGGTGCGGAGGAGGTTCAGAGGTGAGACACATCGGCTCTTCAGTTTACGTATATGATTTCGCCAAGTTAGGCTCTTATCGAAAGTAAGCCCAAGGAAAGTTGCAGAGTCCACAAAAGGTAGAAGATGGCTTCCAAGAAAAAGATCGGGGTGGTTATGAAGATGATAAATCCTGCAGAAGTGCATACAGCTAGTTTTTGATGCGGAGAATTTAAAACCTGTCGCATTAGTCCATTCCTGCAATTTGTTGAGGACAAGTTGTAATTGTCTCTCTATCACTTGAATACTCTTGGAAGAGCAGAAAATGGCAAAGTCGTCAACGAAGAGCGATGCTTTCACCGGCTCTCGGATTATCGACGCTATACTATTGATAGCGATGGCAAACAGAGTGACACTCAGAATTGAGCCCTGAGGGACCCCGTTTTCTAAATGGTGGCTGGCGGATAACCTGTCACCAAGGCGAACGCGGAAGTATCTTGAGGAAAGAAAGGCTACTAAAAAAAGGGGGAGCCGGCCCCTAAGACCCCAAGAATGGATGGTGCGAAGAATGCCGTACCTCCAGGTAGTATCATAAGCTTTCTCTATATCAAAGAAAATTGCTACCAGGTGTTGACGTAGCACGAAAGCAGTGGAGATCTGTGTGGTAAGGGTGACAAGGTGGTCCATGGTTGACCTGTTCTTCCTGAAACCACATTGGATGGGGGTAAGTAGGTTTCTCTGCTCCAGGTGCCAGACCAAACGCGTATTCACCATTCGCTCCAGAAGTTTGCATATACAGCTTGTGAGCGAGATTGGACGGTAGGTTGACGGCTTTGTCCTGTCCTTTCCTTCTTTAGGAATAGGAATAATAATCGCTTCGCGCCAGGTTCTAGGGAAGGTATGTTCCATCCAAATCTTGTTGAAGATACGGAGGAGAAAGATACGTGCCTCTTCCGGCAGGTGTTTTAACATTTGGTTGTGTATCTGGTCTGGTCCTGGAGCAGAATCTTTCCCACGGGTGAGCGCACAGGAAAATTCATCCATGGAGAAAGGGGCGTTATAATCTTCCTCCAGGCAGGTAGAGAAGTCCAATCTGCATTTCTCCATTCTACTCTTAGTTTTCAAGAAGCTAGGGGAGTAGTGTAAGGAACTGGAGGAATTTTCATAATGACAGGCCAATTCCTCAACTACTTTTTCTGGAGAAGTAATAAGATTTCCATTAATAAGAAGTCCTGGGACAGATGATGGGGAAAATCTTCCTCCGATCTGTCGGATCTTTCGCCATACTACTTTAGGCGGGGTATGGCAAGAAAGAGAAGAGATAAAGGCTCTCCAGGAAGCGGTCTTACTTTCCCGTATTACTAATCTGGCTCTGGCCCGCTTTCTTTTGAAATCGATCAGGTTTGATGCGGTGGGGAACCTATTGAGCCTAGCGAGTGCTTGCTTTCGGTCTCGCACCGCGGTGGCACAGTCAGCATTCCACCAAGGCACAGGGACGCGTCGTGGCCGACACGTAGACTTCGGGATTGCAATGGTGGCTGCGCGAAGAACGGCGTCGGTGAATTGGGCCACCAAGGTATCGATATTATTTGAGAAGTGGTCTGGCATTATAATTTTCTCGCTGAATGTATCCCAGTCGGCTCGATGGAATAGCCAGCGAGGAGGGTAGATGACGTCTAAATCAGGGACATTAAAGTGGACCAAAGTGGGAAAATGGTCACTCCCATGTAGATCATCGAGTACGGTCCACTCTACCATGGTAGATAGGGATGTACTGCAGAGTGCCAGATCGATTGACGAGAAGGTGTTTGACGCCATGGAGAAATGAGTGTGATTCCCGGAGTTCAGAAGAATTAAGTTTTGCTGGTCAATAATATTTTCGAGGATAGAACCTCTCGGGCAGGTCCTCGTGCCACCCCAGAGGGGATTGTGGGCATTAAAATCCCCCGCAATAAAAAAAGGGGCGGGCAACTGAGAAAAAACATCTTCGAGTTCCTCTTGTGACACGACTTGGCCAGGGGGAATGTATATACTACACACCGTAAAAGAGAACGATGGTAGGTGTACCCGTACGCAAACTGTTTGGAGGTCGGTTCGAACGTTGTGTTCCTCCGAGAACAGGGAGTCGCGGATGAGTACCGCAACGCCGCCGTGAGCACGAAGTCCGTCGTCTTGATCAAACCGATAGATGTTAAATCCGCGAAGAGACAGGGGATGATGAGGGAGAAGATGAGTTTCCTGAAGACAGACTATAAATGGTTTGTGGCGAGAAATTATTAATCTTAATTCTTCTGAGTGAGCACGAAGACCATTTAAGTTCCATGAGAGAGCCATTATGTGAAATTATTTCTTTGGTTGCTTTTTTTTCTTTCTCACCTTCTGAATGGTTGTAGGGGAACTCTCGTGGGGTTCCTCATCAACAGCAGAGTCATCCTGACTGCTGCTGGATATGGTCGGGGGGTTTTCCCGACTTTTGGCCACGGGTGACCGAGATCTATAGGGGCTGGAGGATCGTCCGATGTGATTCTCAGAGACAGAAAGAGGTGGACGGGATTTGGATGACGTATTTTTCCTGGCAGGCGGTGTCTGTTTAAGATCGATTTCAGTAGAAGTCTCAGTGGTCGATTTCTGGTGGTGTTTTTGCACAGGTTTTTTGTACTTTGTGGGAATTATAATTTTCCCACCTTGGATACATGCCGAATCTTCGGGGAAGTCTGTCGGCGACACCTGACAACTAAAGTGCAAAACTACCGCTGGGGTACAGTGAGTTTGACAACTCGCTGTTACCCCCGGGGACTTAGGTTTTGCAGCACTGGAAAAGGATCGAGATAGGTCCACTGGATTCCTGATTTGGAACCTACGCTTCGCCTCAGGGAAGGAAACCTTTTCGGTTACCCTTATTTTTTGGATTTCCCTTTCCCGGAGAAACGTGGGGCACTGGTTGTCGTTGGCTGGGTGATCGCCTTCGCAATTCACACAGTGCGGTGGTTTGTCGCAGGGTTGTGGGTCGTGAACTGACGATCCACACTTCCCGCAAACCGCGTTAACGGACATACATCGCTGTTGGGTATGCCCAAACCTTTGACACTTGAAGCAGCGCAAAGGGTTCGGCACATACTGCCGCACACGGAGGTTGTAGAAAGCGGTAACGATCCTTTCCGGGAGGGATGGTCGGTCAAAAGTAAGGATCAGGGTAGAAGTAGGGATCACTTTCCCCTGCTCCTTCCTTCCGATCCTGTACACCTCAGTCACGCCATGGGTCTTAAAAAAGTTTAGAAGATCTTCCTCCGTTTCAGTAGCAAAGTCCTCGTGGTTGACTACGCCTTTGCTCAGGTTCAAGGTGGGATGAACCGTGACTACTACCTGGAGGCCGGCAATCTGCTTCGTATTTTGAATTTTTACAATCTGCTCGTCGGTACGCGCTTCAAAAAGAATGGTTCCATTCCTTTGTCGCACGACCGCTTGGAGCTTCCCGTAGGCTTCTTCGATAGCTCGCGCCAGACGGACAGCACTCACAGTTTTGAAAGTCTTACCTTCCTCAGCACATGCCATGAGGAGGAAACGAGGCTTCTTGGGTCGATCTTCTTCTCTAGAAAAGAAACTATTCAAATCAATAGTTCTTTCTGCAAATCTCCTCTTCCTTGCGGAAGAGGGCGGGGGGAAAGGTGAAGTATCCATGTAGATGGAATAGGTTCATCCTCGTGGTCCCCACCCACCACGGAGCCCAACAAGGGGACACTCCATCGGAGTGCCAGGGTTGCCACGAGGATATAGTGGGGGAATAACACAGCGCTGCACCGCCGTGGATTCCCCCGCTCACCCTGGAGTTCAGTACAAGACCTAGTCCGAGCCGATTGATCGGGAGTGGGTTAGCTCCCGACCGCCCGTCTAGAAGAGTCCGGGGCCAAAGCGAGTGTGTTGGAACCTACAGGGAATGTTCCCCAAAATACGTAATCAACGTACTCCTTAGTGCAAGGCGAACAGTAGCACTAGGACTAGATAGGGAAACAAACAGGTCCCTCAACTGCCAGGACACACATTCCCTCCGACACGGGTCGCCATGCACGGCAAACACATGGGTGGGCGTTCAGCATACAGAGAAGGCCAGTGAGGAAGAAAAAGGAGTGAAAAGAACGTACATGACATGAAATGAGAAGCAAGAAGATGAAAAAAATGGAGAAAGGAACACTTGAGAGCCTTCTCTGCATCCCCCCGTCAGGACGTGGACCAACCCACCTCGACGGGCACCTTTTGGATTTTGTATAAATGGTTTATTTTAAATAATACAAATTTGTAATATTTTATTATCGAATTGTATATATAGAAATCTACCAAGGAAAAACAAATGTATGGTTTAAGGTTATATTGACAAATAATATAAAAGATAATAGTGGAAACTCCTCGAATATTTTGGTGACAGCAAAGCAGCGCTCTCCTGCGGTTCGAGCAATGATGTATACATAAACTGGTATTTATATACATCATTGGGTTCGCGGTGTAAACTACAGCGCAAGAATTCGTGTGTGCCAACTTACAAGGTGTGAAAGTCAAGTTTGTTCGTAGTTTTCTGCGAGATAATTTGGTAGAAGAATATCTGTGTAGATATTGTTATGCTCTGCCGCAAGTACTTTAATGTATAAATTAAAACCAATGATAATGAAAAATGACAGAACAAAACTGTGAAATCAAATAATGTTTAAAAAAACTAGAGGTACTACCGCAGCACATAACCTAAAAATTAAAATATACATACATTTGAAACTCCCAAAGCCTCGGGTTCATTCAGATTGATTAGGGAATATCAGTTTCGAAGAAACGAACGGTTTAGGCAAACGGACGTTTTGTACAGACGGACAGACAGACTTTTCCCGTCAATCAATTTTTCAGTATCAATGACCCTCAAAACATGGATTCTGGCTACACCATGTGTTAGAGGAATATTTTCTTCATTTAGAAACGGGATTTACCACTTTTTCGTTACCACGGGCCGTCAATAAGAGTTTCTATGCAGGGCATATTATTTTTCTCCCATTCATATAAAATGTATGTTTTTCTCCCGCATTCTAGCCTCTGCCCTTCACGTTAACAAAAGTCATAATGATATTGATTACAGGTTTTTAGAAGTATCTGAAGATGTGCATTTTATAAGAAAACAATATTGATAAACATAGAGAAAAGAATGAAATATCTCCATTCTCTACCTTACAAAGTAATGTCAAAAAATGGTACACACGTTTGTATTCTATTGGCAACCTTTACGCATGTCTTGTAGTGTACACCTCAGGCCGCTAGGAGCAGCACAATCACTTGTCGCTTGTGCCGCCCATGCTGATTTGCCCGAGTTTCCACAATTATCTTTTATACTATTTGATTTTGATGTACTAACAAGCGAATTCAACATTTTTCTGAGGAATTATCACCACGGCTAACCTCTGAAAGAAACATAGTTTCGTAGTCGACTTCCTTCCCTCCCAGTGCATACGCATGTGTTTTCTCTCCCTGTCCATATGCACAAACCGAAACAAGCACACGCTGGTCCATGTAAGTGCAAGACTCTTGGCCTATTCCATCGCCTTAATCACTCCGCTCCGCGTCGGTTGCTGAGAACATGTGACACCGCGTCCACCGTCAACGCCACACAGAAGCCAAGCTACCATGCGAACAACGCCGGCGGCGACGTGGTGTACCCACCGAGATGATCGATGATCATCGACGAACAAGCGGCTGGGAGTCCCCGTCCCAGACCCCAGATCGCGCTGGCGTGAAACGCCGCCTCCTTTCCACGTGCTCCCGAATATACAGTAGTGCTCAAAGAAAGTGCATCTCCTAAAGAAAATAGCATTTCGTATTTTCCTAATCTAATATGCTCTTAAAAATCGTAATCATATTTTATGTGGATTATATAATGTTTCTGATTCAACTACTGTCATAACTCACTCAATTTGTGCCAGTAAAGTGGTGTATTTTCAGGATTATATTGCAGATTACGACTGTGAGCGAGATCACGCGGTTTTTCCGCACTACTCTTCTCAGGAATATCGTTCTCAGGCGGGATTCATTAAGGGCGGTTCAGTGCAGTTTTGCACCAAATTTTAAGGTACTCGTCAACCTCAAAAGGACGGTTTTCCGTGAAAAATTGGAATTTTGGTTCTAGATTGTTCCTTGTACATTGAGATATGTACTTTTCGTGCTTAAAACATTGTTTTGGATTTAGTATTTGACTTTTCCGAATGAGCCACGTCGCACGGCTCATGAATATATTCTGGCATTTTCCTAAAGATACTTTTTCTCTTGTTTGGCCCATGTGTTGTACACACGCAACATTTTGACTCCAAAGCTGCACTCGTAACGAATATTTTCGATGTTATTGAGGAAATCAGGAATAACCGGGAAGTATTGCAATCAGTAACTGCTTCCGTGCAACAACTGGCAAAGTTGTGCCTCAGTGAAGGTGGAGTACATTTTGTACACCTTACATGTGTGTACATCAGTGACAATATTTAAAGTCACGCCAAAGAAGACTAAGTGAGTTCAGTGCTGCCAAATGTTTCGGAAAAACCCAATTTACATAATCATTGCTCTTTTATTACCGTGTTAAGTTTTCTTTGTAAACAAAATGTATTCATTTCTTTTGTAAATTGTAAATTATTTACATATTTCTGGAGTGTTTATACGTTTCTGACATGCTAAGAATTTTTTTCAATCCAACTTTCAAGTGCTTATTGCGGCTCAGCTATTCGAAATCTCGAGGGAGTTTATAAGAAAAAAAATATGCTTAAAATTGACTTAAGAGCTTTGCCATAGGAGGTGAATAGTCAGCGTCACAGACCTTGCATCAATTAAATAAAAAGCTGAGTAGTTCTTGGGGCAATCCGTTGAGAACGGAGAAGCACTCTCGAATTCCTAGCACGGGCTAAATTTCAGTCATTCCAAAAAAAGTATTTGTTTAGCTTTAAATTTATGTTCAGTGACAGAAGTACTTCATAAGTTTATATATAATTCACCTCGTCGGTATAATTTGAATAGTGTTGAATAACATTTATTACTGAAAGATATATTAAGCTCTCGTTTTGTGGAGAGAAGCGAATTTTGCGAATTATTCTTTCAATTTAAAAGATAACAAGACTTGTGGTTAAACTACAGAGACACGAAATAAGATATAAAGCTACAGTTAGTGCCAAAAAAAACTCACATCACTCACCCACATTTGTAATCTGCAATATAATCCTGAAAATAGACAATTTTATTTGCAAACATCGAGTGAGTTATGAAGGTATTTGAATTAGAAACATCACGTAATCCATATAAAATATGATTACTAATTTTTAAGCATATTGGATTAGGAAAATACAGAGTGCCCATTATCTTTAGGTAATTCGGTCTCTTTGAGCACTACTGTAAGAGAATTTGTTTGCAATTTATTCTTACGTTCACGCTAACAGAGCCTGGGAGCTTGGTGTCGTCGAGAGAACAGAGAAGAAGAGCTAAGTACTGGTGCGCTCGTCTTGTTCTTGGAATACTGCCAGCCAACTCCAGCTCAAATGTATTCAACACAATAGGGTAATAAATGTCACCAACTTGTTGACATAATTTTTTTTGTGGACATGCATGAATATGTCTCTGAGAAGTTCTCGTTAGTGTTTGGGAATAAATCGTCCCAAAATACAAGTTTCTTAAGTACGTTTTACTGGAAATAATTTTAAAATATAAAGCAAATAATTCTAAAATATTTAACATCATCTTATTGGCAAGAAAGTCAGATTATGCTAGAGTCAAGAAGATGCTATGTCTTATCTTCGAATCATATAGCATTCCCATTATGCGATTTATCCGAATTTTGAAATAGGTTCTCATATTCCCTTATATTACGGTATTTAAACTACGTGATTGATTAGTATGGGTATGTTTATTTCTATATGTTATGGTATTTAACCCATTTGCTATTATCATACTATTATCTTACCATCAAATTATTTCTCAATTATATATCAATAAGACATAAAATCGATCTTCTGACATATTAGATTAGTAAATTGGAACGGAATTCAGACCTGGTGGATTTGTAGGATGTCATTCATCAGAACGCATTGTAAGTTATTGCTTCAATTTTTATTATACATATTTTGTCACAATCGATAGTACTTACTCTGAATGACATAAATATTGTCTTTGTTGAGCTGCGATGTGAGAACAAATATTGGCTGGCGCAGAAAAGAAACTTTATTTTTCTGAACAGCGTTACTTTATAAGTAAAGCTCAACAAAGAGAATGGGCATTGGAAATTGATGATTGGAAGAAGGAGCAATCACCGCTTCTCCTGTTAAAATCTTTTGCTCTAATTGCCAATCCATTACTAAAGCTTTCCCCTGTGGAACAGATAAAATCGATATCATGTGAATTCGAAATGAATCTTTGCATTCGCCAGAATCGCCTCCTCACCAGAAACTCCCCGGTGGTAGCTACAATACTACTTCCTAATATAAGTAATAAGAGTTATGGAGTATCGAAAATGAAATATTATTTTTGATTAAAATGTAGGAATGTAAAATGTAATAACGATTCCATGAAAAATCAAGAAAATTTCCTTTCAATGTAAAAGAAGGCAGTGACACGTTTTAGTCTTCTTTATTTATTACAAAAACGTATTTTGCGGAAAAGAATTGAAATCATGTTCCTAAATAATATGTAACTGGCTTCTCAAATCAGTGTTGAAATTTCAGAAAAAGTGTAGAAATCAATTTCACTATTAGAACCAAATGTTATGACATTTACACTTTTGCTTTCACATACATTAGAAAAATTGTTTATGAAATACAAGTACAGGGCATTGGCCTATCTCACAACACGCGGTTTAACTTTTTTCTCTGGTAATTAATTTTCTTGACTTGCCGGTTTTACAAAACACGTCTTTAGTTATCTCTCTTATTTCACGCCCTCTCCAAGATTTCCTCCACGCTCCACTGACAGTTCCAAGATTTCAGCCAACTTATGAAGAAGTGCACACTCGAGCCAAAGCAATATTTTTTTCTCTGAGTGAGGAAGAACGGGACTTCTTGCCTTAATTTCTTTCTTCTCGTGAAACTTGCCCAAGGAAAAAAACCGAGACGGATGAAACCTTGAAAAAGATTAGGCGGCGAAGCGAAGAATCTCAAAGAGAAAAGTACAGATAATTCAGAGTAAGAAAGAAGAGTATATACAGGTTATCTGAAATACAAAAACGTTTAGGAGAAAGAAGGAAATGAAAATAGTGTTTTAAATAAACGAGAGCATGACTTGTGAAAAGTATCATTTACAAGAAGACGGTGCAAAACAGGTATCAAGAGACCAAACAGACTGCAAAATAAGAAGCAGTATAAAAATTTGCGAATAAGTAGAGTTAGAGAGAAATTTACCAGAAATGGAACAAATGAAGGGAGAGAATACACTAAAAATGGAATAAATGAAGAAAGTGAACAGTTAAAAACCAATTTTTTTTAGAAAATAATTATTGCGACGTCGCAAGACACGAGCAAAATGGACAGAAACGAAAACGAAGTGTGGAGAAATTTCATCCAAAAAACTGGCCCAAAGCACGAGACCAAGACGAAAAGGAAATAGAAAATTTGTGCGAACAAGTACTTGAATCGCATCTTCAAGCATCTTCAGATATAGTCTACACCCTGAACAAGGCATTCTGGTAGATGGAAGGGAGTTAGGAGACAATATGTGAGATAAAATAAAAAAGTAAGGTAACTGGGAAGAGAAATATAGTGCAAGAAGATGACAGAAAATAAAATAACGGTGCCCTTCCTCCCGAATAGTTAAAGGGACCTAAAAAAAAGTATTTTTACCGACCTCAAACTCCATCTCCCTACTTCCTAGCACACGTTTCGACGTAATAGGGAACACCAGAAGGAGAGGCATGATGAATAGGAAATTAAAATTCACAAGTAGAAACGATCTGAATTAAACGCGTGTCCAAGAAGTCGAGAAAAGGAGAACAAGGAAACGACGCGGAAACGCTCTACTGACCCGGCCGCCTTCAGACGCCACCTCCCCATTTCCTAGAACGCATTCTGACGCCCTGAGACGGCGGGGGCGGAGGGGCGGCGTGGGTGGCGTGGGCGGCATGGGCGGCGTGGCCGGTGGGGGTGGTGGGGGCGGAGGGGGCGGAGGGGCGGAGGGGCGGAGGGGCGGAGGGGCGGAGGGGGCGGAGGGGGCGGAGGGGGCGGAGGGGGCGGAGGGGGCGGAGGGGGCGGAGGGGGCGGAGGGGGCGGAGGGGGCGGAGGGGGCGGAGGGGGCGGAGGGGGCGGAGGGGGCGGAGGGGGCGGAGGGGGCGGAGGGGGCGGAGGGGGCGGAGGGGGCGGAGGGGGCGGAGGGGGCGGAGGGGGCGGAGGGGGCGGTGGGAGCGACGGAGCGGCGGGGGTAGGGGTGGCGGGGGCGGCGAGGCTCTCTTGAAGGCGGAAACGTCCAAGGGAACAGACAGTGGTTGGAGGGGGTGGGGGCAGGAGGTCGGCGCCCGCCCGTTCTCATGCAAATCGCCTGCGGGCCGGTCATCCGTCTGCGCGACAGCTCCCTCGCAAGGCAGGCGCTGGGCGGACGGGGAGGGGCGAAGGGCGAGGGCGGGACGGTGGCTGGGCAGAGACGTGTGAAATGGGGTGAAGGAGGGAGATGTGAGCAAGCAAAGGCCGTGGGGAGGGGCTCGGAACAAAACGAGCAGCGAAGTGGGGAAGAGCGGGACGGGGCCGGCAGGGGCGGAGGGTGAAAAATACGAGGAGAGAGGGTAGGCAGGTGATGTGAGTAAAGAGGGGGGAGGGGACAGGGACGAGGTGGTGCAGGGACGGGGTGGTGCAGAGAAGGGGTGATGTAGGGAGGGGCTGGTGCTGGGAGGAGGTTGCACGGAGTGGTGCAAAGGGGGATGCAGGGAGTGGGGTGAAAGAGGGTGTGGGGTCGTGCAGAGAGTGGAGCGGAGAGTGGAGTTGTGCAGGGAGAGGGGCAGTGAGTGAGGTGATGTAGGGAACGTTGTGGTGCGGAGAGTGGTGCTGAGACTGACATGGTGCCTGGAGTGGGATTGAAAGTGGGGTGGCGCAGAAAGTGGGGATGAGACTGAGATGGCGCCTGGAGTGGGGCAGAGGGAGATGGTGCAGAGAGTAGGGCTGAGAGCAGGGTGGTGCAGGTAAGGCTGAGAGAGGGGTGTGCAGACAGTCGAGCTGAGACTGAGCTGGTGCCCGGAGTGCGGCTAAGAATGGGGTGGTACAGAGTGTGGGGCAGGGAGTAGGGCTGGGAGTGAGGTGGTGTAGAGAGCGAGCCTGAGAGTGAGAGAGCGCCTGGAGTGGGGCAGAGGGAGTTGGTGCAGAGAGTAGGGCTGAGAGTGGGGTGATGCAGGGAGTGGAGCTGAGACTGAGGTGGTGCCTGGTGTGGGGCTGAGTCTGTGGTGGCTGGAGTGGGGTGGTGCAGAGTGTGGGGGCAGGGAGTGGGGCTGAGAGTGGGGTGGTGCAGAGAGTGGGGTGGTGATCGGGGTGAGGGGCGTGCCATGGCTTGAGGCGAGAGGGAGGAGATGAGCAGCCAGGGAGCCCGGAGGTGTGGCGGGAAGCGGGGAGGAGGGAGCGACGCGGGAGCGCGCGCGCCGGAAGCAGCGCCATCTGTCAGAGTCGCCTCCCCGCGCCGCCGCGCCGACCGCCGCCGGCTCCCCTCACCCCTCCCCGCAGCGGTGGCAACGATTGATTACGCGATTTAACCGGTAGTTCTCCTGTGATGTAATCGGGAGATTGCCGCTGGCATTTTAATTCGGCAGTTCACCGTTTGATCTGTGACAGCGCGGTAGTTTAACTTTTGAACGACAGAATGTAAAATTTACAAGATCAAAGATTCGTGCTTGTATCTCAATATTTTGTTACCATTTAATGATTTTATAATACGTTAAATATAACATTTTCACTTCAAAGTTAGATATTAATGGTAGATCTGTTTAATAAAAAGTGTTCAATTATTTGATGCTCTTAAGCACAGATATTGTGAAGTAATTGATCTGTTATTCCTTATAAAGATAAGATTGTCTCAAATTAATTTTGTTTAAAAAAGTTTAATCATGCAAAAAGATATAGAGTTAGAAGATATAGACTCTTGAAGTTGTCGGATTGTGCACGTATACAAATTTTGGTTGTTTCCAAATAAAAATTGCAGAACACAAAAGGGAAAAATATCATGTTTCATAGTGAATATAATAGTTGTTGGTCTTTGCTACTTCTCTAAAAGCTAAATTTTTGTTTCAGCTACCCATACAATTGTCTCTCAGTCACTTAATTCAATTTTCCAATCTCTGCCTACTTCAAGTCTTGGTTCACGTCTTGACCATATCTACTCAATGGCTTTGTTTTCCAGCCCATGACACGTAATTCTGGAGAATTTCTCAACTGAAGCCTTGTCTACTTTTGGTTGTTCGTGTCTTTGAGTGTCTTCACCATCACCGAGAATTGGCAATTTGGGGTACACTTAATTGCAATCGTGTCCCACCATCCTCCATGCTGAATACATCCTGTGGTGTAGTTGCATACCACTTTTTCCGCTGTCATTGTGCACTCACAAACACGTCTTCTCGTAAAGACCAAGTACGCTTTCCTGTTGTATATTCTCTTCGATCGATGAGTTATTTTCCGCCGCAAAGAAAAGAAATGGAGTGGTCACCCCCGCTGTGTGCCCTTTAGGACAAAGATCAAGCGTCCAAAAATAGACACCAACGATGCCCAAGGACTTCGTGTCGACCAGACTTCGCACTATCTCTAGATCTCGCAACTAGACGGACGTGAATTCCCAACCTCCCTTATTTTGGGAAAGGCGATGTCCTAGGCTGCTTGTACTCGTGCGAGCCCTTTCTCCTCGCCACTCCTGTCCCTGCGCTCCGCTCCCTCCGCGGCGGCACTTTCTGGAGCGTCACTTCCCGCCTCGTCCTCTGTCGCCGCCCTCGCCCCCGCCCTCGCGCCACTCAGCATGCCTCGCCTCCTCGCGTGCCGGAGAGGTCAGGTGAATCCCAAATGCGATGTAGGGCTTTTCTCACAAAGTAGGCACTACATCAAAAGAACGTCTCCGGCGCCTTCTCGCGGAGAGAACTTGTCCGTTGGGCTCCGAGACCTTTAGGAAGACCCTAAACGAATTCATGGGTTTTCAAGCAAATAAATTAGGGGAAGAGGGTGTTGGAGATAAGAAAGACGAGGAGCGCCTGCACCCCTTTGTGTTGAAACAAAGGGGAGAATTTTAAAAATACATATTTGCGTCGCTCGCGACAGAGTGGTAATCTTACTTCAGATATTTTTCTTATCTTGGGTGCAGGAGAAAACCCAAGGGTACTAAATCATTTGCCTAAAACATGCTGGTGAAACAAACATGAATAAATGTTCAAAATATCCAAAGGTTGTTAATAATAATAAATACATTTCTTTGGTAATTTCTAATGAATATTAAACAAGTGAATTTAAATTATCGTAATATACACGTACCTAAAACACTATAAAGAAAAGTTACATTAAAGTTAACGTACGGATAACGTGCACTTAACGTAAGAAAAATATAAAATGTATAGTGTATTCTTTTTTCATTTTGAATAAGTAGTTCAAGCATTCGAATATATATAAGCATTTTTGGGGACAAGAAGTAGCATAAAATTAGATAGTCCTTATTTGCATATGCCTCGTCAAATGAGGTGTGGAGCATTCACCGTTTGCTTTACACCGGCCTCTCCCTCTCACTTAACTACACACATTTAGCTGCGCACTGTTTTAGAAGAAGATTCGAACAGACATAAGACTAGACCGAAACTGTATTACACATATTACCAAGTTCCTGTCCACTGCATTTCCAAAATATTAACTAAAAATTCGTTTAATGCAATTTTAATAAAAAAACAGAGGTGGTCATATGCAAATCGAACAAAAGGAATTTACCTGACGGTAAACATTTTCTGGTGATTCAATTTTGATGGACATACTTGTACTGTCCTCGTCACAGTTGTCAACGGTGCTCGTACTTCAGAGAATATGATTGATGGGGAAAAGATGTCAAGCTAAGAGTAATCTTCGTTTTCTCGGAACATGGGTTAACTCCATGAGGTAGAAAAAATTTCCAACATACGTAGCGTATTTAATCACATTAGTGAAACACTTTACAACTATATTTTATTTTCACGTAAATTTTCTGTGAAATTCAATGTTAAGCAATATTGTGCAGTATTGGGAGACAAATTCAGTAATTCTGCACCTAAATCAACAGTTGAAAACATCAGCTTTCCGATTCATTGTAAATCGCACGTGGTGTCCGGAAGGATTCGATCTTAGGCCATATTCTCTTCCTACTGTAAGTAAAAGATAAACCTTTGACGATTCAAAACGGAAGAACAGTTCTCTTTTAAGTTGATATGAATGTACTTTGCAATAAAGAAACAGTAAATAGTGCAATATCAAAATTTTCTAATTGGTTCCTTATTAACAAATTATAGTAAAAGAAGGGAAAACAGTTTTAATGCAATATTCAATTTCAAATAAACAATTGTATTATCCGTAGAAAATGAACAATTGCAATTGACTGATGTTAAGTTAACATTTTTGGATCTTTCAATTAAATCAACCTATTATGACCGAAAGTATTCTTTTCTCTCTTTCTTTTACTCTTTTTCCACCATTTATTATATTGAAATAATAACAATATTTGAGGGAGAAAAGCGGTCAATAGAAAAAAGTTATTTGAGCGGGTCATCTATACAGACTCTTGGCATGTAATATTTAGGTACGTATTTGTTTATGTCGGGATCGGGACTTCTCCTTACTATGACGACTAATAATAACAACAATACTTACTTCCGCAACATTTGCTATGTATACTGTAAATTACACATATAAACATAATAATATTCAATTTATGTCGAATAATGTGAACCCAAACATTGACAAAATATTATCCTCACTGTCTCATTGTTACTTTACAAATTATGTTTTGTTCATTCCCTACCTCAGTGCATGCTAACTTTCCTACCTTCAAATATTAAATTAATTCTAAAATTCAAACAGAACTTGATCTTCCTGCATTTATTAATTTTGAACAATTCCCCATAGTTTACTTCCCTGTAATAGTCGAACAGCACACTTCACCGTCGTTCCTCCAAGACGTGAAGTCCTTCTACCTCCAATTTTCAATTATTCCACACCAAAAAATGTTCATGTTTAGACATGCATTTCTACGCTTCCCATCAATGCTTCCAAAATTCCCGGAGAGTTCTCTAAACAGTTGTAGCTGTTCTACGACACTTCCTTTCACGTTTTTTCAACATCACCTCGAGATTATTTTTCGCCCTGCCGTCAGCACGCCTAAAAACCACCTCCCTCTTTGTTTATTTTTCCCGCATGTCATCTGTTTCAGCTTCATGCGCGAACTGTACCCAAATACGTTCCTTTTTTCTTCCGCCACCTCTCTCATTCGATTATCGCACACTGTCCAATTTTCTGATTGGTCAACTTGATTTACTATTGTTTTTTACCCCTCCCACGGAATTAACTCACGTGTTCTTTAATTAATCACATTGTGATAATAAACGATCACACTATGGAACGTCCATTCATATTAATTGAACACAAAATTGATTTCATTATGCCACGCGTTCAGAATTCTTTCAAATTTAGTCAGCCTCCGTACGGCTCATGTGTGTATATTTCGCGAATGTTCCTTTCTGCCTGATATATATATATATATATATATATATATATATATATATATATAATATTCTGGGAAAATACATCTTATAGCTCACAGAATTGTATATTACAAAAACGAGTTGTACAAATAATAAGCAAATCCCACCCACGTGAATCTCTCTTTATTAAGCAAGGAATTTTACATTACCTTGACTCTTTATTTTTGAATCAGTGATATTTGTCAAAAATGACTTACTCAAGAATGAGAACATCTTTCCATCGAATTCTGACAACTTTAACTACAAAACTCGGCGTAGTAATCATATTCATCAGATATCATTTTCAATAGCTCACATAAAAACCCTACAATGACACTGAGTGTATTAATTACCAATTGAACTGTATAATTCCAAACAACCTGTAAACAAATATTGCACGTCAGCGTCTGGGCCAATGACCCCCCTCATCTCGATAGGTTTTTCGTCCAGTTTCCCTGATCCTTTGAGCGAGAGGATCCATTGTGTTCCGTCTGGAAATAAATTTAACTTCACTACTTGTGCACGTTTCTAAGAGTTCAGTGGGAAATTTAGTTATTCAAATTATCGTTCATAATATTCCCAGTGCAGTAATTCGATTCCTTCACAAAGAGAGATAATAATAGTAGATTTGCCTTCGCAAATAGTTTTTAGAGGAGCGCATATTTTGTTATCAATTCTTGCCAAGAACGCTTATTTTCATCTCTATTGATTATTCAACTTGTATTAGAGTTAAGATAGGGGTCCTGAAATTAATAAAAAAGCATGCATAGAATAGACGTCTCCCCATATTATGTCACACAGTTTTTAACAATTTTTAACATTAAATTAATTTACATCATTACAATTCACATCATTACATCGCCATGACAGGAATAAAGATACAAGATAGCAATTGAAATGACAGAAATGGACTGACAGAAAAGGTGTAAGGAATCATTACATTTCAATATACATTTAGTTTCCTTTTTGCCCAAAAACTTTGCTTGGAATTATCAAACTGTAATTATGCCTCATTTAGCAAGATATTTTTAGAATGTAATAACAGTCACGATTGAAAACAAAATACGACGGCAATTTTAACGAGCCATTGAACTACAAGAAATTTGTGTAGCGTTTCTAATAAATCAGTACAATGGAATGAGAACAATATATATGCCATTTGTTTGTACAATCTCTAAATAATTTTGTATCTTCTAATATCGACAATATTTTACAGCTCAATTTCCTTACTTTCATGTCTGTAACTCTTGTTCGCGACGCGGATTAAATTCTTAATAAAATATCCAATTACTTCGGTAATACCTGACGTAGAAACGCTGCGATCACGTGACTTTTCATCTCACGTCCGGAACCAATTCGTCTCTGGTGCTGCAGAGACGACCGTCGGCCCTTCCCTTCCCACTCCGACGCGCCCCCGCGCTACTAGAGTTCTAGATACAGAGAGTAGCGCATTCCATTGTTCCACCGATCCCGCCATTTTATGTCCAGTTGTCAGGAAAATTGGAACTCCGTAATATTACATATGTTGAGAATCATTAAACTATTCCGAACCAATATTAATATTTTTGAAAATCTTTATCTCACCAATTGTTATAATTTCCCTTCAGTTTTTCATTGGTACCTGACGCGGTTGTCGGGTGAGTGGATATTAAACGGCGGCGGTTGCGCTACTCTCTATGTCTAGAGTCTCTAATACAGACTCGAGTCCCTAGATACAGAGAGTAACGCATTCCATTGTTCCACCGATCCCGCCTTTTTATGTCCAGTTGTCAGGAAAATTGGAACTGCATAATATTCCATATGTTGAGAATCATTAATCTATTCCGAACCAACATTAATATTCTTGAAAATCTTTATCTCACCAATTGTTATAATTTCCCTTCAGTTTTTCATTGGTACCTGACGCGGTTGTCGGGTGAGTGGATATTAAACGGCGGCGGTTGCGCTACTCTCTGTGTCTAGAGTCTCTAATACAGACTCGAGTCCCTAGATACAGAGAGTAACGCATTCCATTGTTCCACCGATCCCGCCTTTTTATGTCCAGTTGTCAGGAAAATTGGAACTGCATAATATTCCATATGTTGAGAATCATTAATCTATTCCGAACCAACATTAATATTCTTGAAAATCTTTATCTCACCAATTGTTATAATTTCCCTTCAGTTTTTCATTGGTACCTGACGCGGTTGTCGGGTGAGTGGATATTAAACGGCGGCGGTTGCGCTACTCTCTGTGTCTAGAGTCTCTAATACAGACTCGAGTCCCTAGATACAGAGAGTAACGCATTCCATTGTTCCACCGATCCCGCCTTTTTATGTCCAGTTGTCAGGAAAATTGGAACTGCATAATATTCCATATGTTGAGAATCATTAATCTATTCCGAACCAACATTAATATTCTTGAAAATCTTTATCTCACCAATTGTTATAATTTCCCTTCAGTTTTTCATTGGTACCTGACGCGGTTGTCGGGTGAGTGGATATTAAACGGCGGCGGTTGCGCTACTCTCTATGTCTAGAGTCTCTAATACAGACTCGAGTCCCTAGATACAGAGAGTAACGCATTCCATTGTTCCACCGATCCCGCCTTTTTATGTCCAGTTGTCAGGAAAATTGGAACTGCATAATATTCCATATGTTGAGAATCATTAATCTATTCCGAACCAACATTAATATTCTTGAAAATCTTTATCTCACCA
This sequence comes from Acheta domesticus, assembly GCA_031308135.1. NCBI lineage: Eukaryota > Metazoa > Arthropoda > Insecta > Orthoptera > Gryllidae > Acheta > Acheta domesticus. The sequence goes on from JAHLJT010003656.1 coordinate 16,225,328, forward strand.
ATTGTTATAATTTCCCTTCAGTTTTTCATTGGTACCTGACGCGGTTGTCGGGTGAGTGGATATTAAACGGCGGCGGTTGCGCTACTCTCTATGTCTAGAGTCTCTAATACAGACTCGAGTCCCTAGATACAGAGAGTAACGCATTCCATTGTTCCACCGATCCCGCCTTTTTATGTCCAGTTGTCAGGAAAATTGGAACTGCATAATATTCCATATGTTGAGAATCATTAATCTATTCCGAACCAACATTAATATTCTTGAAAATCTTTATCTCACCAATTGTTATAATTTCCCTTCAGTTTTTCATTGGTACCTGACGCGGTTGTCGGGTGAGTGGATATTAAACGGCGGCGGTTGCGCTACTCTCTGTGTCTAGAGTCTCTAATACAGACTCGAGTCCCTAGATACAGAGAGTAACGCATTCCATTGTTCCACCGATCCCGCCTTTTTATGTCCAGTTGTCAGGAAAATTGGAACTGCATAATATTCCATATGTTGAGAATCATTAATCTATTCCGAACCAACATTAATATTCTTGAAAATCTTTATCTCACCAATTGTTATAATTTCCCTTCAGTTTTTCATTGGTACCTGACGCGGTTGTCGGGTGAGTGGATATTAAACGGCGGCGGTTGCGCTACTCTCTATGTCTAGAGTCTCTAATACAGACTCGAGTCCCTAGATACAGAGAGTAACGCATTCCATTGTTCCACCGATCCTGCCTTTTTATGTCCAGTTGTCAGGAAAATTGGAACTGCATAATATTCCATATGTTGAGAATCATTAATCTATTCCGAACCAACATTAATATTCTTGAAAATCTTTATCTCACCAATTGTTATAATTTCCCTTCAGTTTTTCATTGGTACCTGACGCGGTTGTCGGGTGAGTGGATATTAAACGGCGGCGGTTGCGCTACTCTCTGTGTCTAGAGTCTCTAATACAGACTCGAGTCCCTAGATACAGAGAGTAACGCATTCCATTGTTCCACCGATCCCGCCTTTTTATGTCCAGTTGTCAGGAAAATTGGAACTGCATAATATTCCATATGTTGAGAATCATTAATCTATTCCGAACCAACATTAATATTCTTGAAAATCTTTATCTCACCAATTGTTATAATTTCCCTTCAGTTTTTCATTGGTACCTGACGCGGTTGTCGGGTGAGTGGATATTAAACGGCGGCGGTTGCGCTACTCTCTGTGTCTAGAGTCTCTAATACAGACTCGAGTCCCTAGATACAGAGAGTAACGCATTCCATTGTTCCACCGATCCCGCCTTTTTATGTCCAGTTGTCAGGAAAATTGGAACTGCATAATATTCCATATGTTGAGAATCATTAATCTATTCCGAACCAACATTAATATTCTTGAAAATCTTTATCTCACCAATTGTTATAATTTCCCTTCAGTTTTTCATTGGTACCTGACGCGGTTGTCGGGTGAGTGGATATTAAACGGCGGCGGTTGCGCTACTCTCTATGTCTAGAGTCTCTAATACAGACTCGAGTCCCTAGATACAGAGAGTAACGCATTCCATTGTTCCACCGATCCCGCCTTTTTATGTCCAGTTGTCAGGAAAATTGGAACTGCATAATATTCCATATGTTGAGAATCATTAATCTATTCCGAACCAACATTAATATTCTTGAAAATCTTTATCTCACCAATTGTTATAATTGATTGATTGATTAAGGTTTAGAGGGCGCTTCAACTGCCAAGGTCATTGGCGCCCATGTCGAAGTATTTTAAAAAAGGGAATAGGTTCAGTATGTGTTACAGATGGAGCCTACCCTCTAATTAAAATCATATACATAAGGAGAGACTTGAATTCTACATCGAGTATTCAAGTAGTAGGACAGAAAGAATATATAACAAACACGTAAAATTCATAGTAGAACTAAAAGTTGGCTGTAAAGGGGCCAAAAATAAAACAACAAAAAAGTAAAACACTATTCTATTCTCTCAAATAAGATTATATATTCCGCTTTCCCTCAAGAAGCAAAAAACTTTTGAGAGCGCGGAATCGTCATCCCCGAGCACCTCCCTTAGCGAGTTGCCCAGGCCATGTCTTCGTCGGTTGCCTAAATATTTCCTGCAGTTCAGGAGGACGTGTTCCACAGACAGAGCCGTCCCGCATGAGTCACATACGGGAGGAGTTTCTCCTCGAAGGAGGAAACCGTGGGAAAAATGGCAGTGTCCAATTCGAAGACGAGTTAAAATTACTTCCTCACGCCTAGAGGAGCGAGATGAGGAACGCCAGGGAATTACAGAATTCTTTATCCCACTTAGTTTAGAATTGGTATTGTGCCACTCTGTTTGCCACGCTCTAAACAGAGATCGTTTCAAGTAAGCCTTAACATCGGACAATGGCACAGCAGGAACGTCGATACGAGTATTACGAGTAGCAGACTTCGCCGCCAGGTCGGCCAGCTCATTCCCTGTGATTCCCACATGGCCTGGAACCCAACTAAGAACCAGGTCATAGTTGCGGGACATGAGACTATGAATCAGGTTTTGAACTGATTTTGTCAGGTAGTCTGACGAAGGCCGGGAGACAGCCTGAAGAGAACTGAGAGAATCAGAACAGAGAACTACTCGCTGCAGCGTCGTTGACTCGATGTACATTAGGGCTTTGAGTATTGCATACATTTCAGCTGTGAATGTACTGCACTGTGAATGAAGACGATATGATTTGGTGGCCCAGATGCAATGAAAACTGCACGCCACTGCGTCATTGTGCGATGACCCGTCCGTGTACAAGAATAGATGATCCGGATAGGCTTCCCTCATATCCTGAAACTGCTTCTGGTAAACCAGAGGACTAGTATTTTGTTTGGGAAGATTGGAGAGTCTGAGGTCAATATTGGGGGGAAGGAGTTTCCAGGGGGGAATCAGGTCATTTGGGGGTTTCACAGTAGTGGGAAGATCGACATTAAGTCCCCGCAAAAGATTTCGCAATCGAATGCCTGGGGGCTGGGGTAGCGATGTTCGAAGAATATAAGAAGATTCATATTTTGGGCGAGTGATTATTCGGCGACAAGGATGATTAAAGGGACCTGACACTTTAGCACCATAAGACGCTAATAGAATATCTCGCCTTATTTTTAAGGATGGCTCCCCAGCGTCAGCTAGAATGCACTCGATTCGGCTGGTGCGATACGCGCCTGTTGAGAGGCGAATACCTGCGTGGTGTATGCTGTTGATAGGTCGAAGGGTGGAAGGAGCTGCAGAACCATACACTTCACTACCGTAATCCAATGCTGAGCGAATGAGTGCTCTGTATAACCGCAGTAGGGTAATGCGGTCGGCTCCCCATGAAGTGCCACTAAGCATTCGAAGAAGATTGAGGGGGGAGACGCATCTGGTTTGCAATGTGCGGATATGAGAGCGCCACGTGAGGGACTTGTCAAAAGTCAGCCCCAGAAACCTGGCAGAGTCAGTGAATGGAAGCTGATTTCCTCCCAAGTACAGGATTGGATCGCTATGCAAATGGTATATTCTGCAGAAGTGCAGTCCAGTGCATTTAGTAGGTGAGAACTTGAAACCTGTCGACATGCTCCATTCATGCAGCTTGTTGAGCACCAGTTGGAGTTGCCTCTGGATCACACTTATGCTGCTGGATGAACAAAAAATGGCAAAATCATCTACAAACAGCGATGCCTTCACAGGTTCCCTCACGACCGACGCTATACTATTGATGGCTATGGCAAACAGAGTGACACTTAGTACCGAGCCTTGGGGGATGCCGTTTTCAAGGGGGTGACTGTTAGACAGTTTGTCACCGATGCGAACTCTGAAAGATCTGTCCGATAAGAAATTTTGGAGGAATAAGGGGAGCTTCCCCCTGAATCCCCACGAGTGCAAGGTTCGCAGAATGCCATACCTCCAAGTGGTGTCATATGCCTTTTCTATATGGAATAGTACGGCGACAAGGTGTTGTCTCAGAACGAACGAGGTTGAAATTTCCGTTGCAAAAGCGACGAGATGGTCAAGGGTAGACCGGTGTTTCCTGAAACCGCACTGAATTGGTGCCAGTAGGTTTCTGCACTCCAAGGTCCAGACCAAGCGCTGGTTTACCATCCGTTCCAGCACTTTGCAAACGCAGCTGGTGAGAGAGAGAGGTCGGTAGCTCGATGACAGCGACCGATCCTTTCCCTCCTTCAGAGCTGGGATAACTATGGCTTCTCGCCATACAGCAGGGATGGTGTGCTCTTCCCAGATGCGATTATAAAGGCGGAGGAGAAATTGCATCGCGACATCAGGAAGATGTTGTAACATTAGGTTGTGTATTTCATCAGGACCTGGGGCAGTTCGTCTGGCCAATGCAAGAGCAGAGCGCAATTCCGATATGGAGAAAGGTGTGTTGTAATCTTCACACGCTCTGCAGAAGAAATCCAACGGACGGCTCTCCATCCTTTCTTTGATCAAAAGAAAGTCAGGAGCGTAGTTCGCCGAACTTGACATGGCTTCATAGTGCGCGGCGAGTTCCTCTACAATCATATCTGGGGATGTAATAATTTCTCCGTTTTTCAGGAGACCTGGCACCGTATTTGGTAAAGAGTGTCCTCTTATCTGTCGAATTTTTCTCCATACCAGGCGTGGTGGCGTGTGACAATTGAGAGACGAAACGTACGCTCTCCACGATGCATTTTTGCTCTCTAAGATAGTTCTTCTAGCCTTCGCCCTGCATCTTTTATACTCGATTAAGTTATCCACTGTTGGATAGTGTCTGAGGCGTGCCAGTGCCTTTTTTCGAGCACTGACCGCTCTCGAGCAGTTCTCATTCCACCACGGAACGAAAGGATGTCGCGGTTTAGCACTTGCCTTCGGAATTGCGATGGAAGCGGCAGCGAGTACAGCGCTATTAAAATGTTCTGTCATTTCATCCACATTTCCGAAGGGACCGTCTGATAGGTTAACATTATTCTGGAATGTCGACCAGTCAGCTCGTCGCACGATCCATTGAGGGGGCCGTGCACAACTACGGCGAAGATGATCAATGTGGACAATCGTGGGGTAATGGTCGCTTCCATAAAGATCTTCTAATATGGTCCACCGCATAGCAGTAGCAAGTGAGGAGCTGCAAAGGGCTACATCAATAGCCGTGCTAGAATTCGTAGCTACGGCAAAATGAGTTGGTTCCCCAGTGTTGAGAATAGCCAAATTCATGGTGTCGATGACTGATTCCAAAATAGCACCTCTTTGACACGTACGAGAGGAACCCCAAAGAGGGCTGTGGGCGTTTACATCACCCACAACCAAGAAAGGTGTGGGCAATTGGTTTATTAGACTTAGAAGGTCATCAGCCGACACCGTTTGTCTTGGGGGAATATAGACATTACATACGGTGAGTGAGAGGGACGGCAGATATACCCGCACACAAACTGTTTGAAGGTCAGTGTGAACAGGGATTTCCGCAGAATGCAGCGAATCCTGGACCAAAGTAGTAACTTCCGCCGTGAGCGCGAAGGCCGTCATCGACATCAACCCTATAAGGAGTGAAACCGCGAAAGTGTATGGACCGTGATGGAGAAAGATGCGTTTCCTGTAAGCAGAAAATTGATGGTGTATAACGGGACAATAAGAGTTTTAATTCGTCCCGTCGGAGAGAAAATCCGTTCAGATTCCAGGATAGGAGAGCCGTTGTTTAAAAAGTTAAGAGGATTTCTTCTTTTCCTTTTTTCGCCTCTGCCGCCCGAAGGAGCGAGTGTCCACCCCGGCTGAAGTTTCCTCCGAGGCAGACTCATCCTGACCACTGCTCGACAGGCTGAGAGATCGCTCAGAGCGAGTTTCAGGAGTCGGGGTAGGTGGTCGGAGTTTGGAGGATCTATCGTTTTTCTTGTCCAGGCCAGCAGGCCGTGTGACATCAGCCTTCTTGCGCGGCTGAGAAGTGGATTCTTGTTCTGTCTTTGTCTTTGTTGTCTTCTTGGGTGGTGTCTTGAATTTTGTGGGGATTATTATTTTCCCACCTTGCAGAGGCGATGTCTCCTCAGGGAAGTCCACTGGGGATACCTGGCAACAAAAGTTCGCTACTGGGGGAGTAGCACGAGAGGACTGAATGCTCGTCGCTTTGACAGTGTTCGCTAGAGTGCTAGAAAAAGAACGCCTGAGATCCACAGGGTTCTTCACCAGGTATCGGCGTTTCGCTTCTGGAAAAGATACCTTCTCCGTCACCCTAATCCTTTGAATCTCCCTCTCTCTCAGATATGTGGGGCACTTGTTAGAGTTGGCCGCATGGTCTCCTTCACAATTTACACAGCGGGCTGGTGATGAACAAGGGTTGGGATCGTGCGCGGAATTACCGCACTTTGCGCAAGCAGGGCTTACGGCCATGCACCTTTGTTGTGTATGACCGAACCTCTGACACTTAAAGCAGCGCAGGGGGTTCGGCACATACTGCCGCACGCGAAGGTTATAATAACCACAGCTAACATACTCTGGGAGAGAAGGGAGATTAAACGTCAGGATCAAGGTAGAAGTGGGGATCTCTTTCCCATTCTCCTTCCTCCTGATCCTGTACACCTCCGTTACACCGTAGCTCTTGAAAAAGGAAAGAAGTTCATCCTCGTTTTCAGTCGCAAAGTCTTCATGGTTGACCACTCCCTTACATAGGTTAAGGGTAGGGTGAGTGGTCACTTCCACTTGGAGGCCGGCAATCTGTTCAGTTTTTAAAATCTTTTCTATTTGTTCGTCGGTGCGTGCTTCAAAGAGAATTGTACCATTTCTTTGTCGCACGACCGCTTGAAGCTTTCCAAAACTCTCCTCAATTGCTCGCGCAAGGCGGACCGCACTAACACTTTTGAAAGTTTTTTCAGTTTCCGAGCAAGACATCAACAGAAACCGAGGCTTTCTTGGTTTATCTTCTTCCCGGAGGAAGAAGCTATTTAGATCAACTGTTCTGTCACATCTCCTCTTCCTTGCAGAAGAGGGCAGGGGGGGTTGTTGAGTATCCATGAGATGGATATAAATTCATCTCCGTGCTCCCCACCCACCATGGAGTCCAACAAGGGGACACCCCACTGGGGTGCCAGGGCTGACACGAAGATATAGTAGGGGAATGTCACAGCGCTGCACCGCCGTGGATCCCCCCGCTCACCCTGGAGTTCAGTGCAAGACCTAGTCCGAGCCGATTGATCGGGAGTGGGTTAGCTCCCGACCGCCCGTCTAGAAGAGTCCGAGGCCAAAGCGAGTGTATTGACACCTACAAGGAATGTTCCCCAAAAATACGTAGACGTACCCCTTAGTGCAAGCCAAAAAAAACATAGCACCAGGACTAGTTGGGAAACAAACAGGTCTCTCAACTGCCAGGACACACATTCCCTCCGACACGGGTCGCCATGCACGGCAAACACATGGGTGGGCGTTCAGCATACAGAGAAGGCCAGTGAGGAAGAAAAAGGAGTGAAAAGAATATACGTGACATGAAATGAAAAGCAAGACGATGAAAAAAATGGAGAAAGGAACACTTGAGAGCCTTCTCTGCATCCCCCCGTCAGGACGTGGACCAACCCACCTCGACGGGCCAATTGTTATAATTTCCCTTCAGTTTTTCATTGGTACCTGACGCGGTTGTCGGGTGAGTGGATATTAAAAGGCGGCGGTTGCGCTACTCTCTGTGTCTAGAGTCTCTAATACAGACTCGAGTCCTTAGATACAGAGAGTAGCGCATTCCATTGTTCCACCGATCCCGCCTTTTTATGTCCAGTTGTCAGGAAAATTGGAACTGCATAATATTCCATATGTTGAGAATCATTAATCTATTCCGAACCAACATTAATATTCTTGAAAATCTTTATCTCACCAATTGTTATAATTTCCCTTCAGTTTTTCATTGGTACCTGACGCGGTTGTCGGGTGAGTGGATATTAAACGGCGGCGGTTGCGCTACTCTCTGTGTCTAGAGTCTCTAATACAGACTCGAGTCCCTAGATACAGAGAGTAACGCATTCCATTGTTCCACCGATCCCGCCTTTTTATGTCCAGTTGTCAGGAAAATTGGAACTGCATAATATTCCATATGTTGAGAATCATTAATCTATTCCGAACCAACATTAATATTCTTGAAATCTTTATCTCACCAATTGTTATAATTTCCCTTCAGTTTTTCATTGGTACCTGACGCGGTTGTCGGGTGAGTGGATATTAAACGGCGGCGGTTGCGCTACTCTCTGTGTCTAGAGTCTCTAATACAGACTCGAGTCCCTAGATACAGAGAGTAACGCATTCCATTGTTCCACCGATCCCGCCTTTTTATGTCCAGTTGTCAGGAAAATTGGAACTGCATAATATTCCATATGTTGAGAATCATTAATCTATTCCGAACCAACATTAATATTCTTGAAAATCTTTATCTCACCAATTGTTATAATTTCCCTTCAGTTTTTCATTGGTACCTGACGCGGTTGTCGGGTGAGTGGATATTAAACGGCGGCGGTTGCGCTACTCTCTGTGTCTAGAGTCTCTAATACAGACTCGAGTCCCTAGATACAGAGAGTAACGCATTCCATTGTTCCACCGATCCCGCCTTTTTATGTCCAGTTGTCAGGAAAATTGGAACTGCATAATATTCCATATGTTGAGAATCATTAATCTATTCCGAACCAACATTAATATTCTTGAAAATCTTTATCTCACCAATTGTTATAATTTCCCTTCAGTTTTTCATTGGTACCTGACGCGGTTGTCGGGTGAGTGGATATTAAACGGCGGCGGTTGCGCTACTCTCTATGTCTAGAGTCTCTAATACAGACTCGAGTCCCTAGATACAGAGAGTAACGCATTCCATTGTTCCACCGATCCCGCCTTTTTATGTCCAGTTGTCAGGAAAATTGGAACTGCATAATATTCCATATGTTGAGAATCATTAATCTATTCCGAACCAACATTAATATTCTTGAAAATCTTTATCTCACCAATTGTTATAATTTCCCTTCAGTTTTTCATTGGTACCTGACGCGGTTGTCGGGTGAGTGGATATTAAAAGGCGGCGGTTTGCGCTACTCTCTGTGTCTAGAGTCTCTAATACAGACTCGAGTCCTTAGATACAGAGAGTAGCGCATTCCATTGTTCCACCGATCCCGCCTTTTTATGTCCAGTTGTCAGGAAAATTGGAACTGCATAATATTCCATATGTTGAGAATCATTAATCTATTCCGAACCAACATTAATATTCTTGAAAATCTTTATCTCACCAATTGTTATAATTTCCCTTCAGTTTTCATTGGTACCTGACGCGGTTGTCGGGTGAGTGGATATTAAACGGCGGCGGTTGCGCTACTCTCTGTGTCTAGAGTCTCTAATACAGACTCGAGTCCCTAGATACAGAGAGTAACGCATTCCATTGTTCCACCGATCCCGCCTTTTTATGTCCAGTTGTCAGGAAAATTGGAACTGCATAATATTCCATATGTTGAGAATCATTAATCTATTCCGAACCAACATTAATATTCTTGAAAATCTTTATCTCACCAATTGTTATAATTTCCCTTCAGTTTTTCATTGGTACCTGACGCGGTTGTCGGGTGAGTGGATATTAAACGGCGGCGGTTGCGCTACTCTCTATGTCTAGAGTCTCTAATACAGACTCGAGTCCCTACATACAGAGAGTAACGCATTCCATTGTTCCACCGATCCCGCCTTTTTATGTCCAGTTGTCAGGAAAATTGGAACTGCATAATATTCCATATGTTGAGAATCATTAATCTATTCCGAACCAACATTAATATTCTTGAAAATCTTTATCTCATCCAATTGTTATAATTTCCCTTCAGTTTTTCATTGGTACCTGACGCGGTTGTCGGGTGAGTGGATATTAAACGGCGGCGGTTGCGCTACTCTCTGTGTCTAGAGTCTCTAATACAGACTCGAGTCCCTAGATACAGAGAGTAACGCATTCCATTGTTCCACCGATCCCGCCTTTTTATGTCCAGTTGTCAGGAAAATTGGAACTGCATAATATTCCATATGTTGAGAATCATTAATCTATTCCGAACCAACATTAATATTCTTGAAAATCTTTATCTCACCAATTGTTATAATTTCCCTTCAGTTTTTCATTGGTACCTGACGCGGTTGTCGGGTGAGTGGATATTAAACGGCGGCGGTTGCGCTACTCTCTATGTCTAGAGTCTCTAATACAGACTCGAGTCCCTAGATACAGAGAGTAACGCATTCCATTGTTCCACCGATCCCGCCTTTTTATGTCCAGTTGTCAGGAAAATTGGAACTGCATAATATTCCATATGTTGAGAATCATTAATCTATTCCGAACCAACATTAATATTCTTGAAAATCTTTATCTCACCAATTGTTATAATTTCCCTTCAGTTTTTCATTGGTACCTGACGCGGTTGTCGGGTGAGTGGATATTAAACGGCGGCGGTTGCGCTACTCTCTGTGTCTAGAGTCTCTAATACAGACTCGAGTCCCTTAGATACAGAGAGTAGCGCATTCCATTGTTCCACCGATCCCGCCTTTTTATGTCCAGTTGTCAGGAAAATTGGAACTGCATAATATTCCATATGTTGAGAATCATTAATCTATTCCGAACCAACATTAATATTCTTGAAAATCTTTATCTCACCAATTGTTATAATTTCCCTTCAGTTTTCATTGGTACCTGACGCGGTTGTCGGGTGAGTGGATATTAAACGGCGGCGGTTGCGCTACTCTCTGTGTCTAGAGTCTCTAATACAGACTCGAGTCCCTAGATACAGAGAGTAACGCATTCCATTGTTCCACCGATCCCGCCTTTTTATGTCCAGTTGTCAGGAAAATTGGAACTGCATAATATTCCATATGTTGAGAATCATTAATCTATTCCGAACCAACATTAATATTCTTGAAAATCTTTATCTCACCAATTGTTATAATTTCCCTTCAGTTTTTCATTGGTACCTGACGCGGTTGTCGGGTGAGTGGATATTAAACGGCGGCGGTTGCGCTACTCTCTATGTCTAGAGTCTCTAATACAGACTCGAGTCCCTAGATACAGAGAGTAACGCATTCCATTGTTCCACCGATCCCGCCTTTTTATGTCCAGTTGTCAGGAAAATTGAACTGCATAATATTCCATATGTTGAGAATCATTAATCTATTCCGAACCAACATTAATATTCTTGAAAATCTTTATCTCTCCAATTGTTATAATTCCCTTCAGTTTTTCATTGGTACCTGACGCGGTTGTCGGGTGAGTGGATATTAAACGGCGGCGGTTGCGCTACTCTCTGTGTCTAGAGTCTCTAATACAGACTCGAGTCCCTAGATACAGAGGGTAACGCATTCCATTGTTCCACCGATTCCGCCTTTTTATGTCCAGTTGTCAGGAAAATTGGAACTGCATAATATTCCATATGTTGAGAATCATTAATCTATTCCGAACCAACATTAATATTCTTGAAAATCTTATCTCACCAATTGTTATAATTTCCCTTCAGTTTTTCATTGGTACCTGACGCGGTTGTCGGGTGAGTGGATATTAAACGGCGGCGGTTGCGCTACTCTCTGTGTCTAGAGTCTCTAATACAGACTCGAGTCCCTAGATACAGAGAGTAACGCATTCCATTGTTCCACCGATCCCGCCTTTTTATGTCCAGTTGTCAGGAAAATTGGAACTGCATAATATTCCATATGTTGAGAATCATTAATCTATTCCGAACCAACATTAATATTCTTGAAAATCTTTATCTCACCAATTGTTATAATTTCCCTTCAGTTTTTCATTGGTACCTGACGCGGTTGTCGGGTGAGTGGATATTAAACGGCGGCGGTTGCGCTACTCTCTATGTCTAGAGTCTCTAATACAGACTCGAGTCCCTAGATACAGAGAGTAACGCATTCCATTGTTCCACCGATCCCGCCTTTTTATGTCCAGTTGTCAGGAAAATTGGAACTGCATAATATTCCATATGTTGAGAATCATTAATCTATTCTGAACCAACATTAATATTCTTGAAAATCTTTATCTCACCAATTGTTATAATTTCCCTTCAGTTTTTCATTGGTACCTGACGCGGTTGTCGGGTGAGTGGATATTAAACGGCGGCGGTTGCGCTACTCTCTATGTCTAGAGTCTCTAATACAGACTCGAGTCCCTAGATACAGAGAGTAACGCATTCCATTGTTCCACCGATCCCGCCTTTTTATGTCCAGTTGTCAGGAAAATTGGAACTGCATAATATTCCATATGTTGAGAATCATTAATCTATTCCGAACCAACATTAATATTCTTGAAAATCTTTATCTCACCAATTGTTATAATTTCCCTTCAGTTTTTCATTGGTACCTGACGCGGTTGTCGGGTGAGTGGATATTAAACGGCGGCGGTTGCGCTACTCTCTGTGTCTAGAGTCTCTAATACAGACTCGAGTCCCTAGATACAGAGAGTAACGCATTCCATTGTTCCACCGATCCCGCCATTTTATGTCCAGTTGTCAAGAAAATTGAAACCGTGTGGTAGTCTTGGTGTTGAGAACCATAAATCTATCTCGAATCAATATTAATATTCTTGAAAATCTCCATTACGTCACCAATGGTTATCATTTCTGTTGAACTTCTGAATTCTGCTTGAAGAGGCTATCGAGTGGGAGGATATTAAATAGCGGTGGTTGCGCTACTCTCTGTGTCTAGGGACTCTACGCGCTATTCACCCCGAGCGTCCTCTTGCACGGCCTAGGCCCCGTGGGCGCCGGGCAGCGTTGCCAGATTATTTTTCGTCTAAGTCGTGATTATTCACAAATTTTGGTAATAATAGCGTAATTTGTTTGATAAAAGCTGGACAAATTAAAAAACAAATAATAATTAATATTTCAATTGTACCGAAATAGACACATTTATACAGATTTCAATCACAAAGAACTTAATCAGTAGGTTATCAAATTTCAGCAGCTGATATGTATTTATTGGTATTTTCGTAATCAGAAGTCTTAGCGAATTAGTCGGTTAATTTGTTGGCAACGTGAGAGCTCACGGTTTTCATGTGAAAGACTGTTTTCGAGTGCTTAACGATATCATTTAGTTCACTTTGAGAAACACTCCACTCTTTTTTTCCATAGTCGACAACATGATTTATACTCGTCTGACTTTACCTCGCACAGTCAGTTATAATCACGTGTTCATTTAATGTTGAATTTTGTTAATTGACATTTTCGTAGTTTAAGTTTCTTAATAGATGTGTCTTGCGCCAACAAATCCAAACTGTCCACAGAGCTGTCATCTTCTTTGCTCATCTTCAAACAAGAAAGCGTGAAGGAATAGCATCACAAAATAAAGTTTATTCTCGAAGCAGGATGTTCCAGAATCCAATATGCGAAGCGAGCACACATTTCGTTAAACAATTAACAGCGCGTTGCGCTCTGCCATGGCGTCGACAACGGTAGCTCGACGACACATAACGCAATGCAAAGATTTACACATCCGACGATCCGACTCACTCGCTACTGTGACTGAGATTTCTTTCGCGTGCTTTTTTCTTTTTTTGATGTATCATTTGCATTGGGCACTTCAAATCGAATGATTTTACAAACGTGTGATTTGTGCTGTACCGCGAGGTACATTTAGTCTTAAAAAACGGGACGTCTGGCAATGCTGGCGATGGGAAAGCGCCGTGGATGGGTCGGAGAAGAGTCGAAAGGGACGGGATGGAGTGAGGTGGGGAGAATTGCAAGGGGGGCGCCTTGTGCAGTCGCTTGGGTGGGACAAGCGTGATACTACGGCCTGGTGGGGCGCGGGAGTCGGAGAGAGGAGGGATAAAGGTATGAAAGCTTTGTAGATTGTCCGGGGACATTGATTGATTTATTATTAGTGATTCCGGCAACTACTAGAGTCATTAGTCCCGTAAGTTTTGTGCGAAAACCGGCACCGACGTACCGTCGACTAGCAGGGGTTACCCACAGCACTTATCTCCCACTAGCGGGGCACCGTCCCAGCCGGGACAAGATCTAACCTCTAGACTGGTCTCCCGACCTGTATGCTAGTCTTGTGTAGTGCATATTAGTGTCTGTAAGGGAGATAGGACAAGGAAGAGGTAGAAAAAATCGCGCGCGGCCCTTGGACTGTTTGTTAGGGTACTGCTCCGGCATTCGCCTGGTGCTGATCGGCGAAACCACGGAAAACTACCGATCAGAGTAACTGGCCGCTAGAATTCCACACAGCGACTGATATCGACCTAGCTCTCCTCTCACCGCCGGGAGTGGAACCCAAGGCCCCGGTCAGAGGCACTGCAGTGACAATAGTCGATGCACTGAGCCACCTCTCCCAGTGGGTGGAGCGAGGAGGGGAGAATTTTCGGGGCGGCTGGAGCCGCGTGGGTGGTTGGGATACGGAGGCGTGGTGGGGCGTATGAGACGGAGAGAGGAGAGATGGAGGTGTGAAATCTTTGTGAAAGGCTTGGGAAGATGTCGAGATGGACGGAATGGAGCGAAGCAGAGGAGTGCGCCTCCATGATGCACAGACCACTCCCCTCCATCGCCGATCACATCGCATCAAATGGCACCGCACAAAGGTGCCACATTCCTCACCCCCTCTCCCCGAATCACCACGCCTCCTTTCCTTACCCCTTCATCGCCCCTTGCCCACATCCCGCCCTCCGTCCCACCTCGGCCCTCTTCAGCCCACCCCGCCCACGCCATCTAGAGGAGCGTGGGCGGGAGGCGCGCGGCAGGGGCGGGGGATATTAATTAAGCGGCGCCGTGCCGCCTTCGCCGCCGGGGGCGGGGGCGGGGCAGATGGATGGGGAGGGCGATTAGCGTAGCCCAGCGCTCCGCACCGCGCGCAACATTCTACTGCTGTGATGGATGGGCGGGGCCGGCACGGCAGCCGTGACGGCGAAGATGACGACGGCGCCGCCGCCGCCGCCGCCGCCGCCGCCGCCGCCGCCGCCGCCGCCGCCGCCGCCGCCGCCGCCGCCGCCGCCGCCGCCTGCGCTCTTTGGGCTGTCGTTGCTGTCCGCCCCACCGCCTTCCCGTCGCTCTATTTCTCTCTCGTTCTTGGAATAACCACGGACCGCCGCGCCACCCGCCGTTCACCCATGCTCGATTCCTTCAATGGTTCCTGCCGAGCTTCTTAAATGCATTTAACAGGATTCGTATTAATTGGCGGGGAAAACAAGGCATCAAAGCTGCATGCATGTAGGAGATAAACTTTGAATATTCCATCAGGCTCTCAATAAGAGCTAAAGGATATTTAGACCATAGGAAGTGTTTTTTAATTTATTGCACTTACTAATGTAAGAAGAGAAAGTATTGTAAATGTGCGCCAGAAAACGGCGAATTTCCCGCACAAAAGCTCTGATAACGAAAAACTAGATAAATCCTGTCGCTAAATACAGAAAAAAATTCTAACACGTGGTTCAGTCATGTAGTAGTGATCAATCCATGTTGTGTGCGTCCTTCATACCGAAAAATCGATTGATGGCAAAACTTCTGTCTGTAAATCCGTCTGCCTGTACACAGCGCTAGCGCATAAACCCTTCAGCCGATTTTCTCCAAAATTGATATCTTGCAATTACTCTGGCTGATGCTTTTGTTGCAATTTTAATGGAAATAAAAGTCTGCCAAGTCCTTTAATTTTTAATTTTTCTTCCGGACTAACTTTTGAAAAATCATTGGTTAAAAGAACTGTACAATGTTCATCCAGTTAATTCAATGCCAGTGTCCAGTTAATTCAATGCAATATACTACTACACAAACGCAACTACAATAATACCGTTTCTAAAACTGATGACGCTCTAAGATGCAACGCTGGAACGAGAACAAGTGTGCTATTACAGCTCAAAACGTTTAACGAGATCAGACAGGAGTTAGATATTCACCAAAGCCATCAAACCGAAATATGTTCGTCTCGATTTTCAGCACTCTAAATCATAGCTGTTGTGCACCCAAACACAAAGTTGAAAACACCAGATCAGAGTGCTCACTTTCCAACTTCAGGTAGCGGGGTTCAAATTCCGATCGATCCATGCCATTGGTGGTGGACGAAGCGTGTTTGCGGCAGTTTTATCGGGATTCTCTAATTTCACCTACCTCTCATTAAACCGTTGCTCCGTAATCACTCCGATCGTAACACCGTTGTGGCCAATCCATCAAAATCATTCGTCACCTCGAGTATGGCTACAAAACTATCAGCCCCTATCACAAGGAAACAGCTCTATTTACAATTGCCTTCAGAAAAAACATATGATGATACGGTTTTCATATTTTTTCTCAACTTGTATCCCACCGAAATCACGCAATGCACTATCTCTGAAAAAATAGGGCACGCACGAATGCAATTGTCCTTAATCATATCTCAATTTCATAAATTTACCATTTTTTATGTTTAAATTATAAAAAAATAGATGATCTCTTCGCTTAGACTGTTAGGGTTGGGACTGCGAACTTGTGTTGTGGGCTCTCATAGAGAAACCATGACAGGGAAATGGAATATCCCACCTGGGTGCGCAGATACACTGGTATACTTAGTGTATCTTTAGCGAAGGTGGGCCACAGCGAGGAGACGCCTTGGGATAGCATAGTTGCATATTAATTTATTTGGCGTTTTTGTATATACTGCGACATTGTATTTCCTTGTATCATATGTGAAAACATATTCATTCAGGGGTAACTACGTACGAGGGCTTTTCACTTGTTTTTTGAGGCTCTTAACTGGTGTGTGAGTAAATGCTCTACGTTGAAATGTAAACCTGCGAATTACTTGAACGTTATCCGTAATAAGTTCGAATACATCAGATAACATGAAAGAGTAACAACCCGAGTGGCCTCCGGTTGGGCTCTCGGCTTCGTCGTAGCACTGCCCAACACTCGTGGGTATTCAGGAGGGACGTGCCCCCAGCGCATTGAGCGATGCAATCACTTCCATATCAGCCCGGCGAGCTGCTAGATCCGAGGTAGTGGGACGACGCTACTTATGTTTTAGGGAGGTGTGTGATTCGCGACTCTTTCGTCTCGACATTGCGTTCCGGATACCACACCAATGGTGTACTTGTACATCTGTACGGAGTGAGAACATAATCGAGTACTCAGGCGCCACTCTGGGTTGTAAAATCCTCTGGTAATGTACAAGAATGTGTGGTGTTGAAGACCACGGTACATACTCTGCTGACATAGCTGAATGTGTTTACCTATTTGTCTTACCATAATAACACGCTTGTGGATGTCGTGAAACCGACGTAATTCATAGACAAACTACGATACAGTAACAAAATGTTTCGAAGCAAAATGACAGCAGAAATATTTATTCATCTCAACGTTCAGTACAATCCGATACAATATGCTTACACCCAGTATGCTTCCTCGAATATTTCATGTAAATTGCGTCTCAAATCTAATTGAAACACGGACGGAGACAAGTTCTTCACCGCCATTGGGTTCTCCGCTGTCAATATTTTTCATTACCACGTCCACTCCTGGCGTGCCAGATTCCATCGCGCTCCTCCATCTTCCCTTTCCATCCCCGCCTAGTGTCCTCGCCCGCCGTCGCAGCGCTGCGTGTCCGCGTTGTTGAGGGGGAGGGGAAGGAGCAAAGAAGAGCACAGGCGAAAGCAAAGGAAGAGGTCCCCTCCCGGGCTTTAACAGTCGACCACCCAGGCCCAAAATGGGGCGAAAAACTCGCATAAAATAGTTCTTTATGATGATGATGATGGTGGGGGTGATATAAGCCCATTGAATCCCTAAAAGGGCATGTCACAAGGGTGACAGGGGGCGTCCTATCACAAGGGTGACAGGGAACACAGGGGTGGTTCTGCTTATATCTTCAGGTGAACCAGTCATTAAGAGATTTAGTTTTATCATTACAGAAGTATTATGATATAAAATACTACAATTTATGAAACGAGTGATAAAAGTTTTTTTTTTAATTTTGCGAGTAGTGTTGCAACACAAAACCTAAAGGCCGAGTGGCGCCATCCTATGAGTAAAATAAAATATCACTTTTACCACATGTATCATAGGTATGCTATTTTTTAGACAGCCTTATTGACTCTCATTTCATTGTAATTAATATACACAAGTCACTTAATAATTCATTAAGATCAGTAGCGGCTGATGCCTTTAGACCAAAGTTCTTTGTTTTCTTTGTTAGATTCATAGATTTATCTGAACACTTCAGCATCGCCTCTTTTTTAACACTAGTGCTTAAAATCGAACTTTTACCACGCTACACATGCCGTGAAAGAACCGATTTTACAAGTGGCTGTCTAATAAAGGTATTTATAAAAATAAAAATAATATCTGGAATTCCTTGAATAGGCAATATAGTTAGAAAAATATTTGGATTCATGAAAATGAGAAACAATTTAGAAGATATCATACAAATAATTCACACAACTACTTGACAAAATCAAGAATGCACAAAGGAAAAAAACATATTTCATGATCACCTTTGATTAATAAAACCCAACGGGCACTCAGGGAACATTTTAGAGGTAATTTTTAAATCCAAAATAGCAAAACATTACATTACCTAAAGTATGTATTTTTGCAGAACTGTGCCCACTTCAAGAAAAAGGTCCAAAATGCTCGTAGGGAAAACAACAAATTATGTTTGTTGTTTTTTGTTAATATGTGACTTCGTTTATCTGCACACCAATAATCAAAATGATTCAAAACCATTCTTTTATTAAGAAAAAGCTGTAATACGTTCTATCACTATTGTTTTCACTCATAGTGTTTGCTTTGAAATAAAAAACCCCCACATTCGACGTCAGTTCGGCGCACTGTGTATCGCCGTCGCTGCCGTCGCCGCCACCGTAACATCGCGTTGACGCCCACTGCGTAAGCGAGCAAAGAAACGTTATTTGCACTTCCGCCCAGATTGTATTGACGCAGAGATCGTTTACACAGGCAATCGCAAATCCTTCCGCCGGGGAAATCCTTTGTGGAGTGTTTCTTCGCGGAAACGATTTTCGAGCCGCGTGCCGTGAAACGCGTCTGCACTGAGACTTGGCAACAACGCACTGCTTGCAAGCCCTCGCTCATGCTCGCAAGGAAAGGCATGGGGTTGTATGATTACCTCCAAGCGTTGGCACTCAACACGTGTCAACTGTCATCAAATTACAGAATGATGAGAGCAATGGATATTTTTCACTTGGTTTTAACATTTCTAGTTGGATTCTTTCAAGCATTCCGCACTTTTTAAATAATACTTTTAAAAGCGAAAATAGATTCATTCTGAAACATGATGCAGAACGTTTATGGCAACCCATGCTATAGAATGTTCCAAAAATGTAAAAGAACATCTCAAGAAGTTAAGAGATATTCTCAAAAGATTGTCTATTATGTCAAAACAAACATAACTCGCCTTTCTTTGCACACACAAACCCCATCTAAGAGCCTAGAATGCATCGTTGGTGAGTGCTGTGGGATGGGCAGGGATATTACAGCACATGTGTTGCGGGTGCCGACTTCACTCTATCGTAATCTGCAAAACTCAAAATGTATAGTCTTAAATCTGTTTGAATTTTCTATGAGGGGCAACGGTAGCTCTGGGATTTTATAACGATGGTACTAAGGAATAGTACAAAACCTGCATCTATCCGTCGTTTATCATATATTGAGAGAAATTGTAAGACTACTGTAGTATGTACTGTACTTAGCCTATTTCAAAAAGGCTGAAATATCACCAGCATCTCCATAGTTGCAGAATGAAATCTTAACATATTTCTCTACTCAGTTCAAAATTAAAATTCTATTTTTCCATCGTCTATTTTTCCATCGTGAATTCTTTCGTTCCTTGGTTAACTGTCAAAAAGACATATTTCATAAGAAATGAGTTCAAATGTATAATGTAATTTGCTCATCAATTCTAGACGCGCAGAAATTGATGCCATAGTAAATATTGTATTAGGTGTGCTTCATTTTCAATGCTAACTTACTCATGATTATTGTAAATGTATAAATGAAGCCGCCAAAGGCATTTCTGACTGGCGCTTCAAATTAAAGGTTTCTTTTACTTTAGAAGATCCACTTACGCTCGTTAATTCTTAACGAACGAGGTAGAAACGTGAATGCGAGGCAAGAGACGATGTAAGGAAATGGGAGGTTGGGTTAATGAGTAAAGAGGAGAGAACGGGGGATTAAAGGTCACAAATGAGATTGTAAACATCTTTGTTATGAAGAGGTTAAATACAATCTGAAGCTGCGGAGCAATTAGTGAAATTTACTTGTTTTTGGCTAAACTTAAGCATTAGCTGAAAACTTTTCTTAATGAATCGAATTTCATACTCAGTCTTCGTAAATGCGTAAATAAGATGACAGGATGATGACATACGAAAAAAAACTGAATTATATAAAAATAAAGCACTCAAATTTTAAATAAACACACGTTACATAATGTACATACTGGAATCTCGTGTTAATAATTGTATTTTTTATAGTGAATGGAAAAGAAATTTCATCACTTACATTATTATTATTATTATTATTATTATTAACATTATTCAAAATTTCACGCTCGTCCAAAGTTTCCAGTTATAACTCAAGGACAGAACCGTCAACACATATGGTGAGACAGACGGTGAGAAGTTCTTGTTCCAATGAACTCATGTTCCGCTTCAATGACTAAAAGAGAACCTTACGCACAATATTGGTGGTTGCCAGCAGCACGGCCTTCTGAATGGTTCTGAAGTGCCACTTATTTAGATGGAGTTTCTCTTTCACAATCTTCCAATCAAGGCCATTAGTTGAAATAACTACGGGTACAATATCTACCTCTATTAGTTGGTATAAGTTTTCCAGTTCAATTGAGAGTGGCTGGCATTCTCTTTTCTATTGTAATTGCCCTGCGAGTAGTTTTGTCAGACACGACAATATCAGGCTTATTTGTTTCCATTGTTTTATCTGTAACAATGGCAGTATCCTACAAGATATTTGTTCTCTCCTTAGACAAAACTTGCTCCAGTGGATAATCGTAATAAGGCAAGCTTTCCTTTATCAGGTCCGATAAAGGCAAGAGCTTGGTGTATGATTTTGGCTGCATTATTGTAACGTTGTAAATACTCGTAATCTGTTTGTGCCAACTGAGAGTATCTACTGCAGATGTGTTGAATAGATTCGGTGGCCTTCTTATAAAGGCGGCACTTGTCACTGATGTTCTCTTTCATAATATTTCGCCTGTAGTTATATGTGGTTACTACCTTATCTTGAATGGTCAGCACAAATCCTTCTGTCTCGCCAAAAAGTCCAGCAGTTCACAACTATTCAGTAGATCTCTTCATATCAATGGACTAACTTCGAAGCCCCCGCTGTAGCAAACCTGCCATAGAGTACCTTAAATTTCCACTGCTCAGTTCGGTCGTCAGGTTCGGAAAACTTCGATTGTGGTCTTCTTGGAGCAGTTTCAGAGGTGTATAGCCGTGTTGTTGTTATTATTATTATTGTTATTATTATTATTATTATTATTATTAATGGAAAAGTGAAATATGTCACGGCTACTGAAGTCCATTCAGCGAAAAAATCTTTAAAATATTCATTTTACCTAAGTGAATATAATATCAAATGCTCGGTACTCAATAATATCTAAAAAGTAATCAAACTAAAATATAAATAAATTATATCATTACATTATTCTTACATGTAACTCACGTTCAGTCAATTTTTCAGCATCTTCTTGGAGCAGTTTCAGAGGTGTATAGCCGTGTTGTTATTATTATTATTATTATTATTATTATTATTATTATTAATGGAAAAGTGAAATATGGCACAACTACTGAAGTCCATTCAGCGAAAAAATCTTAACAATATTCATTTTACCTAAGTGAATATAATATCAAATGCTCGGTACTCAATAATATCTAAAAAGTAATCAAAGTTTGATTTTTCGATTGAATGAGGGTAATTTGAGCACGTACTTAGAAAACTCATTTACGAACGACGAATCTGAACATTCACGTACTAAATCGCTCTAAAGAAATCAATCGCCAGCCAAATATTTTACAGGAAGTGAAACATTTTGAATGCCGCCTATCGCAACGTAAAATCGTGTTTGCTACTTGAATCCCCCTTACGTTCTGGTAGACACGGCATTCACAGAAGGCGCCTTGTTTATCGGCGTTTACACAGAACGAATAAAAAGGGGCAGCGGCAGATTGTGGCCGCCGCAGCGCGGTGGTTGTATTCGGTGTAGAGGAGGCGGCGGGGGCGGGAGGGAGAGAAGGGAAGGAAATGCTGATAAAAAAAAATGAAAATGGCAAATGTACGCGTGTCATTGGAAGAAGAGGTGAGAAAGAATGTGGAATGAAGAAGAATCAAAAGAAGTGGTTTGTAATGTCCCGGAAGGTGGTTGAATGCACGTAAAAGTATCTAGATTTAAGAATGAATAATGTATCGCAAAAAATTTTTATTATTATATATAAATTGTTTTTATGTGTTAGAAATATAAATATGAAATCTTGTAAATTAGCTAGTAGTAAGATACAATTGTAAGAGGTTGTAAGCCCAAATGTTATGTATTCAAAATAAAAATGTACAAACCCCTGAAAGGCAAAAATGAAAAAGAGGTAGAAAATAAATTTTAAAAAAAACGAAGGTGGTTCGTAATGACCCGGCCCCGATAGGATAGACCCGGCCCCGATAGATCTCTTAGCCAGTAGTGCTGTGGCGACCTCGGACGGAAGGATTGCGGGTTCAAGTCCCGCCTCGGTCATGGGTGTATTTGTGTAAGTCTGTATGTGTCATCCATTCACCCTTCATGATCATCACATCTTCCATCCCGCCAGTACTAACAACCCTGGAGGATAAAATTCGGATTCAGCTTAATTCTGATCCCTTGATGAATCACATGCACCTGCGACCGAACTAAAATGATATTGAGCCCCAGTAAGTGCAGGTGCATGACAGCGTGGTCCGAGACGGCCAATACCCGAACAAATAGTTTTATTTACGTTTTATTATTATATTCCTTCCCCTTACTTGTCCCCCACACACGCACTACTCTACCAGACATGTCGGGAGCTCATCTCGGCTAACGCGGTGTCCTGATGGGGAGAAACCTGGTGTGGAAACCCCGTCAAGGATTCATTCTAAAGCGAATTTCGTCTTTGTAAGTCAGAGTTGTTACTGAAATCTTTCTGGAAATATCAACAATGCATCTTTTCACATCTCCACAGTAACATTGGAGTTAGCCACACTAATCGCGGCAAACATGGCTGAACGGAATAGGGCGGGGCGAAGTGACGGACGGAGAGTGAGAAGGGATGGGACATGGAGAAGGGGGCAGGGCGTGACCATGTGGGAAGCGGTAGGGTGGGTCCGGGTAGGACGGTAATACTTTTTTATTTTATTATTGATAGATGAATAATTACATAGTTTATTATCACAATACTTTATCGTATATTGTGATAGCGATTTACATTATAGCTTATTATACTAAGTTTAACTACACTCGCTGTTTTACAACAGGGATGGCATTATCTCTGGTGGCGGGGTAATGGACTGCGTGGAGGGGCGATTTCCTCGTGGCACTCGTGCCACGGACTCCCTCTCGTGGCATCCACCTTTACAACACTGCTCTACACTGTAAATAGATTTCATTTCTTTTCTTTTCTAATAGATGATGGAGATGAATAAATCCTCAGGCGACGCATGGTTATTCAGGTAGATTATAATAGAGAGTGGCTACGGGATTTTCGCTCCGTTGCGCAGCGTTAGCGAGTATATGTGGCGTGTGAGAGGGCGGGGGGAGGGCGAGGGCGGAGGCAAGGGCGGGGGTGGGGGTGAGGGCGTGGGTGGGGGCGTGGGCGAGGCCGAGGGCGAGGGCGGGGTCGAGGGCGAGGGTGGGGCGAGGGTGGGGCCGTGGGCGGGTGCGTGGGCGGGGGTGAGGGCGGGGGTGAGGGCGGGGGTGAGGGCGGGGGTGAGGGCGGGGGTGAGGGCGGGGGTGAGGGCGGGGGTGAGGGCGAGGGTGAGGGCGGGGGCGAGGGCGGGGGCGAGGGTGGGGGCGAGGGCGGGGGCGAGGGCGGGGGCGAGGGCGGGGGCGAAGGCGAGGGCGAGGGCGGGGCCGGGGGCGTGGGCGTGGGCGGGGGCGAGGGCGGGGGTGAGGGCGGGGGCGAGGGCGGGGGCGAAGGCGAGGGCGGGGCCGGGGGCGGGGGCGGGGGCGGGGACGAGGGCGAAGGCGAGGGCGAGGGCGGGGGCGAGGGCGGGGGCGAGGGCGGAGGCGGGGGCGAGGGCGGGGGCGGGGGCGGAAGCGGAGGCGGGGGCGAGGGCGAGGGCGGGGGCGGGGGCGAGGGCGGGGGCGAGGGCGGGAGCGGGGGCTAGGGCGAGGGTGGGTGCCGAGAACAGGCGTGGGCGCCCGGGCTTCAAAGCTTCGATCGGAAGCTCCGCTCTACAGGGTGGGTAGTCGAACATCTCCCAGCGGATCCGCTGCAGGAGACCTGTATTGAGCACGTCGTGTATGGTCGATCGCATGACCAATCCACCTTACAGTCAGTGTTTCACGCCAAGCGATTTCCATCTTTTCTTACATCTCAACGAATTGCTGTTCGGTCAGATTAGTTGTGATCTCGGACGCGTCAACTGTCATTAGTCACGTAAGTGTAGTGTATTTTTTTCTCACGAGGTGGAAGTGATTTTGCCCCTATGGATGGTGAGATCCGGCGTCGGCCTACTGACGGCCAGTGAGGTTTTCCCAACCATGTATCTCCCACCTTCGAGGCAACTTCCTCAGCTGGGACAAGTTCTAAGCTCCCGACGGGTCTCCCAGCATTTGTGGAGGAGTGTAGTGCATGTAAGAGTACGTGCGTGTAACGGGTGAGGATGGGACAAGGAATGGAAATGAAAGATCGCCCGAGGTCCATGGCCATTTGTTAGGGTACTGCTCGGGCATTGTCCTGGTATTGATCCGAGAAACCACGGAAAACTACCGATCAAAGCAGGCGGCCGCTAGAATTCTCCTCCAGTATATAAAATACCTGGTATGTAAAATAAAGATTTAATTTTTCACGCGATTGAATGCTAAAACTGCGCCGTCTGTAACAAAGGAACGTTTTCAACCGTTAGAGGAGGTCTTGAAAATGATACAAGTATTATTTTAAATAATAAACATATTTTACATTATTCAGTGAAAGATACGAAAAATCCCATTTAATTAACATGAGACAGTAGAATCCCATTAAATAACATGAGATAGTAAAATATTGATTAATTGAACAGCATAGGACCAACCGCTTTATTTAAGTTCTTGAAGATTGCTCTGTTGTATTTCGTGAAAAGAAGTGTAGTTCATTTCTTTCGAACGCTAATTTCTTTCCGCATTCAGAATTCAATTTTTGTATGGTTTAGGATACGGATCGCAATATTAAGAAAACGTTCACAGAATAGACTTCTCCCCGCAACACGTCACGCAATTTTTAACTGTTTTTGACGAAAAATAAAATTAAAAATTAAAAACATTTTATTCGCTACATAATAATCATAAATGTTAACATTTTAGGAGATCCCATACGGTCACTTAATCACACAGCAAAACTGCAGGAAAAAAGTATCTAGTAGATTTTACGCAGGCAATATGAATTATGGAAGCTGTGATGATCTCGGAAACTACTCCGTTCACAGAACCGATTCTGTAAACAAAATCAATTTTTCAACTTACATAAATGCACTATCTGTGCACCGTAATGTGAAGTGAACTCTTCAGTGTTAACGGTTTTGCACCCACTTTCTTGATTCTGTGGTCACGGGACAAAAGTTCTTAAGTCAAAAATCATAGTTTGGAGAAAACAAGGCTTATATTTGAGCCACCGCTTGTTCCTATGCTAAAAGCTATTTCTTAATGTTTTTTTTCTCGTGAAGGAGGCGACATTTGAATTCGGTTGTTTTACTAAAATAAAATATAGATACGTAACTTGTAGTGTCAGTATTTAACCCAATTTCATAAAAAATTGCTTAAGAACTTGTACCCAGTGGCCACAGGATTGTTGACTACCCTGTTTCGAGGCACGTTTGTGAAGTCAGTGTTTCCCCGTTCGTTCCCCGTCCCGAATTGCGAGCCGGCGAGCCAAGGTGACGTTGAATCGTGTGCTGTTTGCATGTTTATATTTTTGTTGAAATTGGTAATTTTGTTATCCTACAAAAGTATGTTTTTCAAAGTCATTAATTTAAATTTCATAAGTTTAATAGTAAATAGTTTTAACTTAAGATGAATCATTTCGAAAATGGGTGGTCAAAAATATCAGTTTTGGCCTCATTAAGCACAGAATATATTCCTCTATAACTTTTATATGGACCACTTTACTGATAGATGGGCTAGTTTAGATAATATTACCAAAAAGCAGAAGTTAAAACAAAATTCTTTTATAACATGTAAAATTCGCCTAACTTCGATTAGCACTAGTATGGGAACAAGAGGTCGAAAAATAAGCGTCAGGTCTCATTCAATGCAAAATTTAATGCCTTACAACCGTTTATAGGGCCATGTTTTCGAAATTGTGAATCCTTTACAAAATACAACCGTACAACCGCAATAATACGCCTTTTAGGGGTACATTTTTACCCCCACCACTTCAGCATACCTCCTCCGGGAGAAGTTATATTAGGCCACAAATGAAGCCATTAAAGCAATAAAACCTTTTGTAGTACTTATTTCCGATTTGGATTTTAATTCTATCGGACTATTCAGGGTGTAATGATTTTCAAGATTCACTTATTTTCTTTTGACTTAATTTAACAACGGCTCTCTCGTAACGTCTAAATCCATACTAATTTCGTTTGATAAATCGTCATTATACTTTATTTTCTTAATGTACGAAATAAAGCACATTCTTATATCTCCGGTAGTCTCACTACATGTACATGTTCTTAAAAAAACATTGCTTGATCACTAGTTTCAAATGCCCTTGAGAACTCATTCTTTACTTCCAGCGCCAATATTAATCTTCCAGTCGTCTAAAACTGCTTGTACTGCTGTTTCCCATAACTTTTTTTCTAAAGCCTAATTTATCATTTTCTAAAATGCGAATTGTTTCAATATACTCGTGCAATTGCGTTTTTCTGTTTCTTCTTACATATTTCTTTTAATTTAACTACATCATTCCTTATCTTCTTGCATTCTTTCTACTCCTTAGTTTCTAGTTTTTTAGAGATTTTATATGCTTCACCCCTCTTGTTGTACATCGTTTGTATGTCTGGAAAAAGTCATTTTATTTGGTTAGATTCAGTGTGGACTTTAAATGCAACGCAAAATACAAGGAAATGTGCAGTTAATACGCGTGGGATGCGTACTCAATTACAATTTACCTCAATGTAAATGTTGTTTTGTAAAATATTTACCAAAAATCTCCGAAAAAACTTGTGAGAGAGAAACTTGTTTTCATTTTTGAATTCAGCGCGTAAATGCCTATTAGATCACACAATTAAGCACTTGTTTCATTCTGTACATCAGTAATAATAGCTCTAAAAAATCGACAGATGAAAAAAGAATACTGGAGAATAAATTGCGAGGAGATACAATGCTCGTGAACGAGTTAACAAAAACATTGCCTGAAGTGGCATGTTGTAGAACAATTGCTTGCTGTTATATAATTGTTTTATATAAATTTACAGTAAATACAAACGCACACAGATATGCACAATACTATCAACTCTAATGTATTTGTAAATGTAAACATGCGAAACTTCCCATGTCCTTATAACAAGTTTAGACAATACTTGGTTAATTTGTTTCCCACGATTACTTAAGCATTTTTCATACCACGTTATATAAAACATATTCTCTTTTATTATGAACAGCTGCGGTACAGTCCATTTACTGCAACGTTGTAGCAGAAATTTCACCGAAAGAGAAAAGGATATTACAAGGGCACTACTCCAAATTCAGTTTCACAGATCGAGAATAACGGCAGAATGCTGCACAAACGTAACGGCTACCCAACGCTGGAATGTGCGTCCCTCTGAGAGCGGGTGACGAGCGGTATGCGACAATTTGCATAATTTCGCTCCAGGTATTTCATTCGCTGGAATGGCCAACATCCTCTGGCGAAGTTACCGACGTAACACGAATGTGAGCCGCATGCCGAGTGTGTATCTCGCCAACAACAGAGGAGATTCAAGTTAGGTGAAAGGTACAAAATACTAAAAGCTGTGATTTGTCTGAATACAATATTTCAATGTTGTAAGAAGGTACACGACCTTGACTACAGAACAATGTTATAAATAAAATATTTGTGAGATATTGGTGAAAATACTTTTACATTTGGGGGAAATAGTTCATGAACTTGGTGTATTACACAATGTTAGACAATATAAATTGTGACTTCCTATTACAACATAACAATATACAATATAAATTGTGACGCTTTCTAACAAATAGTTATTATTCGTAAAGGGCGTTATGATGGTTTTAATGAGCAACTAGCGACAGAAATCTCGAGGACCTTTGGCCGGAGGGCATTTTGTCGCTTTTTTACCTCATCCTGACATACATTTTGACTTATTTACCGATTAACTTGATGCTATTTTGACTCAGTGTGTCCTTTCATATTTCCTCCCATAATTCCCTTTCATAATCCCCACCCGAACAAAATATAGAGTCATTCAACTGCTATCACATTTACACCGTAACTACTATCTTCTAGTTACGCAGCGTAAATCGAGCACCGTATCTCCGGCAATAACAAACAATAAGTATCAGTAAAAAATAAATACATTTATTTGTAGTTGAATCTCTCCAAGTGAACTACTCAATATATAACTCTTCACAGGAAATATTTCAATTTAGTAATAACAGAATATAACATAGTAATAACAGAATATAACATAGTAATAACAGAATATAACATAGTAATAACAGAATATAAGAAAATTTCAATTGTAACATCCTGTTGCGATCTCCAAACCACAAAGTTATAAACTTAATGCATTTTATAACGGTTTACAACCTTATGAGGTGCTTACTAAACTAACTAAACTTACAATTTGTACCTAGTTCTAGACTTATGTCTACTACATAATTTTACGTATATACATATTTACATTGGTTAATAGTACTGAAACTTTAAAAACAAAACAAAATAATAACAATAATAATTAAAAATAGAAAAGGATATAAAATTAAAAGAACAACAAAAATAAAACAACAAAAAATAAAAAAAATAATTAAAGAACAAAAAAAGAAAAATTTTACAAAATAATGATAAAAAATACACTAACACACAAAGCATAGATACTAAATTTAAATTGACTTTGAGCTAGACTCTTGGATCCTTCAGCTATCTGGTCTTTACAGTCTATTATATTGTACTTGTGACCGTATGTTAAATGTTACAGTCTTTAAAGTCTGCCAGCTCGGCTCGCGCTGATTCTTGCTGAGCGTCACTAATATTCGCCCATATGTGCACACGTAGCTGGTTTTTCACCCACACGTACCGATTTTAATTTTTGTTGTTCACCAGCAGTATTCACCGCTCGGAGGGGCCCACGCACTGTTGTTCCATCGCAGGCACTGTGGGTGGCGTCTCTGTGATCGGCGGTGGACATCGGGGTGAGCTTGTTCACAGCGCCAGAACGTGTGTGTGGGAGGTGGGAGATGGGAGGGGGTCACCCGTGCCAGAGCTAGTGGGGGTGTGGATCCGGTATTCGTACGTTACTAGATCCTCTCTACCGACGTGATCGTAGCAGCACGTAGCACTACCTGAAGTTGCCTCGGAGACTATACGCTCTCATAATTTTTACAGCTTGTCTCAAACATTAACCATGCAAAAAGATAGTTATTATTTTCCTTTTCAATGAAAATACTGAAATGTTTACCGCTAGGAAAATGTCAGACGAAAATAAGATACCTTCTTTAGAAATTCAAATGCTGATATATCTATACATGGACAATTTTGTTGGGGAAGCTGTAAAATTTCACATCTTCCGTAGAGTTTTGAACTTCGTAAATTATTAATCACAACTGCCCATAAGGTCACCAGATAGGCGAGAGAGTAGTCGACGATAAACTCGGAAGTACATAAAAGCGTTGAAAGTTTCAAACGGCAGCTCTCCCGCAACCACAAGTTTCAGCGTTTATTAGTGTCTCTACAGAGCTCTTTCCTCTTTTTCCCAGCCATTTTCTGCATTTGTTAGAGAAATATCAGGATGTGAGTTGCTCTTTTCCAAGTGCTAACATGAAGTTGTCTTGGGTAAATAATAAAGCTACTGGAATTGTTATTAGATAAATTAATATTACATTAGGTATATTTATATTACATCAAAAATGTATTACATACGTAACGTATATAAATTATTTGAAAGTTGATTTATTTCCTCCATACTGTAGTAACTAGAAGAAATATTCAGTATTTATTCAGTAATTTCTGAGTGCTTAACATGGCGTATTTTACATAGAATACATAAGTTCAATTATTCGTTCCCTAGGAATATAAGCTGATAATAAATGAATTCTAAGTTTTTGATGCCAATCTAAATATGTTATTGTATGCTTATTAGCTCAAAAAAGGAAATTGAATCTTAAGTTAAAATGACTAAGTATCTTCCCTTTTTGGTAGTTTCAAAAAGGAATTGCAGGTATCTTTGAAGTTTAATGATATTTATTGAAATTGACAATAGATGCTCGTATTGTCAACAAAGTTTCAAAACTTCGCGCAGCATAGTTTGCTCTCGAAACTGATTATGCTGTATTTATAAATTGCCATACTTTTAATTCCAAAGTATTTTTACAATGAAAGTAGGTAACTATGTGAAAACTGTTGATGCGCTTCAATCATGTGATACGTGATACTTCAATGTGATACGTTGATTAGACGCTTCAGTCATGGTAGTAGATGATTTGATTGCAACGGCTTTAAACACGTAAACAAAGGGGAGCACGGTCTGGCGTGATTAGTGCTTTGGCCTACGATAAGATTGAAACACAGTAATCTCTAGATGCTTACCTGGCCTCAATTCGAAGATAAGAATTGTTGGCACTGATTACGTTAGCAATTTTCAGAAACACACTTTTCACCAAGCCAGTTGGAACAGCCAATCCAATTACTGAATGAAACGAAAGGATAAGAATTCGAAGCCCGCCGCAGAAATCGATGTTTCATAATGTGATTGTGACTTTAATAGCAATCATAAGCATACTCATGCATTAATAATAATAATAATAATAATAATAATAATAATAATAATAATAACAATAATAATAATAAATAAATTCCACGGAAGGTCATGTACCAAGTATTGAAATCAGGTAGCATACATGTAAAGGACATGGCACAAATAAGAAGATACATTTAATGCCCTGAAAAAAAATCTGTATGTGGAACAACAAACCAGCATGAAACTTGAAGAAAGTAAAAAACATAGAAGTCGGGCATCAATAAATCATTAAGTTCATAATTACGAACAGATTTCAGAATGCTTTCGACAAAGTCGGGCACATTGTGATAACTTCCAGAGATTTTACAGTCGTTTGAAATCGGCAATGCCCAGCGTGGTTCAAATTCTATTAAAGTATTAAATATTGATATTTTAAAATCGTTTTATTACAAAATAAAAATATGAAAAATGCCGCTGTTTAAAACACAACACGTTAATAGTAAATTCTTAGTAGCGGGCTGCCTCTCTCCTTCAAGCGTTTCTGTCACATGATGTCATCTGTACGTAAGCAAGGACACACTGAGCGTAATAATTCAGTAGGTACGCGCAGTATGAGAATAGAAAAAAAACATATTCAAATATTTGCGTATTTCAAACAAAATTGAAACTGTTTCATTGTTTTTGGATTTTCTAGATCTCCTAGGTATCTAAAGAAACCCTAGAAACAAAGCCGAAAGGTGCATAGATTTAAATATCCATGGCATTAAATTAGCCGTGGATGGTGAATTAAAATTTCACTAAAATGTGACAACTCCAATGTCAGTCTAAAATGCCCAGAGAAATAGAGCGAAATAATCGTTCAAAAAAGTTAATCTAAGAATTGACGGCAGCCTCATACAAGAGTGACACGGTGTATCAAATCTGAAATATCACACTAATTACATTAATCACGCAAATATTTCGGTCAGTAGCGCATCAATTAATCAACAGGAATAAATGCCACGTTTAATGCCTTTCATGCAGATTCAAATGCGAGGAACGTAATATACTGCCAGTCCCACAGCGCGCGGCGCCCTTATTCGTTTGTTCCGAAACAAAGGGCTGTGGCGTTTCCGACCCGGTTTCCTCGGCACAGGGGTGACGGGGGTTGCGAGGACGAGGGCGGGGGTGGGAGCGGGGGGTAAACACCCAGCGGGGATCTGGGAAGCGGGGGCGGCGAGGCAGTAAGAAGGAAGGGCGAAATGTGCGCGGGAGGGTGTAAAGGAACCTGCCACGGTTCGGATTATGAAGGTTCCCCAGTCGAGGCGAATGGGCGAATGAAAGACGGCGATAAGTGTAGTATACGAGGGTATCGATCAGGCAAAGCAAGGAAAGAAGAAGTGCCGGTAAAACGAGGTGGAACTGGTAGGAAGTGAGAAGAGAGGCTGTGATAAACGCAAACTTTGAAACTATTGATAAGGCTCAAGAGTGGGAAGGTGAAGGGACGGATAAAACGAAACGGAGGGATAAAAAAACGTAGTGGATGAGGATGGTAATAATGAGGGATTTTGAAGAATGATGTAGCCTTCGTCTCCACACAATCATCAAATTCATTTTTTACTGATTCAGCCGTTCAGTAAAATAATAAATATCAGCTGGAAAGTAGAAAGCAGGAGAGACTGAAAACCGAGGTGGAGAGGGATGCAGGGAGGTGGGCCGGGGGCAAACAAAGGCATTGGAAGTTGGCCGAACATGAAGCAGGCAGGTGGCGCGGGTGGGGGGGAGGGCGGCGAGCGTTGGGCTACGCGATCGCGTGTGCGTCCGCGGGGCTTCCGTCTGCCCCGACGGGAGGTGGCGAAAGGCAGAGGCTTCGGTGGCGCTTTGGCGGCCGGGTCGCGCACAGTCCCCGGAATTAATTAGTCTTTGAGAGCGCGGCGGCGGCAGCGGCGAGGGACGGGGGCGACCTCGAGGCCTCGGCTGGGGACAGGACGGGGCAGAAGAGGAGAGTTCATGAACGGCGGGGGCGGAGGAGGTGACGGGGACGCAGCAGCAGCTGGGGTCGTGAGATGACGGGAATGGTAGGTGCGGGGAAGCGGTAAGGTAGGGGCGGGGCAATAGAAACGTAGGGGCGGTTAAGCAGTAAGGTAGGGGCGAGGCAAGAGACAGGTAGAAGCGGGACAGGAAGAAGGTAGGTGCGAGGGGAGGGTAAGGGTGGAGCAAGGGTAAGGTAGGGGAGAGAGTACGGTCAGAGAAAGGGTAATGACGACGCGGGACCGCGATAAGGTGGGGGCGGGGCAGGAGGAAATAAGGGGTAGGGTGAGGGCAGGGGAGGGGCAAGAGGAGGGTAGGGGTGGAGAAGGGATAAGGTAGGGGCGGGTCAGAGAGAACGGGGGTAATGGAGGGGAGAGGCGGCGCGGGAGATGCGATGAGGCAGATCGTGCCGGGGCGGGAGCCAGGGTGGAGGCCAGGACGGAGGCGAGGGTGGCGGAGGCGAGGGCTGTGGCGGGGGTGGGGGCCAGGGCGGGGGCCAGGGCGGAGGCGAGGGTGAGGGCGGGGGCGAGGGCGAGGGCCGGGGCGAGGGCCGGTGTGAGGGCGGGGGCGGGGCGAGGGTGGGGGCGGGGGCAGGGCGAGGGCGAGGGCGAGGGCGGGGGCGGGGAGAGGGTGGGGGTGGGGCGAGGGGGTGGGTGGGGCGAGGGTGTAGGTGGGGCGAGGGTGGGGGCGGGGGCGGGGCAAGGGCGAGGGCGAGGGCTGTGGCGGGGGCGGGGGCGGGGGCGGGGGCGAGGGCGAGGGCTGTGGCGGAGGCGAGGGCGAGGGCGGGGGCGGGGGCGGGGGCGGGGGCGGGGGCGAGGGCGAGGGCGGGGGCGGGGGCGAGGGCGGGGGTGAGGGCGGGGGTGAGGGCGGGGGTGAGGGCGAGGGCGGAGCTGGGGTCGAGGCGAGGCCGAGGCAGGGCCGAGGCGGGGGCGGAGCTAGGGCCAGGAGGCGGGGACGTGGCGCGGGAGGGGAGCAGCGAGAGAGGCGATGACAGCGAGTGCCATGTCGGCGCCATGCGCGCGCGCGAGGTAGAAGGTCGGGGCAACTCACCGGGGGCGCCACCGTTGTACTTGGGCAAAATGTCAGCAGCGAGCGCTCTGTTCTCATCTTGATTTACCGATAGCTGCTATACATTTCCACGAATATTGCGACGGGTTTCCCATCACGAAGGTGCAGATTTCAATCAAGCTCTCGTTTTAGATGTACATGTACCGCAACCAGAGACACAGACGCTTAAGTGCCTTCAACAAAATGACAGCTTTTCCAATAGCATATATTATCATAGGTAATTCCACGAATGCTTTGGAAATTGTCAGTTATTCCCCGAATCGCTTTTATAACTAGACTTGCTCCAGAAGATTAAATCTTAACCTCTCAAAATGCGAGGCCAAGATTTTCACCTTACGGCGAATCAAAAAATCCCTAAAATATTTCTAAAAATAATTTGATTGTTCCTGGAGCCAACAAATAAACTAACCAACTTCCTCGGAGTTTTTTGAATCTCTTACAAGTAAAGTTGCTCTAGGAGATTAAATCTCAAACCTATCAAAATGCGAGGCAAAGATTTTCACCTTATGGCAAATCAAAAAATCTCTAAAATATTTCTACACATAATTCGATTGTCCCTGGATCCCAACAAATAAACCAACCAAATACCTCGGAATTTTTCTTCATATGCGGCTGGCTTGGAACCCCTAACGTAAACAAAACCAATAAAACACAAGCTTTCCTGTTCTAATTACATTTCGTAATTAACAGAAAATCCGCCCTCCAGGACGATATTACATTGCTCTTATATAAATCTGCCCTCCGCCCACTTCTAACCTGTGGTTGCCCCATTTAAGAAGATGCTCTCCCTACTACAGTAAAACTTTTCAAACAAAATACTTCGTACAGAAATATCTTGGACTGTTTCTAATAATCAATTGCTTAAAAATTTGATCTATCCACAACAGCCCAATTCATCTCCAAACTTCCTAATATTTGTTTCGAAACCTTACAATCTTACGTAATTTCATACTTACCAACCATACGTAGTTTCCGACTTGGAAAATCCTACATCCAAAGGTGAAATTAAACAATCTTCTCCAAGGATAAAGTCAGACTAACTAAATTACCCATTTTGTCGTCTAACATAATGGTATTAATTCTTAAACCTATTCCATTCCTCCAAATCCATATTGTGTTTTCAGTATTAAAATATCACACATCGGCAAATGGAACCGTCAGTAATGTGAAGAAATTAATATATATATAGATGGCTTCCGGCCCGCCGTTTGGGGCAATCACCAAGTTATTCAACACGTCACAGTTTGCTGTTGCGACATTGGCGAGATTTCTGCATTCTTCTACTCCAATTGATTGATAGATTAATTAATTGCTTGGAAATTCTGGGGGCGCTAACTGCTAAGGTTATTCGTTTCCTAAGTGTGGTGTATCGTGGGAGGTGGCCGTGATGTTCCCTCTCTGGATGGCGAGATCCGACGCCAACTTACCTTTGGCCTTGCGGGGTTTCCTCAAGCAAGTATCTCCCATCAGCGAGGCACTTCCCAAGACGGAACTAGCTGTAAGCTCTCGACTGGTCTCCCGGCATGTGGGGTAGAGTAGTGCATATAAGTGTAAATGTGTAAGGGTCGAGGATAGGTTAAGAAAGAGGAAAAAAAGATAGCACGCGGTCCTTGGACCGTTTCTAGAGGTATAGCTCCAGCAATTGCTTGGTAATGATCGGAGGAACCACAGAAAACACCCGATCAGAGCAGCTAGCCCCTAAGGCCCTCCCGTCGGCACTGACACTGATATCAATTGATGCTCTAAGCTACATACCAGGTCTAATCAAATTGAAAAG
The DNA here is from genome assembly GCA_031308135.1 of Acheta domesticus. Classification (NCBI taxonomy): domain Eukaryota; kingdom Metazoa; phylum Arthropoda; class Insecta; order Orthoptera; family Gryllidae; genus Acheta; species Acheta domesticus. Next base: position 16,261,189 of record JAHLJT010003656.1, read on the forward strand.
CCATAAACCAAAAAAGTATAATATACTTTTAACCCAGTTTGAAGACCGGGAGAAATTGCTCAGGGCATTAACTGATGTCACTGCAGTTCCTTTGACCGTGAGGTTCTAGATTCGAATCCCGACGGTGGCGGGATTTTCGAACCTCGCTTGAGAAGAATTCGAGCAACCGGCTGCTCTGGTCGGTATTTTTCCGTGTTTTCTCCCATCAACACCAGGCGAATGTCGGAGCCGTTCCCTAACAGGCCACGGACCGCGCGCGATCTTTTCTACTTCTTCCTTGTCCTAACCTCTCCCTTACACACACTTACACTAACATTCACTACACTATCATACATGCCGGGAGACCGGCCGGGAGCTTAGAGCTTGTTCCGGCAGGGGCGGTAGCCCGCGGGTGGGAGATACGTGGTCGAGGGAAAACCCCGCTAGCCGATGGTAGTCCGTCGCCATCCAGCGGGGGAAGACCATCTGGGCGTTTTGAACAAAACACGCACTAGAATTTTGGGAAGAATGACCCTAGTAGTTGACGCGCTTGGATTAACTAACAACGAACCAGTTTCAAGCATGAAGGGAGCCAGACTAAGCTAGTAGAGTTGGAAATACCGGACTACAGAATATATCTATATTCTGTAGTCCGGTGGGCGGCAGCCCGAGAGGAGCGGCCCTGCGGGAGGCGACCGCCCCCGCGTGCGAAGGCAGCGAACCCTCGTGGGACTCCACTCCGCTCCGCGCGCTCCGCATTGCAAGGCAGTCGCCCCGCGGCGCCCCGGCGCCGCCTCGGCCACCGCCACGCCCAACGAGCTCACGACGACGGCGCAGGGCCTCGGCGCATACGCGATCGCGTCAAAGCGACAACAGCACCGGGGCCTTTCAACTCCCATACAACGTGGTGGACACCACTACAGTGGCGCGCAATCCTCTATCACCTTCTTCTTGTTGTACTTGGCATGACAACCCGTGCATGGGCTCAAGTCTACCAGCGACGTCCCTGCCTCACGGCCATGGGTTTAGGGGGTACGTGTGGTCAGCACGTAGACATACCCACGCCGTATTCCGGTCTTCTCAATATGAGAAGTTAATTTTTTCATCGTCACACAGTAACATATACTGGGATATTGCAAGGAAAACACACACTATAGTCATGCTTCGACCGGGAATCGAACTCGGGGCGCGTAGTGGAAAGCAAGCATGCTGACGAAGAGCTAGCCGCGAGGCTCTATCACCTTCTTACAGGAACTAAAATACGAACTGCTGTCAATGATACGCGGCTCTGCGTGGGCCTCGCGAGACGGAAGCAGGCGCGTAATGTTACAAAAGATAGCGTCGATGTTCACGCTTTATCCAGCGGTTTATTATATGTATATATTTTGAATAATCGAACATTTAGAAGACACTTTTAGTATTACTCACAAATTTTTATTCGCGAATGTTGGCGAGAATGACCTGCTTTTGTACCTGGCAAAACTAGTGCCTCCTGAAGTAGCACCCTCCTGTAGTAGAGATTTGTCTCCGGTTTTGATGGGAGTTGCAAGGCCCCGATCCGCACGAACCGCTGACGCGAGCGAGCGACCACCTCCCCCCCACCCGCCTCCGCTCCGCGAGCGCTCCTCTGCGGGAACAAAACCAATTTAGGAACGGCGGCGCGCAACAGGATTCAGGATTTCCATGCAGGCGGGGATCCTTTCCATAATTCGATCGCTTCGGTTGATTTATTGATCGATAGAAATTCCGGTCGCGTCAACCATAGAAGTCATAATTCCTGTAAGTGTAGTGCATGTTTCTTTCATCTGGAGGTGGCGGTGATCTTCCCCCGCTGGATGGTGAGTTCCATCGCCGACCTACCATCGACTAGCGGGGTTTCCCCAACCAGGTATCTCCCACCAGCGGGGCACCGGCCCAGCCGGGACAAGCTCTAAACTTCCGAGTGGTCTCCCGGCATCTGTGATAGTGCAGTGCATGTTAGTGTGTGTGTGTGTGTGTGTGTGTGTGTGTGTGTGCGTGCGTGCGTGTGTGTGTGTGTGTGTGTGATGAAGATAGGACAAGAAAGAGGAAGAAAAGATCGCGCGCGGTCCGTGACCCATTTGTTAGGGTACTGCTCCGGCTTTCGCCTGGTGTTGATCGGAGAAACCAGGAAAACTACCGATCAGAGCAGCCTGCCTCTAGAATTCTCTTCCAAACAGCGACTGAATTCGACCTAGCTGACGAACTCATTTCGAAAATTCTGCCGCCGTCGGTACTGTAACCTAGGACCTCCCGGTCAGAGAGACTGCAGTGACATCAGCAGTGATGCACTGAGCGACCTCTCCCGGTGCACATCGTTCCCGGTGTTATATTTCTGTTCATCAACTGCCCATCTGAAAGCTATTGGATCCCAGTCTCACGCTACGTACTCTGGATATTAAAAGGAACCATCACGTTGAAACTGCACTTGAAAGGAGGGGGAACGTGGTTAGGTGTTCGCATTGTAGCGAAAAGACCAAGAACCTGCCTAGCACATGAACAGAGCGGCTAAGACACGTCGCCACTGGCACAAGCTTGTCTCAAGTGAGTGACTTGCCGAAAAACTTTCAAGTAAAGAAAAGAAAGTGAGAAAATAAATAAAAAAATATTTCTTTTTCTCACTGAATGAATCGTATGGTATAATTTAATTTAATATTTTTGGTTTCGGATATGCTAATTATCACATCATCATCATTGCAGTTTCCCGGGAACCTATATATTCATATTCTAGCAGAATAGAACGGCCTTTGACTAGGTTAAATTCGAGAGAACAATGTTTTCCTAAACGATCTCCAAGATATCGCCAAAATGTGCTGTCTACTTTACAACGCCTAAGTAAAACTTTCAGGGAAAGTACATGATGGTATAATTAACTTCCTTTGTTGATCAAATCCTCGACGCCGTTAATTCTGCATCGTTGCACTTGTCAATAACATTACTTCTCTCGTTGCGGCAACAACGTGAAGCGTGAATGAGAAGTTGATCGCACTTTGGCGCCGGGATAAGTGAATCCAATTTCTTTACGCTGTAAAGCGATTAGAACGATCAAGCTCGTCAAATGTCAACATCCACTGCGGCGGTGGCGGTGGCGCTGCAGGAGGTGGCGGTGCGGCGGCGGCGGCGGCGGCGGCGGTGGCGGCGGTAGCGGGGGGCGTTCAGAACTTCCTGAGAGGACAAACTCGTGGCCGCGCATAAGCCTCTTTTTCCCGCAAGTTGGTGAGGACTGGCGAGGTTGGGTGAGGACGCGGACGCTCCCGGCAGCTGTCCCGGCACGCCAGGCGTGAGGAAGGGGTGTGAAGGAAACCCAGAGGATGAATAGTGGAACTGTATTACTTGGAAATGAGACGCTAGATAATAAAGAGAATGAAAGATAATATGTACTGTATAACAATATGATATAATAAATATTATTATATTATCATTATTATTATTACTACTAAATTGTCATTATTATTATTAATAATAATAATATTTTTAGCTGGGCGGTTGCGAACTCTGCGCGCGTTTTAAAGCACTGTCTATAGTTTCTTAAAGATATCTTTGACGTATCTGACAACCTGAGTGGGGGAACCTTCCAAAAATACAAGAGAGTGAAGCAAAAAAAGCAACGAGATAACAGGTGAATAAGTAGAGAAAAATTAATAATTAGATCGAATAGAGAAAACGGAGGAGACGAAGAAAGATCGGCGAGGAAGAGATGTGGGGCGGACGGCGAGCGGGGACGAAGCCGGTCCACGTAACCCGCTTAGCGGCGGGTGGCCAAAGCGGTGGGCGTCGCCGCTGGGCAAACATCACCGCAGGGCTTCCTCCCCGCCCCGCCCCGCCCCGCCCCCCCCTTTCCCACCCCGCTCCGCCTCGCCCCTCGCCTGCTCCTGCCCCGCCCCGCGCCCCACCGCCACGCCCCGCACCACCCTTTCCCACCCCGCCCCGCGCCTGCTCCTGCCCCGCCCCGCGCCCCACCGCCCCGCGCCGCGCCTTCCCTTTTTTGGCTCAATGACAAATTTAAATAATCAACAGATATAAAAAAGTGGTGTTCACATTATTTATTCGTATTTAATTGATACGTTTATACAATTTTATCACAATGTCATCTCCACGCTCATAAGAATGCCGTTATATAAAATGGAACTTTCGTATTCTAATAAACATTCTAAAATCTTATTGCTTTGCAATGTAACCACTACTCAGAAATAAAGCAGGTTTAGGAACAAACACGTTTCACGTATATTGAACGGTTTTTGGCTCGTAAGGAGTGTAGAAGGCAGCAAATAAGAAAAATAAAAATGTATCAATGAAATAAAAATCATGTGTTGACCATACTTTTATTATTTTGATTATTTAAATTTGTCATTGAGCCAAAAAGGGATCATACTTTTACACGTAATCATAATTTAACTCCCTGGTACAATGCATTAAAACCTTATTTTACGTTAGCTATACATTAAAACCTACGAACTCGTGGGTGTTTTTGCTGTCATTTCCTTTCGCACTAACTTTGTAGTTCATTAACGTCATTTCGCCTATTTAATCGCAACTTTTATAACGAAAATTATACCGTTTCTTTATATTCATTGTCTCCTCGAATATTACCATCTTTAATCTTCTCACATAAAAACGACCTTTAAGCGCCTTGATACTCTAAGAGCTATCTTTGCAAGGGTATTAATTTTTAATGTCAGCTGTTATGGTCACAACGGAGCATCACAGTCCTCACTTTTGTTTCTTACTTTGTGCATTATTTTCAAATCAAACTTTCAAAATACGTAATACGAATTTCACGAGAAACCCGCAAAAATCGAAGTATCAAAAACTTTAACCTACCAATACTTTTAAACTACAGTAAACCCTCGTTTGCACCAACTCCTTAACACGAATTTCGCCGTAAATCGAACAAAAATTAGGTCCTGGCAAGAGATAATAGTAACACGGACATTTACAATACTCTGATAAGACGAATTTTTATAACACGAACTCCGATTTTTTCGGTCCTTTGGGATTCGTGAGGATTTATTGTACTTTCAAACATATTTAAAATATACAAGTAAAGAAATTAGTTTTCGTCAGTACTTGCCTTCAAATACGTCATGCTAATTTTCCAAGTCAAATACAATGTCATTTTTAAAAATAGCCTATACGAAAATATAAATAAAAATGTTTCTATAAAACAGCGTATCTTTGGCTGTATTCTTCTTCTTATTTATCCCTCTCTTCACGTCACACTGAGAAGCTCTGCAACGTTTCCCTTTAATGTTACGCAGCAGTAATTGAGGCGCTTGAGTTTAGTCAATGGTAATCCATTCAACAAACAACGTTGAGACATTTACCTTGTTTATTTCTCCCAGAAATTAGCAAACCCCTGCCCTGGTGAGGTAGTGGAGTACAATACAATAATGTATGCAATAAATAGTTTATGTTGATCGCTTGATTTACAAAATATGGTGAAGGTGAAGATCAACGCCACCGCCCGCGATGAAGACATGTGCTACACTTACGGGACCAATGGCCATTGCTGTTGACGCGTCCGGAAATACGAAATAATCAATCAATCAATCAGTTAGTACAGACGGGTTGCGATATGGAAATTCGAACATCGAGAAATAACGAAAACCCAAGTATCACAGCACCACGTGTACTGTGATACAAATACATTTCTACTGTGAGGCGAATTCATTTGTTCCAGCACATGCTCAAAATGTCCTCCTTGCTCATGGCAACATACGAGACCACGCACCCAATGCTCGATCACGTGTTAACTGTTCTTTGCGTGGATAGTAATCTTGTATATGTATCTATCACTACCTTTATCGTATTACTCTGCCATCTCATGTAAAAATGTAACACTACTTACAGAGACTTAATTGGAAAGATGAGGGAAGTAGAATTGTATACATTTTTGTTTAAACGTGAGATGGGACTCTTTGATCCAAATCTCGTAATCTCTACTTCATTTCAATAGCAGCAAACGTTTTCTCCTACTCTGTCAGTTTCGCTTTGCTTTGCGTATTTTCGACATTTGCAGAATTTGCTCTTCGATTGTGTTCTCGTGATTTTGATCGAAAGCCGCAAGTCACGTGATCCACTTAAAAGAAATTTGTTCGCAAATATGGCAACACAATGTGCTGGTTGCTCTTAAGCCTAGAATTCCTAGTTAGAGAGAGTAGCCCGTTTCACATTCTGCCATTTTATACCCAATTGTTAGGGGAGTTCATAATGTGTGGTATTTTGTATCTTAGGAATAACCGACGCTTAAAAAAATAATGATATAAAAAATGCATTATTACAAATCTATTATAACTGTAGAGCTACAGACACTGCCGTATTCCATTAATGAAACCAACTCACAGGACAGGAAGCTAAGCAATGACTAGCAGTCTAAGTTATGTCCATTTGTCCGTAATTGAAGGTACTAACTGTGCATTCCTAAACACAGAGCTAGAGAGAGGAGGCGTTGTTATGCAGGTGTCCTCTTCAAAATTCACCCTTAGTTAAGTGGGTTTTCATGTCATCATTCGCATAATTTATTGTAGGTATTTTATAATTATGTTTTTTATTGTACTTTAATAACGGGACTTACTTTTCATGAAAATATCGAAGTTTATCGTTTCGTTGTTTGTTATTCTTTTTATGAATTACAGCTTCGACATAACTCATTAATAAATGGAATGTAAATATGTGTCCACCAGCCCTGAGGAGAGAAAATAAAGTTTCGAAACGTTGGCAAACTAGGATTTTGGTCGAGTTAGTTATTACCATTTCGTCTTATCTTTTGTATTGTTGCCTCGAGAGGCTATAAGTTAGGATAATATTAAATCGTGGTGGCCGTTGAATTTCGCGTTGTTTTCAGTATCTAGGAACTATATTTCCATGATGCAACGTAATGTTGATGAACAGCTATAAAACTATCGTACAAATTGCTAATTTAATGTATTAAAACAGATATAGAACAATTGAACAAATGCAAATCAGTATGTTGTGACTTAATATCAGTTTAGTGTCTGCAACACATACTGCCGTCACAAATCGGAAGTACTTGCACTTACAGAATTGTACTTACAGAAGCTTCACATTGAAACGTCGTACAAAACCTCTTACTCTCTACACCAGGCTTGACAAGAGTGCGGGCAAGGTAATTGGCTCACTAGAGCTCGCGGGCACTACATCCCAAGCAACCGGAGTGATATTTAAAAGTAAAGGTTGTAAAAATCGCTCTGGAATGTTGGAACATCACTGGCTATTTGGCCCATAACAGTCTTTTCAAGAGGGTCAATTACCATTAGTGCTCCACATTAAGCAATGTTAATTTCCCACATCCTCTACTAAAGCAAAGAAATTATCCACTTAAATGTAATAATACACTAGTCAGGTTTTAAATTACCAATTGAGAATGAAATTTAATATTCAGAATCGAAAGCATCTTGTTTTTGTAAAAAAATACTTAAAAGGTCAGTGATTGCATTCACTTTCTACGTTAAAGTTTGGATCTTTAACAAATATGTTCCTGTTAAAAGAGCTGCCCTTCCGTAAGCGAAAAATGTTAACTTATAGATATTTAATCACAATATAATATTTCACATTGGTACATTCAATACATATGATTTAATAAAATATAATACAAACAAAAACAAAAATAACACGCCTTTGAAACATATTTTTGCCACTCGGGAAACATATTTACATAAGACTAAAATTAATAGGAAAATAAAAATAAAATAATAATATAGTAAAGAATATAACCATCATTCAAATCAGTATATGCTCGCCAGATTTGCCTACAAATATATTTTTCCACCTGTTCCAGTAAGATTTAGCATTTTCAATTTTGAATTTTAATGTCGTAGCAACTAATGAAAATTTCAAATATTTAATGAAAGTTTAAACTAATAATTTAGTAACTCATTTGACCATACCTGCGTTGTATTTGTTGAAAAATGCACTGCTAGAAGACAAAGAAGATTCATTTGACATTCTGAAAGTATAATTTAGAAATTTGGCGAAGATAACAGTAATTTTTTAAATAAACTTTCACTTTATATTCAAAGAACTAATTATAACATTAACTTTACAAAAATATTGATTTACAATATAATGAGTAACCTATTACATTTCAAGAAGATGTTTTTATTTTAAGTCTTATTAAGACGAAATTTTCTTGTATTATTGTTTCTTTTTAAACATATCCTTGTTTCATGCCATTGGATAGAAATTATATTTGGAAAGAAAAACATCGATGTATGTGAGACAAGCATACATTCTCGTACACTCCGTCTCTTTCTGTGTTTTATTTGAGATAAACGTTGAGTTCGCATACGCTTACGCTAAGCCTCCCTCGCTTACATTACCAACATTATCATGTAAGCTGCTTTTGCAGAGAGTGATGCGCCGAGATTTGAAAGAAACACGGTTTATATTAAAATGCTCCAGCGAGTAAATATGCTGGAGTCTTTTGTGTGCGCGAGAAATGGATCTCGAGGGTGCATACAGCTTCCAAAAACAAACAGTGCAGATAAAGCCTTCGCCTAGCGGAGACTACCAGTTTCTCAAATGAAATACATTAATTTCATACCACACTGCATGTACCGCGTGTTTGTGTATGTAACGTGTTAACATTATACACGATATGCGATATCGTATTATACCCTTTCAAAGTCTGTCAATGCAAGAAAAAAAGAATGAAACACTGCAAGAAGGACAAAACGCTAGTGATTTTCGATACAAATAAAATGCGAGAACCTTGAAACACTGCAATGTTCTGAAAAATCCTACACTTTCCTCACACAAAATACGTATTCAACTGCGCTCTTGGTAGAATTTACAGGGGGAGAGACGAAATAAAATGGTATGTAAACTCCGTCGAATTCGAAGGAGAAATCCAGCTGGTGGAACGAATAAAATGTTTACAAGAAGATACCAGGAAGGTTGAAAATAAAAAAAATAACATTTAAAGCAGGAAGTATTTTCTAAATGTGTCAAATGCATGACTGTAGAAATTCTTGAAAACTAGTGGATTTATTTACAAGAGGATGCACGAGAAGTCGTACAAAAAGATTATTAATGTAGTACCTGTAAAGTACGATCAGTGGTTGGAAGCCATAACTAGAAGAAATATGAAAATTTATTTTATTAATATCGGTATTACATTGATTAATAATAACATATTACTGTTAGTATATGTTCTGCATTTTAATTGTAGTTGCGTTTAACAAGTTCAGGCACAAATTTTGGGATGATATAATTTAATAACACCCATTAAACGGTGAGGTCATTGCTAATCAATTCAATTCTACTCAAAACGAAAACCATATCATGTGTATGTTTCAAACGGTTTCTAAACCTGTGCAACGATTCTGTGGTCTCAACAAACTGTTGCATTTGATTGAACAATGTGCGCACACTTAGTGTAAATCCGGTTGGGGGAGAGGAGTTTCGAATTTCAAAGGGCGGAAAATAATCAATGTGCCATATTTTGATTTTGGCACTCATATAACCCTGGCAAAAACACAACAAAAGCAAGTCGTCTAACAATTCTCCTCTTAATTAGATCGTGTACTCGTTCGGCTGGGGAACGTCGCAAACGAAGCGTATGACAGACCTTCGTGTCACACCCTGGTGACGAACACAAGATTCAAAAATGGACACTAGGTAGCGTTGGGCGCCCATTTGTACAGAAATTTGAAAATGCCGCACTAAGCAGCTCAAAAAGGAGGGGGCAATGAACAAGTTTCCAAAGCATGGGCCTTAGCCAAGAAATTAGATCAAACAAGGCAATTTCTGAACAGGCGACACTAACACCGTAACCTGAAAATGCCATTTTATATGTGAAACGTAACAAAAGCAGTTTGGATCTCAGAATGAATCTTACAAACTTTTAAGGTTTGCAAAACAGGGTCGCGCGTATTTAAGGCAATGAACACGCGTATTTAACGTATCTCTTCCGTTCACGGGGTGGGTATATGCGTGCATGTGTGTGTCTGCATTTCATGAACGATTCGTATGTCAGCAGAATTCATTATACCGATTCTATACTGAATATAAACTTATCTTAAACAATTCCAGACTAATGAGGAAGACTAATGAGGCGCGTTCCTCGAAAAACTATAATCGCATAAGTTTCTATCGTAAATTCGTATTGTTGACATCGTGTCTGTCCTCGCTTTGGCGGTAGCCGCGCGGTATCGTCAATGGTGATTGATTGTCTGTGGTTTCGGGTGCGTCAACTGCCGCGAAGGTCATTTGCCGCATTAGTTTAATACATGTTTTTACTCCGGAGGCGGCGGTGATCTGCCCCGGTGGATGGCGAAGTTCTGCGCCAACCTACTTTCGGCTGGTGGGGTTTTCCACATCCGGATATCTCCCACAACTTAAGCTCCAGACCAGTCTGTCGGCGTGTGCGGCAGTGTAGAGGTTGTAAGTGTGTGTGTGTGTGTGTGTGTGTGTGTGTGTGTGTGTGTGTGTGTGTGTGTGTGTGTGTGAAAGCAAGGGGGCGAGGATAAGACAAGTGTCGAAAATCCTGCCACCGTCCTGACTCGAACGCCAGGACCTCCCGCGCACAGGCACGGTAGCTATCTCTTCAATGCTAGCTGTGCTTCATGATTTAACAATAGTATTTAGTCGATATTTTCCGCCATTGGGCGAGAAATTCTACAAAAAAAATAATATCAATTTCGGAAAAAAATGTTATTAATTTTTCACACGTTTAAAATAACTTCTCAATTATCAAAGCATTTGTATCTGTCCAGCAACAGCGCTAGTTCCCAGAAGGGCAAAAGCGGCCGAAGAAGCGACCCAAGAGCCAGATAAAAGATTAGGCGGAGCGCCCGCCGCCAGGGCGCGTCGCGTCGCGTCGCGTGCCCGGGGGCGCCGCCGCCCGCGCCTCGGCGACAGCACAAGCCCCGAGGGAGGCGGCGGCGGAGGCGAAGTTGGCGGCGGCCATGTTGAATCCCGCCGCCCCTCCCCCACTCCTCCTGGCAGGCGCCGAGCTCTCCCAGGTGCGCGGGGTGACGAAGGCGGCGGCGGCGGCGGCGGCGGCGGCGGAGGCCTGTCGCGGTGAGAAATTGCCGCCGCCCCCGCCGCCCCGCCCCCACCGTGGCCGGGGGTCACGGAAGGTCGCCAAGAGACCGGCGGAGCGGTGGCGTGCGCGGCCGCGGCGGAGGAGTGTGGACGGGATCGAATTATCTCTGAAGGGAAGGGCGCTTTTTTTTCCGTCCCGGGCGATTTTTCTTCGTCTACCAATTCATAAATATTCCTCGATGAAAAAAACAGCTTTTTCTCAGCATTCAAAGTTTTTTTTTGTATATAAACACATGTAAAAAGGTTTGAAAAATTGTTCCTTGTTGAAATTCTCAAATCAGAATTAAGGTAGAATGAACAATCAAATACTTATTGCGAATATTTCCATTACTTTATGTATAAAATTTATACTTATTATTTACATATTTAATGTAAAATTACGTAGGTAGCGGAATCACACTTGTGCTCTTGGTACCAGTTCAATTTACATCCAAGTTTGTAATCGTATTGCTTTCAAATTGGCTTTATCGAGTTTTGTACTTCTTGAAGAGTTTCCAATAAATGATTTACTGAAAGAAGTGTTGCGTGTTGTGAAGGAATGGCTTGAAAAATATATTTCAAGAAATAAATGTATTTCTACAAAGAAAAAAAATAGTCTTAACGTCAGCAATATCAAATAATAGCTTATTATTGATAAGAATTTATGGCTCATTTTCGTCTCACGTTTTAATGTGCAAAAAACCATAAAGAGATTTTCTATCTCTTATAATGCCCAAGAGTGCCTTTTATCGCTTATTATACAATAATGTGTTCAAAGTTGGGCAGTGCATTTAAATACTAATATTTGAAATATGTGTTTTAAATACATTTTGTATTTGAAAAACTGTATTTTTGATTTGTTATACATGTATTTTAGAGATGTATTTAAATACATAAAATATGTGTATTTAAAAAAGAAATACATAAGATACTTTAAATACAGTTGAAGAATATAACGAGAATAGTTCTTTTTGTTTAATTATGCAAGTGAGTGAGCCTCATTGAAATAAAAATAAAAGCTCCTTTCAGCTATTAAACTTAAATTCTGTTCATTGTTAATGATAAATCTAAATCACTAAAAATGCTGGACGATTATCCGACAATATAAACATGTTTATTCCTTATAACACTAACTTATGTTCATGTGTGCCAGTTCAACAACTGTTTTCCTTTGCTAGTTTTACACATTCCCCAATTAGGTTTTTTTTGTCTGTGATTGCTTTGAAAACCTTCACATTTAAAAACATCCGTTTATTTGGGTTAGATATATTTTTGATATCATTTTATATTTGAAAGTACTTTTATGAAAGTAGAAATAAGTGAAAGTGTTTTATACAGTAATCACTCGACATCCGCGAATTCGCTGTTCGCGAGTTCCGAACATTCGTGATCAGAGAATGCTATCGGTTTTTACGTTCGCGACTTCAACATTCCCGAGTGCATCTTTTGGTCGTACTAGATTTTTTTGAAAGCGAGCGCATTTCATTTCCATTATCAGCGTCATTTGGAAAACGAACTCGGCAGATTTCGGAGCTTAAAGTATTAGTTTCTGTTAAAAATTTCGAAAATGAAATGTCAATTCACATTTTCAGAATAACAAAATTTTAAAATAATTTACTTCAGTTGCATTAAATGGGAGATAAGGGTACTGCCCTAATGAACAGAAAAGGCATTCGGGATCTGTGCAACTCTCATTATAATGAGATCATTGCAGAGGAGCTTTGGGATATCAGCAGTGAAAAAACGCCTCGACGGTAATGCTCAAGTAACGGTAGCGAAACTGCTTCCTGGAGCAACTTCAACCAAAACTACTAATGGCGTTCTAAAAACAAAAAACTCTCGTGGAACTGGCATTTGAATGTGACCCTAACACGGAAATAACTTCTAAATTTAAAAGAGAATAGAAGCAGAAACTCTTCCTTATTTAAATATTAGAACGAGGAGGGTGATGAAACAAGAATGCCAAATCCTATGTCCAATCACTTTCAAGTTTGAAATGAGCCTCAAACATTATTTTGTTTCTTCATTTTGGGATGTTACTTGTAAATTCTGTTTGTAGTAGCGCTTACTCAGTGCTATTGTAATTGATTGTTTAAAAAGAAAGAAAAATATCTCACAGTTTTTCGATATCCAGGAACCTAACCTACCTTTATTCATTAAAAGATAGACTCAACATTCGCGATGTTTTTTGGGAACCTAACTCTCGAGAATGTTGAAGGATTACTGTTTTTGAAAGATTTTAGTTATTGTTCAGAAATTCATGAGTGCCAATTAGTAATTAATTGTAATTGACAATTACAAAATACTGTTGCAATAAAAGTTCTAAAGCAAAGTTATTGTATTTGAGTATTTGAAGTATACGTATGTATTTAGCTATTCAAAACCTAATGTATTTTGAGTATGTATTTAAATACTTAGTACTTACAAAGTATTTTGGCGAAGTGTTTAAATACTAAATTTAAAGTATTTCATCCAATCCTGAATATGTTTTCGACGTAAATAGACATAATGAATTCATAGCAATACTATGAGAAACTTATAAGTATGTCTCCAAGAAATTCATTGATATCTGAATGTTCTAATTTGTTCGTTGACACATAAAGAGTTCTAATAACAAGGGAATGCTTAACTTTGTCATGTCGAAACCTAACATTATTTCTTTCTACTTAAATTTAATGCCAAAACAAAGCTGGATGCAAGATAGCTAATAAAGTTTCCTGGAAACATTAAAAAAATAATAAACTTACGTGCTTTTTTTCCCTTTCCAAGTTGGTGAATGTACACCCCTGAAACACGATATGTGTCAAGGTCGGCCGCGCCTCACCCCAGCCGCCACGTGAATCGCTCCGACAAGAAACGAGTGCTTTCGTCCCCTCAGGCCAAATGTTTGCAAATGCTTTCAGTGGTGTCTTGCGAATAAGAGCAACAAAAATGTCCTCATCACATTCATTTCAAAATTAAAATTTCATTGTATGTTCTACAAAAATGTGAGTGAATAATACAGTGATTGAAACATACATTTTTCTTGCACCACGAACGTTCAATAAAAAAGATGATTCGCCTAAATCAATTTCATATAATGGTTCTGTGATATGGCAGCCGTATTGTGCAGGTGTCACAAAGAATGCAGGTCTTTCATCATCATACTGAGCGGCGTACCACGTACATCTAATGAGGTTCCTAAATCTTGGGGTTGAAAATTGGTAATGGATGAATTGTACAGTCTGCTCGCCCCGAAACGATTATTTTCTTTGTAATTTTGCGATAAAAAGATTTCCATTGTCGGAAGTTAGTAACTTACACCCTGATGCAGTTCCTGTGAAAAGTCTCCCAATCGCTTCTCTATTAGATATTTCGCGCTCTACAGTCGATCGCATTTCTGTCGTCCGCAAAGGACAAGGGGACCCCGACCCCCGGCCCACGGCGGCGAGCCGAGGCGAGGCGCGGCGCGGCGCGGCGCGGGGGCCGTTGTTTCACACGGGTCTGACGCATCCCTGCAAAGGGTTGCTCTGTCTTTTGACGGGTGTGCCAAACGAAAAGTCATCATTCTTCATATTCTAAAAAAATGCTTCAACTTTGGCAGCTAAAAGTGCACGAACAGCCTTTAAATAATATTTACGTCAAGTGAAAAAAATGTGAGGTGCGATTTCTACATGACAAAGTTTACCATTCCCTTGTAAGTTTGAAATTCTAACGCAATACAATTTGCTACCTATTTTTAACATTCACTCTATTTATTTCGCTTCTTCCCGGTAGTGAAGGAGTGAAGGTGGGCGCCGCCCCAGCCGGGACAAGCTCTAAGCCCCCGACCAGTCTCCCGGCATATGTGGCAGTGAAGTGCATGTTGGTATTGTGTGTGTAAGGGGCGAGGATAGATCAAGAAAGAGGAAGGAAATATCGCGCGCGGTCCGTGGCCCGTTTGTTAGGATACTGCTCCGATGTTCGCCTGGTGTCAGAGCTCCAGGTCAGAGCAGCCGGCCGTTAGAATTCTCCTCCAGACTGCGACAAAACTCGATCTACCTATCTAGCTAGTGTCGAAAATCCTGCCACTGTCGGGTCTCGAACCTAGGATCTCCCGGTCAGAGAGATGGCAGTGACATCAGTTGCTGCCCTGAGCTACCTCTCCTGGTCTGCTCTCCTTGATGGAGTGGACTCTGCGGCGCGGCGGGGCGGGGCGGGGCGGGGCGCGGCCGGGGGTCAGGGCAAAGTTTTCGCCGGGCGACAACGCTACCACTTGAGTAGTTCGTGGAAGACACGCGGAGCGAGGCGAGCGGAAGGCAGAGGAGAGGTGATTTAACCCTCAACTCCTATACTTGGGTGTAGACCCCTCCAGTCAACGTTTATGTTGTTTTACTTGAACATGTACTGGCAAACCTGATCGCTGAACCTTACGTAAATTCGTTTAATCACTTCATCTATCTTAGTTATTAATTTTGTTGTTAATATGTATTACATTTCTTAGTTTCTGTTAAATTAATGTGGATGTTAAATTAATCTGTCACGCACCCCAGTAAACCATTTACGTCAGTTTTTTAAAATTTAAAACACTTTCATTCTGTGCATTTAAACCATTTGTAACGAAGTATAAAGTTTTTAAATGTTAATATTCAGGTTAATACGCAATATCAGTTTTATTTCAATAGGGAAATGGAGCTAGTGATGAGCACAGATCGCGCAGATATGTGAAGTGCACTGAATCTAAATGAACTAGAGTTAATAATACAAAGGAATCAAAAATATATTCTGAAATAAAAATGTGTATGTTTGTAAATTAAAATATTCATTGGGCTAGTAAAATAAAAATAACTCATAAAGGACCCCTTAAGTCATGTATTATTTTATGGGGTGTTCCCCATTTGTTTAGCAAACTATGAGTATGCCGGTTGAGGGTGAAGTGCTAAAGGAAAAACTGACCCTTCAAATACAACAGGGAGGATAGCTGGACAGAAATTGCACCATATAGTTGGGTGGTTGAAAAAAATAAAAAATATTACGTGATAGATGGCAAAAATGAGAAGGATAGACGGGCTCAAATAGAATAAAGGTTTATGTTGGTGACACCAATTCAAGTTAGCAAACAAAAGAGACTAACCAAAAGTGAAAACGATGCAGGGAGAATAAATCACTAATTTTAAGTTTGATAATTGTGGATTGGGTTTCAGTAGATCACAGTGCAAAGTCTAATTGTTAATGCGTGAAACGCTATTTTTTATCTTCCTAATATTCGGTTTATATGCCACGTATTACACGCAAAATGAATCTAATGTTCCTCGAGATGTAGGTAGATAATGTGACAGAACCAGCCAATATTCCTCGTTCATTTCTCAAGGTCGATCATAGGCACCAATGCATGTTGAAACTGAAACCCCAAAGATAAAGTAAACCTATAGGATAAAACAATATACTTTAAATGGTGAAGAATTCTCGGTACGATTTACCTTTGTAGGGAACTATTCATGCTTCTAGTATTATTAATAATCCGAAGCAGAAAGAAATTCCGCTACAATTCCGCGTTGCCGGAACTAACACATCAGAGATTTATTATTCAAATTCTCAGTTGATCAGAGATTTATTATTCAAATTCTCTTAAAGGATGTATCGAATTTTTGTTTTCCACAATTGATTAAGCCGTCCATTGTATCAGACATATACGGATAGTATTTGTTTCCCACGTCATTAAACATTTGTGTCATATCCATCTACTTTCATCAGTTGACCGGGGTCTGCAAAAAATTGATCAGATTTCATCAAAAGACAAACTGTCGTGCTTAATCATCAATACGTAGTTAGCCAAAAAATATAAGTTGCATTTTAGATACGCTCCAACTATTGAAAGTGAAAACTTATATTATCACGAAAAATGAAATTTTACTTTAAACAAATTGAGCTCCTCTTAAAAAAGTCACACATCTGGTGAAAATTAGAATTCATGAAACAAACTTAAACTAGTGGTGCTACAGAATGGCACAGACTTTCCCCTATTGGCTTTATATTTTCTTGGGTCTTCGCTAGCTATTCGGAATTGCCACATACTCTTTCTTGCCAGCTACCATTTATCACCGCCAAAAGTACATTTTTTTGTCATTTTCTTAATTTTTCCGTTTCCTGTTGTTAGAACGAAAATATTAATTTTAGAATTTTAAAGAACACAAAAACCTAGCCGTAAATGGCAATTTTCTTTTAAAAATTATGTGTCGTTTAAGAGAAAATGGCGTTTTAGCACTACTAAAAATGCGGAATTTGAAGCTCATTTTCACAGAAAATTTTTGAGTTTTCAAAATACTTTATTTGAAGTTATTTGAAGCACTTACACTCACAAATATAATCATCTTTACAAATTGCGGATAATGTGCATATTAAAGATGTGAGAAATCTTTCAAAAAATTTACATTTACATAATTTTTGAAAAAAACAAAAAAAAACTCAAAATAAACTTCACGCTATACTAATGAGTGTAATTAGCACTATCCGGTACAAAAGTTTCAAGAAACAATTTGCAGCCATATATGAGAAAACAGCGTTTGAGCATTTCTGAAAATGCCGAAATTTGAGCTACTTTTCACAGAAAACGGTTGTTTTCGAGAAACTTTACTTGACATTATTTAAAGCATATATACTCGTAAATATAATAATGTAAACAAATCGCCGATAATGTAAATGTTAACGACGTGAGAGACAAGTAAAAAAATGTACATTTTTGTAATTTTTGAAAAAACCAACCGATAGACCAATATGGCTTTTATGTCATCTGATAGAGTAAATTTATCACTATCCCTACCAAAAGTTTAAAGAAAACATTTGGAGCCGTTTTTGAGAAAATTTTGGTTTTGTAATTTTTTAAAATTTCATATATTGCACGCAATATTGCACGAAAACTACTAAAATTTTGAAAAACATTTACATGACCTTTATGAAAGAACTCAACATGCAGAACAAATTTTATTTGAAGAAAAAATCGCTATCTTCAATTTTGTAGTTGGAGAATGACGCCGAAAAAAATTCAAACTTTTTAAAATTCAGAGTTATCCGTGAATATCGAACCTATGCCATGTTAATAAGTGTATTTTACTCTATTCATACAAGATATTTAAAGAAAAAATTTGGAGCCGTTTTTGAGAAAAGTTTGAAAATCCCCGGGAGGCTTCATATAAAGTACCCCCAGATTTTTAAGAATATTTTTCAAAATTTCAAAGCTTCGACTAGAATCAGATCGACCGGAAATATCCATTTTGGAAGAAATCGTACGTATAATTTAGGCGCTAGCAGTGTTCACAGACGGACAGACAGACAGACGGAAAGACGGACGTTTTCCTTTCAATTGGGTTTCGGTATCAAGGACCTAGAAAAAGGGTTTCTGGCTACACCACGTGTTAGGGGATTTTTTTTCTTAATTTAGCAATTGGTTTTATCCACTTATTCGTTTTCACGGCCCGGCAATGAATTTTTTTCCGTCGAAAATTGGCCATTTTTTCGCGCAGCGTTACATAACTTTCCCTATACTACGTATATCACTCCGTGTATACGTACGTATACGGAAAAGTATAAATGTAACCAATCTTGAAGGTTATAGTTGTGCTTTTAATCACTGCTTTGCCACCCTTATCTCGTCTACCTCACCGCGCCATTCCTTCAAAGAAACGCCTCTTGAAGAGACCCTTCGACTCTACAACGCGGACCACGGTTCGGGGGCGGGGTCGGGAATGTGGCGGGCGGAGACAAAGTCCCTGAGCAAAGCGGCGGCGCCGCGCGGCGCGGCGCGGCGGGCCCTGAGGGCAAACCCGAAGGGAAACAAGGGCGAGGTGGACAAGGGGGGGGGAGGACACTTCGGGGAAGTTGGTCCTGCAGAATTCTCCGGACACGCGACCGCCCGGCGATGAAGGACGCGTCGAACAAGGCAGCGGTCACCGGAGGGTACCCACGCACGCCGACGAGGCTCCGGAATTCACGCAGCATACCGTTCCCTTATTTATTAATTTATTTTCTTCGTTACTTCCAACATTTTCTGAATTACAAATGGTGAGAAGTACGCCGTGTATTTAAAATAACAACACTAATAATGATCATGATCATAATATTAATAACAACTCCACCTATGGAGTACACCACCTGTTGTAGTTGGTGGTGGAGCTTGAGTACCCCCATGAGCCTGAGTGCTATGTCAGTAGTAGCCTAGCAACTGATACGGCCTCCCTTGCTGCATAGGTCGAAGGTGAGAGGACAGAAGAAAAAGTACTCCAGAGGAGAGAGTGGGAAGTAAGTAGAAGGGGAAGGGTAATGAATCTTTGGACTTCCTGCTGTCGGCCCATGGAGGGTACAGGAGAGAAACGCAGGGCAGTGCTGAGCAGGGCCGGAAGGAGCGGGCAGAGCTGGCGGAAAGGGAGGGGGAGAAAGAAGCAGGCGAAGAGGAAGGACAGCAAAGTGAAACAGAATAAGAGAAAAGAACGAGAGGAGCGGAAAAAAAGAAAGGAGATGGAGGAGCGGCGCAGCGGACGGAGGTGGAAAGAAAGAGCAGTTCGAGTTGATGGAATGGCCGTGGCGGAAAGACGGAAGAAGCAGGAATGGCGTGATGAGCGGAAGAAATAGAAAGAGAGGAAAGGACAGGATAGGCGAGGCAGGAGATGTTGGTAGGACGACCAAGGTAGCCCGTTTTGACGTGCGGAGGGACGGACGTAGCGTTGTGAGTGAGAGAAACATGTTGACTAAAATAGGCTGGTTAGGAGGAACGGGAGTTTTTTTTTCAGGACGGCCATGGCAGGTCGAATAAAGCGGCGAAATAGAAGGACGAAGCGAGATGAGCGAGAGGAACAGGTAGAGCGGAAGGGGCTGGATGGGAGGTTGTAATGAGGACGGCCATGACAGTCCGACTAGGGCTACCGAAAAGAGAGGCGACATTTGTAAAGGAGGGGCGGGAGTTGTAATTAGAACGGCCATGGCAGGCCAGACAGGGCGTGCGGGGAAGACGGGTGGAGCACACGGAGAGGGGGCGGCTGCGTTAACAAATGATTGTGAGAAGTAAATGTCGGGGCAGCGCCGGGCAATCAGCTAGTTCCAAGTAATATTTTCTGTAAATCTAATTAAATTCACCTGCCAACAACCAAATTTATCGGAGCAATGAAATTCATAATTTGTGTGGTAGAACGTAAGAAAACGTAAGAACGGAAATATTTAATAATTTCCATTTTGTGCTTCATAAATTTGATAACGACGTCGAAGCGAAATTACAATTATTTTATTGAAGTAAAGAACATAATTTTAAATCTGGCAAGACAGGTTTGTTACACTTTCTCATTAGAGTTTGTTGAAGTATTCAAATGTCTATATACGTTATCCATGCAGTATTCAAGTCAACTATATTCCCTGATTTTTGTATAAGGATAACCCGCTCAACCGCCATGTATCCCGGGCTGCGTTTTCTGGGGGCAGGGGTAAAAGGAAAATTGTTCTTTAAAAAGTTGGGAAAAGTTTTGCTTATACTATGAATAAAAATTGAATTAAACCGTATAAATGAAACATTAAAATATAATATTATAAAACTACACAACAATTGACACCAAATCCTTACTATTTCTTTGTCTAGTAACAGATACGAGTAAGTAATTGAAGCGACTTGAATTTCCTGACTCTTAAAAATCACTTAGTACATTTCCGTCTGAATTAAAGTTCATTTTTGTTAGGCGTCTATCACATTTTTAGTTCGAAAACTACCCAATAATTTAAAATCTCTAATTACTTATTTTTCTTGCGACTAACTACGATAGTGAAGGCATAATCTACGGGAACGTACGTCCAAGAGCCATGTTCACATTTCAGCAACTGAACACGAAAAGACGGAAACCTCTGTCAAACGAAAAGAAATTAAAGGATTTCCAGGAAAGGGTCACACGAAAATGACCTTTCAAAGAGGGCTCGAGAACAGGACGATAGAAGTGCGGATGGACAGCAGTGTTAGAAGGGGATAGAAACGACGGTCGTTAGCCGGTCGTTAGCATATGAAATGATTTAAATGGTGGTTGATGACGTTCCCAACCAGTGGGCCCAATAGGGTAGAATGACGATGTACGCAAGAAACATATTCTAGGGAAGTTCGTCGAGAGATAAAGAAAGAATGAGGGTGACGCGAGGAGGACAATGATACGGTAGTGGGTAAGTGGACAATGGTACGGAAACAAGCCCCATTTGAGAGGGTTGGTACGTCATTCGACGAGCTTGAAATTACTATAGAAAGAAATAATATGAAAAAATAAACATTCTGGCACCGAAGATGGACAAAACGTTCAGTAGGATGATTGGAACGAAGGGTGTGAAAATGGTGACGGAGAGAATCGAGTGGTGGACGGAGCTGTGATGAAGGTGGGGAGCCACATTCGTATTGTGGTGATCAGGTCGATTTTCGTCTGTTACCCACGGTTTGCAGGCGTGCTTCGAAGCGGTGGAAAGCGGTTCGTTGCGAGGCAGAACGGCTTCAATTTATTCGATTGTACCGTTCGCAGGAATTTGGTGAGGTTTAAGGCTGTTCGGAGCGAGGTGAGTTGACTCAATATAGTGTGAATAATGTGGTTCACCGTGAAAGACGGCAATATGAAGCGAATTCGTCACAATTTGATCGCCGATCTAGAGACGGTGTTTCTTAAGACGGGAACGGAACGGCGTGAGAGAGAGACCGTGAGGTGAGGGTCAAATGTGGATAGGCGTCAGATGGGGGGGCGATGGTGAGATGAACGTGGTGAAATGAAGATGCGTTGGCGTGGGCGAAGAGAAAAAATCAAGGCAATAGATAAAGGGTGAAAGGACAAAGAGGTAGATGATTGATTGATCGTTAGTGTGTCCGAGCGCATCATCTGCTAAGGTCATTAGTCCCGTACGTATAGTGCATGTTTTTTCTCGGGAGGTGGCGGTAATCTTTTCTCCGCTGGATGGCAGGATCCGGCGCCGACCTGCCGTCGACTAGCGCTGTTTTCTCCAACCAGGTATCCCCCACCAGCGGGAAACCGCCCCAGTCGGGACAAGATGTAAGCTGCCGACCGATCCCCAGGCATGTGTGATAGTGTAGTATATGTAAGTGTAAGTTTGTGGAAGTAAGGGGTGAGGATAGGTTAAGGAAGGGGAAGGAAGGTTCGGGCGCAGATCGTGGCCCGTATGTTACGGTACTCTTCCGGCATTTGCCTCGTGTGTTGATGCAAACGAGCAGCAGGAGGAAGTGTTTAGGTGGACAGAGAGTAGAGAGAAAGAATGAAGGGACACAGAGACGAACGGGAAAAAATACGCAGAGTAAAATCGCGGGCAAGAGAAAGAATGGGTTGAAGGGAGGGGGAGGGGGAGAGATTATCGCGGCTTCGGTTGTATAACGGTTAACGTATCGGGCTGTTATATCAGAGAGGGTACAAACCGAATCAAAACTACGGATGTTTAAGGGTGAAAAAATCCATTGGGGGCCTTCCTTCGGAGGGGAAGTAAAACCAGCTGTCCCATGTTGGAGACTTACTGCATGTAATAATACCTAAGCTTAATAGAATCATCTGGGCTAAATTTAAATTACCTATTTTGTCGCCCGAGTGATACCTTGATTTTTTCGCCTGATGGTGAAAGTGGCTTAGCGAAATCTGCGTGCCCAGCCGGAAGAGAATAACGCAATGAGACGGAGTCTCATCGTTTTAAGCAAGGCACCATTGAACTGAAATGTCGGTAAGGAGGATCGGAGGCGTGGGCAGAGGGAAGGGAAGCCGAGACGTCGGTTGTGGTGCGGAGGAGGGGAGCGTGACCTCGAGGCGAGCGCGCGGGCGCGGGCGCGGCAAAGGCTGCGCAGCGCGCGGCGCGGGCCCGGTTAGCCGTAACGGGCGCTTAAGCGGCGGGAGGCCCGGCCGCTTTGGCCTTGTCGCGGCGCGGCGCGGCGCCTCCAGCTAATTGCAGGGCCGGCGCTTAGCCACCGCCCTTGTCGCTCATTAGCCCCTCCCCCCGCCCTCCCGCTCCCAACGCCATCGCCCGCTCCCTCGCCAGCGCCTGCGCCAGCGCGAGAGAGGATGGAAGGAAGGAAGGATGCGGCGGGCGCGGGCGCGTCCGGGACAGAGGCCGCGGCGATGAAAGCGCCCGTCACAAAGGAGGCTGCGGTTCGCGCACCGCGTTCACGTAAAGCGGCTGCTCTGTCAGCTGCGGACAGAGTTATAAGTGCCACATGGATTACGGTAACTTTCTCGTACCTAAAATGTTTGGAGGAAGTGGTAACGTCCAGTCACACCAAATATAATCGACTCTCATTGGCGCTATAATATTGTTCCTGTTTATATATTAGTAATACCTGGCGTGACAACTGGTGGGTTCATTGGTGACGTAAGTGTATAGAATGTTTTTTTCCTTGCGAGTTGAAAGTGTTCTTCCCTCGCTGGATGGCGGAAAGCAACCCCGACCTATCCGTTGGCTTGCGGCGTTTTTCTCCAATTGCGAATTTCCTCAACTAGGTATCTCCGACCAGCGAGACACTCTTTCCCTCGCCCAACGGCGCCAGCGAATGCCAGTGCGTTTAACTTTCTCATACGTAAAATATTTGGAGGAAGTGGTAACGTCCAGTCATACCAAATACAAACGACTCTTGTTGGGCGGCATAATTTTGTTTCTGTTGAATGATTAGTGATACCGGGCGTGTCAACTGCTAATGTTATTAGTACCGTAAGAGTATGGCATGTTTTCTTCTCGGGAGGTGGAGGTGCTCTTTTCCCGCTGGATGGCGAGAATTGGCCCCGACCTTCCATCAGCTTGCGGCGATTTTCTTCAACCGGTGATTTTCCCTTACAAGGTATCTCCCACCCTCGGAACACTCTTTCCCTCGCCCGCCGGCGCCAGCGAGCGCCAGCGCGAAGAAGGAAGGCAGGAAGGAAGCGGCGCGCGGGGGCGCGGACGTGGCAGAGGCCGCGGCGACGAAAGCGTCTGCCCGCCGTCACAAAGGAGGCTGCGGTTCGCGCACCGCGTTCAGGTAAAGCGACCGCCGTGTCAACTGCGGACAGAGTTATAAGTGCCGTATGGATTACGCCAACTTTCTCGTACGTAAAATGTTTGGAGGAAGTTGTAACGTCCAGTCACACCAAATATAATCGACTCTCATTGGCGCCATAATATTGTTCCTGTTGATTGGTGATACCGCTACTGCTACTGCTAAGGTCGTTAGTCCCGTAAGCGTATGGCCTGTTTTTCCTCGGGAGATGGGGATGGCGAGATTCAGCTCCGACCTGCCGTCGGCTTGCGGCGATTTTCTTCAACCGAGGATTTTCCCCAATCAGGTATCCCCCACCAGCTGGACACCGTCCCAACCGAGACAAGCTCTAGATTCCCAGCATATTTCCCAGCATGTTTGGTGGTGTGGTGCTTTCAAGTGTGAGTCTAAGTAAGGTGTAAGGATAGAACAATAATGAGGAAGGAAATATCACGCGCTGCCCGTGGCTCGTTTCTTAAGGTACTGCTTTGGGATTTGCCTTGTGTTCAGCGCAGAAATCAATGGAAAACCACCGATCAGAGCAGTCGGCCGCAGGAATTCTCCTCTAGACAGCACTTCAATTTGACCTAGCTATCTAGCTGGTGACGAAAATCCTCTGTGAATTTTCTCGCTGGACCTCTCAGTCAGAGACACTTCAGTCACATGAATTGAGGCTCTGATCCACCTAACCCAGTATTTCTGTTGATGTTAACGAACCTCCACTTCAGGTACTATGCCCTTACGCAACGCTCCGCACTACTCCACACTACTACACTACTGTTTCACAGAAACGTGTACACTAGAAGAAAGATTCTTCCCAAATTTTGCACACATATTTTTGAGCAGTTAAGAAACAATGTTTGGTCATTTCAGTTCAAAATATTAACGACAAAAATGTTTTTATGATATTTACAGTAAAACCTAAGACGAAATCCCGGACAAAAAATCTCAGAACGATTTAATACGTAAAAATGACCTATATAAGTCGGAAACCTATCGCTGAAACGGGATCGATTTTAGAAAACGTAAAATATATTATTACCACGCTAAAAGGAAATTTATTTTTAAACTTCCGGCACTATCTTTGAAATGGTAGAGTGTGAAGGGTCACATGCTGAGAAAATAGAGTAAACGACGAGTTATTCATCTGATGCCTGCTGTCGGGGAATCTTTGGCGAACACATCCATTGTTTTGCTGCAACTTTCTCACGCTTTAGTGTTATTTTCAAGGTCTCGTCAAACGCAACTTGGTCGCTGTTGTTCCGAATTCTAAACGTTGATCGTACGCACCTCCTTGAATTCTCAAAAGCGTCACCACGTTTCCATCAGCCGACAATGGAATTTCAGGAAGGTTGTCTTGTCATCATAGCGTAGCAGTTGTATGATCGATGACGTAGGCACACAATTAAGTGAATTGTAGCAAAATAGTGTCAGAAGCTGTGCGCTAATGTGTCAAAGTGTCTTTGAAGAGTACGATCAAAACCCATCCGCTTCAGAATAAAATGGAAGTAATTGATGAATACTAGAAAAAACAGTTCTTCAAAAGGCCTAGTTGCGAAATTCAAAGTGAGCAAATTTACGAAACTTTACGAATTAAGGGCAAAATTCAAAACGAATAGTTAAAAGGACAAAATTATATTGAAAATATTATACTTAAGTTATATGGTGAATTTTTTGGCAACCCTCCATAAAACGGAAACCTTCTAAAATGACATTTTGGAGGAAACCATCAGGTTGCAAGAACTTGTCTAAACTCCCAGGTAATTCAAAAGACTGGGAAGTGCAAGAAATCGCTTTATTTGGAACAGCCCACATTTTGCGCAAAGTATTGTAAAGGCACCGACAGTCCCTAGATCTACTCCTTAGGTAGCTGATTGCCACCTGGAGTAGATTTTATACTCAGCAGACATAACATCTTTAGTCGTGATTTAGAGAGATAATAATAATAATAATAATAATAATAATAATAATAATAATAATAATAATAATAATAATAATAATAATAAGGCGATATATCATGAAAGAGAACATCAGTGACATGTGTCACCTGTGCAAGAAGGCCACCGAATCTATTCAACCCATTTGTAGTGGATGCTCTCAGTTGGCTCAGATTATTTACAACGCCACAATAATGTAGCCAAAATCAATTACCAAGCTCTTGCCAAAAGATTGTACCTGTTAAAAGAAAGCTTACCTTATTACAAATATCTACCGGAGCAAGTTTTGTCTAATGAGAGAACAAAAATCTTATGGGATACTGCCATTGTTACAGATAAAACAATGGAAGCAAATAAGCCTGATATTGTCGTGTTCAACAAAACTACTTGCAGGGCAATAATAATTGATATTGCAGTTCCATTAGATCATAATCTGCTGCCAACAATTGCAGAAAAGAAAAGAAAATACCAGCTACTCTTAGAAGAACTGAAAAACCTCTACAAACTAAAAGAGGTAGATATTGTGCCCGTAGGTATTTCATCTAAGGGGCTTGTTGCTGAAGATTTGAGGATTGTGAAAGAGAAACTCCATCTAAATGAGTGGCACTTCAGAACCATGCAGAAGGCCGTGCTGCTGGTTACCACCAATATTGTGCGTAAGGTTCTCTCTCTTAGTCATTGAAGCGGAACCTGAGTGCACTGGAGCAAGAACTTCTCACCGTCTGTCTCGCCATGTGTGTTGACGTTCGGTCCTTGAGTTATACTGAAAACTCCGGACGAGCGTAAAATTTCGAATATTGATGATGATAATAATAATAATAATAATAATAATAATAATAATAACAAAACAGTCTAACTTTACTCGAGGCGTTCAAATCTCGTTTTAATAAGTTGCCGGCTTAGATATGTGTTACGTAGATATGTGGGAAGTTTAAATAGACATTTCGCGCTTTTGGGCAGGCCAGTCCCCCCAGAATGCGGGGACTGAATCGGCAAACCTGTTGCGAGAGTAGACATGACGTCACCAGACGTATATACAATACTAGTAACGAGACTTTTCTTGGTGTCTGAGATCCCTAGAGGTCAACCAGCACGACTCAGCACGGACTGGTCAAAACCTTGGTCTCTCACGGAACGGCACGGGAAGAGTATTAGGCCTGCGAATGAATGCTTCCGAATGAATTCGGTTGTCGCGTTTTTGCTGTTCCTTACTATTTTATGCCATGTAAAGAAATTAGAAGAATACTGAGAAAAATACAGGATAATGGAAATCGCAGTGAATGATTTCATTACAAATACAACTGAGAATCCAAGCGGTGATTCAAATTATTCTGAAGAAGATAAGTAATAGCACTTATAACAAATCTCATTAACGAGTACACTAATGACAAATCTCACTAATAAGCAATATTAGCATACACTAGTTATTTTCACGTGTGGTTGCAATTAGTTACTTGATTATTTATTCTAGTTTATCATCTATAATTTAATATTAAAAGAGAAAGTGGCGCGAATAGTATTAATAATGTTACACTTGGCAACACGCGTCTGATGTGACGTAGGCAGTAGCCTCCTCTCCCCCCGCCCGCGCTACGAGACGCCAAGGAAAAGCGCGCGACTACTGCAATTCTTCGGACACAACGGCAAAGAGAGTAGAAGCCTGAGTGTAGCCGTGAGCTGTATCCTTGGGCAGTTTTGTTATTGTGCATTGGATAGTGCCCTGGTGTATTCTTTCGACGGAACTGTAAACTTCTGCTGCGTAATTTGAACATCAACTGGTATACTGGTTACGGATTAGGGACATGGTTTTCACTTCTGGATTACTAGTTATTTCGAAAAGTGTTTGGTACAGATTGAGTTAAGGCCCAATCGAAGGTAAAATACACTTTGTTATTCATAAAACGTGTTGCTCCTTATTTGAATAATTTCATTAAGACAATGCTGGCAAAGTTCTTGTAACATTTTTTTGGAGCGCCAAAGGTAAGGAGTACATTGATTTCTTACATGAGCGACGAAGTGATAAAGTTGTTATTGCTCTTAGCTATGGCTATCTTGGATGAATAAATATTATTTATGTAGTTCTGCGGGAGCCTTCCCAAAACATTATTGTAAAAATAACATATTAATACTCTTGAATAACATGTTTAAAAGGAAAAGTAAAGGTTTCTAAAGGTCTTCACAGTTGTAAAAGATGCTCCCCTCTTCTACAGACGCAAGAATCGGTCAAAGAGCTTCTCACCGTACACCGTACAACGCAGTAACTGTTACTTTTATTCCTACCTAAACAGAAATGAAGTA
The DNA here is from genome assembly GCA_031308135.1 of Acheta domesticus. Classification (NCBI taxonomy): domain Eukaryota; kingdom Metazoa; phylum Arthropoda; class Insecta; order Orthoptera; family Gryllidae; genus Acheta; species Acheta domesticus. The sequence goes on from JAHLJT010003656.1 coordinate 16,289,428, forward strand.
ACTTCAATCAAGCGTGTAAAAACTTCTCCATGGAACGATTATTTTTTGGAGAATCACATGTGTAGCATATAGTAGAAACGTCTTATATATCTGTATTTATGTATATATAAAGACATATAAAGACAAACGAACACACGCAGGAGGTACATTGAAACTTGAGGCAATATGTTAATAAAGAATCCGTATGCTTTTTTCCACAGTTCATTTATAAAAAGTCTCATTTATATTTGACCGAATTTCGTACTTGCTATGGAGTTCAAATAATCATCAAATTGCAATAACCTTTTTTTCTTTAATTTATCCTCATTTTGATAATGTATTTCTAGAGGGATTTTATTCAGTAATAACAAGAGATCTTAACATGCTATTTTTTAATAAAAAATGAAATGCGTTCTATTTTTTCAAATGACTCTACACGTTTCCGCCAAAACAATGAACAATGATTTAATGATCAATTAAAAATATTGTCCCCCACATTACGTCTCATGTATTGAATGATTTTATCATTATTTCAACGCCAACTTTTTATCATTTTTATTAATTAAATAAAATCTTAAGGAACTTTTAAAGTATTAGAAGTTATTAATTTCCTGCATAGATGTTTGCGAGATTTTACAAAATAAATTACTGTTTTGAGTTTTAAACTGAGTTGGAGAGATTGTTTCACTTAATATTACGTTACGTTAAATACAGAATCGGAGAGGAATGTAACAAAATTCTCCCCTCATGTTTTTCGTGACTCGAATTACGTAAATGAAAGTTTCTGTAGCAGTTCCTTGCTCGAAACAAAGTAATCAAAACTCCCTTTTGTAGAAAATTAAATGAAGGGTTATTGTTCTAACTACGAATATTGATTACAATGTAAAGGAAGATTGAAATGGATTCAATAAGCGTGAAATAATGGAAATTGTAACCATACCCTTGAATGTAAATTAAACTGAAACCGTTGAAATTGAAAATGCCTTATCTTAATATTTAAATAAGTTTCTTCAATTAATGATTTTCTTCTACTGAGGAGGCAAAAACCTTTAAATTCACAGTTCATAAACATTGTCTGCGTTGTTGGTGTCTTGCTGACAATAATTTCCTAATTATATTCACGAATACATCTTTTTTACACTCAATGCTGTCACATACTCTACCAAGTTTTTTGGCTCTCGATAGGCTTATAATTTAGAATTTGAAACTATCTGCAGCATGTTTTGAAGAAACTACCTGGTATTTGACATCTGCACATTATTCATAGCCCTCTGAAACCAAGGGACATTAAAAAGAACCACGAAATGTTCCAAAGGTAGCTAGTAATGAAAGCGAAAAAGATAACAGTGCCCTTTAACAGTCTGATTAAAGTTGGGACAGTTTTGTCAAGTTTTTATACTTTGTTACACTCATTTACTACAAATGTCCTTGTAGTGTAAACTATTTTTTTTGTCATGTTCAATATATTTTTGATTTAATTTGATAACTTTCTAAAAAAGTATAAAGGAACTATTGAAATTGCTTTAGAGAAACAAAGTAATACTTGAAGGATATCGAATGTTCACAAACCAGATATTGCAGCAAATAAAAAGAATGGCTGCACGGTTCCTGAAGTTGTTCTATCAGACTAAACAATTAATTTATCATGACACAACTACTGAAATGGAGCCGACTTTTAGCACTATTAGCAAAGTCGACACCATCCTCTATCGTAAGTTTCCTTCAACCATTCGTGATGCCTCATCCACCAAAATATTTTCTTAGCACTTTGTAAACTAGTTGTGGTAAAACAGCACGTACTTTCTCGCCCACATTTTCACGCAAAATTAGGCGAAAAGTACTCAAATTTTCGAAAACTTACACATGACCTAATTTCAAAATCTATCTTTAATGACATACGGACTGACGGACAGACTGACGGACAGACGGACGGACTGACGCACAGGCGGACGGCCAGACGGACTGACAGAAGAATGGACATAGAGGATTTGCCGTCATTTTATATTTCAGTATCAAGGACCCACAAAACATGGATTCTGGCTACACCACTAGCTAATGGATTTTTTTCTAACTATATCAACTAAATTTGTCCAGTTTTGTGTTACCTTGGCCCTGTAATAAGAGTTTTCTCCCAAAAATTCGCCGTTTTTTTTCGTATCACTACACGACTTTCTCTCTTCTCCGTAGCGATAAAGTGACAACCGGAAGCGCGACAAATCGTCTGACCGCACGCCCGATGCATTCACCCTGCGAGTTCGCTACGAGCCCTCGCCGGGCGGCCAGCTACTGACCACCCACAAAGCCCAGCGACGAGACGCGCTCGTCCACGCCGGTCACGTGTGTCACGGTGTCGCCCAGGCCACCAGCGCCGCCCCCACGCCAATGCCCCGCCCACCGCTTCTGTGGTCTCCGCTCGCCCCGCCGCGCTCTCTTTTTCCCTCCCCAACCATTCGGACATTTGCACCGGCTTAGGTGACTCAGGTCCATGGGTTAGAGTTCCCACGGTCGCAAGATTTTCGATACTGGCTAGATTGATTGATTGTTCGTAATTCCGAGCGCGTCAACTACTTAGGTCGTTAGTCCCGTAAGTGTAGCGCGTGTTTCTTCTCAGGTGGGAGCGGTGATCTTTTCTCCGCCGGGTGGCGAGATCCGGCGCCAACTTACCGTCAACTAGCGGGGTTTTCCCCCAATCAGGTATCTCCCACCAGTTGGGGACCGCCCCAGCCGGAACAAGCTCCCGACCGGTCTCGCGGCATGTCTAGTGTACTGCATGTTAGCGTAAGTGTGTGTGCAAGGGGAGAGGATAGAGCAAGGAAGAGGAAGGAAAGATCGCTCCGTCCGTGGCCCGTTTGTTAGGGTACTGCTCCGGCATTCGCCTGGTGTTAATCGGAGAAACCACGGAAAACTACCGATCAGAGCAGCCGGCCGCTAGAATTCTCCTCCAGTCAGCGACCGAGTTCGGCCTAGCTGACAAGCTAGTGTCGAAATTCCTGCCGCCGTTGGGACTTCCGGTCAGAGGAACTGCAGTAACATCAGTTGATGCACTAAGCCGTCTCTCTCAGTGATACTGGCTAGAGAGCTAGGTCGAACTCAGCCGCTGTCTGGAGGAAAATTCTAGCGGCCATCTGCTCTGATCGGTAGTTTTCCGTGACTTCTCCAATCAACAGCAGGCAACCTCGGCTGAGACGACGCCCCGCTGTAGGGATATCCCTGGTTGTCGCAAAAACCGCGAATCCGACGGGTTGATCTGCGCCGGCTCTCGCCACCAAAGGGGACAGATTGCCGCCTCCTTCCGCGATAAAAAAAAGTTCTACTCTTACGAAACTTCGAATATGACCTTAGCGGTTGTTGCATCACTAACATTCTATCAATCACTGAATCACTGACATTCTATCAATGGGACCTTGGCCTCGCCACCGTTGCTTTAGCTTTCCAATCTTTAGATCAAGCTGTTAATTATGTGATGAACTAGTGCAATTTTGAACTGTAGTCAAATAAGCCATTCAATATAATCATGCGTAGACGACGAGTTCTCTATAAAAGAAAGTTTCGTTTATTTACGAAAACTGGGAGGGAACACTACAAAAATTCATAAAATTATATGAGAAAAAAATGAAAGCTTAGAAAAAAATTACTGCAAATTAAAAAAACTTATAAAATTGTTGTAAATTCATTTTTGTTGCATTCTTTTATTTTGTACAGTATCCTTCGTGATACTTTTGCCATTTCAATGAGCTATTTGTAGCCACCACATACAAGAATTACTGAAGATATTCGAACATCTATGATAACGAAAGCGTCTTTTGGAGAGGGAATGAAACCGTTTTGTGTTCTGTAAAAGTTCACAAAAATGATTGCCCGGTGACACCCGTCACCAAGCTCTTTCTCATTGACCCGCTCACTGGCGCCGCCGTCTTTGTCACTGCAGGTACATACTCTCACTGTGGCTAGGTGACAATTCCCCCTTCCCCTCCCGACGTCCTTTGTCGTCAGAAGAGAGGGGAAGATACGTTCCCACGCCACGCCTCGCCTTCCCCTCTCTTCTGAAGCTGCCGCCCGCCGTCTCCCTCACAGAATATATACTACGCAGAAAGGAAAGTAGAGGACGGCTCATTTGTTTTTCAGCGAATCACCGCGCAGCGCGGACCGCCATCTTGAAACTGTGGAAAGGAACCGCAGGAGTCACCTCAAATTCCATTTTTTCAAATACGGCACCAAATTTTTTCTTCTCACTTTTCCAACGGGTAGGGTTAATTGCACTATTTATTATGACATAAAATTCATTTTGAGTATTATATTATTTTTTCAAAAATTACACAAATGTAATTTTTTGAAATATCTCTGACGCCATTAGTATGTACATTTCCAGCGATTTGTAAGCACTATTGCATCTGTGAGTTTAAGTGCTTTAAGTTACTTTAAATAAAGTTTTCCGAAAATTCAAAACTTTTCTGTGAAAAAGATCTTCAATTTTGCATTTTTAGTAACGGTTAAACGATATTATTTTCAAAACGGCTTCAAATTATTTAAAGAAATTTGTCATTTAGGACGAGGTTTTATTCTTCTTTAATGTTCTTAAAGTAATATTTCGCTTCTACTATTAGGAAACCGAAGAATTGAGAATATTTAAAAAAATATATTTTGGGCGAAAAGAGATGACTGGCTAGATTACGTGGGAAGTCTGATAAAGTAGTCCACCCCGAAGAAAATAGAAAACTAATACGAGAATGTCTGTACAATTCTGTAGCACTACTAGTTATGTACTACGTATTTATAATTCTTTACCTTTCTATCTCTATTTTTATTAATATTTGCCTAAACGCGATAATAATATTTGCCCATACTAAGAAAATGCCCCTTAGGTTATGTATGTTTTTGCTAGTTATACACACACCAAATATAATAAATAAAACGGAATTAAAAGACACCACCACACAACAAATGACAGGTTGTACAGTAGTTTACACACTTTCAATATGGCGACCATGACCATCATATCGGCGCACGGATTGTGGGTAGCTTTCCTTTCTGTTTGGATCTATTCTGTGTCTCCCTCACGTGCCACGTTCGCACACTCCCCAAAACCCAGCAACGTCACTTGCATCGCCTCCGCCGCCTACGTCACCGTTCCTCTACGGTGTCGCCGACGCCGCACTACCGCTCGCCCTAATGAAACTGAAGATCTCGAAAACCATTACATACACATACTCTGCGTTTTTTATTTTATTTTTTAAATTTTATTTTATTTTTAGCCATTAAATACCCTGTAACGGGCAATTAGCCTCCTAATACAGAGTATTTAAATTCTACAAACGCTGCGGTATAGTTCGGTTTGCAGTCATTATGAGTATTATACATTCCATTACAATTGAAATTTCAACAATAGAATTTTAGGATTATTTCTAGAAATAATTTATATTCTGGATGTAAATTTGTGACAGTACGGACTTCAGCGATCTGGGCCACCGAGGATCGACAAATAGGAGCGCTGTTGCTGACGTTTGACTCAAGCGCCCCTGAACAGAAGCTTCATGCAACCCGCCGCACCATCAAGTGTTAAGCGCATCTTCGCTGCATATTCTGCCCCTGCGTTTGTTCAATATCAACTGGAAATTTTATTTGAACGTTTACTCGGACAAGTCAATTAATTTTCTCCAAGACATTGCCATAGCGAATGTATTTCCAAACTTGAGGAAATAGGTTTTAACAAATAGGATACTTGACAACCATGTCCAAACCAAGACATAGAGAAAACTCATACTCCCGAGAAAGCAACCTCCACGACGTATTAAAACGGCCACGCCCACTTCCAAGCTACATATACTTCAAGATTAAAAAATACTTAGAGATGATATATTACGAGGAATCTTGCCTTATTTAACACAGAAAACTCTAAAGTAATTAATGATTCAAAAAAGTGAAAATTTATATTTTCACTTTTGTCCAGTCTGGCTCCTCTTAAGAGGAGGCTGGATCAATTTAAAGGACTAGAACCAGCGAAAAGTGCAAACTCTGAAGTTCATGATGCGGAGAGCATTTTCGTGTCTTCAGGCGTTTGTGCCATTCTGCCATTTGGTCCACCGCAACAGATTCCTACCTTGACCCTCGTCAACGACAGTCTGCTGTTCATTGCTTCTGACGCCTCTTCCTGCTGCCACATCAACAAGCGGCGGCTACGTTTCACCAACAATCACCGCAGTCACAACGGACTCACTCCAGGCTTGTCGCGACAACTCATCACCACTGGCTTCACAGTCAAGCGGATCCTCGACACAAGGGATGGATAAATACACGAGAACGTTCTTTTGTCATTCCCTGGCTGCGAGAGAGCAGTCAAAATTAGTTTAAAACAGTTGGAAACCGGACTTTTAATTATGCAGATGGACGTAAGTCAATGAACGTATTTTCAAATGTTCGGACATTAGAAACTACTGGTGCTACTACAGCATGGACTTTCTTACATCAGTAATGGTTACGTAAAATTGTAATACTGACATTTCTGCACATATTAATACATCTATGCGATCACCTGTAAAACTCATTACCAATTTTTGCACATGAGGCGCGAATATTTAATGTTTTTAATCTAATACAACAATGGAAATTCGACAATCGAGAACTCCGTTCCATTCATCCAGAAACACCACCTAATATGGAAAAGTTACTCTGAGAATTTCAAACTGCCCTGCTTCGTGGCATTCCCATTGTAAAGCAATCATATAGCTCTAGAAATAATCTAGAAAAAGAACTGAAGGAAATTCGAATCTGCAATTTCAAAAATTGCAAACAAATGTCTATGACTATTTAAAGTTACAATTTTGAAAAATGAAGTTTTACAATTAATTAAATAATTTTTACAATTAAGTAAAAAATCTCTATCTTAAATATTACATTTTTTCAATGATAATTTTTGTAATTTAAAAAAATTCGGAGTGTTAGCTTAAATGCGAACTGCATAATTTTCTTTATCGTTCTTTATTACATGTGAGGGGGAAAAATTTTAAAAAAATGAAGACTGGTGTCGAAATAATTATCTTTTATACAATGCATTAAATTCAAGCAGTAATTGCGCGAAAATTACTTATTTTTTTTAAAAAACTACATTTATTTTTGTAAAGAACTGAATGTTTAGTAGCGATTTTATCTGAGGTATTTTTTTTAAATATTATACTTTTGTTTAATTTTTAGAAATTTTCAAAATATATAAATAATAAAGATGTAGCATCTCTTTGTAAAGTTTTGGGATGTAATCTTGAATTGCAAGAAACGGAATTGTCCAATATTTGAAACTAGACATATGCAGATAGTGAAATGATAATATAAATACTCTTATTAATTCTTAAAAATATAACTGCATTTTCTCATGAAACTACTTGTAGAATAGTAAAAAAAGTATTGAAACCATGTGTAATAAACTTCTTGTTTTTATGAAATGAAATTAATATGAAAGCTTTAGAAGATGAAACTGTTAATTAAGTGATAAACCAGTGCAATTTTGAACTGTGGTCAATTGTAAGCCATTCAATATAAGCTTATGTAGAAGACGAGTTACCTGTAATTTTCATTTATTTACGAAAACCGGGAAAAAATCCTACGAAAATTTAGAAAAACATTTGTAGTAAATGATTACATGTGTAACCAGTAATTCATTTCATCTGGCCCCACGTTATGGGGCCAATGTAACGGGTAATTCACGGTAATATACTGCTACCCTCTCGCCAAAATCACTACAATTTATTTCAATTAATTACTTAGAAATGCCCGATATTTATCAAAACATTATATTACGTGGTTACAGAAATTTCTTTGGTCGCAGGTCGTGGCTGGTCCCTACGGGAATTACCTGTAAACTAACGTTCAATACTGCAGCATACCAGGCTTCTATTTAATTGAAAATAATAACACATTTTCTGTGAGAGCAAAGAGAACTTCGGAAAATTCCGTTCTCATTGGTTTATTTCTTTTCAAAAATAAGTATTCACTTGGAAATTCTCTTTGCTTTCGTAAAGCCCTTACCCAGTAACTAGACAACATGTAAATACAACAATACGAAGACACACACATTCACACTCGCTTGCAACATCAACAATACAATATGATACAATAACACTTAAAAATCCAAATGATAAAACCAACTGACTAACTATTTAATTTACGTAGGAATTCCTCTTTGTAAAAATATTTATCTATTTTTTTCGTACGTACGTTGACCATTTGTTAATAAGAACATTTGTTTTTTTTATAATTTTGCTCAGCGACAACTCGCATGCATTATGTTTTAGAAAATACTTCACAACATCTCTCTCAACTAATTTGCAAAGAATTTAAATTATTTTTGTCTTAAACATTCTTGATCTTGTACTGATTTTAACTGGAAATACTACACAAAAAAATGTGGGCACTTCCCTTTGTCGAAATGCAGCCAGCACGTCGTCGTTGCCCCAATTACGGTCACCAGTTTTGCGTGCCCAATTGCACGCGCCGACAGATCAGCTTACACCAAAACTGCATTCACCAACTTCCAAAAGAAAACCATAGCCTCCAAGAATTTCTTAATTACTCTGCGACTGCGTTTTTGCGAGGCACATACAAAATAAACTTATTCTTTAAGTATTTGCCGCGTAAGTATCTAATTCTTGCGACAACAATGGACGCCGTCGCTGCCTCGCGAAAATAAAGTTCACTATGTAAAAATGAAATTTCAATTCGTTCGATAAAACTTTCGACCGTGTCTCACAGAAGTAATTGCAGTTTGGTTTTTTCATGTTCATGTTAAAACATATTTGCCGCGTCGATTAGCTGCGAATGCACAAAGTCCAAAATCATTCACGTTTCTCAAAAAAAATTAGCACTGCACTGTTCGGTCCATTAGCACTGCACTGTTCGATAAAAAATATTCCGAGTCCGGTTTGCACACAAAATTTTAAAACAGCCTAACATGAATTCGGTGTCTTGCCTCCACGAGCTCTGACTCAAAAGTGACGCAAAATCAGAGCCGAGTCACCACCTAAGTTTGTGTTGCCTACTGTTTTTTACAAATGCCGTCGAATTCCATTCTTGAGTCCTCTATTGTTGTTTCATAAAATTTTCTAAAATCTAAAATATTAGTTATTTTGACATGCTATTACGTTTCTTTATTACTACTTGTGCTCAACGTCCGAGTTTTATTGCCAAAATAGACGTTTCTAACGCTTAATATGCCGAAAATTATGAATTTCTATGTCGAAATTATGCACTGCTTCGGCAATTGTTTTTTGACATTATTAACACTTACAAGATATCTTGAAAATAAATAATTCCGACGTTGTATAAGTCTTTTGAGCATTCCATAATTTTGCTAATTTTAAATTATGCTGATTTGCAACGTCTTTCGTCGCTCACATCAAGGTTTCTTCATAAAATCTTGACATTTATGCTATTGTATTTGAACGTCTCAGTGACCTTTTTCTTCCATTTCTACATATTCAAAATTTAAGCGAACCCGTCGTCCGATCGCGTCCAAACACCAAAATGTTTATTTATTCCATCTCTAATTCGCTATTTTGTCAGAGTTAACTTCTGTACGCGTTTTCAAAAATTATAAAATATGATTTTTCCGCGGCGCGTCATTCTTTTGTTTTGTCACTATCGATTCAAGTACAGGCCGGCCGCTTAGCTATGGTTCATGTATAGTTGGGCCGCTTCCTGCTATAGTCTATTCAATGTTTACATTTATTTTGAAAACTGTTTATGGGGGATTTAGGTTTTTTTTATGCAATAGATGAAATCATTACACATGAGAAAAAGTTGAAAGTTAAGAATAACGAATTACAAATTAATAAATTAATAAAATTGTAGTATATTAATTTTTTGTTGGATTATTTTATTCTATACATCATTCTGCTTTATTTTTGGGGCTTCAATGAGCCATTTTTAACTTTCGTTTTAAGGTGTGAGTTTTTATTTACCACTGGTGGACCCGGTAATTTTTCGTTATTGCAATGTATTGAACTTCACACGCTACTAGCCATGTGATTGTTAATCACGTTTTACGCTACGCTCAGCAAACATTTTCATAGATAAAATACTTTTTCATGAGAATGGGTTTGTTCTATATCTTGGTTTGGACATGGTTGTCAAGTATCCTATTGTTAAAACCTATTTCCTCAAGTTTGGAAATACATTCGCTATGACTATGTCTTGGAGAAAATTAATTGACTTGTCCGCGTAAACGTTCAAATAAAATTTCCAGTTGATATTGAACAAACGCAGGGGCAGAATATGCAGCGAAGATGCGCTTAACACTTGAGGGTGCCGCGGGTTGCATGAAGCTTCTGTTCAGAGGCGCTTGAGTCGAACGTCTGCAAGAACACCCCCATTTGCCGATCACAAAGTAGATGAAACATCATACATGTAAACAATGGATGAAACAAAAGTAGGATATTCACATCGTAACTTTTTGTTGCGAATATAACACACTATTGGTTACCAAACCCAGCAGAACATCTTCGTTTATAAATCTATAATCTCCTCTTGTAGTAAGATGTCTTATGATACTTATTTCGTAAATAATTGGTTTTAGTGAAAGTAATTTCACACTTGTGAAGACTTTTCAGCATGCAAAACATCGCCTTGTGGTTTTCCGTCTCTCTCTTTTCCTCTCTCTCTCTCTCTCTCTGTCCCTCTCTCTTGTCGCCCCATGCCTTCGCCGCCGCCGCCGCCGCCGTCGTCGTCGGCACGTCGCGTCGTCGTGGTTCGCCTGTGCGTTCCACACGTCCTCACAAAGACGACGCTCCGCCCCCGCCCCGCGCCTCCCCGCCCCGCGCCAGCGAGCAAGCACGTGCGGAAGGCGCCCGGCGCGGCGCCAAAGCCGTAATGCACCGCCGCGCGCCCGCCAGACCGCTCGCCGACAGAAGAACCGCCTTTTCTGTTTAACGTTGCGACTAGGCTGCCCTTCAGTGCTGGAACACTGGTCTCCGCGGCTGCGACCGAAGGGATGATCAAATCCCGGGCAGGGGGAGCACGAGATCCATGCTCTTCTGTAAGGCCTATTCAATTTATTTATACGATGCCATACAAATCTTCACTTTTTAAACACAACTGGGGCATTTATTCGTGCAAACATCTATTAGTACACGTATTCATCATACAAACCATACTTTGAAACCATGGGTTATATGATGACTACGTGTTCTAATAGCTTTTTGCTTGAATAAATATTCCAGGTGTGTCTAAAAAGTGAAGCATTTTATGGAATCGAATATATACCAAAAGATGACTTCCTATAATTCACATTAACTCAATTTATTTAGTTTTAGTCATTTCACTCAAAATAATTACCACAAATAGTTCTCTGCTTTCATAATGAATATACTCGTTCACTTTTCATTTCAAGCTACAATCAAAAAAATATTTCAAAAGTATTTATAGGGACCCGCCTCTCCTCAAATTGTGGATTCGCCTCGGGAACGGTTAGAATGAATCCACGTTCGGCCGAAGATAAACGTACTGGAGTGAACAGTCGATTAATTCTGCGGAACAGTTGTGTCCATTACGTCCCAAACAATCGTCTTAAATTCGTAATGTACGCACGACGAGAAATGGAAGATAAAAAATTAAAATTGCTCTATGCATTATGTGTTTGATATTCGAGAATTTGACACAATATGACAGAAATGATTGTAAAAGGAACTTCGCATTGCCATTTTGTTTGTAATGTTAAATTCATTCTGGCAGAAACTATGAAGATGATTACGCATTTTGTCTTAGATTTCCTTTCATCCTTTTCTGCTGATAATCTTATTGAAGTAACTGGAAATAGATATCTTCCACAGAACTTGCAATTCATTCGCAAACGCAACACATTTCTCTACGTGATGGTGGAACGGCTCAGTTCGGCCGTTTCATTGACACTGTTCAACCGACCTGCAACCCCAGCCGTGTTCGTCAGAACACTGGTCGCAGTGTTGCGCTCTGGTGTTTAGTGTACGGCCGTAAATTACCGTGTTTGCGAATTTCGGCGAACACAGATCAACCCTAAGGAAACTTTCCGTGGGGCCTTATGGCTTCTATCGCCCAACTGGGTCAACCTACACAGCGTGAACGCTTACTTTATCCTCTAATCTTTAGGCCCCTGAGGTTCATTTCGGATTGGAATTTACATCAATGCCTGAAGTAGTCTGTGAGTCCAAATCGGTGCTTGTGCGGTTTTACAGGATTAAGCAACCAGTTGCATTATTAGCGGCGTCCGATAGTTGACAATAGACCCTTCGTTGTATCTTAAGTTACCGGGTAAAGCCTAAGGGTTGGGAAACAAACAAGGTTTAAAGGTGATAGTTGAGGAACTGGAAATTACGCCCCTCCCGGTATTACAGGTTTGAAAAAGAGATAATATAATCACTAACACGACAATAAAAAAATTTAAACATGTTTTTCATTTTGATGGACCAATTGTTACACATAACGAACTGAGCAAGGCGAACATCCTTTCGTTCAATGATAATTAAAGCGTTTACAACAATATCGTTTCGTCGACACTTGATGAAAGAGAAATATGACATAAAGGAAGCGTGGATTGTCAATTCCGTAACATTTTTACACACTACCTTCTCATAATTTTGTTTTTAAATTGTTTTTAAAATAATAATTAATAATAGAAGGCGATAAAGATGTTCGTCATATTGAAAAGGTAAGAATATTAGAACGTTGTAGGCATTTCCTCTAGAAGACAAACAATCTGTAAAGTCGTACATAATATTTGATATTATTTTATTTGTTCCTGTGAAATACAAAAAAACGTCATGTTGCATGAAGCGTGAAGATAAATATATTTTGTGCCTGAACGTACGATCGGAGCAACCACGAGAGTAGTTCAATCATGTACGTCTATAGGCGATAAAGATGCACTGTAGCGGCATGTTATTAATATTAAAAATTGTCGTTTACTTTCCATTCGAAATAAAACATTTGCATCCGATTGCCTATAAAAGTTCTTTATTTACGTGCCGTAGAAGATTAAATAACGCATTATTAAATAAAGTAATTAACGTTTCCAACTGAAGTAACAATGCTCCATTACTATATTCGATGCAATAAAGGGTTCTGGCGAAGTCAATAAAAGAACATTCTTCATTTAGCAATTAAGACGAAATGTTAAAAAGACGATCGGTTAAGATAAAATGTTGTATACTACACGAGGATAAAAATAAAAAATTTCACATACTGGTCTCTTTTAACTACCTGTAAGATAAATAACTATTAAACCATAACGTTTATTTATTTATTTGTCAAAAAACAGTAAAAACTGTGCATGGCGTGTGGGGAAAGAGATTTATCTGCGCACATTTTCTTGAGAGCCAGAATTTAAAAAAAATAATCATAAAATAATAATAAATAATAAAATAAATAGAAATAATAAAAGAATGTGAATATGTTCTGTAGGCTATAATACAAATGCCCACTTTCGTAACCGACTAAAACGTGAATTGCCCAAACAATTCTTCGACCTCCATAATCTCCTTCCGAATTTGACTTAAACACATGAAATATTGCTTGATGCGTAATGCGTTCTTGATGCATAAGCTGTATTTTCATAAGTATTCATTTCTATTCGCAATATTCAATCAGTTCATCTTCTGCTGCCAAAGGCATGTAATTATTCAATAAAATATGCCCAGCTAATATAATACTACTGTGTTTCATGAGTCCAAAGCCCCCTAAAAGTAAAGGCGCCGTTTGGGCGGAAGAGCACTGACATTCCAGTGCCTGTCGGGGAGCCGCGGATGCTCAAAGACAGCCGCAGCGCGCGATGTCGCGGGTGGAGGGGGCGGTGTGGGAGCGGGGGGGGGAAGGCGGGCAGACGCGCGACGCCCGTGGGAGCGGACCCAATTACTCCGCGAATAAATGAACATCGCGCCAGAGGCGGGAGGCGCCGACGATAGCTGGAGGTTGGGGGACGGAAGGGCGTTGTAGGTAAGCGGACTGAGTCGGCGTTGGCAATGGCGAAGAAGGAGACAATGGTGAAGAGGGAAACCAAAGACTTGTGCGATGGTGTGTCCAGGGGAAGCAAAGAGGAATGTCGGCTTTCAATGCAAAAAACTGCATGCGCTGGTGAGAAACAAGCACATGTATTTTTTATCTTATTTGCAATAGTTACGTAAAATTTTGATTCTAGTTGAACGCGCGTCACAAGGGCAGATGTCTGCATACAAGAAACGATTCCGATTCATCAAAAAGGAAGTTAAATTAATAAACAAATATCAAACATTCGTAGGTTTTACTGAAAATCACAGCTGTGCCCATGACAGAGCAAGAAAAGTTATTTCTCGCCTATGTGAGAGTCGGATTAAAACGTTAAATTTATTTTTCTCTCTGCAAAATACGCACTTTTTCTTGAAGCATTACGTAATTCTATTTTACGACCTAACGTTTGCTATGAGAAAGTGACAAGACAAACCAAATGCAAGACTACCCAAAAGTTGGGATAATGTGAAAAAGACGAAGGCTAAAAGGAAGAAGTCATGATTTGGAAAAACTGCTTTCTTAAGCAATCTAAAATTTCATTTACAAAAACAAATACATTTCGATTTTGAGAGGAAAATGAGAAGACATGATTTAACAAAGTCTGGAACGAAGGACATTTACCTGAAATGTCACGAATTTGGGAGAAATGGAGGCAATGGAAAGATAAGAAAAAAGAGGCAGAGAGTAGGAAAAGCAATTTCATGTTTTTTGTTGAAATAAAGTAATTAATTCGTCAGGTTGGTGTTTCTGCGCTTGCGATGTCTGATAACTCAATTCTGTCGGTGCCTGAAAATGAGTTGACATTATTTTAACGGAGAAGCACTACAGTCTTATCCGGGTTTTGAAATATGGAAAAGAACTTCCATGCACCAACGAGAACAAAAGAAGGACGAATATTTTGGACCACGAGGAAATGCTGCAAATCATTCTTGCATTACGCAGGGCTGAGATTTACGCCTGACCAATACCTACCCTTATTAAGGTGCTTTCATAAAATATGGCGTCGTATCCAACACTCGCTTACATTAAATATGGAATTCTCTAATTAAATTGTTTCATCAGTTTAAAATATTGAAATATTTATTAAGGTGTGCGTGTTTTGTGTAAGTAATACCCCTTATTCTTAAAGAAAAAATTGTATTCGAAATTGTAAATTGCTCCAATCTTCAGGACGTCCCACAAGGAAAGCACTGCTTGTACTGACTCTCTGCTGCAGTGGAGAGGCATAAAGTAACAGCAAGCAGTGGCCTGATGTTCACAACGCAACGCCCTCCGCGTTGCAGAAGGCTGCAGCGTCGAAGGCGGTGTGCATGGGGCGTTGGATAACAGGAGGCCGGGGGGTGGGAGTGGGGGTGGGGTGGGGGAAATTGCGCCAGTGCCAAAGGGGCCGTGAGGGCGGGCGCCTGCCTGTTGCGCGACGACGCGAGCGCTCCGGGCGGCTGGGTGGCGTAGTAGACGAGAGGCGGGGAATTGCTCCTGGCAGATGAACTCCCGGTAACAATGCAGAGCCTCGGGTTCGTTTCGAAATTGCGAATTGCTCGCGCAGGGCTGGATGCGGTGGGGAAAAAATCGCAAAATGACGAAACTTGACGTTGCAAATTCGATTGGGTTCTGATGCATTCACTCCTGCTAGCGATTCCATGCATGATATTAACTCTTCTCCGCGGACAAATACACCACAATGGCACAGTAAATCAACCAGTCTCGTCGGGAATGAAATTCAGGATTGTCATAACATAGGTACATTTCACAATAGAAAACAGTTTATTGCACACATCATTAAGTAATTAATGATTAAATAATCTGCGTCTTTCATTATGTTACTACAGCAAGCTCCTCATGAATACGAACAAGGTATACGTAGTCAATATACCTTCACTAGAAACGAAATATTAACACTTCCGCATTGCGGTAGATTTGGTTTTGGTCAATGAGGTTATCTTGGATGTGCTCCAAAATCTTTCAAATGTGAACAAATACAGATTGTGGATAAAAGAAAAACACGCAAACAACAGAGGAGCAAACGATATAAATATTATGAAATAACATGGAATGGGAACAATAGATGCTGGCTAATACATTTCAAAAATACCAAATTTTGTGTTCTTCTGATATTAAAAAATAATTGGAATAAAAATTAAGATTATTAATATCTACGTACGCAACGTAATGTTTGCACGTCGACACACTCTGTAATAAGCTTGTGAAAACGATTTTTAGTAAATGTTTTCTACAACCTGAAAGTGTCCTGTTAGCAGGACTTTAACCCGGGATTTACTAACACAATGCTCGATTTACTGGTAGGTTAATCACTCCGGGTGCATCAAATGCTCAGGGCAATAGCCTCGTAAGTGTAGTGCATTTTTATCACGAGAGGTGGCGGTGATCTCCGTTTGATGGCGTAATCTGGAGAGGACCTACCCGTCGGCTTGCGGGTGTTTTTTCTTATCGGGTATCTCCCATCAGCGGAGCACCGCCTGAGCCTGGACGAACTATAAGCTCCCGGCTGGTCTCCTCCCGGCATGCATGGTAGTGTATTGCATGTTAGAGTAAGTGTGCGTAAGTAAGGGGTTAGGATAGTACAAAGAAGAGGAAATGAAGATCGCGCACGGCTCTTGGCCCGTTTGTATGGGTACTGCTCCGGCATTCATCTGGTTTTGATCGGAGAAACCACGGAAAACTACCGATCAGAGCATCCGGAATTCTATTCGAGACAGCTACTGAATTCGATATGGGGATCTAGCTTGGGTCGAATATCCCGACTCGAATACTGAGACCTCTCAGTCTGAGGCACCGCAGACACAACAATTGATGTTATGAGCTATCAGAATGACATTCGAGATGAACAAACAAGAGGCGAGCGAGTCAAAGAACATACATAAACGAAAACGAAGAGCACACACAACAAAGCTGCAATGATCCAATCGTTAAGTGAAAAAAATGAAAAGGGTTCAACTTACAATTTCAATCAGTGTAAGTGGCTACATCCTTTTTCTTGCAGTTGTAGTCGATAACTGTGACAAAAGTGCAAGGGAAAAGGTCTCATAGAGACCTGGGAAAAATAATGCGTGAGAATTAGTTAAATTTAAAAATCCATTAGAAATTATCTTATCTGGTTCTAATCCCTCCGTTCCTCCCGATATGCGATTTTCCCCAAATCCGTGGACTCGCACTATAATGTGTCATTTTTAGATGATGTATGTTGTGTGTGGGTTGTATGGAAATGAGTTCTCATGCACCGACCCGAACCCTAAATATGAAAAGTAAGGACGAACAAGGAAAAAGGACACATTTTTCATAGCCCATTTTAAAACAATACTCTAACAACAAACTGGAGATGAGTAAATAACGTAAACGACCGTTATGCACCCTCAAGTACTCTCAACCAAGAAAGAGTCAGCTTCTATCTAGATATTTATCTCGTGTTGAAAAACGTCGGAAATCGTACCTATGATCTTCTGATACGATTGCAGAGCGGAAGAAGTGTCTTAGAGCATTAACTGATGTCACTGCAGTGTCTTTTAGTGGGAGATAGGTTTGATATTCCTTCCCATTCCTTGTCCTATCCTCTCCCCTTACACATACTCACATGCACTACACTAACATACAAGCCGGGATACCGGTCGAGAGCTTGTCATTAGTCTCGTAAGTGTAGTTCGTGTTTTTCATCGGGAGGTGGCGGTGATCTTTTCCCCGCTGGATGACGAGATCCGGTGCCGACCTACCTCAACTAGCGGGGTTTTCCCCTCAACCAGGAATCTCCCACCAGTGGGGCATCGCCCCAGCCGGGACAAGCTCTAAGCTCCCGACTATTTCCCCGGCATGTATGGTAGTATAGTGCATACTAGTGTAAGTGTGTGTGTGTGTGTAAGAGGTGAAGATAGGACAAAGAAGAGGAAAGAAAGATCGCGCGCAATCCGTTGTCCGCTTGTTAGGGTACTGCTCCGGCATTCGCCTGGTGTTGATCGGTGAATCTACGGAAAACTGCGAATCAGAGCAGCAGGCCGCTAGAATTCTCCTCCAGAGAGCCACTGAATTCCACCTAGCGGACAAGTTAGTGTCGAAAATCCTGCCGCGGTCGGGACTCGAACCTAGGACCTCCCGGTCAGAGGGACTGCAGTGACATCACTTCATGCACTGAGCCATGTCTCCCGGTGATACCTGGTTGGGGAAAGGTCCTTTAGCTGACGGGTAGGTCGGCGCCTGATCTCACCATCCAGCAGGGGAAGATCACCGCCACCTCCCGAAGAAAAAATGCACTAAACTTACGGGACTAATGAGCTTAGCATTTGACGCTTAGCATTTGACGTCCGGAGTCACTAATCAACTAACCAACCAAAACCAACGAACCAACCAACGACGCTTCAGATGTGATCCTGGAATTACATACATTCTCATACCCGAGCTCGGTACAGACCACGCACATGAAAACGACGCCCGCCTCCACCCTCCATTTCATCCCGCGCGCAGCTTCGACAACGGCGAGCGCATCGGCAGAGAAGACGATTTCGCTGGGCGAGCCAGCGCGGCGCGCAACGGCGTGTCGAGGTAAAGAACGTCCAACGGAAATATGCCAATACATCCAATCGGCTTTGGTTTCGGCGAGAACTATCGATACGTCGCGCGTCTGATATTCCGGAATATCGAACGCGGAGGGCGCAAGCGAAGCGCGTGTTCCGCGGAACTCGCGTCTTTTTTTGTCGTCACTCGCTCGGCTCGCTCCACATTTATTCATATTCCATCCGGGCGGCCGAGCGGGGGCGCCCAGCGGGGCTTGCGCTTCCGGCGCGACGCGACCGTGCGGGCGCTCGCGCAGAGGCAGGCCGCGCCAGCCAGGCCGGAGGGCGGGGAGGGGCAGCTGGCTGCGAACGTCAGTGGGGTGTGGAGGGTGTGTGGAATGGGTGGCGGTGGGCGGTGGGCGATAGGCGGTAGGTGGTGGGCGGGCGGGCGTGGCCGGGGGAGGGGCCTGGTGGGAGTCCGTGGTGAACAGTCGGCGATGAACAGGGGGCTGACGGACGGAGAGAGGGGGAGTGGTTGGAGGGGAGTGGGCAATGGGCAGTGGGCTGTGGGCAGTGGGGTGATGGGCAGTAGGAATTGGCAATGGGGGCATTGGCAGTGGTCGGTGGACTATGGAGAATGGGCGATGAACAGGGGGCTGACGGACGGAGAGAGGGGGAGTGGTTGGAGGGGAGTGGGCAATGGGCAGTGAGCTGTGGGCAGTGGGGTGATGGGCAGTAGGAATTGGCAATGGGGGCATTGGCAGTGGGCGGTGGACTATGGAGAATGGGCGATGGACAGGGGGGAGACGGACGGAGAGAGGGGGAGTGGTTGGAGGGGAGTGGGCAATGGGAAGTGAGCTGTGGGCAGTGGGGTGATGGGCAGTAGGAATTGGCAATGGGGGCATTGGCAGTGGGCGGTGGACTATGGAGAATTGGCAATGGGCAAAGGGAAACGGGCAGTGAGAAATGGGCAATGAGAAACGGGCAGTGGGCGGTGGGCAGATGGCAATGTGCAGTGGGCGATGGCCAATGGGAGGTGAGGAGCAGGGAAGGGCATGAATGTAGTGCGTGATGGGCAGTGGGCGATGGGCAGTGGGCGATGGGCAGTGGGCGATGGGCAGTGGGCGATGGGCAGTGGGCGATGGGCAGTGGGCGATGGGCAGTGGGCGATGGGCAGTGGGCGATGGGCAGTGGGCGATGGGCAGTGGGCGATGGGCAGTGGGCGATGGGCAGTGGGCGATGGGCAGTGGGCGATGGGCAGTGGGCGATGGGCAGTGGGCGATGGGCAGTGGGCGATGGGCAGTGGGCGATGGGCAGTGGGCGATGGGCAGTGGGCGATGGGCAGTGGGCGATGGGCAGTGGGCGATGGGCAGTGGGCGATGGGCAGTGGGCGATGGGCAATGAGCGATGGGCACTGGGCGATTGGCAGTGGACGATGGGCAGTGGGCGATGGGCAGTGGGCAATGGGCAGTGGGCGATTGGAAATGGATGATGAGTAGTAGGCGATGGGCAATGGACGACGATATGATTTAAAGGACGTGGGATGGAATGTTGAAGCGCGGGATCAGAAGGAGGGAGGGAGGTGGACGAGAGAAGAGAAGGAGAAAGAGAGAGACAGAGACATGAGGATAAAGCACGCCTAGAGGAACGCGAGAGCCAGCAGCGGCTGCACTTCGCTTCATTAAGTTTGGACGACGTCGGGTGGCGTGGCGCAGCGCGGCACGGCGGCGGCCGGAAAATACGCACACTGCACAGTATCGCATTTTGTTGCTCTCAGCGGACGGATTCGAAGTCTAAAGAATCGGAACCGTGTAACGATTTGTAACAAATTACAAGCAGAATTCTCCCCGGGTTTAGTTATTTAAAAACAATTCATCATTTTGTTACTTGAGTTAAAATTATGCATTAAATATTCCTAGAAAAAAGAGTGTAAAAGTATCAAAAAATAGGACTTTGACAATCTAATTTGATAGGTCGTTCTAAGAACTGTTTTCTCTGTTTAGTGTCCCAGAATTATCCAAGGCTAAACATATCACAGCTGATATATGAGTAAAAACTGTCAATTCACATTTTATTCAATGATCAAAGACTTCAGTAGGAGTTGTATTAAATGTAAGGAAAATATCTTATTACGAAAAATAGAGTTTTAAAATTTCTTAATTAGCACTTTTCTGTGAGAAATTAATTGTTTATCTAAATGAAATTCAACAAAAAATTATAAAAGTGATGTGGTCCCTGGATTTCTATATCTCTCATTCCTTCATTTTAAGCACCGCATACTTGACCGCATTTGAATACGAACTTGAGACAGAAAAATACAATTTTTGCAATTCCTTTCCCCGATTCCCTGTTGTTGAGTTTGTCGTGATTTTTTTGAAGAAAATTTATTAGTATCTACGTATCTTTTAGATTAAATGCATAGTGTTAACCGCATAACTCAAGAACCACAAAATATAATGTTAATAAATTGCCTTCAAAACGTCGAAGACTTTTAGCATTAGAAGAATTTTAGTAAACCACTAGAACACCAACAACATAAATTTGAAAGCCATTATTTAAAATTCTATTAAAGATATTTAACATTTTTTTCTCTAAAACATATGACAATATTTAGAATTAAACAATATTCACAAAAAGTATGTAAATATTATCTGAATTAATTCAGTAAAAATTGGAGGCACTAGCTTTGATTGTTGATGAAACCATATATAAATAAATAATTTTAAATATCTTTAAACTTTTTATAATATCGAGGAAAATAGGTCAGGATTCTGGCATGATTCCAGTTAACGAATGGGAAACCGATAAATAACGTTATAATTTAATGTTATGCGAAGAGGAAATACTATATCAAGGTCCAAAAAGAGAAAGAAGTGGAGGAAATCATGTAGGTTTAGAGCAACGTTGCCTTAGAAAAACGATGAATTTAAATCAGATGCTAGTGGCCACCAACAGAAAAACAGAAATTAGATTCCACAGGTGTGCACATTCAGAGGCAAGAGCAAAAGAAACTGCTAAGAAAAGGGTGAGTTGAGACAATATAGCAGAAAATGAGGGAATATTCTATTCGTTATTTTGGTAACGTAATCCCTCTTCTTTACCCTCAAATTGTTAAGATTATAGTGGTAATTTTCAGGTCCGTTAAATAATACCAGGTTGTGCCTAATTCCTTGAAAAATTCTGAATAACATTTTGGATTTTTTATAGAAACAAATACACCTTAGGCAATCGTGTTTGTGCGTACTAAAATAACCTATCTTCTAAGACTTACAATTCATCGCTTTTAGACACAAATAGTATTCTTTAATGAATTCTTCTTGGAATCTGTATGCATAGGATACAGTTTCTCTATACAGCCTTTGCTTTTAAATTAAAAATAAAAATTGGAAAAGAACATCCTACCATAAAACACTTCAAGAGCTTGAAGTGGATGGTATTTATTAATGCTGTTTAATCCTGCAATAAATTTCTAAAATAGTCAGTGTCATAATAAATACAAAGTCTTCCGAAGTGGATTCAGTAGAGTCTTGTCCGAAAGGTAGGCGCCGCGGCTAAGCAGTGTTCGATCGTCATACTACTACCTCATTAAGAGCAAATGTGCCCAGAAGATCCGAACAACCTCGATGCCTCCATAAATCGATGTTCCTTGAAGGGAGATGACCCGACACAGTAATATGGAAGAGAACATTGGGACATGATATGTATGACTGCCGTTAAAGAAGCAGAAGGAGAAAAGGAGATGCAGCAGAGAAAAGGGGAGGAGGAGGAATATAATTAATAAAATTGGCCGACATCGTAAGCCTTGGTGATAATGAAATAATGTGCCTCTAGTGATGTCGAAAAATAATTTTAAACGTATTTTAATGAAAAACAACTTTGTCATAAGAAATAATAGTCTCTCTTACCTCATATTTTGCTCAATGTTTTTTAGAAATGCTATGTAAATGATGATCAATTGGTTTGAAGTTTTCATTTCTTTCAAACATTTAATTTAAAACCACATTATTGGCAATAAAGATAATCATCACATTCATCTTCACTACCATCTTTTTTCGTAGTTTTGGGTTTGCAGAACCCTATCTTGTATAGCAATTACAAATCTTTCAGTTTCGAGGTATAAATATCTACTTATTAGCCAATATAGAGACGCAGCTCTGTCAATATGTTCTTCCAGATGCGTAAGGACCTTTCCCCTTTCTTTATTATTTCTATGTAGGATTTTCCCTTCCAAGATTGTAGTTTATCTTGTGTATTTTGAATGCATGGCGCTACATTTATTATTATTATTCTACATTACAATTTCTTGTAATTTCATTTGAAGAAAAATGCTGAAGTCAAATTGTTTCCAAAGAAGGATTGAGTTATGAAATTCCTTTAAAGTAAATAAATGGACTGTAAGACCTGCCTAAGACAGATCGTTTAATGAGCGGGTCTCACCTTGTAAAATATAAAAAAAAACGAAAATATTTTGAAGTCATTTGAAACCTTTGTAAAACTGCGCTTGTTTACATTGCCGGAAACGGTACAATATTTCTTCTTCTTTTATTCCTTTAAAATAAAAACAATATTCTCTGTATATACTAATACCTTAACTTTTAAAAAATATTATAGAAAATATTATTATCAAAACCTGATTTCTTCATAACGAAATGTTATAATTACCATCTCTGCTTCGTAAGCGAAGCATCCTCTGTAAGTAAACTTTCCTCCCTTTTTGAAGTGTGTAACGAAAGTTCTCAGTTTTGTGTATCTTCCTTAGCTAACAGAAATGTGCTATTCCGGGCAGAGGAGCAGCAAGGGGGATCAAAGGGGATCAGAGCGGAGCGGAGGGATGCAATGTGGGGAGTAGCGGAGCAATGCGGAGAGTAGCAGATCAGACAGGAGTAGAGCGGAGCAGAGAAGAGCAGTGTGGAGAGCAGAGAGGAGTAGAGCGGAACAGAGAGGAGTGGAGCGGAGGAGAGGTGTGCAGAGCGGAGCAATCCGGAGAGAAGCGGAGCAAAGAGGAATAGAACGGAGCAATTATTAAGCAGAACGAAGCATAGTAGAGTATCAGGGGCGTGGCGCAGAGGGAAGGGGAGGGGTAAGAACAAAGCGGGGTGGAGTGGGACAGATTAGAGTAGAGAAGAGTGGAATAGAGTTGAGCACACTAGAGAAGTGCGAACAGAGAGCATTGAGGGGTGACAGTAATCGGAGAAACGGAGCTAAGGCGCAGAGGGAAGGGGAGGGGCGAAGAGGAGCAGAGTGAAGTGGAGTGGCGTGGAGTGGAGTGGAATAGAGTGAAATGGAGTAGAGTGGAGTAGAGCGGAACACGGAGCATTGCGGCATGGCAGTGCGTGTCGGAGGGACAGAGCATCGCGTGGCAAGAAGAGGTGATGAGGGGAAAGGGAGGGGTGGAACGGAATGGAGTAGGATAGAGGCGGAGAGAAATAGGGTGCGGCAGGGTGAGGTGGAGGGGAGGGGAATGAAGCAGAGCTAAGCGGAGCGCGGTGGGGCGTGGCAGGAGTCGGAGGGACCGAGCGACGCCTGGCGTGACTGGGAGGGGAGGAATATGGAGGAAGGAGCGGAGCAGTGCGAGGCGGGCTGGGGCGAGGCAGAGTGGGACGGGGTGTGATGCGGCAGGGCTGGGCGGCGGGGGCGTGGAGCGGAGTGGAATGAAGCAGAGGGAAGCGGAGCGCACTTGGGCGTGGCAGGTGGAGTCGTAGGCACAGCGTTACGTGAAGTAGCGTAGCGTGGCGTGGCGTGACGTGACATGACGTGGCGTGGCGTGGCGTGACGTGACGTAGCGCGACGTGACGTGGGGTGACGTGACGTGACGTGGCGTGGCGTGGCGTGGCGTAGCGTAGCGTGGCGTGGCGTCGCGTGGCGCGGCGTGGCTGGGTCGGTGGAGCGGTCCCGAGAGGAGTACGGCTTGGCGCAGAAGGGTGGTGAGGGGCGATGAGGAGCGGAGTGGGGCGGAATGGGGCGGGGAGAGGCGAGGTGGGGCGAGGCGGGGCGTGACGTAACGTGGCCTGGCAGGGCGGGGCGGGGCGGGGCGGGGCAGTGTTGAGCGTGACGTGGAGTAGCGGAGCGGTGCTTGTTGGGACGGGGTGAGACGGGCAGGAGTGAGACGGGGCGGAGTGGGATGCGGCAGAGTGGAGGGGGGATTGGGGCGGGGCGGAGTGGGGCGGAGCGTACCGTGACGTGGCGGAGTGGGGCGGAGCGTACCGTGACGTGGCGTAGCTTACCGTGGATGGGCGGAACGGGGCGTGGATGAGCGGAGCGGGGCGTGGATGGGTGGAGCGGGGCGTGGATGGGCGGGGCGGGCCGGCATGGTGTGGAGCGGTATGGAGCGGTGTGGGGCGATCGGCTGCGCGGGACAGCTGTCTGCCGCAGGAGACGGCAAGCAGCGCACAGCGAGCGGGCCAGAAGGTTGAGGCGGGAAGGGGGCGAGGAGGTGCCGTGGTGAGGGACGTGCGGTGTTGGGAGGGGGGACGGGGGGAGCGCGAATGACAGCGCAGCGCCCGATCGCGTGCGCGGCGAGGAAAAACCGATAGACGCCATCTCGTAAAAACATGTTCGCCCGTCGTGTACGGAGCTCCTCAGGGATCATTACAAAATAGACTTCTCAAGTACTAGGTTAGACGGCTTCACAGTCTACGAGTATATTCGATACAATATCGTAAAATGAGTTTACCTGATGCGTGATGTTCTTCAATATTCTCGAAATAGTAGCCCTTATCGGCAAAAGCAGCTCTTTGAGCGCTGAATAAAAGTACTTACTTTTCCTATCGATGGAGTTGCAGAACAGACCCTGTCTTTTCCTAACATACGCGCATTTATAGGAATGCTCGAATCATTTCTACTATGTAAATAAATTATTTGAAGTAAAACTTCCCACACACTGAGACATAAGATTGAAATACATTGTGCAATGAATATTACAGGCAATACTAAAACAATAACTAGTAGTGCTGCAGAATGGCACAGACTTTCCCGTATTAGTTTTCTATTTCCTTGGGTCTTCGCTAGCTATTCGGAATTGCCACTAACTCTTTCTTGCCAGCCGTCATCTATCACCACCAAAAGTACATTATTTTGACATTTTCTTAACTTTTCGGTTTCCTATTGGTAGAACGGAAACATTAATTTTAGAATATTAAAGAACACAAAAACCTAGTCATAAATGGCAATTTTCTATTAAAAATTATGTGCCGTTTAGGAGAAAATGACGTTTTAGCGCTACTAAAAATGCAAAATTTGACGCTCATTTTCAGAGAAAATGTTTGAGTTTTCAAAATACTTTATTTGAAGTTATTTGAAGCACTTACACTCACAAATATATTAAACCTTACAAATTGCTGATAATGTGCATATTAAAGATGTGAGAGATCTTTCAAAAAAATTACATTTATATCATGTTTGAAAAAACAAAAAGATAACTCAAAATAAACTTTACGCTATACTAAAGACTGTAATTCGCACTATCCGTTACAAATGTTTCAAAACAAATTTGCAGCCATATAGGAGAAAATGGCGTTTGAGCGTTTCTGAAAATGCGAAATTTTGAGCTACTTTTCACAGAAAACGGTTGTGTTTTCGAGAAACTTTACTTGACATTATTTAAAGCACATGTACTCGTAAATATAATAATGTGAAAAAATCGCCGATAGTATAAATATTATCGACGTGCGAAACATGTGAAAAATTTACATTTTTGTAATTTTTGAAAAAAACAACCTATAGAGCAATATGGCTTTTATGTCATCTGATAGAGTACATTTACCACTATCCCTACCAAAAGTTTAAAGAAAAATTTTGGAGCCGTTTTTGAGAAAATTTTGTTTTGTTATTTTTTAAAATTGCACTTATTGCACGAAAACTACCAAAATTTTGAAAAACATTTACATGACCTTTATGAAAGAACTCAATATGCAAAACAAATTTTATTTGAAGAAAAAATCTCTATCTTCAATTTTGTAGTTAGAGAATGACGCCGAAAAAAATTCAAACGTTCAGAATTTTCGAAAATTCAGAGTTACTCGTGAAAATCGGACCTACTCCATGTAAATAAGCGTATTTTACTCTATTCATACAAGAAATTTAAAGAAAAAATTTGGAACCGTTTTTGAGAAAATGTTGAAAATCCCCGGGGGGCTTCATATAAAGTACCTCCAAATTTTAAAGAATCTTTTTCAATATATCAAATCTTCGACTAGCATCAGATCGACCAGGGAATATCCAATTTAGAAAAATACGTACGTATGGTTTAGGCGCTAGCAGTGTTCACAGACGGACGGACAGACGGACGTTTTCCTTTCAATTGTTTTTTTTGGTATCAAGGACCTAGAAAACAGGTTTTCTGGCTACACCACGTATTAGGGGATTCTTTTCTTAATTTAGCAACTGGTTTTATCCACTTCTTTGTTTTCACGGCCCGGGAATTAATTTTTTCCGCCGAAAATTGGTCATTTTTTCGCGCAGCATTACATAACTTTCTCTATACTACGTAAATCACTCCGTTTATACGTACGTATACGGGAAAGTAAAATGGTTACACAGGAGTTCTATCAAACTGAGAAACATAATTCAAATTCACATAGCAAATTAGTACAGATATAATGTTACTTATTTGAATTCCTTCAAATATGTCAGAGTATGATCAGACTGAGTCGTTTTTTTAGAAACAGAGTACATTAATTAACTCACTTTTGCTTTTATAACAGATAATAGGAAACTGTTATTTATATTCCAGAAATTTCTCACTGCATCATATGTTTACACAAGGCAAACCACAAGCCAAAGGTAGTTATTAGGCATTTCATTTATTTTAAAAAAATCGAATTTCTTCCAAAATCTTGAGTTATTGACTAATCAAATTTGACATTGTGCTGCTTTGTATATGCTTTTGTTCTCTCAGAGAATTATCACAATGCAGGAGTTAAACAAACAGACGGGCACATATGTATGTTTGTGCGACCTCTCACTATTTTACCTCTGAAACCCCTGAATGTCAAAGCAATCAACAGCGCTTATTATCTACTCATATTCAAGTAATCTTGGGTCATGACGGACCTGTTAACGCGTCAGATAAATTTTAAATTAATTTACTATTAATTACAGATTAATTTACTACATTTCAGTTTCCGCTCGATCCTGACCCCACTGCAACTGTAAATCTTCACTCAATTCTTCGCTCCTCCTGACCTCCGCATGCTTCCCTACAAGATCTCATAAGTTCTCCACATATTTGCTAATATGTTCACCAAGTATTCTTTAGAAAGTTCCCCATATGATCTTCGACGTGTTTTCTTATTTATCTCAGGTTCCCACATTTTGTCCAAAATATTTCCCCACATATTCCCCCAAATGATCGCCTAATAATCTAGTTCGTCAGCTAGGCCATAAGTAATCCATGTAAATATAATTTAAGAATAAATATGATATCACAAAAGTCCCCCTCACCATGTTTTCTCAAAGGATTCCTCAAATTTTCCTTCAAATGTTCTTTTAAATGTTCGTTCAGATTTTTGTTCAAATGTTCGTTGAAATGTTCCCTCAAATCTTCCTGACATGTTCATCTTATGTTCTCGTGTTTGTAACTCTATAAATTAATCTGAAAATTTAGAAAAATTAATACAAGTGGTTTTCTGTTCCAAAATACTTTCATAAACGTTACGACGTTTCGTAGAGTGGAATGCGTCCCTTGTTGGCTAAAAAAGAAAGTGAATAGGGTATCTAAAAGAACGTCCCCATCAACAAGTATTACAATACATAATACACACAACTTTTTAAGTCAATATTATAAAAAGTGCAAAAAGTATCCTAATGCAACCCAACTTTCCAAGTTTCTAGCAACACGTACTACTGTGTGACGAAATTAGAAAGATGTAATAAAACATCAAAAAGGTCCCATTTGGTAGATTACGGTTCAAAAAGAACTTACGTTCCCTACAGGAACACAAAAATATGTCTTGAAGGCTCTAGGATACATCGTTTCCGAGTTATGCGCTATGGGAGAGCATGTTGTGGGGTAATTTGTTTTGTGGGTCACATTTGCTGATAATCCAAATTATCATAATCTGCCAGCTTCTTATCTGAAATCTCTTTCATTATAAAACAGAACTATCCGTAATCTTTCCTTTGAGTAAGATGTACTGAGGAGATAATTGCTACATATTTAATGCGTAATTATTTTAATTTAATGTAGTTATAAAAGCATATACTATAATTAAATCATCTGACACATTAATAAGTCTCCAGTTTAGCAAGGTGAACATCAGAAACAACTCAACATTTACAGAAAAAAATGTTATTTTCTCATATTACCTTTAGTAATCATAAATTGAATAAACTTCATGCATCACAATGAGAATCCTTCAGTACTGTATTCATTAGAACGGATCTTTTAGTTCACTATTTATTATTTAGTTCACTATAATTGGATTACATGACACTATTCTTTGATAATGAACGTACTGCTAGCATTTTATCTGTGAGAAAAACTACTTATGATTTTTTTCAAGATTAAATTATGTCAACATCTCAATGTGAAGAGCATTATTTTCTTACTTACAATAAATTGTAATAAAATGTCCACACCAAAAACAGACATTTTCAAACTAGTTTGTGTGATAGGTACATTTAATACTCGTAATAATCAAAAATAAAAATTACGAAATGGGAAATAACGACTACCAGACGACAATAATTCTTTGGAAAGTGCATTCTCTATCTGAAGAACCTGTTAGGAGGAACCCCAGCCATCGCTAGACGCGCGCCCGAAATCTCGATGTGTCCTCAAGCGGAATCGCTCGCTGGCAGCGCCTTCCGAGTCGTTACTGGCCGCCGCGGAAGCGCACAAACGAGCGAGCGGTTGGCCAGGCGCACGGGCGGACGGGCGCGCGGGACCGTGAAAAGCAGGGCGACGTGGACGCTACAAAGGGACAGACGACGCCTGCAAGCGGGCCGGCCCCGTTCGCTGCAGCCTGCCCTGGCCCTCCGTATCATCCCTCCCTCTCCTTACCATGCGGACCCGCCCCGCTCTTCTCGATCCCAATTAACATGGCGACGAACGCCCCATCGTATAGCATCCCGTCAGAATCCGAACCGAAGTGCCAAGTACCGCTTTATAGCTTCTAACATTAGCAATGCGGTTCCACCCCGTTGTGTTTATTCACTTCTCCTCGACACCCCCCCTCGGACCCAGACTGACTGGATTCCAGACTCGCTCGTTTCCAGACTAACTCGCTCCCAGGTTTGCTCGTTCCTAGATTCGCTCGTTTTCAGACTTGCTCGTTCCCAGGCTCACGCGTTTCCAGGCTCGCTCGTTCCTAGATTCGCTCGTTCCCAGACTCACTATTTCCCAGGATTTCTCATACCCACACTCGCTGTACCCACACTCGCTGTACCCACACTCGCTGTACCCACACTCGCTGTACCCACACTCGCTGTACCCACACTCGCTCGTATCCACACTCGCTCGTATCCACACTCGCTGTACCCACACTCGCTGTACCCACACTCGCTGTACCCACACTCGCTGTACCCACACTCGCTGTACCCACACTCGCTGTACCCACACTCGCTGTACCCACACTCGCTCGTACCCACACTCGCTCGTACCCACACTCGCTCGTACCCACACTCGCTCGTACCCACACTCGCTCGTACCCACACTCGCTCGTACCCACACTCGCTCGTACCCACACTCGCTCGTACCCACACTCGCTCGTACCCACACTCGCTCGTACCCACACTCGCTCGTACCCACACTCGCTCGTACCCACACTCGCTCGTACCCACACTCGCTCGTACCCACACTCGCTCGTACTCACACTCGCTCTTTTCTAGACTCTCTCGTTGCCAGGCTCGCTAATTCCCAGGCTCGCCCGTTCCCAGGCTGAGCCGTTCCCGCTCGCGTATTGAATCCTTCCATTCAATTCACCTTCCTGTCACGCGGTATTCTATCGCGCCCCCACCCAACATGTCCTGATCTTTTCCGTCCCTCCGTGCTCTATCCTCCCACCACCACTTCGACCATCCTCACCCCACACAGCCCATC
This sequence comes from Acheta domesticus, assembly GCA_031308135.1. Taxonomy (NCBI): domain Eukaryota; kingdom Metazoa; phylum Arthropoda; class Insecta; order Orthoptera; family Gryllidae; genus Acheta; species Acheta domesticus. Next base: position 16,319,947 of record JAHLJT010003656.1, read on the forward strand.
CCCTCCTATCTTTTCCCGCCGCTTTCCGTTTTATTCTTCTGCACCACATCTCCCCACTCGGCTTCAGCCCTCCCGCTGCCGCCCCAGCCGCTGCCTCCGCGCGGATAACGAGCCGAACAAGGGGACCCGTGTTCGCTCGCGGGCGCTGCCGCTGCCGCCGCCGCTGCCTTTGCGACGCGACGCAGCCTGGGCGCACGGCCCCCTTGTTATCTGCGCCGCCGCTCCCACGCACGTACCATGTTTGAATACATACAACGCCTCTGCACAAACTTCTGACTTGTTAAATCCCTCGGCTCAGCATGTAACTTTTATATAACACTTTTTGCGGACTTAAACCGCAAAAGTGCACAATTAAATGCCTTCTAAAAACGTACTCCATCACATCGGGGTTTTGACATAACCTCAAAAATATAACAAATTAAAGTTATTTCTAACCGAGAAATCTCAAACACATATTACCTATGTGTTTTTGGGGTCGGTGAAACCTAATCTGAAGTCTATTTAACTTCATTACATCCGCTTTTTAATTCAGATCAATTATAATTGATAGAGGTGGCATGGCCCCTGACGGAACAACACACATTACTTCGTTGTATGGCAGATTGCCTATATCGTTGGTGCCAGATCACTAGCCATCTCTCTAAGCAGATACAGTTTTTTTAAGTTATGTGAAAAACGTGGCTAAAGAATGCACGGCCCCCTTGTTATCTCCAACCGCACTATCTCTCCCACGTACGTGTAATGTTTGAATACACACAACGTCCCTGCACAAACGAGTGACATGTTAAATCCCTGGGCTCAGCATGTAACTTTTATATAACCCTTTTTGCGGACTTTAACCCCAAAAGTGCACAATTAAATGTGATCTCAATCTGTTTAGAGGAAAATACTTTTCAATAAACAATTTAAAAATATACAATGAAATGTCAAATGAAAGTAAGTCCATCTGTACCTAGAATGTAACGAATAGTGTGCCAGGAAACTATCTCCGCATCGAGCTGAATCTGGGGCTCCTATTAGAAATTACATTACGTTCGTAGAAAAGAGATCTCTGGGAAACATGTGAAGGGGACAACACTTTCAGCAACTATTATGATTGTGGTGAGTACGCAGTTTACGTTGTCCTTTGTTGCAAACTGCGGCTCCTGCTACCAACGTAACTTTTATTACAACCATTCTTACCAGCAAGGTTCCCGTGTGGATAAACTTTTGTAGCACGGCATATTTACAAATATTAATGAAAATAAATGTCAAATGAAAATAAATAATGGAAATAAATGTCAAATGTCAAATGAAAATAAGTTGATCAATATCTAGCTTGTACCATATGGACAATGCTTTAATAGAACGAACGAAGCCACTAGAGACAATCTCCTCATTCAGATATGCATATGATATTTCTGAAGTGAAATTAGAGAGGGATAGTCAATGATACAATGACAATATGAAACGTGGGTTTAAAAATGGGTTTAAACATGTCAATCTATGATTGCTTCACAAACAATGAATAAGGTCGTGTCATTTCGAATATACTTGTCGAGTAGCAATATTTAAAATACCGTAAACTCTGAATAATGCAACGCAAACTTCTACGTGTGTAAAAGGTTAACTGGCAAAATAAAATCAACCTGGATCTACGTGTCTTAAATTCGAAAATAGGATGGACAAATTCGAATACTGCATCAGCATCGATGTGTCAAAGATCGCATCTGTATCCTTTGATGAAAGTAATATTTAAGAGCGTACGGAATCACAAACCACAATCTCATGAGATACGTGGTTTATGCTTCGCTATTCCGCAGATTACACCATGTAACAAAAAAACCTTTTGCTTGTTTAAATGAATTTTAAGCTTGTTTTGGATGAATTAGGTCTCAACTAAACTACATTGAGTATTCCAACTTTTATATAATTGTTTCCTTGCTTTTTATGACCAATTATATGTTATCTGTTTCACATTCACATAATTGATGAATAATGGCATCTTCCCGTTGTTGTAAGCGTAATCCAGACTGTTTTTGTTATGTGTGTGGCATTTTCCTGGGATCGAAAGTAGTAAAGCATATAATAAAGGATCCTAACATCATCTGCTTCGCATACAGTTCATATTTCGGTATGCCTGTGGAACCCAAGACAAGAACTGGGCACCACATATCGTATGTGTATGTTGCAGATCCACTCTCGATGCCTAGTTTAGAAGAGAAAACTGAAAAATGAAATTTGAAGTGACAAGTATTTGGCGAGAACCAAAAGATCACCTCTCCAACTAAAACACTCTCCAACAAAAATACGTGACTAAGAACATGGAATATGGAAATAGAGAGTGCCCTGAATGGAAAGAAAAAGCAAATAAAGAATATTTACGGAAGAAAACAGACGAATCTGCAGCAAACTATAAAGAGGAACGTAATTAGGCTCGTAAAATAGTATGACAAGCCTACCAACAATCCTGGGACAAATTAATATCCAACGTACAAAACGACATAGACAAGAAATATCTTATAAATTTATATGCAGAGGAGCAGGGTGAAAGGTTCCATCAGGACTTACAATTGTTTGATAAGAAGATACCAGGGACAGTATAATGAGGGAATGCTTGGTGATTATGTCTGGGGACTGATCAGAGTGATGTACAATAGGAAATGTAGAAAGACAACACATTTTTAAGCACACTGTACGTCATATGTGAACATTTTCATGTACTTTAACATTTTTGTCACATATATTTACTGTATTTGTATTTTTCCAAACGTTGTATTTAAGAATTTCTTTTGTTTTGTTTCATGGATATATGTAAACGAGTATTCATTGTTTCAAATATACGTATTTTCCTCAAATTCAGAAAATCGATGACATTTCCCTAAAAACAATTTCCCATATGAAAAATTGTGTTTACATAGTGATTTGAAACATACTGCATCAGAAAGAACAAAAAGAATTAAGTTAAACAACATTTTGTTGCATGGTGTTATCTATGACGACGTAAAAGCACTGTCACCGCATAATGCCGATAAGTAAAAGAGACCCCAGAATGTGTTTTGCTCTGGAGCAGTAGTACAGAACGTCAAAGCTGATTTTCTTGACGTCATTCCACCGGACTCGTATGGTCAAACACAAACCCTCGCAATTGCCAGATGTTATAGAAAACCAAGAATGGGCTAGCAAGCTTTGCTATCAATGTACCTTTCATAAGATGGTTGAAAATAAGTGACAAACTTCTATGGCATATAGGGGGTTGTCAATCAAAGATAATCCCTTCTTCCCAATACAAATGTATGAGGAAATGTCATTAAGAAATTAGAAACTTGACATTTGTGACATCGCATCTGTAATTTGAAGGAGACAACTGATCCTGCACTGATGCTTGGCAGGTTCACAAACTCTTAAGGAGGGTTCTAGTTATTGTTTTTGTCTTTATTGTTCAGAAATTACAGCTATATGTAAGGTTGTTATCATTCTTGCGCAAAACCTCATGTTTGAACCACAGTTTGAAAAATATTTGAAGTCAAATCAAAATTAATTAATATAATTCAGTAATGTATCCCAGATCACATTAGAATACAGAACGTGATATCTAATAAGAACACCACTCAATATCCATCCGACGAAAGAGATCAAAGCAAATCATGTCCCTGTCACAAATTCATGTGTACTCAACAATTGTTTACTTTACAAAGATGTCGCTTTATTAGCGTTCGTGCATCAAACTCACAATGATAAGTATTTTCATTAAATTTCTAGAAAATAGGGAAACGGGAGTAGATAGAACAAAGATGATGTAATGGTGTTGAGGAATATACAAATCATTCTGGTGAAACGAAGAAAAATAATTTCTCCATGTAATTATTTCGGTAATTTTGTGGTTTCGTTGATCGTTTCCAGAAGAATGACGGACCATCATCCTTTACAAATGAGAGACGTACCGTCTGCAATGTTCACTTCCAATTCCCGAAAGTTCCTTTCTATCCCCTTGATTGGGATAGAGACACCATGGGAAAGTACGTAGATTATTGAAAAAAATTTCTTCAATATTTTCTTTCTTATTAACAAACGGAGTTTTTTTGAAAATAACTCTCGTATTTAAGCAAAACCAAGAAATATTTCAGTCATTTATCAGAAAAAATCCATAGATGCAGAAGATTTTTGTAAAGTGCCTTCAAAATTAATATATCTTCATAAAATATACATTGCGTCGTTCAGAAATGCATCTAATTAAATGAAACAGAAAAATAAATGTAACTGGGAAATGGCCTGGAAATGGAAAATTCCTTGCTAAAATCTTTCATGTGTAATATATAAAACTGCATATTCAATATTCCGTCGATTTTAACGATTCACGATTCTCTGTGTCAGAATGACTCTTCAAGGTTCATTACACTCCTTTATTAATTGTCATTAAAAAGTGTAGGTTCAATCACTCTGGTATTTGCTCATACTTTCACACAGCTAGAATTATTCAACGATAAACATTTCACGCATTTAATTTGCTCAAAAATGCTTGTAAACAAAAACGCGTTTAATTACTGGTGTTTACTGGGTAATATAATTCCCTGCATATTTTTATGACAAAATAATGTATAGAGTTCGAAACAAAATCTCTCACATGAATAATGTTCCGCCATAAAACATTTTCTCTATTAACAAGTAAAAAGCATTGCTAGTACGGGAGTGGCTAATCAAAAACAACTGGAATAATAGACTACGGAATACATTTTTAGGCATATAATTTTCTAATACAAATATTATAAACACTGAAGAAATTTAATATTTTTTAAGAAATGAAGTTAGAGTTACAATAACCAAACTAAACCACCAAAATAATGCGAAAAATTGTCATTACAATAAGGAAATATGTTCATATGTTCAAAATAAATCTACAGTGTTGCGATTGCATTGCAGAGAACTCCACCCTGATTTTAGAAATTAGAGCAATATGTATGTTTTGTTGTTTCTTAAATGAAAGAGATAGTTTCATTCTTTCTGAATTTATTACTGATGTGTAAACAAGTTTGGATCCAAAAAACCCTTGACATGTTGTAACTGTCTGTTGGCTACAATTTCTTTGTTTGCCTTAGAATATAGCGAGTAGCGCAAAGGCACGTTATCCTCCGATTTAAATGTAGTAACACTTTAAGGTCACGAGCTGGAAGGAGAGAGGTGGAATTATTATCCAATCGGGAGCTCCAGTATTAAAAGTAGAAGTTGTAACGAAGTTCCTGATGTGTGTCCACAGTGTTCACCCCTCTCCGTCGAGCTCATGACCATGAAGTGCCATTGTGTTTAATTGGAAGTTTAGGTGTATGGGCAATCAACGTTTGGTTGATTCATTTCAATGATTCCGGGCGCGTCAAATACAGATGTCATTAGTCCTAAGTGTAGTGCATGTTTTCATCGGGAGGTGGCAGTGATCTTCCCCCGTTTGATGGGGAGATCCGACGCCGACCTACCGTCGTTCTAGCGGGATTTTTCCCAATCAGGTATCTCCCACCAGCGGGGCACTGCCCATTCGGGACAAGCTCTAAGCCCCCAACCGGTCTCCCGGTATATGTGGTAGTGTAGTGCGTATTAGTGTGTGCGTGTGTAAGGGATGAGGATAGGATAAGGAAGAGAAAGGAAAAATCGCGCGCGGTTCTTAGCCCGTTTGCTAGGGTGCGCAGCTCCTGCTCCGACATTCGCCTGGTGTTGATCGGAGAAACTACGAAAATGTACCGATCAGAGCAGCCGTCCGCTAGAATTATCCTCCAGACAGCGCCTGGGTTCGGCCTTGCTATCTAGCATCAGTTGATGCCTTGAGCCACATCTCTCGGTGGAGGGACTACGAGAGGAAGACGAATGCGAAAAGGTAGTGCGAGGTGACTGCGGAGTCGAAGGGGGAAGGCCGAGCTGCGGGGATCGCGGAGGGACAGCGCGCGAGGAGCGGCGGGGGGCGGCTCTGCAACCAGGGCCGAGGAGGAAGCGCGGGTTGCGGGAGGGGGGGCGTTGGGGGAGAGCGGTTGCCGCGGATCCGCGCGTGCCCGCACGGCCGCCCCCTCCCCCTCCAAGGCAGCCACGACAAACACAACGCGCGCGCGCGCGCGCGGGCGCGACCGCGGCGCTGCGGCGGGGACGCTGCTCGGGGGCGGAGCGCGCAGGTGGAACGAGGAGACGCAAAGGGAGGAGGGACAGGGGGCGGGAGAAGGCGACGGGAGGCTGGCGCGGCGTTGAATTGGCGCGGCATTCCGTGGGGTCGGGTGGGGGAATGGAAATGGGTGTGGCATGGCGAGAAGGGGCGGACAGGGTCGATGCAGGGCAGGGCGGGGCGGGGCGGGGTGGGGCGAGGCGGGGCTGGGCTGGAGGGGGCGGAGTGGGGCGGGGTGGGGCGGGGCAGGGCGGGGGTGGGGTGGGGCGGGGGCGGGGCGGGGAGGGGGCGGGGAGGGGGCGGGGCAGGGCGGGACGGGGAGGGGAGGGACAGGGTGGGAGGGTGCGGGGCGGGGCGGGGCGGGGCGGGGCGGGGCGGGACGCAACGGAAAGAAACGGGACAGGTCGGGTAGACACGGGGCGGAACGGGATGGGACGAGACAGAACGGAATGAGATGAGAGAAGTCGGGACGGGGCGGGACGGGAAGGGGCGGGTTGGGTGAGATGGGACGGGGGAGGTCAGCGCGGCTGGGCGGGCTGGATGAGACGGAACGGAGCGGAGTGGGCGGGGCAGAGGAAGGTTGGGGGAACGGAGGTCGGCAGCGGCGGTGTGATGGAGGCGGAGGGGAAGCCGTGCAGCGTCGCAGCCCGCAGCCACGCCGACGAGGGAAGCGCAAAACAAGCGCACAGTCGCCGCGGGCGATGGCGCCACGCGCCACAATGGAAGAGCGATGTCGGCTCGGAGCCGCAGGGATGGGAGGCATGGGGCGGAGGCGGGACGTGCAGCGGGGCGTCGAGAGGGAGGGGCGAGGGGTAGGTGCGAGGGGTGGAGGCGGGTGAAGAGGGTGGGGGCGAGGGGCAGAGCGAGGGATGGGGGCTCGGGCGAGTGGTGGAGGCGGGGGGCGAGTGAGGGGTCGGGGGGAGGAGGGCAAGGAGAGCAGGCGACGGGTGAAAGACCGGGCGAGGGGCGAGGTGCCGGGCGAGAGCCGTGGGGGGAGCGGGTGAGCGGGGAACGCGTGCGTACCTGTGTGGGGGCGCGCGGTGTGGCGAAGGGCGATGGCCCGGGGGCGTGGTGAGGGGCGGGGGAGAGGGCGAGGGTACGTGTGGGGGCGGGGAAGTGAGGCGAGCGCGGTGACGCCAGGGAAATGCGTGGAGAAGGAAGGCTCGGAGGGCAAGGCGTGGCCGGAGGACCAAAGGGCTCGGAAAGCTAAGCGAGACCATCATACAAAGAGTAGATGGCGTTCTACAACAGCACACGAATGGTGGCCTGCCTGCGTTAAACCGAATGTTTTATCACTGACGTGATATAATAGCATACTCGTACGAACGACCGAAATGCACTACAAAAGTGTTTGTTTTTGACCTTTGCAATGTACTTTTTCCCATCAATGTTATCTTTAATGTGATTTACATATTCATAATTTTTAATAAATAACTCAAAATATGTGAATATTTAAATTCATCACGGTGAAAATGCTAGAGTGGTTGACACTGGTTTAATTTCGTCAGAAAAAGAAGAATGAAATTCATTTTCGGGACCGATGAGAAAGTTAAAACGAATAATAGCAAAATAAGGATGCGCATATAGGACATTCAATTTTCTTCATGTTCGCAGCGGAACAGATGGATTGCTAATGAAATTTGTGCTGGAAATAACCTTGAAATTGGTTGCTTTTTTTAAAGAAATAGTAATTTTCGAAAGCACTGACTTACCATTATTGAGGATGTATACGCAGATTGCCAGTTCTGAGTGGGAATTCAAGTTAGTAACTCACCTGCAACAGAAAACAATTTATAAGAATTTTATTGTATATTACTACTTATTATATGATTATTATTATTGTTATATTATATCACATATTTATCGTGATTTAATGCTGAATTCTAAAAAAGAAATGTAATGACATTGAACGGAATGTACGAGTGCACATTAGGATAAATATGATTTTCGCAATGTTTTTCAATGACACTTTCTCGTTTATTTCAGTCGCCTAAAGGAATGGTATTTGTATGTATTTTCCGAGTACTGGAATGTATGTGTCTGTTCAAATGTATTTTGCATAGGTCACGGAGAAATCACAGTTTTATGACATTGATTCCTAAATTATCGTTATACCAACGCCAAGTTTTAACGCAGTAAGACTTAATTTCGACGACGAATTTTTATTCAAAAAATGTGATACACGCATGAAAAAATTCAAAATGATTATCCAATTCTTTTGTGTAATTGAACTGAGAGGAACAATCAAACAATGATGAAAATAAAACTACTGAGAGGGTAAAAATTAAAATTAATAACACAAATACGAGTATAATACCTAGTATGTCTCTTACGGATCTAGTACGACCAACAATCACATAAAGTTAAGCTTTTAAACACAATGATAAATTTGATCGCTCTCTGACGCTTAGACAATAAATTAAATTTTAAACATTTAATGCACTGAGTACGCTGTTTGCGAAAAGAACAGAGAAGTCATCAATTTGAAACACCATTGTCACACACAGGTGAATTGCATTAAAATTAAAGGGAGGTATCCTGAATTAGTTTTCAAAGTGGCGTAAGTCTTTTGTTTTTGGAGACAATGCGAAGCGCGATCACTGCTTCTGATACGTGAGAAGAGCTTAACTGTATTTGTTGAATGAAAAGTTTCTTTCTCGCAGGATATGCCATAATGGAGTATTTGATGTGCCTTCTAGTTGATCACCTATTCTGTTCTCATGAAAATAGTATCCTTTAACAGTTATGCCGATCTGAACTGAATTGTATCCGAAATTGAAGGAAACCATATAATAATCATAAACCTTAAATGCCAAACTGAACTGATTGTGCTTATGTGATTTCTGTCATGTTAGCAGTGTGTATGTTTTCCTCATAATGTCCAAGGATCTAGCGCCAAGAGCGGTAAAATAAGCGCAAAAACACTTAGACATACCAGAAAGAAATTAATTGATTTATGAACCATGCACACGATTTTTTGTCCATTCATGGTCAAACAACAAATTAACAAATTGCAATAGCTTTACAAGCTATGTTCATATAAAAAAAAATTAAGAAACTAACGCTGTATGTCTTTTATGACGTGGAGCGCTCGTTAACTGGACCCTAAATTGTGAGGGAGTTCTTGACCGCATTCAAGTAAACGTACACTGTGAGAAATGTCATTAACTTTAGTGTAGATTAATGTACGCACATGAATACTAATGAACATTGTACATACAAAAATTAATATATTTCTTCATTTAATTTAACTTTGAAATTAATATCAGTGAAGATTTAAAGTAGAGATTCTCCCGTTTCCCCTGTTTCTCATTACGACTCATTATTATTCATATCATCTATTCTTAATCACCACTAAAGGAAGTTCATTAATTCATTCATTCATTCGTTCGTTCAAAATATGACCGTAAAGGTTTGAATCATGCATTCTAATGTATAGGTATACATTAAATTTAATGTTCGTCCATCACGCATACTTTAAGGTAAATTCACATTAAAGTTATGTAAAAATTTCTGACAGTAATAGCAGAGGATGTAGATGAGCAGAGCCTTGCGACCTAGTTTTTTTTAACGGAGACATAAGGCTGCCGCCACATGTTGTTTTGTGAACCCCTCAGCCTTTTTTGAGAGTCGTCAAGTTTTCAAGTCACCAACTACCACTGCTTATCATCTACAGAAAATATGCACCAAAATGCACCAACAGACATACAATTATTTTTGGTCTCTTCTACCTTCAAACCCTAAAATTGCATGTTCAGATGAAAGCGAAAGAACTTAAAAACACAGGAAAGATACCAGATCGTGACGGTGTCTTTTATATCTTCTTAATCGCGTCTACATTAACTTTCATGTTGCCGTTTCACCCACTGATGTCAATAATTGCGCCGTCGAGAGCAAAATATACGTATGTAAAAAAACATTCTTTCCGTAAAATGATGTGTAAACGTAAAAAGTTGTAAAACTATAATGCTTGTAACTAAATGACCTAAAGTGTTATGAACGTGTTTGAGAGATATACTTTTCACCTACTAAATACATTTTGGACTGAAACATTGCTTATAAATTAAGTTTAGTTAATTGAGTTAATTAGTTAAGCTATCTTGATGGCTTTCACCACTTTTGCACTTTTTTAATTTTTCTGAAAATTATGACTTACATTAAAACAATTGGTATACACAATTTTCGTCAGCGATAGTAATGTGATGGAAAACTAGGACTTTGTCGAGAATTTCAACCAAGTGAGAGCAATTGTGAAGGTGCGATTTTGACATATGTATGTGTCACTAAAAGCTATTAAAGGTTGTTTTTCGAGATCCTGCTTCTGTGGTGTGTGCAGATAAACAAGAATCTATTTCTTGAGAGACCCTGCAAGCTGTTATTTCGTCCCACCTATGACACACCACAATTGCATGCAGCGGCATGAGCAACTTGTAGGCTACTTCTGCATTGTGGTGGCCTCTAGCACAATGCAGTTGAGTCATATTCAAGTTTGACTCACATCATTTTAGCCCGTGATGAAACTATGTTAAAACCTCCTTCCAGTGAATCTAACTCAAATCTTCAAAAATTTTACTTACGCTACTTTTGCTTTCAACGACTCAATTCACTGTTTACGGTTGCAACAGTCAAGGTGATCAACACGACGCCCTCCCTTGCGTTGTTCAAAATGTCCAGTTCTCAAATCGTGTAAGCGTTTATCCGCGGGTCGAATGCAATTTCATAACATTCTAGTTCATAACAATCACGTCCATCGTATCACTATATTGGAAATAATTTGGAAAGAACTGGGTTTTCTAAGAAAATTCGTTCTCAGTTATAGTGACTACCGACACAGGAACTATGGAAATAATTGCAATTAAAAATATCCAGTTTCAATATTAGTACATGTGATAGAGGTGTACGAGTATGTATAAGTAAATATGTTTAATTATTCTATATCAACTCATTTTTTGCGTGAATTTCAAAATTATGTTCTAAGTTAAAATTAATTTTTTGGAATGTAATTTACTATTGTCGGATTTGAACATTTATAAGTTAAGAGAGTTTGTTCTTGTCAATTGTAAAAGAATCTTCAAACTTCAACTTAATTTCAAGTTGTTAACCTTTTTATGCAGTTGGCAATCAGACGTGAGAGATGTGAGGTGGTGAAATTCACACACTTCAACTACATCTAACACATCATAAATGCAAAATTTGGATAATGGTTAGATGTGACGAAAAAGCAGCGTTAGTGAAACAGAAGTGATAAATCCATGTGTTTTCTGACATTTATCAATACCAGGTTCTGTGTTTTCCTTTATCTTCACAATATTATGTTCTTGAACAATCTCAAGCCTTAGTAGAAGGTTGCTGAATACGATATGTCACCCAAAGATTAATTAGCCTCCTCGGTTCTACAGTGTTTTACAGGCACGCAAACAGCCTCCTGAATGGGTCGAATTTCTTCCCCGAATCACATTAGCTCATGATACCTTGATTGCCTCTGAATAACGCAACAGTATAAAAACAATCGCACCCTTCAAAACAAAGATCTCACCCGCCTCCAGACAATACCATGCCGCAACAATGGGCGAGCGCCAGTGGGAAAAAGCGAAAGAACGCACTCTGGAGGCGGGCGGCGATATCATAGTCGCGGAAAGAGGATGCGCTTTTCACGCGGCGGATGAGCGAGGCCGGCGGCGGCGGCGGCCCAGGACCCCGCCCACCCGCCAGTCAATCAATCCATCCATCCATCAATCCGTGAATGGGAGCTTTCTGCCGTCGCCGACGCTCCTACCACCGGGAGATTGCGCTGCAAATTGCCCTTCGATCGCCTTGGACCTCTGTAACCCCCACCGTCCCTCCACACCCGCAGCTCCCGCTGCCACCCCCCTCAGTTGTAACCCCCAATATCCCTTTCCTCCACCTCCACCCACGCAACTCCGAGCTCCCGCTGCTCCCGACACTGCCGCCCCCCTGATTTGTCACACCCCCCGCCCAATATCCCTCCTGTCCCTCCACCCCACATGTCCCTTTGCCCACTACACTCCCTTTGACACTGCCAGCCCCATCGCCTTTGTCTCCCAAACTGCAAAATATCCCTTTCCTCCACCCAAACGCCCACAGCTCCTATTGTCCCGATATTCCACCCGACTCTGCCAGCCCCACCTCCTTTGCCAACCCCGCCCCCACCCAATTTCCTTTGCCGCTCCTAACCTCCCTTCTCCGCCGCCCTCACCCCGCTGACACGGCCTCTCCCACCTCATTTGCCACCCCACCCAATATCCTTTTATTCCCTCTCCATCCCCACAGCTACCGCCTTTCCTGCTGCACACGCCACCCCGACATTCTCACCTTCACACTTGTCACAACCCTGCCCAATATCCCTCACCGCCCTCCGCCACCCCCACAGCTGCCACTTTTCCCGCCGCCCACGCCACCCCCGATATTGCCACCACCTTTGTCACAAATCCCGCCCAATATCATACACCGCTCCCTCCATCTCAACCTCCCGCCTTCTCCGCCACTCCTGACACGGACGCTCCCATCTCCTTTGCCACCCCCGCCCAATATCCCTTTCCTCTCTCTCTCCCCACATTCACAGCTGCCGCCTTTCCCGCCGCCCACGCCACGCCCGGCATTGTCACCCTCACCTTTGTCACAAACTCCGCCCAATATCTCTCACCACCCTTCCACCCAGAGCTCCCGCCTTTCCCACCGCCCTCGCAAACCCCGGGCACTGCTGCCCACACCCCCATTGTCACACACCCCGCCCAACATCCCCCACCGCCTCTTCCAACCCCACAGCTCCTGGCTTCCTCCCCGCCCACACCACACCGTCATTGCCTCCTCACCTCCTTTGCCAACCCCGCCGCCCAATATCCTTCACCACCACCTCCATCCCCACAGCTCCCGTCTTCCAAACCGCCCCCACCGCCCCCACCGCCCCCGCCGCCCCCGCTCCCCCCCGCCCCCGCCGCCCCCACCGCCCCCGCCGCCCCCGCCGCTCCCGCCCCCCGCCGCCACCGCCCCTCCGCCCCCGCCGCCCTCGTCGCCACCGCCACCACCACCGCCCCCGCCGCCCCCACCGCCCCCACCACCCCCGCCACCCACGCCACCCCCGCCACCCACGCCACCCCCGCCACCCCAGCCACCCCCGCCACCCCCACCGCTACTCCCATGGACTCTGCTGCACTCCCGCGTGACCCCTGTCCTGCCGCCGCCCAAAGCCTCTTCATTGGCGTCCCCTGGCGCTGCGCCCTGCAGTGAGCGCGGGGGTCGCGCGCACACAATCGGACGGCTGTGGACGTGCTATTCAGTAGTCCGTGATGGATCTCAGTGACAATGACAATGGACTAATACATTTATTACTAGCAGAAACTCGGAAAGATATTAGTATGTGAAAAGATAAGAGAGTGCGGTTGAAATTGGATAAAAAATCATGAACTGATTAGTTGAAAAGATCGGCCAGATTAATTTTGATGACGGAGACATATTTTAACAAAAATGTATACAAGGATTCTGATGATGCCCTATTTACAATTTACGCTGAAAAGACGTTTATATTAGAAGAGCACCTATTAATGAAAATTTGGAAACTGAAGTAGAAGTAATTTGAAACGCTTGGACTTTATATTTCCACAAGAAAATTGGAAAACTTTTAAACCATCAAAATTCTCAATTACCAGCTTCGGTAGCGAAGAGCATGAAGGCAACGCTATTACTCCCCAAACATACCAGTGATTGGGAGGTTTCGATTACCATCCCAGCCAGGTGCCGGATATTTGCTCGATCTTGCCGAGTTTGTAAAGCTGGTCAGCATTGAATTCGTAGGTAGACTGCTGTGATCATCAGTTCCTTGGCTTCGTTGATCGCTTCCAGGCGAACACAGGGGAGACGCTCTAGAATAGGGCCAAGGGCTGCGCGCGATTTATCCTTCCTCATCTGTCCCTATTCGCCATTCTTAGGTCCTAACAAAAGACCGATCACCTATCTTCCTGTGAGCTCTTCCACTGACCTGGAGAAGCTCCGTCAGCGCTGGAGATCCGGAAAATAGCGTACTCGCCTCAGAGGCACTCTGACGCTTGTGGTAGAATAATAGGAATAAAACAGTGGAGCTAAAACAGCACGTCTTCTCGCCCGTACTTTGACGCAAAAGTACACGGAAATTACTCAAATTTTCGAGAAATTGTACATGACCTTATTTCAAAATCGATCTTTAAGCAACAAATTTCTTTCGGGGAAAAATATGTATCTTCAGAATTTAGTTGAAGGAAGACCCAGAAAATATTTTGAATTTTTGCAATTTTCGAAAAATCAGTTTTCAACGAAAATGACAGCTCCACCATTTCTCTTGAACATCCTTCGCACTATCCAACGAAAAAACTTGATAAAAAACGGTGAAGCCATTTTTTTGAAAATTTGGGAAATGTCCCATGTACTTCGTGTAAAGTATTCCCCAAAATTAAAATATCAGTTTCAAATTCCAGATTCCACAAAATCACTCCGATCAATAATAGAACAACAATTTTGGGGGAAAATGTCTGAACTGTTTAACCGCTAGCATTGTTCTCAGACGGAAGGACAGACACGCTTTGCCGTCATTCAATTTTCCTGTATCAAGAACCCACAAAAAAATGGATTCTGACTACACCACGTATTAGAGATTTTTTTCTAAATTTAACAACTGGATTTATTCAGTTTTTATATACCAGTACCAGGTAATAAGAGTTTTTTGCCAATAATTCGTCATTTTTTTCACGCAGTATTACATACCTTTCTCTATAGAACGTATCGGGAAAGTAACAATAACTGTGTTAAATCACATTACATTGTATCGAGCTACAGTTTGACACTGGACCAACATACCCAATAGAAGCAAACAAATATTGAATTTAAAAACAAAAGTTATGCCTGATTTACATCTACAAATATTACAACTAATATTTTTACATTTCCAAAGTCTGTTTTGAGCATGAATGCTTCAAAGATGAATGATTATTAAAAGTTCCTGGTTCTATTATATTGCCAGGTGGAAACATGGAGAGAATAAAATCCGACAGTTCTGGACAATCCATTAATTCGAGACGTGACAGTCACTAAATATCTGCCACCCTCTCAACACACATTCCATGCGAGAATATTAAACACATCGTGCAGTGAATTTTTATCGTTATTCATTACATCAATAATGAGAACCTCTTATCGTTTATGGTTACACTTTTAGGCACGAGTACTGTGCATTTATTGTCAAGTTGTAAGAGAAACATTTTGAGAATAGAATAGGGTGATCAGCAGAACATTTTTCTATATTTCCTAGTTCCTAAGATACTATATAGAAATAAAGTAAATAATATTTTAACGTAATCAAATAAATATAATCTTTGCTTATTTATTTAAAATAATGAATTTCATGTTTTCGAAATAATTTTTTTTCAAATACGGGACAAAAAGCATTCTTTCGAAACTTCATGTGAATAGAACATAATAAAACAAAATTGATGAGAAGAAAAAGAATGCCACAGTAAAAGAGGAATCATTGAAGATAAAAGATATTTGAGTACTATCAATCATTTCGGTTTGTAAAATACTTGTTTTGCAAAAGCCTGCTCTTTTAAGATTTCTTTCTCAAGTTCTTGATTTGTTAATAGATATGACCAGCTGATCTAAAGATTAGCTAGATTTGATCTAGCTAATCTTTAAGAGACATGACTAGCAAACAGTATTTTGTAAAATTTCTGCACTTAAATTCCAAAATGAAAATAGCTGCACTAGGAACCTTTGAACAGCGCCCGCCTTTGGAATGAGTTACAGAGCAGGTGATGTGTCTCAATAAACATTCTAGTACAGCTAAGACTTGACGTTAATTTGCAAGTCAGTCAATGATTGATTTATTAGTAATTCGGGGCGCATCAACTACTGACAACATTAGTCCCGTACGTGTAGTGAGTGCTTGATCACGGGAGATGGCGGTGATCAACCCCTGTGAATGGCGAGATTCGGCACCGATCTATCCGTCGGGATTCGGGTTTCCCCCAATCAGGTATCTCCCACCAGCGAACACCACCCTAGTCAGGACAAACTCCCGAATGGTCTCCCGGTATACGTGGTGTGTTGTGCATGTAAGGGTGGAAGTAAGGGGCAAGGATAGGATAAAGAAGAGGAAGGAAAGATCGTGCATTCTGTGGCCCGTTTATTAGGGTACACCTCCAGAATTTTCCAGGTGATGACGGAGACACCATGCAAAACTACCGATCAGAGCAGCCGGCCGACCGAAATTATTTTCCAGATAGCCACAGAGCTCAACCTAGCTAGTAAGCCAGTGTCGAAAATCCTGCCACCATCGGGACTCGAACCCAAGGATCTCCACGTCAGAGACAAAGCTGTGGCATCAATTCATGCCCTGAGCCAACTAAGTCGGTGCATGTAATGTCAAATAGTCAAATTAATTTTACAAAGACTTCAAGATTGTGCCCAATTTTTTGCCACGCATATTAGGAAGTGGAGGTAGATCCAAAAGATCTCAAACTCTAAAAATATAATGGATTTTTTTAAACTTCGTACAAAACAAGACCGGTATATTGTCGCCTCTCCTGGTTTTTTATAAATGGTACAAAGCGTCACCTTTCCTTCGTGTTTTATAAACAGATGAGATGTATGTGCTCACATATCCACATAACGTAATGCACTCTGTATGTATTGCCATCCATAACGTAATGCCAAACCCCAAACTGGCTGACTGTGCAGCAGCCTCTAGTTTGGCTGGAAGGTCAATGGAATGAGGAGTTCGCATTGTCGCCCTCTCGCACGAAACTCTGCAAAGGCGACGACGAAAAGTGGGCGGTGCGTGGCGGCAGCCGCATATGCAGTTGGAACGTGGGCGTTGCGTGGAGCGCCGGAAATTCCGCACAATCAGCTCGACGCCACGCCACGCCACGCCACGTTCCGTCCCGCCACGCACCGCAGCGCCGCCAAGTGGCTCTCAAACGGGCGCCGCCCCCGCGCCGCCCCCGCGCCGCCCCCGCGCCGCCCCCGCGCCGCCCCCGCGCCGCTCCCGCGCCGCCCCCCGCGCCGCCCCCGCGCCGCCCCCGCGCCGCCCCCGCGCCGCCCCCGCGCCGCCCCCGCGCCGCCCCCGCGCCGCCCCCGCGCCGCCCCCGCGCCGCCCCCGCGCCGCCCCCGCGCCGCCCCCGCGCCGCCCCCGCGCCGCCCCCGCGCCGCCCCCGCGCCGCCCCCGCGCCGCCCCCGCGCCGCCCCCCGCGCCGCCCCCGCGCCGCCCCCGCGCCGCCCCCGCGCCGCCCCGCGGCTCGCTCTTGAGGAGCGTTACCGTGAAGGACCCTGCTAGCAGCGACAAGAGGGCAGTTTCAGGAATTACTTGGCTGCAGGGGAAAAGCGTCCTTGTGAGGATAATCGCTAAAGGATTTGATAATCCCTTTTTTGTCCGTGAAGGCCACACGTGCTTGGACCACACGTGCTTGCACCCTGCATTTACCGAGGCTCAATTTCATTATTTCGGTAGTAGGTGAATGTATTTTTTATTAAAGGAACAGCATTTAGCTGAATCCTATTTTTATCCCGCAGGATTGTTAGCCCTGGGGGTACGGAAGATGAAACGCTGATGATAATGAGGGGTGAAATGACGATACAAACACAAACACATCCATTTAGATGGCGAGACTCGAACTCGCGATCCTTCCATCCGAGATCGTATTGGCACTACTGCCGTAGCGATCTTGGGTATCCGGACCGGCTGATAATCACATTTTTTATTACAAAAATGCATTTAGGATTTTTGTACTCTAGTCCAAGCAGTTCCTGCACACTAATCGTGTGTTTGTACATCAAAACATTGTCTCGGCTCTAACAAACTTGCTGTTATAAAAGCTGGGGACCGTCTGCGATACATCAAAGACAAGGGACGAATCTAAGAGGATGTGAAGAAACTTCATGATTGAGAACGTTTATTGGCGAATTTAACGTGAAGCAAATTCTGCGAGAAATACTGTTGATTTCTTCTCTTGCTGCAATGTGTTGGAAAGGAGGCAACCATGATTTAGCTCATGAATTTCCAGGTTGGGATCAGAATACGAGACCGCTCGCATTGCCGGTTGAGTGGAAAGCACTACAACCATCTCAGAAATCAATGTCGGCTAAAATTCATTTAAAATGTATCATTACAATAACACTACTGACAATAGTCACAAAAAGAAAAAGTCCTTGATTTGGTGATCAGTCCCACACAATACTATCGATTTTCGCCCTTTAAAAGAGAGTTCACTTTAATAACTAATTCATTATGGTTGGAAACTGTCAGAAAAATCAAATTAGTTCCAAAATTGTCGAAAACAATTACAGCTATCTGCTAAAACGTATTCTAGCGCAGTGACAGCGGTGGGGATGAGGAACGCCTGAACCGGAGGAGGCGATGCTGGAAATCTTGCCTAGCCCAGGGAACTCTTGCTCCCAACCCCACCCACTCCACTGCCATCCCAACCACTCTCACTCCCGCTCCGCCACGTCACAATTGGCCAAACACGACTCCCC
Organism: Acheta domesticus; assembly: GCA_031308135.1. Classification (NCBI taxonomy): domain Eukaryota; kingdom Metazoa; phylum Arthropoda; class Insecta; order Orthoptera; family Gryllidae; genus Acheta; species Acheta domesticus. The sequence goes on from JAHLJT010003656.1 coordinate 16,338,584, forward strand.
CCGCCACATGTCACCGCCCTGCAGAAACACGCCCCGCTTGGCCCTGATCTCCCTTCAACGCCACGCCACGCTCCGCCCAGACCGCCTGTCCAACCACCCTGGCCGGCCCCGCCCCACCTCGCCCTGCCGTTTCCCGATTCACCTCGCCCCTGCCTCTCTACGGTTGATTGATTGTTAGTGATTCCAGGCGCGTCAAGTACCGAGGACCTTATTTCAGTAGGTGTAGTGTATGTGTCCTCGGGAGGTGAGCAGTGATCTTCCCCTACTGAATGGCAAGATCCGACCTACCGTGAACTAGCGGAGTTTTCCCTAACCACATATATCACACCAGCAGGGCACCGCCCCAGCCAAGACAAGCTCTAAGCCCCCGACTGGTCTCCCGCGATGTATGGCACTGTAGTGCACATTAGTGTTTGTGAATGTGTGTGTATAAGGAGTGAAAATAGGACAAGAAAGAGGTAGGAAAGATAGCGCAAAGGTAGCGTTTGTTAGGGTACTACCCCGGCCTTCGCCTAATATTGATCGGAGAACCCACGCAAAACTTCCGATCAGAGCAGCCGGCTGCAAGAATTCTCCTCCCCTGCAGACAGCGACTGCATTCGACCTAACTGACAAGCTAGAGTCGAATATCCTGCCGCCGTCGGGACTCAAACCTACGACCTTCCGGTCAGAGGCACGCAGCAACACCAGTTGACGCATTGAGTCACCTCTCCCGGTCCCAGCCTCTCTAGCCCCGTGCCAACCCCGCTCCCACGACTCACTATGCCACGCTATGTGGCGTCGAACCCACGTTCCTCCTCGTCAACCTCGCGCTGCTCTTCCGCGTCGCCCACGCGCCCACCTGGCGCGCTCGCGCCCGCCCCCCCTGCCCCCCGCCCCACCCCGCCACCTTCCGCTGATTGATCAACGGCTGCCACATCCTGCTGCCTCCGCCTCACACGCCCACGCCACCAGCGCCCGAGCGCTTGAAAACAGGCAGCGCAGCGCGCGCGCACACATGCATGCTCCGAAATATGCCAGACTTTGCTCTCAATACATCACAAAAATTATTCTTTATTCGCCAATTTTCAGGACGTGGATTTGTACGTCGGAATATTCCATAAGGAGAACATTGGATGAAATTGTGAAGTATGATTAAATAAAATTACTATACCTAAAATAACACGAGCTTACGTGTTGAACAAATAATTGTATATTAATTATTTACTTACATAACAAAAGAAGTGAAAAACTGAAAAATAAACTATTCTATTATTTTCAGTAACTATTCCCAACCCGTTAAAAGTATTTATCACCTTTTTTTCACTAATACCACAGTTTTAGTTTTTTAGTTTTTGTATCAATTCATAAGTGACTTAGCTTTATCTCTTCTCGGTTGTTCACAGTTCACGTAAGCTTCTTCCTCACATTACCATAACTTCGGCGCCCATTTTAATTTGTCGAGGTTCTTATCTCACTTCTTTTCGCAAATATCATTTTATTACATATCCCAGTGGAACAAAAACTTCCTCTCTCGAACTTGGTTTCTTAACGACTTCTCTTTCAAAGCCTTCTCTTATCTCTGTCTTTTTTATCTTCACGCCGACCAACGTGCAAAAGATTTACACATAAATAATGCTCGATTTAAAGAACATGTAATGTTATATATTACTCATGGCTCCGAATTTGCTTACCGTATGCACTTTTCATCCTCTTACCCTACTTCAAATTCGATTATTTCTTTCAAGTTTTTAGTGTAATTTTAGTCTTCTGTTCTTTAGTCAGGAAATTATTATTTTAGAGGCCGTCTAGAAAGTGTTTCATACTTACATTCTACCATGAAACGTTTTTTCAACACCTGCCTGAAAACGAACCGAAAGTATTTTCCGTACCGTAAAAGTAGATAAGAAATAACAGTGGGCAATGGCACTGCCCTGAGGGACTCCGGAAGTAATGTTACCCTTTTTCGATAAATGCTGTCCAATTCGAACCTTTTGATTTCTATCGCGAAGAAATTCACTTATCCATGCTATTACCCGCCTGTCAATTTTAGCATCAGTAAGTTTCAATATTAGTATGTCATGCAGTACTACATCAAACGCTTTAGCAAAATCAATAACTATTGCATCCACTCTTCCTCCTAAATCAATTACTTCTGACAAGTCTTGAGTAAGGGAAATAATTTAGCTTTCACAAGAAAAGCCATTTTTAAAGCCATGCTGCCCGCGAAAGAACATTCTGACTGATCCAATCGAATTAGATAATAACTTTTCAAACAATTTAAAGCCTACTGACGTAAGACTAACTGGTCTATAATTTTGCACTTCACATTTTTGTCCACTTTTACAAATTGGCACTATTAAGGCAGATTTCCAATCAACCGGTACACTTTCATTGTTGATTGATGCATTGGAAAGTCTGACCAAATATGCTATTATTGTCTCCCCAGCTATCTTTAGCATTAAAAATGGAAGAACGGTTCTGTTTGCCGATGACACGAATGTTATTTGCAAAAATAAGGTCTCTCAATTCAATCAAACCTCAAATGGAATGTACATATAACGGAATTAAACACTAAATTAAGTTCATTATGTTACGCATTCAGAATTCTTTCAAATTCTGTCTTCATGCAGCTCGTTACGTTTATTTTGCAAATGTACATTCCTGCCTAAGATATGTCGTAATATTCTGGGGAAGCTCATCCTGTAATTTTCAGACCTTCAGATTGCAAAAGTAAATTATTCGAATAATGAAAAAATACATTCCACGTGATCCCTGCAAGCCTCTTTTTATTGAGTTGGGAATCGTACCATTGCTTTATCTATTTATTTACAAATCTGTAATATTTGTCAAAAATGATCTACTTAACAGAGGGAACATATTTTCATGCAATATTGATATTTATAATTACAACACACGCCGTAGAAATCACGTGCACCAAGTGTCAGTAACAACAGCTCAGTACAAGAAATCAGCACACAATACATGTACGTTACTTTACAACGCATTGCCAGATGACATTAAACAATTAAAGTAGGTACACAAATTTAAGTTAAAAGTAAAATCGCTTCTGCTGCAAAACGGTTTCTATACAATTAGAGACTATACTGATCGTCAGAAGAAAAATAATGTTTATTTTAACAAAAGAATGATGTATGATGAATTAGTTTACGTTTGTATTGTATACATAAAAAAATATTTAATACGCCTGTAACAAGTAATGCACTTCAGCTTCCGGGTCAATGACCCCATTTCGATCAGGTTTTTGTCCAGTTTCCCTGATCCATTGGGCAAATGCTGAGATGGCCCCTTGTTTTGCTTCTGGACGTAAATGTAGCTTCATTGTGCGCACGTTTTGTTGAGCACTTCTTTTGGTTGTAATGGTAGAAGTAGAATTGATGTTCATTACTATTTTGTTAGCAATGCAGAAAAATCAAATCAGTTCATTCACCGTTGAAATTGGTTTTCTATAACTCGGGAACAAACATTTTTCAAATTTTTATTTTTCTAAAATTATAATTATTTTCTAAATTCTTGTTTCTAATTTTTCAAATATTGCTTTTTTTTTAATTCTGGGCCACAAGAAAATGTCCGCAGATAATCTCTTTCCCCACACGTCATATACAGTTTTTACTTTTTTTTGACCAAATAAATAAATATCGGATGTAATACCATCCGGACCGCAAGGCTTATAGTTTTTCATTTTCTTCAAATGTGAAAGTATTTCCGTTTGATCAATTTTAAATGAATGATCCACGTTGTTGTGCCCTATAATAATTTGTTTGGTTTTTTGTTTGCATACGGAACAGAAATAAGCATTAAATACATTGGCTTTCTCTTCATCATCATCTACGATATCTGCATTATTCCATCTTACAGGAGGCGTGTCCTCCTGTTTACCTCGACGGTGACGTACATAGTAAAAGAACTTTGCCCAAGCGGTCCTGTATGCCCTACGGCCCTGTAATAAGAGTTTTTTGTCAAAAATCCGGCGTTTTTTTCGCGCATCATTACATAACTTTCTCTCGACTCCATAGCGAGAATGTAACAATTAGAAAACAAAATGCATCTCAATCCCCGAACGGAAAAATACTACTTGTATACTACACGGACAAATTGTCATAAAATAGAAGTCACGAATAACCGCTGTAAGTAAATTGTACAGCACCCGTAAAAAGCCACTTTCCTCCACACAAAGGGATTCCTTGGCCAGGCCTATCGGCCTCCTCCGGGAACTCTGCCGTGTTGTCATGGAAACATCCACTTTCTTACCTATTAAGGTAAATTACTATTTTTTGTGTTTCCAAAGCACTACAGAGTCGAATCTATATTAGAGTTTTCTATCAAGCATTCAAATGCATACATTTTTTGTTTTTCGATGGTATAAAGTTGGTTTATATTGTTTCCTTGCTTTATTCGATTTGTGACGTGCCACTTGTTAGCACATTTTGGTCGGCGCGGACTAGTTCCTGTGTCTTTTGGGCACTTTTTGTAGTACTCCCGCCAAATTATGGGAGTTCCATGCTGCACCAGTGTGTTATGGGGGCGCCAACTCCAAAGTTCGCGCGTCCCACTTTAAAAAAATAATTAATTAATTAATGAATTAAGACATTAATTAATCATTGTTCCCCGCGCCTCTATGCATGGGGCGCTTCCTTCCACCGCGCGGCTTCACCATCGCCGCCGACACCGATGACGTCACGTCGACATCACACCGTCACCGCCGCCGCCGCTGACGTTGCCGGCGCCACTGCCACCACCACCGCCGTCGCCGCCCGAATCTCCCCCCGCCTCCGTCCGCCACTCCTCCGGCCGGCCGGCTAACCACCCCCTGCGATCCGCCCGGTGTCAGATTCGGGCCGGTGTCAGAGCTGGGTGGTTGGCGGGAGAGAGTGCTGGTGGAGTTGGGCCACGGCGGAACGGGCAGTGCGGTGGACAGCTTAGCGTTCTACACGGGAATGCTCAAAAACTTGGGTGTGAAGCATTCCCGTCGGCGAAAGGCATTTTTTCCTATCTGCATTGAGACCGTCTACTAGACAGCTGTGTAAATAGGAGGAGCTGTGGAACTATGAGAGTAGTCTGGTTTGAAAAATATAGGCATGTGTGCCTCGTAACCTTCAATACATTCTGCAATGTTTACATTAATTTAATTTTTCTTACTGTATTAGTCAGGTAGCATCGCTTAGTCAGTGTGTACCTTTCATTTTGTGTTTTCATAGCATTGCAAGAGTTTTGTGAAATTGTTAAAGTTTTTTTGTATTCTTTGACACCACCCTAGGAGCAGATCAGCGGCGCGCTACTTGGTGTACTGTGGTTGATTTTGTGAGATTGTTAGTAAGTTGAACGGGAAGAGGGAGGCCGGTTTCCTCAAAAGAAGTCTTGTTTAAATCAATGCACTATTTATTACTAAAGAAGAAAGAAGAGAGAGAGATGGAAACAATACATTAGACGAAGGAGATACGCAGGATTCGAGCTCAGAGATGCCGGCGTCTTGCCCCATCACTCTGTGAACCAGGGGCGGCAGGAACGTCAGCAGCGGCGGCGGACTTCTGTGATCGCGTCATCAGCGAAAAGGCTCCTGATCTATCGTATGAACCTCATTCGGTTACCTCACGTGTGCCTCTGCCTCACGTCAGCCTCCATCTGTGTCTTACGTTCCCTCTGGCTCCGCCGGCCACGTTTATATTGGCTCCTCGCTTGCATTCAGCAGCGTTGTTTAGAGGTCGCTGCCGGAATGTCTTGCCTTGGGAGTCGCCGCTGGCACGGTGTGGTATAATGGCGGTTTGCCATAGATTCCTTTCCTTCTTTCTAGATCGCTCATTTTAATACTTGTACTACAGAGATTTCTTTTGCTCCTCTTTTTACAATTCGTATTTTTGTGGTCGAAGTTCTTGTTACTTAATACGTAATTGTAATCTGTAAACTCTCCCATTGACAGTGTTTTTGCGTCTCCTCTCTTGTGCCCCTTCGCAGTCCGCGGCCGCGCGTCCACTGCGTCGCCTCGCGAGCGCCCAATTTCCCCGCGGCGCCGCCTCTCGCCCCTCCGCCCGGACCCTTCCCCACCGCCGCGCCGCAGCCTCGGCGGAGCGCTCGTTCGTCACTGCCTGCCTCACCCCCTCCCCGCCATGGAGCGCGCCCGGGCCGAGCTGCGCCTACGCGCCGCCACCACCGCCGCCGCTCCCTGCCCGCACGCCCCGACCCCGTCACACCCCCGCCACTCCACGCCCTGACCCGCCACGCTCTATTATTCCCTGCCACGCCCCGCCATGCTCCGCCACGCCATGCCGCGCCACGCCACGCTCTTCCGCACTGCACGCCCCCCTCCCCCTACACGCCCATTCTCCCGCCCCATCCCCTCTCCTACCCTCCCGCCACCGCGCGTGTCCGGGCTGAGCTACGCCTACGCGCCGCCACCACCGCCGCCGCTCCCTGCCCGCACCCCCCGACCCCGTCACATCCCCGACACTCCACGCCCTGACCCGCCACGCTCTATCATTCCCTGTTACGCCCCGCCATTCCCCGCCACGCCATGTCGCATCACGCCTCGCCACGCCCGCTACGCCCCGCCACGTTCTTCCCCACTGCACCCCGCCCCTCCCCCTATACGCCCATTCTCCCGCCCCATCCCCTCCCCTCCCCTCCTCCCCAGTTCCACATCCCAGCCCGTCCCCCTCGCCTCGCTCCTCAATGTCCGCCCGCCCGCCTCCCCCAGACCTGCCCTTCCTGCTCCGTCCCTCCCACCCCACACACCCGCGCGTCACACCTCGGTTTTCCCCGCCTCTCCCCGCTCCGCCTCGCCCCTCCCCGCTCGACCACCCACCAGCCACTCACCTTCTCGCTCCGTCCCGCAACACCCCGTCCCGCCCTCCAGCCCGCCCCGCCCCATCACTCTCTGTCCGCCCACTCGCCCGCCTCCCCTCGTTCCGTTCCGCGCCTCCCCTTCCCACTTCGCTTCGCCCCTCCTCCTTCTCGTCCGCCTCTTCTTCCCCGCGCCTCCCCTCCCTACGCGCCCTCCCGCCCCCTCGCCTTCCCTTGCCCCGCCCCACCCCGCCTCCGCGCGCGCCCGGGCTGAGCTACACCCACGCGCCGCTCCCGGCCACGGCAGGCGCCGCGCAGTAGGTCCAAGTGGCCACAAATGCTCCGATGAATGGAAGAATAAACGGACGAGTGATGAAAAAATCAATGAACAAATAAAATTGACGAAAGAAAGAATGAAATTATCGAAAGAATGAAAAACTACATTCCAAAGAGCAGATCCTTAATGAAATAGAATATTGAAAGAGTATATCCTAGTGTCTACATTTTTTGTATTCAACCTTCGTATGCATGGACCCGCGAAACTCCATGAATGCATACGCAGGACCTCTGGGGCGCAGTGCGCTCTCGAAAAATGCACGTAATCATTGTTTTTTTTATTCTTAATAACTTCATTTCTTAATAATTTCAATACATATCAACTCTCAATGTTAAGCAAATAAGTATTTACTTATATAACTATTAGTACAGGATTAAAAACCCTGCTCATGAATTGACATTATAGCATCACATTTCAGGACATTCCTTTACAACTTCTGGCAATTTTTTCGTTTGCCAGTGAGTAAAATGAAAGTCCAAATATAAAAAAAAATATTACACAGAAAGCAAGCCCTAAGAGATCAACTCTGCAAAGAAAGCGAAATAAAAACCGTTAGGGTCTCGGAAGCTTTGCATATGCATCCTAGGGTGAAAAAAATATTTATTTTTTTCACCCTAGCAAACATTTTCCCTTGTTGTCCAAAGTGCACTTTTAATACACATTTACACGATTATGGTGCAGGAGATGGAGACGGTGCACGTAGTGGTGATGGAGTGACGGTACAGGTAATGGTGACGGTACAGGTGATGGTGATGATGCAGGAGGTGGTAACGGTGCAGGTGACGGTGAGGGTGCAGGAGATGGTGACGGTGCACGAGGTCGTAAAGGTGCAGGTGCAGGAGGTGCGGGAGGTGTTAACGGTGTAGGAGGTATTGATTGTGCAAAAGGTGGTGACGGTACATTAGATGATGTCAGTGCAGATGGTGGGGATGATGCAGGCGATGGTAACGGTGCAGATGGTGGTGACGGCGCAGGAGGTGGTGCCTGTTTGTATCGGTGCAGATGGAGATTAGGGTGCATTAGGTGGTGACAATGCAGGCGATGCTGACGCAATAGATGATGGTGACAACGCAGAAGTTGGTGACGGTGTGTGTGTCGGTCCAGATGGTGGTTACGGCATGAGATGTTAGGTTTAGATGGCACAGGTGATGGTGACGGTGCAGTAGGTGGTGACGATGCTGGTTGTGGTGACGATGCTGGTGGTGGTGACGCTGAAGGCTATGGTGACGGTGCAGGTGAAGGTGACGGAGCAGGCGATGGTGCAGAGGTACAGAGATGGTGACGATGCTGGTGGTGGTGACGGAGCAGGCGATGGTGCCGGCGAAAGCGATGGTGCCGGCGCAGGTGATGGTGATAATGCAGAAGGTGATGACGATGCTGGTGGTTGTGACGGTGCAAGTGATGGCGACGGAGCAGAAGAATGTGGTGACGGTGTAGGCAATGGTGACGATGAATGTGATAGTGACGGTGCGGACGATGGTGACGGTGCAGGTGGTGGTGACGTGGCGACCGCTTGAGAGCCGAGAGCGCGCGAGGGGCGAGCACCTCGATGAGAGCGGTGGGGAGCCGAGCGCCTTCTGGGGGGGGGGGGCGCTTGCGCCGCGTGAGAGCCCGTCCTGACGCCGTGCCCTCCACCGCGCCCGCGGCCGAATTTCCATTTGGAGTGCATTTACTTCCCATCACACACGGAGTGGAATACGTTGAACAAGTAATGCGTTAAATGTACTATATGGTCTGTCACATTTTTCAATTTCACATTTCTATTTTGGACAAATAACCACGCATTTTCATTTAGAATAGAAACAAGTGAAGAAGAAAATATATCCTTTTAAGTTTTGTTGCATTAAGTAATCATACTATGTAGTAGATTATAATTTATTCGTAGTTGAAAATAAATTAAAAATCCATAAAGACGTTTTATCATACATTCTTTATTAATTTAATTGCATAAATGCCAACTGAACACGATGATAAAAGGAAATGAATCATGCCCGAATAGTCATGTACAGGGTGATTGTAGAGTCAATATTTTGTTTTTAAAAAGTGTGTAATACTGTTGACTAATATGATGTTCACTATTTACGATTTCAAAGTTTAACCAAATCAAAACCACAAAACGGCCAGTGTACTCAGTGTAGAGGACAGAAGTAAGATAGCTGTCAGATATGAAGTTTGAAGATCAGGGATGCAAGTGCAGAGATGGCCGAGACACGAGCAAGGTAGGAATGCAACGCTTAACCCTAAGGCAATAAAAAACTTTCATAAGAAATTAATGACAACCGATATTGTGCCAGAAGCAAGTCGATCTGGAAAACCCTCGCCTTCAAAATCGGAAGGCAATGTGAAGAGTTGATGTGAAATGTTGCCAAGCACATGTGTACCCCTTCGAAGTCCACACGATAAGCTGCAAGGAAATCGGAATTGTCACATCACAAGCTGAACACCATTTTAAAAGCTGAGTTTACATTTTCGACCTTGGAAGTTTGGGGGGATCTATTTTCGACTTTGGAAGGTATTTTGACATTCTTGAACGCAATACCCGCGATGTGTTTGCGAAGGTTCCAGTTTAAATGCTACGAATAACCGTGGAGTCAGTTCCTGAAAGATTCAGGCTTTGTATGGAAAATGTGTGTAAAATATAAAATTGTATCAAAATATCAAATTGTAACCAAATGGTACACTTTAACAATGTATTCAGTGGAAATAAAACTGTGCTTGGTTGTTTTCTTTTTAACTTATTCAATATTAGGTATTGACCACAGTCTATATCTGTGTTATCTTATTACTGATTCATTGGCAGAGAGTTTTAGAAATTCTATGACTTTTTAAATCTCTCTGTTACTTATTATTCTATGACAAAAATTAGTATTGGTTGGAGTGTAATAGAGTTTACAATTCCTTAATGTATCTGCATCAATAGAAACCGAAACCTGCAGGAAAATGCGTTGGAAACCCACCGACAAGCGTTCTGAAGCTCGTCGCTCTCTTCAGAAGAGCAACACCGGAACGGAGCCCCGCAGAGCGAATCGTGGCGCGGGGGGGGGGAGGGAGAAGTTTGAGGAATGGGGAGAAGGGGGAACGGGTAAAGAAGGATGATGGAGGGGGGTGATGGGAAGGGAGAAGGGGGATGGGGAGGGGAGTGGATGTGGGGTGGGGGAAGGGATGGGAGGGTGAAGGAAGGGGAGAGAAGGGAGGGAAGGGAAGAGAGGATGGGGAGGGATGGAGTGGAATGAGGAGGGAGAAGGGAGTGGGGGGAGGGAGAGGGGAGTGAGGGGGAGGGAGGGAGGAGTAAGGGAGGGAGGGAGGAGTAAGGGAGGGAGGGAGGAGTAAGGGAGGAAGGGAGGAGTAAGGGAGGAGTAAGGGAGGGAGGGAGGAGTAAGGGAGGGAGGGAGGAGTAAGGGAGGGGTAAGGGAGGGAGGGAGGAGTAAGGGAGGGAGGAATAAAGGATAATGAGGAAGGGAGGATAAGGGAGGAAGGAGGGAGGGAGGTGTTAGGGGGAGGGAAAGGGAGGGAGAGGGGGAGAGGAGGGGCTGGCGGCGCCAAAGGCCGCAGCGCACAAGAGGCGGCTGGCCGTGACGGGCGCATTCCCGTCGCACCTGGGAAGCAGGGCGGAGTGTCCGGCGGGGAACTCCAGCGGCCAGGGCTGGCGACAGGAACACCAATGAGTAGCGTCCGCGACGCTTCGAGGCTTGCCGCTATTCGAGGAAGATGGCGTCTCATGAGCACAAGAGATTGTTCCGAGGTAAACTAACAGGAGGATTCACTATCGATTATCTCGCACACTGCAGCCCGTAAGGACTCAGTGGTCACAACACAAGAAGTGAAAAAATTGTTTATACATTACGGAATTTAGAAAGTTTTCCCCTTAGGTTCTTTGAGGATAAAACTAATTTAAATAACTTTCTTAACACTTCCTTTATAAACAACTATCAAAACAGATAAACTGGGAGGTACTTTTATGCTATAATTGTAACATTATTGGAATTTTTCTTAAAGTGTGAATATGTATGAAAATTCTTTGTTTCTTCAATGAACCATAATTATCCATCTTTAAATTGTTCCACTTACTCAATTATTCTCCACTAATCCGTTCGTACCAAGTTGTCACGTGTGTTATTGATGTAACTCATATACTTCCCAGACAAAAATTCACTCAGTGTATTACATAATATAATCTAGTCTTCGTATCGTAAGCACGTCTATGTGGCCCACCACAAACTGCAGCGTCTGCTAACAAAAAATGCTGTTGGAAATTGTATATTGGTAGTAGAATCGATAAATCGATTGTCAATGAACTGAATTAATTTTTTACGTCACTGGAAAATAAACAAAAGGCTAAATCTGACATAAATTGTATTAACTCTGCAGATAACTAAATAAAAATAAGCCATTTATTTTGCCTGACCGACAAATAGATTTTGTTTTGAAATCGTGTAAAAGTATCATTCCGTTTTTGTTTTTATTGTTGTTTTTTCAACCGGCCAACTTATCAAAAATTGCGTTTTAACCTTTGTTTGAATTACAATGAAAACCTGTAAAACAAATAGTATGTTTTTGTAACATGCGCATTAAACATGTGCGTTTAAAAAGGAAGATTAAATAATTTATGAATGAATATGTTCAATAATGTGAGTATGGTCTTTAATTGACTCTTACATATACCTCTGCCATATGAAGTTCATTTTGAGTAATAAGATAAAGGTTGAAATCCGACGTCCCTGGCTACTTAGTAAGGAACAAATGATAATACATCGGTTACAATAGGAACATTTGTTTCATCAGCATCTCAATATTTACCGTAGATAGTAGCGTTACCTTGTTTTGACGGCAATGTGGCATAGGACTATCAAAAACAGAGCTAGGAATGTACACGGAGTGGTACACTTAAGAAGTTCCATTCAAATGTCTCCTGAATCGTTGCATATATTGAGATGCGGTTTTCACGATAACAAATGGGTGTGAGGAAAACAAAATAAGATGTATATAAACTTATATTTTTTAACTTCAAAACACATTGTAACAATTTTGGTTTTTAAATGCAATCCTACAGTTTTCATTTCTCCATGGCAATAAGCCAGAACAGAATATAGCATAACAGGGAGCGAAAGCAGGCGAACCGCATGTGTCGTGATGAGGTCCGGTTTTTTGCTGATATTTTAAATCTTAAAGCTAAATAAGTTGATTATAACGTACATTTCAGTACAATAGACACACATATTTTTATTCTAAAAGTTTGATGTTAGAGATTTGTTTTGGAAATTTGAGTGTGGTTGAAGAGGAGTAGCTGGAGGAAATGGGCGATGGACAACGCGGTGGAAGAAAGTTACCATTGGACAAGGACTTGTCGATAAAGAGGACAGGAGACAGCGCGAGGGAAGTTACAAATCTTTAAAGACCTTTTAGTGAATGTTCATGGCCCAAGACTGTAGTAATTAAAATAAGAAGTAACCTAATCAATAATGGTCATTCGTTCAGTTGAACTTAAAGAAATTCAGATTTCAGAACCAATAAAAAAATGTATGAGTATTATTATCTTTAGTTTGATGTGAATGCGTTTGTATTTTATTTCAATGGTTCGGATTTAAATGGTATTTTTATGGTTATGTATTTTGTTTAATGTCTAATATGATAACAATATCAGAAGAAGTTAAAATCAGATGTTACATCAATAAATAGCACGACACATTGTTGTAACGTAAATTTGCGACGTAAATTTGTTGTTGCGACGTAAATTCTAAGTGGTGGGTTTTCATTGGTAGAAAGAATATCTATAATATATTTCCCAATATAATTAATGTATCAACCGAAATGTCGTATGAGCGATATTTTGATATTCCATATGCGCGGTACAGCCCTGAGAATTTTATAAATAGAGCTATCCAACGTAAGATACTGACATCTGGGCATTTACTGGTGCTTAAGTTTATAAACAGAAAATAGTAAGTTCAATTTAATAAAGTAATACATATAGGAGACGAATAAGATCGATTTATTACGTTAGTTTCCTAGACTGATTTACTTACATTTGCAGAGTATGGTGCACTATTTATTTATAGGTACATAGTTTTTTATTTTCACATTTATTGATATTTGTGTTAACCAACGTTTTGAGGCCTCTTCCAGTCTCATTTTTAAGGTCTTCCTTGATTATATGTAAAACATAATCAACCAATGAAATGTACCGCTTAATTAACCGACTGTCTATAAATAAATCCTGGACAATACTCTGAAGATGATATATATATCTGTATCACGAATAATGTACATCTACTTCTATTACGTAACATACTAAGCAGAATGCCACATTTACTACGCACAAATTCATTTGATCTTCATCTAACCTTTAAAATGTCTATTTTGGGCACCAAAATAAGCGTATATTCACAGCAGTAGAAAAGGTTATTTTTCGCAACACAACTGGGGCGTACTTTGCTGCGTGGTCCACTTCGGGACCCAATTAAAGAAGGTAATTCAATCCAGTTTTCCGCCCCAGTTAGTCTATGTGAGACGCGGCGGGGGATGAAGAGACGGAAAAAGACGCGGTGGAGAGTCAAGGATAAGCCAGGAAAACTGAGAGCAAGGGCTCTCGTGCAGAAGGAGTGTTGCTCTTTTTTACTTTCTCGCCTTACTACGTACATAGTAAAGAAATTTCTTGCAACGCCGCGGGGTAAATAGATTTCGATAGAAAAACTCTTATTGCCGGACTCCGACAACGGAAAAGTGTATTTTTTTTCTTTTATGTATAAGTGCATATACGGAGTAAATTACTTCTTCTAATACGTTGGATAGCGAAAAACACGTCTTCGTGGGTCCTTGATGCGGAAAAATAGGTTGACTGCAAAGAGGCTGTTTGTACGTCTGTGATAACCCTTGTGCCTAATCCGTTCACGTGATTTTTTCCAAAACTGATATTCCCCGATCAATATGAACGAATAGAGACCATGCATGCTTGAAAAGGATATTTTTATTTTTGGATATACTTTACATAAATCCTAAAAATTATCAAAATTTTCTCAAAAAGGGATACATATTATAATATAAGAGATACATTATTAAACTTTTTCCGTAAAGAAGAAAGTAGCGTAGATATCGTAAAGAAGGAATAAATTGGCGCAAGTCGCATTTTCGTTGAATTCTGAATTTTTGAAAATTGAGAAAGCTCAACATTCTTCAACGTAATCCAACCACTACAATATTGAAAATAGAGATTTTTCTTTAAACAAATATGATCTTTAAAGATATATCTTAAATGTGCCCTTTTTTCGAAAATATGATTTTTCACCGTCAATTTGCATGAAATATTGGCAATTTCTAAACAATTCACAAAAACGGCTCCAAATTATTTCTTTAAATTTTCTTCCCGTAAAGGATGGTAAAAAATTGGTGCTAGTCTCGGTTCCGGCGATCACTCTGAATTTTTGAAAATTGCAACAACAAAAGAACATTGCAAATACACAATATTGAGATAAAGACAAAAAAAGAGTACTTTTAACATAATTTCTCCTTCAAGTTAACGCAAATTCTTTCTCTCAAAAATGGTTTCAATTTTTTTCTTTATTTTTTTACGAATAGAGTAAAGAACGTTTTAAACAATGCTATAGGAGCCATTTTTGTGTGAATTTTTTAGAGATGACAAAGTTATAATACGAGAAAGTATGTTGTAGTCTCACTGGTTTAAGTTAATGAGGGTCAGTGCATGAAATTTTGTTTAAAAACGTTTTACAGAACAACGTTTTAATAACTTGCTTTCTTATTTTGTGGTATTACCACATTCAACTGACATTTTGTCTTCAATGCGGTGTGGACATAAGGGTAAAAGAAAAAGGAGAAGGAGAAAGAAAATAAATGTCAACCGAGCATCATTGAAGAAAATGGGGAGGGGTTATCAAATATATGCTTCGTAAATATTCATTTTCTTAAAAACAGGGTTTTGATTTAGATTCGAGATATGGATCACAAACAAAATAATTAGATCTCCTTGCGTACATATGAGCTCGTAGTACAAGTTAAATCAATCTCATTTTACTTACTGGTGATATATTTGAGAATGAATATCAGAAGACTATTAGTAAAAAAAATTAACGCCCAAATCTGAAAATGCAGAGGATACATTTTGGTATTCAATTTCATTTAACGTATTACTATTATAATTATATGTTCATTACGAATATTTTGCATGAAAACGTAACCGATAATCCTTATTTCTAGAAGGAAAAATATGAATAAAGGTATAAGAAAATGATAAAAATATCAACAGGTAAACGACTTTTCGACAGTCTATTTTAAAAATTTAGCATATTTGTATTCACAGGATAAAGGAAGAACTAAAGTCTGTAAACAACCTTAGAAATGAATATTTTCAAAGTCAATACGCAAGAGACCATTTATATCAAAAAGAATATTTTAATATGACAGACATCCTTTGAATTTAATAAAAAAAGTTTTTTTCTCATTTTTCTTATCTCTAGCTATTCGCCTCGCTTATTACTTAGTGTTCATAAAAATAAAATATGAGTTTGTCTTTTCAGAAATATTACGAAACAAAATTAAACGAAGGAACAATGTTCATATTTAGCATTCATAAGGCTGCAGATTTAAATTTACTTGAGATAATAATACAGTGCGCCAGGAAAGTCTCTCCGTACAGGCCCGAGTCGGCCTCCTATTAAAAATGCCCATGATATTGGTAGCAAACAGATCGCTGGGAAACAAGTGAATGCGATAAGTACGATAAGTAAAGCCCATCAAACGCGGAGTGTACGCAGAGTAATACACGTAGTAAAAAGAGAGTAACATAATGCTGCGGAAAATCGGTTTCAAAATTTCAACGAAAATACCCGTTTTGGGGTACCCTAATAACGGAAAAGGGTTTTTTAAAAACGTCCGTCAGTCCTTCCGTCCGTCCGTCTGAACAACACTAGCACCTACACTACTGGTAGAAATTTTGTGAAAATGAATATTCTCCGGTGAATTTGAATTGTCTCGAAGCCCCGAGATTTTGAAGAAAAGGAATTTTCTAAGGGCTTTATGTAAAGTACTTTACATAAAGCCCTTAGAAAATTTCTATTTTATCGCTCGATTTTTTCTTCAAGTTTCTTGTAATTATAGAATGAAATACTCGTACAACGATGCTAGTCGTGAGTGTCTTAGTCGTGAGATTTGCCAGAGAGAAGTCAAAGGTGAACTCTTTCACCTCCACCCATGAGTGGAACAGGGAATATGAGTATTTTAAGTCAGGGATACAGAGCTTCATTCGCCGCCATCGAGAGCGATAGCTAACTCCTTTCCAAAGCAAGGGCTAGGTCTCGGAGGAGTGGGGTGAACAGCAATCACACTAACCTCCATTCTTGCGAGGCGCCCCATAATACAAACTGTGTTGCGACAAAGATCACATACCTTCTTCCAATATTTGTAACTTTTGCAATTCTCGAAAATTCTAAGAGGTCAAATAAAATTAGACCTACGGCATTTTTGTCCACGTACAAGCCTTTTTGAAAAAAAATTCAAGAAACAATTGAGAGCTCTTTTTGAGAAAAATATTATTTTCAAAATTGATTTATTAAAAGCAGAAGTAGTTTTGCTTCATTTCAAGCAAAAGTAAGCAAAAATATATATTTTGAAAGAGTATACAAGTCATCAATATTAAAGATCTAATTTTAAATAATAGATTTCAGTAATAAAAATTATCTGCATCTTCAATAATAGAGTTGCAGAAAGACGATAAAAAAATAAACTTTCGCAATTTTCGAACATTCTTGCAATTTCAAGGGGTCAAAATATCTGCGAGATCGATGAGGTCAAAGTTTACCCGATAGTCTTCTTCACAGACAGACGGACGGACGTTCGGACAGATGGACGGACAGACGGACGGACGGATGGACTCACACAAACAGACAGATAAGCGGACGCACGGACGGACAGATAGAAACAGACACACACAGGCAGACAGAGACAGTCACAGACAGGATTTTGCCGCAAACTAATTTTTATGGATCGAGAACTCCCAAAATATGGATTTCTTTTACACAACGTGTCGGAGGAAGTAGATAACTACATACACGCACACAATTTATTCCATTTTTTCGGTACCAAAGCTCCACACTAAAACAAGTTGTCTGCAGTAAAATGGTCTTTTTGACTGCAGCACTACAATACTTTCTCTCTACCACGTAATCAGTATGCCGAAAAGTAAAAGCAACTCAAAAGCCGAAATATAGGAGTACCAGTTCCTCCCCGTCGTCGTCGAGAGCATGGAGTTCCATTCTAATCCCCTCCCTGGAGGAAGCTTAGAATGCGCCGGTGAGCGGTCAAAGAGACTGCACCTGCCCAATGCTCTGGCTGGCGTGTGTAGCGGCCCCTGCGGTGTATGCAGAGCGGCGGCGGCGGCGGCGGCGGCACAAAGCGACGGCACAGGCCAGGCGCCTGCCTGCGTTCCCACGAGAGCCGACACCGCTTCGCGCTTTGGAGCAGTGTCTGTGGTGCAGCGATGTTAGCGTGACAGTTCGCGCCCTTCAACTGCTGTTGATGCATTGTGGCGAGTAGAGAAATCAAGAGATCGCTTTGTAACTAGTGATGCGACATCGACAAGAAGGCATCGTTGTTAAAAATCAAAACATCAATAATAATACATCGACAAAAAACCATCGATGTTTTTACACATGCAAATAGAAGAAACAGCTTTCGTTTCGATCGAATACAAACAGATATTGCTACCATCGTTTGTTTCATTTGTTAACTTTTAGAAAATTGTGATTATGGGCATCATTCATTCACAAACAAAACATTGAAAACTTAAAAACATCCAACCCAAAACATCGATGTTCAAAAAACGTCGATGTTAAACACATCGATATTCAAAAAACATCGATGTTAAACACATCGATATTTTTATAGAAACATCGATGTTTTGAAAACATCAAGATCGATGTCGCATCCCTATTTTTAATCCAAAATTGTCTAATGAAATAAAAGTTAGGGACCGATGCCGTAAATATCACATTCAGAGGAAGCGAGTTCTTCCGAGAAGTGAACCCGAAAATTATGTATTATAGTTTATATTCGGGCTGCTTGCTTCTGCATGAGAAACATCTCTTTGTACCCTGGCAAGCGCATTTAAGATACGAGTACAATTGTGTTGTGTTGTGGAGGCCTCAGGCTTGTGGACGGAACCCCTGTGAGCTCACTGGGGTTCGTATCTTCTCGTCTGCCGACTGCGTTCGTCTCCCGCCCCGCCAGTTGTTTGGTTTTAACTGAGCGAGAGAATGGGTACCTACCTGGCTTATGGAGCCACAGGAACAGGATTTTGCGCACGGGCTTTCAGGATAAGGAACAAGAAATACGATTTAAGAAGAAAATCTGTGGTTGAGGGATTTCATACGTGACAGTAGTTCCCACCCGATTCTGGACACACATGCTGCCATGTGGCAGGTAACAATGTCAGATGCAATCCATTGTATTAAATAGCTGGTCACTGTCTCTTTCCATGTAACACGGACCGGTAAAATAAATATTGTAGTTTTCCACGTCATACACATCACCCCAACAGTATTGATGTAATTTATGAACAAACATAATTTCCTCTGTACCTCTAAAACTGTCCACATCACAAAACTTGGTTATTTCGAGCTTTCAGAAAGGAAAATAACAAATTTCGAATAATATCCATCTCCTCCGAGACTCAAAAAGAAATGAGAAACATTTAAATAAAAACATCGAAACCAATCTCGAGGCTTCAAGTTTGGGAACATATTAAAACATCTTTTCCACGGAAGATGATAATCTACAAGGCAGAAATTAGTTCAAGAACTTGAGTCGTCAAGAAAACGAAGGAGGCGCCGCAATAGCATTAAACGAACAGAGAAGTTACAGCCCGAGAAGGACGAACAGAAAAGTTCAGACACATTTCTCGTGAGGAGCATCGCCGTTGAATGGAAAGGGAAATGGTTTCTTTCTCGGCGAAAATGTTCATTTCTCTTTCAACGAAAAGTTCCCAAAAACATCACGAAGGCGATTCTACCGCGTCAAAATTACGGTGACAAATTTCTATATTTTTTTAAGAAGATGTGAATTTTCGTTTTATAAAATGTTCGTTAATTGTAAATGAAAACTTTAGTATTCGTTATTTATTTATTTATTTATTCAATAGGTTTACGATGTATTCGAATACATTTTCCTATAACCATTTGAGGTACATTATAGTTTTCTGCTGTTATATTATTTTAATTAAGTTCTTCCATTTTATTTCATTTTTACAATCTTTTGTGTTTAATTTTTTTTCATTGTCTTCAATATACCTGGTACCCATGTTATTTTCGGTCTTCACCTTTTTCTTTTACCAACAGGCATCCAATTTAACAATTTCAGTGGAAACAGTGTTTCTTCCATCCTTTGAACATGACCATACCATTGAAGCTGTTTTCTTTGTTTAAATTTTAATAATGTGTAATTAATTTTTATGAATTCTCGTATTGAACCATTATTGATTTTATATAATTTAGAAATTCTAGCCGATCTTCTCCAAAAGTCCATCTCAATTACTTATAATAATTTTCGTTATTTAGATGTCTCTAATTCACACGGTTGCAGCAGACGTTGGCCGCGTAATGTTTCTGGAGGATTATCGTCAATTTCACGCTGTAGTAACCGCACCCCACGCCCAATAGACGGCACATAAACGCGCGCCCCCTCAGCCTCAAACCACATCCAATCCAACACGCTCCACATCCCTCCCATTTCGAATGCAGCACGCTCACGGCGAAGGGACAGGGTAAGCGTACAGGAAATGGAGGGGTGCCGATAAGATATGAATATGAAAAGGCAAACAGACGTCACTGGCTGACGTCTAGTGAAGAATCCATTTCATTTTCTTCAATAATTCTCTTAACTACATTAACATAATATTCATTCATGTGTATTTTACGCACTATTTTTTGTTCTTTTTCAAATGTCATCATAGTTTGTAAAGACTACTTTTCCATATATAGACATAGTTTTTATCTTCAAATTAAACGAAATTGAATATTTGATATTTTCAATTTGAAATTGATCTGATATAAGTCTTGTTTACTAATAAATTCTGGGTAATATTATGTTTATCAAAGCACAGTACCAGACATATATCAAATAATGCACAGTTCGGGGCCTAGACCATTAGGTGTTCAAGTTGCAAAATGAACATTATTTCACGTTTAGAAAATGATTTACCACGATAGCAATTTTCGTAGGGATTCAGTTAGTAGCATGTAAAGCGTTATTGAAGTACACGAACGTTAGTGAAACATTTAAAATTTAAACTCGAACAGCAGAAATGGAATAAAACTGGCCTTCATTTTATATTCTACGAAGGCGAAACACATGAGTGTGTGGCGAAAAGTATCGCGTATTTACATCATCGTCAATTATGATCTCCAAATTCTTTATTAGAGACCCTTAATTCTCCGAACAATTATACTGATTAAAGGAAGAGCAAACGAGAGAACAGCGCGAGAATAATCATAAATACTTTTCAGAGCAAGAATGAGAAGAAACACATAAATCCATTTGTCCAGAATATTATCCAAAATAATATAAATGTTTTTTAAATAAAAAGTTATCAGTTAAAAATATATATTTTCGTAGATTTGTGAAATTATTTTTTTTAAATAAAAGCTGAATTTATGTTACAGCAAATCCATTTAAACACATTGATTATTTATCTCAAAATTACAGAAAGTATTAAAAATACGATTTTCTTGTTGATAAGAACTTATTTAATGTACACAATTTGCAAAATTATATAAAAAGTATATGATTGTGAAATATCATTACCCGTTGATTGAAATCAATTGAAAAATAATGAAAACGTGCACGCAGAGAAATACTGTCGGAAAAAGCAATTAATAAATCTCATTCAGGTAAATTGTGTGAGTGATTTTTTTAATTAACTTTTTTACACTTTTCTGTGCTTGCAGTTCATTTGCCGTTCATCAATTTGTCAATTTTCCAGTTTAGATACTGAATAAAAATAATGCGAATGCCAATCTATGAATTTAAATTTCATTTGTAATTTACTCAGCTACATTTTGAACTATTTTCTTCGTAAAAACCATGCTCTTTTTTATAAACCCGCTTCATTACCCAATAACCTGATCGGTAGCCTTCCTGACGTGAAGAAATGCAAATTTAAACATGTTAATTGTCGAAGATCTTAAAATCGACCGTGCAAGCGTACAATTTAAAGATTGTTTAATATTTATTAATACATGTTCGAGACAAATGTGTCTCCCAAAGGATATTAATAATTACAATACCGTGATCTAATATGAGAAGAAAGTTAAAAAATTACCTCTAAACATGCTACTGATACATATAAATAGTATTTTAGTTTAATTTTTGGGAGTCATAATGATCTTTAAAACTATGTAACAGTTATGAATAGAAAATAATACATGAAAATGTATACTATAAATAAAAGGTGCAGAGGGAGAAGACAACTATGGAGGATGTAAGAGATCATCTGAGTGAGTGATTTAATTCGAGGCAAAATTGCTGAGTTTAAAAGAAGCATATGCAGTAAATGAAGGAAGAAAATCATAAAAAGTATCTGAAAGTCAAAGAAACCAAGATTTTAAGGGAATAATATCAAGTTCATATATAATTTGTTCATTTATAACGAACCAAAGTTCTTTTAACATTTTTCTTAAATATTTATTTTGTATATCCTGCAGTTTATGAATGTGAGTTTTTGCTCCACCATCCCAAATGAAGCATGATAAGTTAACCAAGAGTGAATTATGTATTTAAGTATAGTCAATGCAGAATGTACAGAGAGGTGAGGATTTTTATTCAGAAATGAATATAATTTGAAAAGCTTGATTTTAAAAGCTTAAAAGTTTTAGTTATATTTAAAGTTGAAAATTATTTCTGATCCTCCAAGTCAAAGATGAGAAAAGAATTGAAAATGGCTACACTATAAAATGCAGCAAGTTTCATCTCAATATGTTATCTCTAAGTATTTTGTTTTAATTTTGAAATTTGTGTAGCAATGCTGTTTTGACACATTCTGGGTATTGCTTGAAAGTCGTGGATGTTGCTTCACTGCTTTCGTTGTGAGAAATAGTTAATAGTTTGCTTTCTAGTGTTGAACACATTGTTTCTGCAACAATTGAGGGTTGAATAGCGTCAAAATATCGGTATTTGTGTTTTCCCAGCGTATGGACCAGGAATGCACTGAAAACTTTACGGGCTATTTCCTGTAAGTTAAGAATTTCCATTATTAGGGAACATTTTCTCAACAACTACTAATAGAATGATGCTCAAATTTTAACAGAGCATGTAGCACACCAGTTTATATACTTTAACAGGGCGGATATATAAAACATTAAATACTTTTGACAGTATTACTATAAAAGTTAGTACTTTTCAGAACAAAATTTATTACAATGGACAAAAGTTTATATTTAAAAAGCGAAAAGTTTCAAACGCCTTCGTTAAAATACTTTTAACGAACGAATCTCAAATAAAATTTCAAGTCTGTAAATTATATAGTTTGGTATAAAATGTTCCTAACACTAACATTGGCGAGATAGGGCATTCGGCTTCCCGTAAGTCCAAACAGGCGCCGCCTCCCCGGAGACGGCGCCGCCAAAGCAAGCGGTACGCGCGCATTCTGTGCAGCCGCGGGCGGGCGCTCAATGCCCAGCCTTTAAGCAAAGAGCCGCCAGCGCCGGGGAACAGAGCAGAGCGCGCGCAAGCGAGAAGCAGGACGCCCCGAGGCTCTCGAGACAATCGCCGCCTTCGCCATCCACCCTGTCCTCTCTCTCTCTCTCTCTCTCTCTCTTTCTCTGTCTGTATCTCTGTCTCTCTCTCTCTCTCTGTCTCTCTCCTGACACCCAGCCCACGGCTTTCACTTTATTCAGGACTACAGCCACCCTGATGGACGGGCATCAACAGATGTCACTATGCTGTCTTAAGTTCGAGTCCCGATGTTGGTAGGGTTGTCGACACTAGCTAGATAGGTAAGTGGAGTTCAGCCGCTGTCTGCAGGAGGATTCTAGCGGACGTCTGCTCCGATCAGTAGTTTCCCGTGGTTTCTTCGATCAATGCCAGGCGAATGCCGGAGAGGTACAAACGAGGCCCGCACTGCGCGCGATCTTTCCTTCCTCTTCCCTTCCACACAGTTACACTAACATTCACTACACTACCATACACGCTGGGAGACCGGTCGAGCGCTCAGAAATTGTCCCGGCTGGGGCGGTGCCCCGCTGGTGGGAAATACCTGGTTGGGGAAACCCCCGCTAATCGGCGGTAGGTCGGCGCAGGAACTCGCCATCCAGCGGGGAAAACTCACCACCACCTCCCGAGGGGGGAAATTCAGTACACTTAGGGAACTAATAACCTTACGAATTGACGGGCGCGGAATCACAATCAGTCAATCAGCCGCACTGACTTCATTTTGTCGCCACCGTATAGCAACACTTGGAATATTCGTAACCTTTGGTATCCCCACCTCCTGCCACTTCTGTCGTCCTATTCGTTCAAGACATGCCATCTCCGCCGCCACCGCTATTCCCCATTCTTTAGATACCCCCCGCCCTGCACGCCCAATCACTCTTCTCCCCACTTTCTTTAACATTAGCCATTCTCATTAACCGCTCACCTACCAAATGGATCGTGCTCGACATCCTCCTCTTTCCTTTCTTCCAACTCAAATACCAGTATCGCGTTGATCGTCATTTGACCGATCGTTTATTCCTTCGTTCCCGCCACTTCCTCCGCCTGCATTAATCTCGCCAACTTTCTCGCCGCCTACATCCTCCTCCCCCATCGACCTCATTGCCTCAACTCTACCTTGTCCTCGCCGTCCTCCACTCCCCTACCCCCCCAACCGCTGGGGAGGGCGGTTCCCGCGGCGCGCTGTGACTCTGAATCCTGCCGGCTTATTATTCCCTGCGGGTGCGCCGCGGTACAGCGCGGCGCGGCGCGATCTTTGCAGGGGCTTCTGCTGCAACCCGCTCACCGCAACCGCGCAGCGGGCGGCCTCCGTGACGTCACCTCCAGGCGCACGGCTCGTGAGAGATGCGATGTTGAACCTCGCTTTTGTTCAGCTAAAGACGGTTTAGCAAAGAGTTTGAGCAGTAAACTTTAGAAAGCACACAAAACATTGTAAAAGAACGTCTTCAAAGATGAAAATATATTTTAAACTTTTAAAATACAGTTGTTAAAATGATTCTTTCAGCACAGAAGGATGATTGAGAATTAAGTTTATTGGCTATCAGCAATTATAAACGAGGTTGAGTATTGAAAAACATTGAATCTATCGGTAATTATACGACTATAAGAAATCTCTTCTGTTGATATCAGAAGATAACAGTATACCCGCGAAAGCCTATTTTTGCAGTATAAGGAAGTTGAATTTTATCATTCGAATGGAACAATTCTCTAAACAATCTTACTCTCCCTCTCATTTTCTCCCTTAAATATAGAGAATATTTCTTCTTTATTATCAAACTACCTCAAATACCATGTATTTATTTGCATTTTTATTATTTGGGGTTTATTATTACTTGTTGGGCGAATATTTATATACCAAGTCATTTATTATCCTGGATAAAGAACGCGTAAATTGGAAGTAGTTTTATTTACGTTTCCGCCCTTCGCTCGCGACTGCGCACTGTCCGCTTCAACTCCGCTCCACACCTGTTGTTACGACTTCACTAACGGCAATATATTTGTACAGCGGCCATTATTAAATCAAATGTGATTCAACCTAAAACTATGATATGTCTTATATGCCATCACACAATGAAGCATTATCGTTCGTTTTAAACTAAACGAAAATGATGCTATATCACACACACTCTCGCATTATTTCTAACTTTTGCAATTTTCAAAATTTCAGAGTGTTGAACGTAAAAGAGACATGCACCATTTTAAGCGACAATTTCCTATCTGCGGAAAAATAAATAATTTTGAGCCGTTTTTGAGAACGCTTTTAAAAATTTTCATTAACTTCAACCAGAAATTACGAAAATTATTCTTCAAAAAATTGAACATGACCTCATTTCAAGATCTGAGATTTTAGAACAGATATTTTTAAGACAAAAATCTCTACCTTCAACATCGTACTTTTTAAATGTTAATTTTTTGCAACTTTTGAAAATAGGCCGGCTGAGAGTTTGCCGAAAATGGGACCAGCATAATTTTTTATGGTCAGTTGGTATGAAATACGTAAATGCGATAAAACATTTCAAGATTTTTTTGCGTTTTTTTAGAAAATAATACTTAAAATTAATGTTTAAAAACTGCCTAAACGAGAAAACTACTCCACTTCAGATAAAATTGTACATGACCTTATTTCAAGATATTCTTGAATAAAGGTTTTCATTCAGGAAAAGAAATACATTTTCAATATTGCAATTGGTAAAACACGCCGAAAAAATTGAACTGTTGTAATTTTGGAAAATTTAGGTGTTTCAACGAAACAGATCTTGCGACCTTTTTAAAGAGTCGTTTTTGCCATTCGTGGAAAAAGTTTAATGAAATGATTTGCAGCCATTTTTCAGAAAATTTTGAAAATGTTGAGGCTTTACGTACAATGCGTGTAAAAAGCAAAAGAAATCTTTAAAACTCAAAGGGTCTCGAGTTCGTTTAGATCAATCAGAGAATATTGAGGCGTCGTGGTAGCAAAATGACTACACATACACGAGCTCTCTGTACAATTTGTTTATTTATACTCTGCAATATGTACAACACTGGGGTTACGTTCGCCAGTACCTCCACGCGCCTGGTCCCCGTCCCTTAGGCTCGTGCATCCCTCACCTTCCGCTTTACCGCGCCGGTGGCCCGACACTCGTGTTATGCACACGCCGTGTCTCTCGGAATACAGACCCATCTCGAGCAAGTATGCACGTTTGCTCACGAGGTCCTTTCAATACCAACTGCCTGCTACTAACTCTGTTCTAAGTTATTTTGGCTGCCACGTGATCGTCTCCAGCCTTCTAAAGGCGAGGGAGCCGCTAGCCCATATGTGAGCCCACCGGGGTTCAACTGCCCGCTGGCTTGCGTCACGGGGGCCACGGCATTTTCCATTGCCTTTGTCCGTCCTTTGGGACCGGCAGCCTGCGTGCCCAGCCGTTTGAAGATCTGGTGGTCATGTGATGACGTTACAGTATACATTTTGGATAAAATTGGCCGAACTGTTCTGGCTCTAGCGTTGACCAAAGACGGACAATCTGACAGAAGTTTTGCCGACGATCGATTTTTAAATATCAACAAAACCCACCTAAAAATAATTTGACTCTATAACGTGTGAGAAAAAGTAATTTACTACAGATAAGAATAAGATTTATTCAGCTTTTCGTTACCAGGACACACCAATACAGAGTTTTTCTGTTGAAATATAACCAATTTTTGCCGCACGATTGCAATACTTTCCCTTTATCACTTACGCAATACGGAGGGGATGTAAATCGTCGAATTATTTTGTACACTGCACCTTATCCGATGTGCAGCTACGCACATCAGATACACTACAGTAAAAAGATACTACTAAGTGGAAATAATCATCACAAAAGTGTACATTGTTAAAATAAAATTCCAAAAATGAACAGGTAATTGCGTAAGTTGATTTTGTTTGCAAAAACAGTTTTTCTTACGATTTGGCAATAATAATTCAAAGATGTTTTATGATTACTAATAATAATTCATCAATTTCTTTTTAATTTTCGAATATGGCAATAGGTATTAACAAAAATGAAGAAGTTAATGAAATCACCATTCCTTTAAAGTAATAAAAACGACGTTAATGAAATTCAGAGGTAGGTGCAAAAAGAACTCTTTGACACTTCCATCAGTTTACCTGCCAACGACCACAAATGACCGTTGAGAGGACAAAATTAACTTTAACTCCACCCGAAAAGTGATGGCCTCAAATCTTCACTTTCAACTCCCCCCCCCCCCGCGAATGGTAGTGAGCTCCCACATTTTCGTTTTCGCTTTTTTCGGCGTTGAGAACCCGAAAGTCGGTTTGTCGTCATGAATAAAGGATGAGGAAACGAAGATAAGAGAGACAGGAATTCTGTGCAAATGGATGGTCGAGAAAATGCAATCCGATGTGCGAAGAACGATCGCGACGCGCTATTCGCGGGATGGCTCGGCGCTGAGAAACTCGGAGTTTCTGAAGCCAAGTTGAAAGAGCGCGTTCCACAATGAAGCATCTATTTAACCCGTGTACCGTCATCTGGTGTTCTGCACACTCCAGTTTAAATAAAAAAAGGTATTGCCTTTACCAACGTTCCAAAAAGTATTAGTACAGATAGTTCCCTTTATCCCAGACATGCCTGAAATTTTTGTTTGTTTTTAGCGATTTTTTTTTGTTTTATTATATTAAGAAAAAATATCTGAATTCAAGTATATAATTATTTTTGTAATATCTCATTTAAACAATTCATAGGAGGGTGTCCTTCTAGAAGGACAGTAGGCATATAGGGGTACATCGTATACCACACTCAATACAAAGGTTTATTTTTCTTAAATAATTATTACTCCAACTACACCACAAAGCATACACCAGTCACAAGATACATAATCATTTCTGTCCCATACTTTATAATATTGTAATATATTATAATATTATTATAATAAACTAATGTTATGAAACTCTCATTTCTAAACTAATGAACTATTATTTATTTCAAAAATACTACTTACATAATGTTTCTTTGATTCATTACAAGTACCAAATCTTTAGTAAATCTAAAACATGACTTTACTTTGGAGCGTGGAGGACGCAGAATAGAGCCAGGAGTCATCAAAAATCAGTGAAAATATTTACTTTAATTAGTATAACAAATACTGTTAAACATTGAAAAAATTCGTAGAACTACAACGACAGATATAAACTTATCTCTCAAAAGAAATTCATTCACAAATCTTCGTTGGATAGGCCTGAAGAAACTAGTGGAGCTAAAAATGTACGTAGTACTTCTCGCCCGTGTTTTCACACAAAACAACGCGAAAAGTACTCAAATTTTCGAAAAATTGTACTGGATCTTATTTCAAAATCTATCTTAAAGGAACAGATTCCATTAATTGAAAAATATATATCTTTAATAATTTAGTTTTAGGAAGACTTCAGTTGTGGGAGGAAATACTTTGAGCATTTACAATCTTATATATTATTTCTCAAAGGGTTGTTTGGTCTTTTCAATAAATTGGGCGACATACGAAACCGATCTGTATAAAGAAGGAATGGATTGAAAAATCGGGTTTCTTTTCACCTGCACATGTGACATTCGTATTGAAAAAGGGCGTTAAAAATACCTAAATATTAAAAAAAGTAGTAATTCGGGATCTGTAATATCTGATTGCCGCGCGATCTATCGGAAGAAAATTACACTCGGACGGTGGCGGGAAATGCAATCTCAAGCATTTTTGTTTGTTTCAATTTAGTGTAGGTTGTGTAAGCACGTGAACGTGATTTTCTACATTGAATAGAAATCTTGAAATATGAGAGGTTAGTGATCTTAGTGAGGTTAGGTCGTTTATAAAGCTGGAATACAAAAAAAGAATTTAAGCAGAAAACAGTTTGGTTATTTGACTAACCGTGCGATTTAATCGCACGGGATCTCACTAGTATTTCGAAAATTCAGAATTTTCAACATGAAACTTGCACCATGCCCTTAAATGTCCTTTACACTATCCAACAAGAAAATTTATATAAAAACAACAGACCCATATTTTTGAAAATTTTGAAAATGTCCAAGGGACTACTTCTAAAGTACCCTGTAAATTTAAAATATCGGTTTCAAATTCATGGGGCCGCGACATCAGCTAGATTTGGGAATATCAAGTTTGGAGAAAATTGGCTGAATAGTTTAGCGTTGTTCACAGACGGACAGACGGACAGACGAACAGACGGACAGACGGACAGACGGACAGACGGACAGACGGACAGACGGACAGACGGACAGACGGACAGACGGACAGACGGACAGACGGACGGGCGGACAGACGGGCGGACAGACGGACGGATAGACGGACGGACGGACAGACAAACAGACCGACACACAGACAGACCGACAAACAGACAGACAGACGCTTTGCCGTCATTCGATTTTTCAGTATAAAGGACTCACACAACATATATTCTGGTTACATCACGTGATAGAGGACTTTATTTCTAAAGTTATGAAGTGGATTTATCCAGTTTTTCGTTTCTAGGACCATCTAATACGAGTTTTTCTGTCGAAAAATCGTTTTTTTTTGCGCAACATTACGTCACTTTCCTTTAACTCCATAGAAAGTAAAATGACTTATACTAACGTGTTGCTACGTGATGACTACTGTAGGTACGGCTTAGAAACATTACAGGAAACTAACAGAACATATCTTGTTCATATATATGTATTATATGTGTCAATTTGACAGGTAGTGTTGCCAAATTTGGCCTGCTCGAAATCCTTTTTAAATACTTTTCAGTTTCATTTACACAGGAATTCACTCTTAAAATTAGTAGTGGTAATTTAGGGTACACAGAAACGTTACACCACCGTAACCTCTATTTAGATACTTTTTCCCTCGTTCTCTTCTTCCAGAAGCATTTGTAATCTATAGTTTTATAAAACTCAAGAATTTGTAGACAGATTGTGAAGTACATCTATATGCCACTTTAGCGTTGACAATTGTTGGAAACAAAATAAAATCTTAATAGGATCTCTAATCTCAAGAGAATTTACTATAACCTGAATCAAACTTAATAAAATGATACTATTATTGAAAACATTTTCCACAATATTTGAGAATGCCCAGAGACAAGAAATACAGTCGTATTTCTAAACATTAATTCGGTACATCCCAATTTGTTACATCAGAAGCGCATACGTGCAGTTCTTACTCCATGAGAGAACAAACTTCAAAATTTCAGGCGCCCCGCCATCACAATAGTTGACTGAAAAGGAGAAAGGAAGTCGCACGAACTCTGCCTCTCCGCAGGCGGAGGCGGTGGCGACAGAAGACGGACAGCGAGGCCGGGGCAGGTAATGCCCTAATCCCCGAAGAAAAAGGAGCGAGCCGCGCCGCGTCCCGCCGCGCTGGCGGGGGGTGGGGGGAGGGAGAGGGAGAGAGGGGGTTGTTGCGTGCGGCCGGGGAGCAGAATGGACGGCGGCGGCGGCGCCTCGGGGCCTATTCGTCTCCGGCGACGACGCAGCGGACGGGGTGGGTTCTCCACACTGCACAGGGAGGGCAAGGTCGGACCCGCCGCCCGCCGTCCGCCGCCCGCCGCCCGCCGCCCGCCGCCCGCCGCCCGCCGCCCGCCGCCCGCCGCCCGCCGCCCGCCGCCCGCCGCCCGCCGCCCGCCGCCCGCCGCCCGCCGCCCGCCGCCCGCCGCCCGCCGCCCGCCGCCCGCCGCCCGCCGCCCGCCGCCCGCCGCCCGCCGCCCGCCGCCCGCCGCCCGCCGCCCGCCGCCCGCCGCCCGCCGCCCGCCGCCCGCCGCCCGCCGCCCGCCGCCCGCCGCCCGCCGCCCCGCCGCCCGCCGCCCGCCGCCCGCCGCCCGCCGCCCGCCGCCCGCCGCCCGCCGCCCGCCGCCCGCCGCCCGCCGCCCGCCGCCCGCCGCCCGCCGCCCGCCGCCCGCCGCCCGCCGCCCGCCGCCCGCCGCCCGCCGCCCGCCGCCCGCCGCCCGCCGCCCGCCGCCCGCCGCCCGCCGCCCGCCGCCCGCTGCCCAGCGTCCACGCTCCAGACGCTCGCAGTCCGCTACCTTCTTGTCTCCCGTCATTCTCTCTCTCTGTCCAACTCTCGTTGCTCTTCATTCACACACCGTAAAGCAACACTTAAAGTTTCTAGACGAATACCCGACCTGGATGGCCGAGGTGGCTAGAACATGTGTGGTTATGTGTGTGTGCTGACTCAGCGTCTTGGTCCGAAAAGTCACGGGCTCGAGTCCCGCCGTGGACATGGTTGTTAGTCCCTTGTCTTTCTTGTATGTGTGTTGTCGCGTAAGGCCTCATGAGTCTGCTGATCACAGACCAAGAAGCCCGGAAGCGCACCTAGTGTAAAAAGGTGATTATGTTTCCCCATCATGCACATTAGGATATCCGGCTCAGATACTCGAAATCCACATTCCCTAAGCTGGAAAAAGTCCCAGAAAGAAGAGAATAATAATAATTTTCAGATGAATACTTATACAAGGGATGTTCTTCCTTTTACATACCACGCACCAAATGTTTGCACAAACGAATTCAGATGCGCCTCACAATCGAAGCACAAAAGATAAAAAAAATCAATATTGTGATTGCAAGTAGCAGGTTGTGCCCTGAGATTTTCTTTACCTGCCAAACACAAGTGCAGGAGAAGTGCTTACCAATCAAGGGCTCCATTTTAATATTGGATCTTGTTTAATTGAGTTTAATGAGATTTGTTCTCCCACGTTCATTCACAAAAGGTTATCAACTTCCCCTACATCCCATGGACGTTTTTTCCCTGTGACCCTGTGTGCACTTCAGCTTCCATATGACCAATATTAAATTAATGCATTGTGGTATACAATTGTTGTGAATAATTGCATTTTCGTGCTAAAACACTACCCAAAAAATCTTCAAAATAAACTCAGACAATATGCCGGAGATTAGAATTGGCTTCATTTTCATCCCAAAATTTCAGTCAGAAAAGTGAGATTGCTTTCAGACAAATTTGCTGCAGCGAAAGCATTATAATCTACACATTATCTAGAGAGGATTGAAAATTTGTTCAGAACGAGATTGTGACTGTGTAATATTGAATTATTGATTGTATGATTTTGAATGTAACAGAAGTACCACCGCA
Source organism: Acheta domesticus (assembly GCA_031308135.1). Lineage (NCBI taxonomy): Eukaryota > Metazoa > Arthropoda > Insecta > Orthoptera > Gryllidae > Acheta > Acheta domesticus. The sequence goes on from JAHLJT010003656.1 coordinate 16,370,493, forward strand.
GTGACAAAATTACATTTAACTCCCGGAAGTTAGTTTAGCGACTGAATATTGCAATTTAATGTGGAAAATAAATTGTTCACTCTGGACCCCGTTTCGTGCCAAGTTTCTAAATTGAAACAGTAATATTGGCTTGGGAAACTGACTCTTCCGTTCCACTAAAGCGACGTCATAACTTCTGGAAAGTTCCACACCGCAATTCTAACTCTTCTCGCAGTAATTAAAATAATTCGCTTTTACTTTAACTGCTAATGAATTCCTTCACGAATGGACCGGAAAGGGTACAAGAGGACTCGAGCAAGGAAAGAGAAACCGCTACGTATGTTCTTTTAGATAAACCATTTTCATTCCAAGTTGTTCTTTATGAAAATGTTCGTAGTACGCATATAACTTCTTGTGCATTGAGTAAAACACTATTCTCAACTGTTGACGTCAAATTTCTCAGTTTTTATGAAGTTTGTGTTACTGCTGATATTTTCCACAAATGTTCACAACCAACAAAGTAATATTTCATAGCCCAAAATGTCTTCATGAAAGATACATCAGAAGAACAAGTTGAAGCATCGACAAACACCTAAATCATATTTTTACCATCACATTTTGTCAATCCATGAGGAATATGTAGTAGACAAGACCAGCTCTCCACAGGGTTTCTTAGGTTTCCTCCTTTCTTCTGTCTCTAGTGTCATAATACTCGTACATGCATCATAGTCATTACCCTACGAATGCATCACTACCCATCAGTCATGAGTCTCAATAGCTCAGCAATTAAAGGGTTCCTAAACCCAAAGAAATCAATTAATAAATTCATGGAATATTTATTGCTTAATTAGAAGTCCAAAATTAGTATTTCATCATATCATGTACAGCAATGTTAAAATTTTACATTTTCTTCAATTTTTTAAAATTTATTCATTGATTTACATTGCAGGGCATGTCAATGGATATGATCATTTGTCCCGTGAGTGTAGTTCATGTTTTATTGTGGGATGTCGCTATGTTCTTCCCTCGCAGAATTGCGGGATCGGCGCCCAACTAAATGCCGACATGCAAGGGATTTCCCTCTCCACGTGTCTTCCCCAAGGGGCGCACCTCCAGTCGGGACAAGCTATAAGCTTCTGACTAGTCTCTCGTCAAGAGTAGTAGTTTAGAGCATGTTATAGCAGAACCATTTAGAAAACTCCCTTCGAAAGCGTAGGCGCAAGGGGGGGTGACTCCCACTATCAACCACTACTTTCCCTGAAAATATCGCTCTCTCACTCGCACCAACCGGTGGGGACGGAGGAACGGAGGGGGGTCTCGATGCACAGGCAAGCTGTTGTGTCCGGCTCAAATCGCAGTACATGTGTCAACTACCCAAATAAAAACAAATTCCAGTTGTCTATACACAAACGCTGACTTAAAATATAAAGCTTCAGTAAAAGAAACATCGTCCCTGGTCCTCAGTCCTATCCCTTTCGTCTTTGAGTACTGTGCAGTGTGGTGCGTCTTAGCGTAGGCCTCATTTTAAGTGAAGTTCACAGGCGTAATATTGTGCTTATTTGTTTCTGAGACAATTGCTTGCAGGTAATGCGGCCTCAACCTCAAGCTCCCTTCTTACCAACCCGATCTCAATCCCATCGAATTAGTTTGGGGTTACAATAAGAATCGTGTTTCTAAACAAAGCATCGGTACCCCTCTGCGAGTGAAAGAAAATGTATGCCGAACATTATTTTCTGAATATTTCCCATATTAATGAAAGAAGCGTTGTAAACACGTGAAAAAAATCGAAAGAAAATAAATGAAAACAGACATGATCATGGTCGAAGAAGTGGACAAAATTATTGTTTCTTTACGGGACAGTTTCTCTGAGGACGATAATGGCGAAAGGGACAGCGAAGGCTGCAGTAATATTGATGACTTATAGCTTCTATTTGCTGGGGAGGGCGCCGAATCGCGTGCGCGCAGTAGGTCAAGAAATCTGCCACTGTAGCAACGGTGGGGGAAGCACACGAAAATAAGATCCTCCCAAAAGAGAGATTTCAAACTTGTGCTACAATAGTATAAGTGTGTAAGGAAGGAGATATGATAGGACAAGGAATAGGAAGGATGGATCACATGGAGTCCGTGGCCCGTTTGTTACAGTTCAGCTCCGACATTCCCTTGGTGTTGATCGAAGACACCAGGAAAAACTACCGAGCAGAGCAGCCGGCCTCTAATACTCTCCTCCAGTCAGCGAAGAATTCGAATTAGCTATGGAATTAACTATGTAGCTATGTCGAAAATACGCCACCGTTGAAACTCGAACCGTGAGACATCCCATTCAGAGTCGCTGTAGAGGTGGCGACAATGCCCGCTCCAAGCTAAGCTCCGCCCGTTGAGTTTTCTGGTGATATGGAAACAATCTTATGTAAGAATTTTTCCTTTTCAAAGAAAATAAAAGAGGCAAGACTGTGGACGTCGAGGAAAAGCACTGAAGTCGAAAAGTTCAATATACAAGAGCGAAAGTTTTTAATGTACTAAAAATTATATAATATGATTATATCTATGTTTTTATTATTCTTCTGTAGTTAGTTTACTTACAATTTAATATACGACCAAAATATAGAGGTCTGGAAAATAATGTAATAAAAATTGAATGGCAAAAGCTAGTGATAAAATATATAATTTTCACCGGAGTGCTTTTCCCAAACACCCACTGTAATTGTGTGTAATATCTTCAATTTTTAAGAAATGCTAAAAGGTTCAGGATCTTGAATTGAAGCAATGTTTTTGTGTAATATTGCGAATATAATCTTCCGCCGCATCTATGTAGAAGTAACCATTTCTGGACAATCTCTAAATGAGACAGTATCGGTAGAAGGAAATGGGGAGCGTCTTGCGGAAAATGCAAGGAAGGTAAGAGATAGCGGGTGTTGCACCTGCACGTGTGCATTCTCGGTGCAGTGTGTTCCACAGCTTTCAAGTTAAAAGTATCTTCCGTGATGACCTACTTCACCAGAAATGCTTCGCTCACTCATAATTTCCAATAAGCTTTCAACCACCGATGGTAGTGTTTCTGAAATGACGGCATTGCGAGAAGAATTTAAAAGGTTCTGCCAAACAAAAAAATCCTGTTTTCTAAATGACTATTCTTTTCATAAATACATTTGTTGTTACACACAAAATCTGTAAAATCATGTAAATAGCAGTGATCGCTCAAGACCCGACATTAAAGCGACCTTAAACAAATAATTTAAAAAATTCCCTAAGACATTCATATTGATAACACTTAGACGGATTTTTAGTAGACTGTATTTGGTACGTCAATTCTATAAAAACATTTGACATAATCTGTAATATATGAATAATAAACATGTTAATTAAAATATCTAGTTATCGCACTTGGAAATAGTAATATGACATAGTGGCTATAGTGATGTGACATAGTGGCTATGTATTTTGAATAAAACGTTCAACTACAGGAAAAACATTAATCCAAAAAGAGAATATTACAGAGATTTGAAAAATAAAACTTCAGTTATCTTTCTTAGTGCACTTGTTTTGTAAAATGAGTTTATAGCGTGTTTAGATCGCACTGAACTACGCTTGATTATTCCCATAGCAAATTTGTGTTTCGAGGAAGAACGGGGCTTCGCTTGACCTCCTTCGTTCCTCGCGCGAAGTAAATGGACGCGCTAAACGCTGGCTGAGATTAAAAATGAAGTTAAAATTAAAATTATCGCAAAGTGAATTACACGATATTACAAAGCAGCATATTACGAGTGGAATTCTGAAAATATCGTTGAATTAAAAGATATTAAATGTATCAGTTTAAACATAGATTGCTTGCGTGTAATCAGAGCAAATTGAAAATGGTGGTGTGGCATCTTCCGAAACTGTTTTCGTAAACTGATTTTCGAGAAAGGAAACTAGAGAGATGGCTTAATAAATTAACCTATTCATTTATCATGACGATTAATCACAACGTCGCTTCAAATTATAAATGAAAATTGCACCATTTGTATAGAAATATATTAAAATGTGTTAAAATGTTTCGTTCTCCACTCTAATCTCCTGTCGACGAGAAGAAACTTAATTTATAATTTCATTTCCGCACAGGTAATTAATTTACACTGTCATCTTCTGGCAATAGATTTTTATTTCGGCATTAAATCAGACGTGAATTGAAAGCAATAGCTTTTTTGTAAATATAGTTAGTACGTGAACTTCCACGTTTGGAACGGAGAAGTGGTAAGAACAACGGATACTTGATGATGCGGCCGTATTAACATCACACAATTTCTTTCATTCCAATAATTTTTATCACAATGTAGCGCAGACTATTTAAGAGATATTGATTATGTAGTTTAAGCGTACTCTAGCTTCTGCGGCCTCAAATCCTAAAATGTCAAGCTGATGCATTCTTTCAGCACATCTACCGCCCTACTTTTGGCTGTGTTGGTAGTAAGTGCCTGTGAAGATAGAATCGACTCCAGTGAGGATTGAAAACTATCGTGGTAGTGGTAATTTCAGCTGTATTAGTGGTACGTTAGTGGGCGGAAAGGCGATGATAGTAAAGTGAATTCGGGAAGAACGACGACAGCAACGGTGATCATTAATTGGGCGTGAAAATAACTCCATCAGCAACCTAGCTAACCAAATAGAACAGTGGCAAAATGAGCATAGGCAAAAACTGTGTAGGATAGGGTCACTGAAAATAACGACGGTGGAAGAAACTACGAAAATCGAAACTGTGTTAGTGGAAAGAACGATGACCATGAACATAACGATGATGTTAGTATCGGGGATAGAAAGATGATTCTACCTTCTGAGACAGAAAAAGCGGTCTATAACGATGTTCTGTTATTTCCCTTAGCAATGGTCGACTTGACATTGGAGTAATGCTGATGCGCTTGTCAGTAATCCCGGGGCCACTAACGAATGTGCCATTGAAATCAGTGGCAAAGCGTTGGCGACAAGATTGTTAGCCAGAAACGTCGTAGAAATTACCATTGTAATAGTAACGAAAATTCTAGAAATGAAGATGATAATAAATATGCTATTAAAAAATCTGCTATTACAGAGTTGAGAGTAATGACGTCAGTGACTGGTGATAGATAGGCAAAGGAATTGGAAGATTGATTTTGTTAGTGATTCCGGGAATGTCATCTATTAAGGTCATGAGTCCCCTAAGTGCAGTGCATGTTTTTCTCGGCGGTGTTCTTGTCCCGCAGGATGGTGAGATCCGGCGCTGCCTACCGTCGGCTAAAGGAGCTTTTCCGAGCAGGTATCTCCTACCAGCGGTGAAGCGCCCATCCCGGGCAAGCTCTAAGCTCCCGACAAGTCCCCCGACAAACATGATAGTGTAGTGCATGTTAGTGTGTGTTTTAATAAGGGGTGAGGATAGGACAAGGAAGAGGAAGGAAAGATCGCGCGCGGTTCGTGGCCCTTTTGTTAGGTACTGCTCCGGCATTCGCCTGGTGTTGATCGGAGAAACCACGGAAAACTGTCAGAGCAGCCGCCCGCTACAATTCTCCTCCAGACAGCGACTGAATTCGACCTATCTGACAAACTAGTGTCGAAAATCCTGCAACCGCCAGAACTCGAACCTAGGTCCTCCCCGTCCTCCCGGTCAGAGGGACTGCAGTGAGATCAGTTGATGCCCTGAGCCATCCCTCCCGATAATTGGAAGGGATAGGTAGTTAGCGTGGTGTCTGAAAGAAAGCCAATTGTGGGGAAACGGGGACGGCGCGGAGTTCAGCGTAAGAGCGAACTGCATTGCATAAATAAGAGCAGGGGTGACGCGTAAGGGCCATCAATCATCATCCAGGCCTTTTGACTCCCACATAACGCGGTGGACACCATTACAGTGGCGCGCTCGCCTCTATCACCTTCTTACAGGAACTAAAATACGAACTGCTGCCAACGATGAACGAACTACTTCAAACGTACGTGGCTGCTGCGTAGGTTCGCGAGACGCAAGCAGGCGCGTAATGTTACAAAAAAATAGCGATGATGTTTGAGTTTCTTCAGCAATTTCTTATATGCATTTATTACGAATAATTGAACATTTAGAAAACATTTTTCGTATTTTTACTTTCTCGTATACGTACGTATACACGGAGTTATATGCGTAGTATAGGGAAAGTTATCTAATGCTGCACGAAAAAATGGCGAATTTTCGGCGGAAAAAAATTAATCGCCGGGCCGTGAAAACGAAAAAGTGGATAACACCAGTTGCTAAATTAAGAAAAAAATCCTCTAACACGTGGTGTAGCCAGAAACCCTGTTTTCTAGGTCTCTGATACCGAAAACCCAATTGAAACGTCCCTCTGTCTGTCTGTCTGTCTGTCTGTCTGTCCGTCCGTCCGTCCGTCTGTGCATCCGTTCGTCCGTCCGTCTGTGAACACTGCTAGCGCCTAAACCATGCGTACGATTTCTTCCAAAATGGATATTCCCCGGTCGATCTGATTCTAGTCGAAGCTTTGAGGTATTGAAAAAGATTCTTTAAAATTTGGAGGTACTTTATATGAAGCCCCCCGGGGATTTTCAACATTTTCTCAAAAACGGTTCCAAATTTTTTCTTTAAATTTCTTGTATGAATAGAGTAAAATACACTTATTTACATGGCGTAGGTCCTAATTTCACGGATAACTCTGAATTTTCGAAAATTGTGAAAGTTTGAATTTTTTCGGCGTCATTCTCCAACTACAAAATTGAAGATAGAGATTTTTTCTTCAAATACAATTTCTCCTACAGATTGACGTTTTTCATAAAGGTCATGTAAATGTTTTTCAAAATTGTAGTAGTTTTCGTACAATATTGCGTGCAATATGTGCAATTTTAAAAAATTTCAAAAACAAGATTTTCTCAAAAACAGCTCCAAATTTTTTCTTTAAACTTTTGGTAGGGATAGTGGTAAATGTACTCTATCAAATGACATAAAATCCATATTGCTCTACAGGTTGTCTTTTTTTCAAAAATTACAAAAATTTAAATTTTTTCACATGTTTCTCACGTCGATAATATTTACATTAGCGGCGATATGTTCACATTATTATATTTACAAGTACATGTGCTTTAAATAATGTCAAGTAAAGTTTCTCGAAAATACAACCGTTTTCTCTAAAAAGTAGCTCAAAATTTCACATTTTCAGAAACGCTGAAACGCCATTTTCTCCTATATGGCTGCAAATTTTTTCTTGAAACTTTTGTAATGGATAGTGCTAATTACACTCTTTAGTATAGCGTAAAGTTCATTTTGAGTTATCTTTTTGTTTTTTCAAACATGATAGAAATGTAATTTTTTTGAAAGATCTCTCACATCTTTAATATGCACATTACCAGCAATTTGTAAACATTATAATATTTGTGAGTGTAAGTGCTTCAAATATTCCAAATATTCATATTCAAATCCATATATCATCCATCCATATTCATCCATCAAATATTCAATTCCAAATATTCAAAATAATAAAGTATTTTGAAAACTCAAACATTTTCTGTGAAAATGAGCTTCAAATTTTGCATTTTTAGTAGCGCTAAAATGCCATTTTCTCTTAAACGGCACATAATTTTTAAAAGAAAATTGTCATTTATGACTAGGTTTCTGTGTTCTTTAATATTCTAAAATTAATGTTTCCGTTCTACCAATAGGAAACCAAAAAATTAAGAAAATGACAAAATATTGTACTTTTGGTGGTGATAGATGACAGCTGGCAAGAAAGAGTTAATGGCAATTCCGAATAGCTAGCGAAGACCCAAGGAAATAGAAAACTAAAACGGGAAAGTCATTCTGTAGCACCACTAGTTCAGAAATCAGCCACCTTTTATGTGTGGAAGTTCACGAGCCTAATCAGCAGCTGTATCCGATGACACTAGTTCTTCGTATTGTAGCACTCTCAAGCTTCGTCTCCGGTTTTCATGGAGAGTTGCAAGGCTCTAATCGAGACAACGACGCGCAGCCGCGGCTGCGGAGGGGGGATCGGGTGTTGGGGTTCGGGGTTCGGGCCCTGGGCGAGGCGAGGCGGCACGCGCTCCGCCGAGAGGGCTGAGCCCGACTGGCGGCGGCGAAGGGCTGTGGTTGCGAAAATCGATGAGCACGCGGAATGCGATCCGGGGGCGCTGGCGGCGGCCGCGGCTGCAGTGGTGGGCGTGGCGGCGCGGCGGCGGCGGCGGATGCAACAAAGGGAACGGCTCTGATGCCGGGGATGGAGGCGGCGGCGGGGACAGGAGCGGGGTGGAGGTGGGGTGAGGTGGGGCAGGGCAAAGCGGGGTAGGATGGGGCGCAGCGGTCTGGGACAGAGTGGGGGAAAGGCATGGCGAGGCAGGGCAGAGCGGGACAGAGCGGAGCGGGGCTCATCCGGGCAGGGCGGGGCTGGCAGGGACGGGGACGGGTGGGTCCTGCGACCAGATTCGGGAACGGGGGCAGTGGTTGTGGCGGCGGCGGTGACGGCGGGGATGGCGAAGACGATGGCTACAATGGCGGTGATGGCGGTGGCGGTGGTGGTTGTTGTGGTGGTGGCGGTGGTTGTGATGGTGGTGGAGGTGGAGAACAAGGTGGTGGTGGCGGTGGCGGTGATGGTGGTGGAGAACGAGGTGGTGGTGGTGGCAGTGGCGGTGGTTTTGGTGGTGGTGGGGATGGAGAACGAGGTGGCGGCGGTAGCGGCGGCGGTGGCGGTGATGGTGGCAGTGGTTGTGGTTGGGGGGGATGGAGGCTCGGGAGAGATGCGGGTAATAAGAGTTTGCAGAGCGCCCCCTTGTGGGTCATCGCCCTGGCCGTTGCAGAGCGTAGATAATTTGAGCAATCACTAGCGTTCACCTGGGCTGCCTGCAACCCGGTGTTCTTAAATTAAGATGCTCACGCGAAATGGAAAACGATTGGTGTTTGAAAGAATATTTTTAGATGTAGTGTCGGCGGAATCGGCTGAAGAAAAGAGGGTAAACAGGGCATTTGCACTATTAACTCGGAAAATTGTAGAATATATTCTGCCCTACAATGAAATATGGAATTCGCTTTGTGGGTCACCTTCCTTTATTAAGAATTTTGCACGTCCATCCCGTGATATTCATTCGTTTAACAAAAAGTATCATTTGAGAATCCTCTATGGTTTATATTTCCCTTAATGTTTTGCTTTAAGATTAAATGAGTAAATCTTTTTTATGAAAAACATACAAAACCCACGTAAAAGAAGATACCGCAAGCAACTCTCTTAACTTTGAAAAACGGAGTTTTGACTTAAACTTTCTGTAACTGACATTCCGACCTTCGCGGGGTGGTTTCAGAGATATCTTTGTGTACCAAGCCAAAATGTAAAATTCTGCAGTACTCTTTTTCAGACCATCAAACAAGTCTTGTCGTCGTTCATATATGTAATTTACAGTGAAATATACCAACAATGTCTCGTCATAAACTATTACGAGATTGTTGACATCATTCACCTTAGGACGGTTATAATCGTGACCCGTTCAGAATTTATAGTAAAATTTTGGGCGCCAGGAACAGGTTACGATAATTGAAACCAATACTTCCACAGCTAATTTTAACGAATGGATAAATGTCCGGCTAGCTGGGTCAATGGGTCCCGTAATAGATAATCGCTATCGTCTAGATAGCCGATTACTTGATCTGCCAACTATACAGTATGGCGAGGAATCTGAAAGGAAATAATTATATATCTCTAACTACTTAACAATTGTGATTGACCAAATGAAAATCTTTTCATTTCCAAAAGAAAAATTTAACAATTTATTTAACAATTTGACAATTGTTCTGCCTTTAGGTCATGACCTTTTAAAATAAAACCTTTGTACTGCAGTACTTATGTAACGTGGTCTTGATCGCCGACGCCCCGCAGTATCTTCTCACTTGAATGCAGATAATCTCAAGTCCAGCTTCTTTCTTCTGATCTTGCGACACCGCCGACGAATCCAGCCCTCACTGCCTAGAATATCTACTGGTTCTTACGTGATATTTACAGTTTACAGTTCTCCCCAACTACGTGTTAAAACATTAAAGTCCAAACCGCAATATAAAAAAAACTTTCAAAGTCCTAATCGAATTTACTTCTGCCCATCAACTTTCAGAGTCCGAAAGCTATTGAGTCTCACGTCAAAACTTACAAGTCCCAAGTCCCCTTATGTTAATGTCGCGAGCGATTTGTACTACTCGACGACCTCTATCAGAATGTCATTTTCTCCTCCGTTTTTCGCCCTGAACGCCTCGGTATCCGTCCTTCGTTCTTATTTTTTTAAACAAAACGACAAAATTCGACAGTCTATTCTCCCTTAGCCAATCATTTCACTTCTTGCCAAATCAAGTAGCCACGCCCTCGATAGTCATTCCTTTTCCGACCAATCCCACATTATTTTATATGTCTTTCTAGCCAGCGCCCCCACCTATTCAAGGCCTGAATGCAGTTTATTGACCTTGCCAACCACTACGCCGGCGTTGCTAAGGCTGTATATTGCCATTTGCCGACCCTTTTAACCCAACCCATTTACAGCAAATGTTATTGACAAAACATATAATATTTGGTATATCACAATATAATTTTCGTCAATTTGAATAAACATGCAGTGCAAGATTAAACATGAACTTCACATTATCTCTTGATTCTACTAAAATATCTATTGAACTAATGTGATTAATTTTCTGAAATCTTTGAAATTAAACTACATTTTTTTCTGTGAACTAGTTAGAAAATTGAACCTTCAAGAGCAAACATCTATTTGTAGAATTTCGTCAATATCTCATTAAATAACTAATGATATGCACATTTAACTACTATTACTAGCAACATATGTGCACCGAGTCCAATATCAGCACCGGCTGCACTTTAGGACGCTCTCCAATGAAATTCGCAGTCACAAAAGTCGATTAACAAACCTAAACGAGTTTCAAACACTGGCAATCAGAAGAAAGCTGGTAATATCGACGTGGTGTTGCTAGCGAAGCGACACCTCGGCCGCTCGAGGCCTCGAAAGAAGCGTGATTGATTTGCCGTCTCGTTGCATTGCTGCCACGCCGCGCCGTACGTATGCGAACGATCCGAGTTTGTGTGGTGGGGGGAGGGGCTCGCGGAATACAGAGCAGCCGCCGCCCATAACTCGCGCAGCGGACGTTCGCGCGGGCTGCCTGCAGCGGACTCGACCTGCAGCGGACTCGGCCTGCAGCGGACTCGGCCTGCAGCGGACTCGGCCTGCAGCGGACTCGGCCTGCAGCGGACTCGGCCTGCAGCGGACTCGGCCTGCAGCGGACTCGGCCTGCAGCGGACTCGGCCTGCAGCGGACTCGGCCTGCAGCGGACTCGGCCTGCAGCGGACTCGGCCTGCAGCGGACTCGGCCTGCAGCGGACTCGGCCTGCAGCGGACTCGGCCTGCAGCGGACTCGGCCTGCAGCGGACTCGGCCTGCAGCGGACTCGGCCTGCAGCGGAATCGGCCTGCGAGGGCGGAGAAGGATCCCAGCGGCCGGCTGCTCTTATCGATAGTTTTCCGCGGTTTCTCCGATCAACAATAGGCGAATGTCGAGGCGGTACCCTAACAAACGGGCCCCGAACCGCGCCCGATCTTTCCTTCCTCTTCTTTGTCCTTTTCTCCCCTTTACACACACACACTGCGCTCGTGGGAGATACCTGGTTGGGAAAACCCCGCTAGTCGACGGTAGGTCGGCGTCGGATCTCGCCATCCAGCCACCTCCCGATGAAAAATCATGCACTACACGTACGGGACTAATGACCTCAGACGTTGATGCGCACGGAATCACTAATAATCAGTAAATCCGAGGGCGGTCCACTTTGTGGTGCAGGAGAAACAATACGTAAATGTGAGCCGCCAAAGTTCTATCATTTATAACATATTTTTTTCTTCTTCTTTAATATAATTACTTTAAATTACTGCAACCCGTTGCATATGATACTCATAACGATACAGATTTCTTTATGTTACAGGTTCTTGACCAATCACAGAGAAGTTTATAAATGAAGTAACAAGAATGAATCATTGAGAATCATTCTAGTAAATGTTTCGTTGGTACATTCAAATTGTTCATGTATTTAATGGTATATTATATTTGTCAGTTTTCATTTATTTTATAATTAGTATTTTTACGTGGAATATTATTAAAATAAATTGGTTCGTAATTTCATTAAATCAGAGCCACCTGTAGGAGGGGAGGGTAGGGAGCTGTCCGCTAGGTGACCTTGGCTGTATCCTGCATGTCAACTGCCGCAAAACGATTCAAGGTAAAAATTGTAGCGTCTAGAAGTTACCATACATCGTAGAAAAAGTGCGGTATTAACGTCGATGGAATGGGCATTAATACATCGAGATATGAAGTTTACGATACTCACTCGTTCCTCGCTCGTATCGCAATATCACACTCGTGTATTAATGCCCATCACTACATCATAATTTCATAATGTACTACTTCATTATTTCAGTCTTATATTTTTGAAATAGTTGCAGTGTTATGTGATTTCACATCAAAGAGAAGTAATCTCTGGGGGAGAGAAGGAAGAGAGGAAGAGGAGAGAGAGACGGGAGAGAAGGAGAGGAGAGATAAAGAGAGATAGAGAGAGAAAAAGAGCAGGAGTTGTACTATGCTCTTTAAAATGTTCAAACCGAGTGTATAGGTATCTAGTAATTTTCGGAAATTGTTATCTCGTAATTCTCCTAAATGTTCTATGTTGCATATTATCTTTACGCAGGAAAACGAAAATAACCAAGACTGACAGTGGACAGCTGAAATGATTTCAATAAGTTTTAGACGCACGTAGATCTTGTCAAATTACTGATTGAGCCACTTCAAAAAACTCAAATTTATATTTAAATCAAAATCAGAGTTTAATATTGCTTGAAGCAAAAAAATAATCTATATTGATTTGTATAAAAAAGGCGTTAAAACAAAGTAATAAGTAATTTAAGTTTTGTGCATCTCTTCAGAATGTAACGCGTTTCTCGGAACCTACTAACGAAAATGTCATACAATTCTTACCATGAAATGTTTAAAAATGAATATATTTACTAATAATTTATTATGTTACTTTTTACACAAAACATAACTCGTTTAAAAATCATTATTTCGTAATAAACCAATGAAAAATTAATAACTTCTTGATACTTTAGAAACATGGTTTTTAAGATAGTCAAATTAGCAATTTCAACATTACTAATAAGGAACCTATTAGTATTGCGCTTCGAAGGATGTGTGTATGATGATGATGATGATAAAAATAATAATAATAATAATAATAATAATAATAATAATAATAATAATAAATCAAGAAGAAGTATAAGGTTTAGTATACATCCAAATCAGATTTTTGTTACCCTGGAAAGCAAAACAAATGAAAATGATAAATTATAATTTATTTCTCAAATTTAGAGATATCCAAGCTGATTATGAGAATGATAAAAATATCGACCAAAATTTGAATCTACATGCCTCCAGATGTAGTGAAAAATGTTGCATAACAGGGACCGAATTAATCAAAATTCTCTTCACTCAGTGTCCCTTCATCTACACACACATTCGAAAGTATACGAGAGCTAGCATTTACTCGAGTTGTAACTTCATTCATAAGGCATATAAATCCAGTTATAACGGTCTAATGTTTGGTCAGAAAATTTACCAAAAATTATATGCCTGTTTGCGCCATTCTGTTAACGAAGAGAAACACAGTAAAGAAGTGAAAGCGTTTTCCACATACTCTATGAAGATTGATTAAATGTTTTGTCTGACATTCGCGAGTAACGCTAGTTCTCGACATTTCAGTTTAGATTATAATCAATATAACTGTAAATATATTAAACTGTTAATGTGTTCGAAATAGGTACTTGCGATGCTTCGTTATAATTGTGTATTATTTGCCATTTTTGAACTGGATGGGTTAGCAGTGTTTCGGCAGAAAAAAAACAATAACCACCACTAACCTTAACATGACACACGAACCTAACCTAGTTACAACGTCACAAAGGAACACGTCGCAACAAGTACTGAATTGCTGCAGAGTACCGCCGGGAGAGCTGTACAAATTTGCTACGAAAAACTGAAGAATACTTAATTTTTCCATACAAGGAAATCTTCCAGCCTGATCGGTTTGTTTCCTTAGATGAAAATTGTTACGTTCTTCTTCTTCTTCACACAAATTGTCTGGTTTGTGAATACTTAATAACTTTTCTAAACCTTCAAGACCCTTATTCTTCGACATGTTCACATACTAAAGCGCCTGTACTAAAACAACACTTCGCAGAAATGTCCACAATACCATCTCCCTCTCCCGCTGATAACCTGAAATCACTTTATTAAATCTGGAACGTCCAATACCAACAGGGGTGAGGTAGTAACCCCAGGTATAAATTCAAGCCGTGAAATGACAAGCCAAAAAATAGGTTTTTCCAACAAGATATTTTAGATAAATAAGTAAGAAACAACTACACGACATATCATATATGTAAGAAAAATAGAAGATGATAAACAATAATAAAATATGCGTTGGGGTCACTCAACTACCCCCGCTCTGTAGCAGAAGGATTGAAAGGAACAGGAGATATCTCAGCCTCCTTCAGCCCCGGGGAGGGAAACGTCCCGGCGACAACCGCGCTCGCCATCTGCGGAGTGCACTGCGAGAGAAAGTGCCGCGACCTCTGCGAAAAGGAAGAAGAGCGCTCTAGAGACTTCTTTTTTTCAAGCACTTGCTCCCAGCCGTCATCTCTGCCACTCATTACAGTCGGTCTTCAATTCGTCATTACGGAAGCGTTGATTGTTTTTTGTATTGTTCGAGTCAACTTTGTAAAAGCTTTCAAACTTTTAATGTAGTGTAAATTGCCAGTAAACGCAGTTCATAGTTTTTAATATTATTATTATCGTTTATTTTTCACAGCTTCCTGGTACAAGTTGTAGGAGTCATATAGATATTTCTATCAAAGCATGACTTCCGTAGTACAATAATTTTAATTAAACTAATCAGGGAGTAAACAATTTTACAAATATAAATTTTGACACTTCAATTAATTTACAAATTAAAAGTAAATAGTTCTTTAACACAAATTTATTATTATTATTATTATTATTATTATTTAGTAGATACGTATATGGTACGATTAAATATGTATAGACCATACAGGATCAATAAACAATACAAATTGACATAAAAACAAAGGAATACAAAATTATTGAAATCAATATTTACATTTGGCGTTACATCGGAGCACAACATATTACATTTTACCAAAAAACGTTGAAGGCTTCTCAAACCTAGTGGTTACAATTCGTCGATTGTGGAAGGCAGCATAAGATACGTTAAGGAATGGCACCAATTATAAAGATTGCAAAACATGGATTGAAGAGTGGGATTGGCAAAAAATAATTACGGATGTTGGTTCATTATCAATGTCTTACAAATTTGGTTCCGTTTCTGTACGTCACTTTTGGTGTTCATCACATTATTTAACATAATATATATCATTTCCGCAATTAGCCTTCTTGACGTTTGTTTCTTGTGGCGTAAAATTTTGACTTTATCAAATCCAATGGAGGGGTTAAGCTCTGTTCTGTGTTTTGTTCAATAAGTATACAGAGCTGCATCTTTGCTGATATATTTATGCTGGTAGACACCTTTTGCTGATATATTGTTTCCCCAATGTACACCTGTTGCCAGTCATTGCATTGAATGAAGTTACCACATTAGACTTAACCCCTATTTTGGATTTATCCTTTTGCTTGTCGTAAAGAGGGCTAGTCTTGTTTAAATTGTAAAATATAATGTCCAAATTCGAATTTTGAAGAATTATCATATTTTCATTACTCATTTTTTAAAATTTGCTTTACCTAAATACAAATACTTTATCGAATTTCCCCCAAATCGAATATTCTCTGATCAACAAAATACGCTATCGACTCCGCACCGAAATCTCTCACCCAACAAACCGAACATCAGGGGCTCTCTGCAAGTCAATACAAAGATATTCCAAGTTCGTCTCTGATCAGCACGCACTTCTTAGGCAATTGTACCCATTCCCTATGCAATTGCGCAGTTGACAGGTTGAGACTGATGCAGCGGCGAGTAGTCTATACAATTCAGGCGAGAAAAGTCTATATCGAAAAGGCAAATCTTATAAAATAGACTGAAGTCTTGAACCCGAAGAAAGTAAAAACGGTCATTTCGAATGTTCTTTTATGTATATATGGGGAGGAGGGAGGCTTCGAAACGAATCTTGATTATAAACTGTGCTACTATTTAATTATGTAAGTGAATAAAATAATATGCTTATAGTCACTCTCATAAATGTGAGAATACTTGATATTCCTGAATAGTAAAAGTGGTTAAATTAAATGTTCTGCGATCAGTTTAAGATAGCAAAAACATAACTTTTCGGGTCAGATGATTTTTAAATGTCTCATTTAATCATTTAGCAATATTTTATGTGCCTGAAACGTAACTTTTCTTGCCTAATAGTGCTTAATTTCATAATTTGGTTACCTATTTTAGGTGCCTAAATCACCACATTTTTGTGTCGGAAATTCAGAGGTCTACTAAGTACCAACGTGAACTTGCTCTCTACTAGGTCACTGTTCCATTCCACATGCAGATAGTCTTCATGTTCACGATAACCCGTTGTGGTGAGCTACCGATCGAGTGGTGTTAGGACAATTGTGGAAGACTACATAGCGACTGCAAGTCTTGTCCATGCATCCACTGTGACTCAAATAGATGCACATGAAGCTAAATTTTATTATTCATATGTAGTCTGTTTCTACATGTTTACTTCGAGGCAGCACATATATGATTCATGCAAGGGTGTGCTTGTTTTTCTTTCAAGTAAGATATTAGTGAATTAAATTTGTTTTATTAAATGCGTAGGCTGAAGTACGTGTAATTGACTTCTAATGTGTCTAGCATCTTACATGCGAATCCTATTCTTCGCGAATTTTCACAGCATTATTTGTGGATTTTCAGATAGGTTAATTATTTCACACACTCCATTCTTTATTTCCAATGCACGTCCGAATTCCAAAAGTGTCCATTGATTATTCTTTATACATTATTTGGATAGAGTTTCTTGGTACCGTCCATTACATCATACATTTGAGATTTTGGCAAATATAAAACATTGCAATACATTTTCAGAAACATGTTGAACTTTGAATATGATTTATTGTTTCAGAATTTCTGGAACCCGCTCTTTGCATTAGTCTTAAAGAATAAGTACTGAACGATATTTGGGTAATTGAAAGCGTAACTGACTGCTATACCCAAGTTCGCAGGTTCCAACCCAATCAAAACCGTGGATTTTTAAGGGCGAAAAAATCCTTCGTAAGCCTACCTTCGGAGGGGAAGTAAAGCCGGCCGTCCCATGCTAATAGATTTACTAAGATCCTCAAGTCTAAATGAAGCCTCTGAGCTAAATTCAAATCGCCTATTTCGTCGCCTCAGTAATATCTTCTTTCTACTAGTTGGTGAAAGGAGTATAGCAAAATTTGCGAGGTCAGACGGAAGAGCAGGCCTCATGGCCTGACTCTCGCCACGTAAAATAAGGCATCAATTCAGTTCAATCCAATCACAGAACTGGTGCTGTAAATGACTTCTATCAGATATCTAGCTTAACATTCGCTTTTATCTTCGTCATCTGCATGCGGCTGCATTCCATTTCGCGCTCTGCGAGTGTTTCTATGCCGAAGGGGACGCGCAGCGAAGGCAGAGACGCTCCTCCTGTCTGCAAGAAGGCCCTGGGAGAGGGGGGAGGCAGGCGCGAATCAATTGGAGGAAATGGCGAAGAGCAAATCGTTTGCCCCTTCCCCCCCCCCTTCCACGGCCTCGCGAGTCGCGCGCCGTTAATTTCCGCCGGCAGCGACGATGGTGGCAGAGGCAAAGAGGAGGGGGGGGGAAGATGCGAGAAGTCCGGTTGGCAGCGTATGTAGCCAGGCCTTCACGTGCTGGCCAATTACGCCAACTCTGCCTCTGCGCTGTTCCGCTCACCAGCTGTTTTGTACAGAGGCATATCTCCTGTTTGTCTGTCTTTAGAAAACAGATTATTAATGAAGTATTTGCTCGTTTCAGAGATTGCAATTCGCTCGTTTCCGACATTTGAATCAATCTGTTTATTTCTTAAATCTGTGCAATAAGTTTCAATATGTGCCATTCTATCAATATGCGACAGCTGTGGCAACATATCCAAATCATCTGCTATTAAGCGAATAATGAGAGAGGATTTCTGTCAACTACTTTTCAAGCAATTACTACAACTCGATTTTCACAAAGAATGTTTGATTTACGTTTTCCAAAACACTAGACGTTTTATAGCAACCTCCTTCTTCTCATTGATAATAATTTTGTATATTTCCGTGTTTTATATGTGGTGCCAGATGTTTTTTAATACCAAAGAGAAGAAAAAAAGACCTTTGATAGAAACGAAAAGTATCTCACTCAGATAATTAACTTAATAATTTTCATCAAATTGTATTTTTCGATTGGAAAGATATAATTAATTTAATAATTAAAATTTCATTTTTTAAAGATAAATGTTATTGAATTAATAAAAATTGTTAAACTGGAAAATCGGTCATAAATATCAGCTAAGCAACGCCTACTAAATTTATAAAGGTGTCCAATATACTGCAGCTACTAGAACCGCGAAGCTGAAAATTTTGTCTTCTACAACAGAAATAACGATGAACTAAGCAGCTACATTAGATTAAATTTTAGTTCACCATCGAATATGTAATTTCAAGTTGATTAATTTCTTTGTATTACGAATCAAGCGTAAGCGATACAAGCGTGTAACGATAAGCGTAACAATGCGTTTAACCATCGAGAATTTTAGGAATGTCCACAAATTCTATCCATTTTCAAATTAACATCATCAATTTCTAAAATACCCATACAATTTTGAAGCTAACGTTTCTCAACCCGCCTCTGGAAGTTCATCTTTCAAATTAACCCCCGCAGTGAATGGCTTCGGGTGCCATCGAGTACGCGCGATCAAAGTGTTGAGCGATGCTCCGGTCTCTTTAATCGCTGCAGACTGTTGGAATTCGTTTACGCTGTAATTAGAGCTGCAAACGGTCGTAATGACCCTCCCCGCGCCGGGCAGGACGTCCGTCGGCCATTGGGGGCAATTACTCTCCGCAAGTGGTCATTCGCGGTCCACGCGCGCGGCCGGCTTTTAATTTCCACAATTTTGCTGGCGTTCCTCTGTCTGCAGACACACGGCGTTTCCCATGGTTCCCAGGAACAGAGGGAGGGAGGAAGGGAAGAGCGGGAGAGAGACAGAGGTTGGAGAGAAGCGAGAAGCGAGGCCGAATTTATGTGGCACTAACTGGTATTTACATCTATTGGATTCGTCCGCAGGCTATTCATAGGGTGGGCACACAGGTTCATTCCGGATATGAAACGCGATAAAGCACGGCACTAACGGACTTTCCGCTTCACTCTCAGCCATTGCGTACGCGATTCTACGCGCGTGTGTTTGAGTTAATGCATTCCACGGAGAGATAGACGGTCTAATACGAGACCCCTGTACTTCTTGACACGTTTCCCATTTATCGTAGGTCCTCCACCGTGTAAAGACTAAGATAAATGCTATCAACATTTTGAACGATATAATAGATAAATGCTAGCTTTAGAGAAAAAATGCAAAATAATCAGATATTACATTTTTCCGTAAAATGCCTTTTTTACAAAGTAGCTTCGGATACAAATTTCGTACAAAGTTCAATTTAATGTTTTCTGGCAATATAATTTTTTAAATCAATTTATAAGTTTTTTCTGTGAAGGCTTTAATGTTTTTCACCATAACTGATCATTAACTAGAATAATTAATATCCGCTTTCTGTCAGAGTTTAAAAAATGAATCTGATTTATGGTTCAAAGATAAAGCGCGATGTACAAGCCCTGCAAGCAATCATTAATTACTGTTACAAGGACTCTTGTGAATGATATCGTATGTTTCCAATATACGTATGTTTTTCGTACAACGTGCATATACATATAAAAATCAATAGCACACAGGCAACCGAAAACCACACTTTGTAGGATGCACTAGTGAAAAACAACGTTCCACGTTGTTTGTGGCAAAAAATAAAGTAACCAATGTTACTACAGAATTGTATAGACTCCTACCAATTAGTTTTCTAAATATTCACTCTCGGTTACCATTCAGTATAACTCACTCAGTAAAGTTCACTCTTTTCCCAGTTAATACCTATCGGCGCCTAAAAATTATTTTTTCACAATTTTTCTAGACCTTAATAGTAGAATTGAAACGTTTTTTTTCATTTTATCAGATTAGTGGAAATACCACTTTACAGGTGAGTATTAGCTTTTATGTAAGTATTATAATCGATAGTGGCTCGAAGTTACGAGTAACTGTAAACTAGCTCACCATCATATCACTATGTCTTATCGACGACATCCCCACTGGGTACCTCTATGCTGATTGTTGTTAATTTTATGAAATTGTAGGTAATAAGAAGAAAGAAAAATATAGTGTGTGGTGAGACAACTAGGTTGTGGGGGACGGAACAGGTCTTTTGGGAGGCGATATTTCATTCTTGTTGGAGCATCGCTGGTTTTTCTGAGGCTAAAGTGACTGGTGCAAAGGGCAGTTCGAAGGTTAGAAAAGAATTTGGACGACAGGGAGAAAATGTAACTGGCAAAGAGTTCTATGTCTATTTTTCTGCGAAGTTGTCTATTAGGTATAAACCATGAGACATTGGTAATTGTACGAAGCATTTTATACTGTAAGATTTGTAAGCGTTAACGGAAAAAGCGGCTCCTCCCGAGATCGGGGCTACGCAAGTTAGTGAGAATCTTAGCACTGATTTGTAAAGAAATAGAATTTTCAATTATTAGAGATTACTTTTTATTAATAAGGGGATATTATTTGAGTAGGGATCCATACGTTTTATATGGTCTGTGAATAATATGAAGATTCCATGGACGACTAGTATCCAGGAGAACGCTTATGTGTTTGATTTATTTGTAGGAGCCTATAGTATTGCAGCCTGTTAGTATTTGTAGGAGCCTGTTAGTATTCATTGAAAAGTTTGGGAACGTTTTTGAAGCAATATCTATTTACAGTTTCCGAAAATGCACAATTTTTAGCTCACTTTTTCAGAAAACTTTTGAGTTTTCGAGAAACGTCATACAAAATCATTTGAAGTACTTGTGCTTACAAATGCGATAATATATAAAAATGCGCGAGATGCAAATATTACTGACGTAAGACATATTTTTCAAAAGAATACATTTGAGCAAGAATCCATCAAAGTGGCATTTATGCTATGTTATTCACTTCATTTTGAATTATACAAAAACTATACAGAAATTATACAAAAACTATACCATACAAAAACCTTGCAGAAAGCATTTGAAGCCGTTTTTGAAAAAATGCCATTTGAATGTTTTTGAAAATATGCAATTTTGAGCATAATTTGGCAGAAAACATTTGAGTTTTCGAGTAACTTGGTGAGACTTCATTTTTAGCCCTTGAACTCACAAATGCCCGTTTTGTAAATATTAACAAGACTAGGGATATTTAAAAAAAATACAATTAGGTTTTTTTGAAAAATCAGGAGAATAGATAAAAAATCCCGTGCAAATATCACTCTCCGAAGTAAAAGTTAAAAAAAATATTAATGCGTTCTTGAGAAAGTCCTGTTGAGAGATATTGCCTCTACTTTACTAACCATTGCTCTATTACATAACAACCTCTACACTATGTAGCCTATATTACTCCGTAAATACGTACATATACGAGAAAATAAATTAGTGATGCTACAGAATTGTACAGACTTTCTCGTACGAGTTATTTTTCTAATCTCTTTAGTGTGAGCCGCTTTTTCGATTTGGTCACCCCCCTCTCTCTTCACAATTTCCATAAATATTTACTAAACTTCTTTGGGGTGAATAATTACTTCGACCGATACAGGAAAAGCATGAAAAGAGAGATAGGGTGTTCCGTCTACCAACAATCTTAACATTTTATGTTTTTTTGACACATGTAACTGTCACAGATCTTATTCTGAAATGATTGTACTGCATTTAAGAGCGATGCGAACTGTGAAGAAATCCATTTAAATGCGACAGCTATAACAATATGAACTCTATATTTGGCACACACACGCGCCACACGTCGGCTCGTTGCACCGGCAGACTGCATTAACGAGACATTGAAGGAAT
This sequence comes from Acheta domesticus, assembly GCA_031308135.1. Classification (NCBI taxonomy): domain Eukaryota; kingdom Metazoa; phylum Arthropoda; class Insecta; order Orthoptera; family Gryllidae; genus Acheta; species Acheta domesticus. The sequence goes on from JAHLJT010003656.1 coordinate 16,392,632, forward strand.
GCTGCCCTCATTGTTATCGCGTCGCGTTGCACCACTCCGGAAAGTTCCACAATTCGAGCGGAGCGGTCCAAATTGCATGGTAGTGCGTTTCAACTGACACAGAGAAACGGCTGACATAGATTGAAAAATTGCACCAGACGCATTCAAGAGATGGATCGTACCGTCACTAGCTCTGCAATAATTTGAGAAGTAATGAGAATATTAGGAACGAGGAAAAGGAGGAAGAAGGAAGGGTTGTTTAGAAACATAAAACGAAACATGAAAATATTAAAGAAACCTGGGAAGAAAATTAAGAGTAAAGATGAGGATGAGATTGAAAAATAAATTTAAAAAACAGAGAGGTAAGGCTGTTCAAATCAGTTAACCAGATTATTCAATAATGGAAAGAAATAATGAATACAGTCTCAAGTTACGAGAGTAGAGGCAGAAGTTAATGGAGTCCAAATGGCAAGTGAATAACAAACTGACATCATACGGTGCAATCCTTATCACCGTAAGGTAAGTACACGTGCGAGACCGATGGCAGGCATTTACTAGAGAAGAGTTCACGCAGAGAAAACACAGAAGAACAAACTTTTATAATAATGTAGGAACGAAAAATCGTCTCCGAAGGGAAAAAGTAAGTTTTTTTACGCGAACAGGGTACGAGTTATGCAAAACATAAACCGCGTCACAACAGTCGCTTATACTGCGAAATACACAGGATCAGATGTCCAATACGCGTCAAAATTGTTTGCAAGATCAAAGAGAACAAATATTGTAATAGGAGTTTGCTTTAAACATAGACTTGTAATGTGTCATTTAATGTGCACGTAACACTATAGGGACGTATAAAGGGCTAGGAGCAGCGTAGGGAAAGGTAGCTGAATAAAATAAAATAGCTCATGTGCTTCCAAATGCCGTATAGTGTTTTCGAAGTATAGTAACATCAAAACTCGTTTGATGTCTCTACAAATATGTTCAATGCAGCTTAATAGTAAATAAAGAAATCAGTCACTGCAGTGCGGCTCAAATGTGGGTTGAAATCAGTGATGGGGCTCGGCTTCATTTCAGCCGTCTGCAGTGAAATGGTTAAATTGTGCGAAGCCAATTTCATAAAATAGAGATTTAAAGTTTTAATCTTATATAAATTAAAGATACTTCCAATACAAAGTTTCGGAGCTATGGTCATTTGAAAAGTGTCTATTTGTATGGTTTTAACGTAAAATTGACTATATTCGGGCTAATGTGGCACACTGTTTCAGTCAAATAAGTATTGTTTGATGATCATAACATTGTCGCGAGGAAACGTGGGCACCACCTCAGCCAAACCTCCGTTGACACAAACATTTAATAATATTTATTCGTTATTTTCTAAAACAATAGCTGAAAAGACCGAAAATGGAATGTTTTTAGGGTTTGTGGCATCCCTAAACCCAAAAGTTGTTTTATTGGTGCCGTTGTTCTTGGATCAAAAAGTAACTTTTTTTCACTAACCTATTGACTTCCATATTTTTACGATACAGCCTAATATAAAAATTTATATGGGGCCACATCAAGGCCAGAGAGGGTGCTAAGTATCTAGTTGTTACAGAATACCACCAGGAGCGCTCTGATCACCCCGTACGGTTTTGGTCCGAAAAAAAATTACACACTTACATTACCCAAACGAAAAGCATCGAGGCTGCTCGACCGTGTTTTTATTAAAACAAAATTTTATGGACGTTGCACCCTGTAAAACATGCATGAAGCTTGCCGGTAGTCATGTAGCGCGTGGCCACTGGCGGAGGGCGGGGATGGGAGCGGGCGGGGCGCCGTCGCTCGAACGACAGCGGCGCCGGCGCGCGGGGGCGGGGGCGGGGGCGGGCGCGTGCAGATTTAGTGCGTGATAGCGCGTCCCCAGATTCGCGCGGCGCGTGGTGGCGCGCGGAGGTGACAAGCATGATAAACGCGCTCCCGGCACGCAACGCGCAATCGCTGTTCGAAAGGAGTGGTAAGAAATGCGGCGGCAATCAAATTTTCACACTAATAGTAATAATAATAATAATAATAATAATAATAATAATAATAATAATAATGCGATCAAAACGTCATTACCAAGGAGGCAGAGAAACGTCTTAAATACAAGAGTTTGGAAATCGAGATCAGCCGAATGTGGGGCGTAAAAGCACAGGTCGTACCGATAGTTATCGGAGCTCTGGGATTTGTTCCGCAAAATTGGTGTAAGAACTTGTCTAAACTCCCAGGTAATTCAAAAGACTGGGAAGTGCAAGAAATCGCTTTATTTGGAACAGCTCACATTTTGCGCAAAGTATTGTAGAGGCACCGACAGTCCCTAGATCTGCTCCTTAGGTAGCTGGTTGCAACCTGGAGTAGATTTTATATTCAGCCGACACATAACATCTTAAGTCGTGATTTAGAGGAATAATAATAATAATAACAATAACAACTCCACTTAGGGAGTACACGACCTTTCAGTTGGTGGTGGAGCTTGAGCACCCCCATGAGCCTTAAAGCTATGTCAGTGGTAGCCCAGCTACCGGTAGGGCTTCCCTTGCCGAATAGGTAGAAGGTGAGGGGTCAGACGAAGGGTGAGGGGTCCATTTTGAGGAGAGTGGGAAGTAAGTAGAGAGGGAAGGGTCATGGACCTTTGGACTTCCTCTTGACGGCCCATAGAGGGTACAGGATAGAAACTGGGTTGGCACACCAGGCCACTGATTAGAGTGGAGGCCCGAACCTTGCAATAGCCGAACCTTGCCCAGCGAAGGAAGCTGCCTTCAGCAGTCAGTGAAAATCCCATAGGGTTTAGTAATGCCGACTGGCGATCGGAGGGACCCCTTGCTGGGCCCTGCGGGGGGATGCCCCGAGGCCACTGTGGGTCGCAGTAACGGATGGCAGGAAACAACCATAGGGTTAAGTGTGATCTGTGAACTCGAACTTGCGTCCTGCGAATCTTCAATTCAAACCAATGAGCAAAATGGATAAAACAAGAAATGTAATGAATCTTAACTACTTGCCTAAATACCTGCTCAGAAACCGAGCTAATGTCACCTTGTCGACGTCTGGCCATCCCACGGATGTTAGTCCCAGGGACCCCGAGCCGGCAGTAGCTCGAAGCCATCGTCAGAGATGGACCCGGGATGAATTAAAGGAGGTGATGTGGTGCTTTTACTATGCAAAAGCGAAAAATGGGGGCACAGAAATAGTTTTCAAGGTATGGAGAGAGCGGAACCCAGATATGAGACTTACCCTAGACTCAAAGAAGCTTGCCAGTCAACGACGATACATACTCAGCAGTGGAAAATTCACAATAGAATAACTTGCTGACATCGAGAGAAATGCGGAGTATGTACTTCGCTCGAACAATCCACATGACGAATATGTAGAACTTGAAAATCATGATCCCGTGGAAGGTTCATCTCATTCCAGTGAAACATACGTCAGTGGTGAAAATTCATCTGGCAATGAATTACACGATAAGGACATAATGCGAAATCTCCTTCGGCGCGAGATAGAAAGAGTTAGGTCAACTTTCGTTTGAATCTCGGGAACCGTTGAGGAGAATATACGAAAATGCCAAATCTAAAAGAGTGATAGAAACAGTGAATTCTGTCTTAAATGAGGTGGTAGAGACCCCAGGCAGAGATCTAGATATTACTGAAATCAATAACATCATATATGCAACTGGACATCTAGTATCTCAGATAATTTTGGGGCCAGCCAAGAACACCGACAGCCGACAGCAAAACAGAGTAAACAGCTCTGTACCCTCGTGGATGAAAATAATTATGAAACGGATAGCCAACACCCGGCGCGAAGTATCACTCTTAGCTGTGGCATCTTCTAAATCAACGCACACTGTAGTGTCCATCTGTGCGGGCACTCCAAAAGCCCGCCAGCAGCGCCACAGGCCAGCACCAGCAGCAACACCACGGCACCAACGCCTAAATATAGAACGCAGCCTCCGGGAGGGAGGTGTGACTGGGGTAAGAGCGTAGGCTAATAGTAAGCGTAGGTAATAGTGACTGGGGTAGTTACCAAGGTAGGTAGGTAGGACTGAGGGAGGTAGACTGGGGAGTATGGGTCGGCACAGCAGTAGTAGAAGGCAGCACCCAGGCACCGCAGCGCGCGCCTGCAGAAGCGCCTCGCCCCATACTCCCACAATTAGGTGGGGAGGGTGTAGTGTTCGCCAGTGCGGGCACTTCAGAAGCCCGCCACTGCAGCGAGAATCGATACGCCTTGCCACCCCAGTCGAGCGACCGAGGCGTTGAAGGCGCCCTCCTCCTCCTGTAGCAGAGGGGCACGAAGACGCCACCCCTCCCCGGCGAAGGGGTGGCAAGACCGCGCGGCAGCCCTGGAGCGAGGGCTTCGGCATTCCGTCACCGGCAGCTTTCCGTAGAACATTTGCCCGACTTAGAGATTGTAACTGGCACGCTTACTTGTGATTCTTTGGTTAATGGCTTTTTGTAACTTGTATAATGACCCGGCTATTAAAATATCTCCTTGATATTGTGACTCCTTGCTACGTTTCTGGAATATTCTGTGGGATTTTGGTGATTAATAAATTGTTGTTGCAGACTTCCAAGTATTGTTTTATTTGGTATACAACACATACCTCTAAAGTTCAATGAAAAATATTCAATGTTGAAAAAAAATACCAAATTGAAAATGTCACCAGCAGGCTAATGGTAGTTGAGAAGCTAAAAGAGAAAATTCAAGTATGGGCTCAACGAATTAGACGTTGCAAACGCAGAATAGAATCCGTGTGCAGAATCGGTTGTTTGAAACAGACGCGAAGAAATTCTATCGCAGTCTGACTCAGAACCGAATGCCAATGCTGTCACTCCTTCAAAAGATGACGTCGAAGCATTTTGGACAGGAATCTGGGAGGAGAGCAGATCCTACAACAAAGACGCATCTTGGATTCAATCTGAAGTTGATGCTGCAAATGAACTTGTGAAAACAGTGGAAGATGTTCACCAATTCTTGGAAGAGGACCTCTTCCGAGCAATTAAGAACATGGGAAACTGGAAATCCCCCGGGATTGATAAGATCCAGATTTATTGGATTAAGAAACTAACAGCATTACATCCGCATCTAGCAAAGGCTATTGATAAAATTTTAGAAAATCCAAAGGAACTCCCGGAATGGCTCACACGCGGTATCACGTATCTGCTACCCAAAGCGGGAGACAGCTCTTTGGCAAAGAACTACAGGCCAATCACTTCTCTGCCAGTACTGTACAAAGTTATAACTGCAGCCATAGCTGTCAAAACAGACATCTAGAGAAGAATCATCTAATGCGAGCTGAACAAAAAGGATGTCGTAAAAGTTCTTATGGCTGTAAGGAAATCTTGCTACTGAATTAAGTCATCTTGAATGATGTAAAGAAACGCAAACGTAATTTGAGCATGGCTTGGATTGACTACCAAAAAGCCTTTGATAGTGAACCACCCAATTGGATTTTGAAGTCCCTGGAGATCTATCGGTTTCATCCTAGACTTATTGAATTTTGCAAGGCTAGCATGAAGTCGGTGGAGTACCAGGTTACTAATGCAGAGCAGAAAGGAAGCAGTAGAAACCAGAAGTATTCAGATCAACAGGGGTATTTTTCAAGGAGATTCACTACACCCTCTGCTGTTTGGCAGTAGTTTGATCCCCACTATCTAGACAGTTGTCGCAAGCTGACTTTGGTTACAAGCTCCATGGTGATGAAAGGCCAGTACAGGTCATATTTGTTTTATATGCATGATCTGAAAGTGTTTGCTAAGAAGGATTGCGAATTCTCTCCCAAATGCTGTCTGTCGTGTATGACTTTAGCAATGACATCTGCCATGAAGTTTGGTCTTGACAAGGTGTGCAAAAATCAATTTAAAAAGAGGGGAAACTCACAACGTCTGAGAACATTGAAAATTGATACGCACACTGTGATTCAAGATCTTGAGCCAGGTAAAACTTACAAATATCTGGAATTGAAGAATGTGAGACCATCTCGAAAGACAGAATGAAAGATAGAATTCGCAAGGAGTATTATAGGAGGGTGAGACTGGTCCTGCAGTCCGCTCTGAATTCCAGGAATAAAATATCAGCAATAGGTGGTTTGGCGGTACCTGTAGCCGAATACAGTTTGGCGCTAGTGGACTGGACTGAGCACGAAATTCCCACCATGGATAGAAAAAACCAGAAAACTGCTAACAATGCATCATGTTTCTCACCCTCGAGCTGACATACATAGACTTTATGTGTCACGTAAGGAAGGAGGAAGAGGCCTCATACAAATTGAGGCCTCCTGGCACAACGCAATAGTCGGGTTGGGGAAGTATGTAGTCAGCCATCAAGATGACCCTCTAATGAGGCAGGTCATGAAATCTGACCGATGAATGGGAAACAGAGGCATTGTTAGTGTAGCAAGAAGCATTGCGAAGAAAACTACGCCAAGACACGTCGAAGTAAACACAGACACTGAAACTTCTGATGCTGCTAAACATGAAGTGTGAGACACAAAAAATTGTTAAAGAAAACGTGGAGAGACAAACCACTCCACGGACAATACCTTAAAAGAATGGACAAGGTGCAGATCAATAAAGATCAATCATTTTTGTGGCTTAAAAGGAGAAGAATGAAGCCAGAATCGGAAGCACTTGTAATAGCTGCCCAAGATCTAGGCGTTGAGAACACGACATTATGATAAAGCGGTTCTCAAAATTTCCAAGATGATAAATGCCGCATTTGCCAGGAGGCAAGTAGAAACCATTGATCATATTGTCTCAGCTTGTCCAATCCTAGCAAAGACCGAATACCTGAAAAGACATGACAGGGTGTGTAGCTACCTCCACTGGCGAGATCTGTACCACCCTCGAAGTTCCAAACACATGCCTCAAGTGGTACGAACACTCACCAAAACCGGTGACATCTGGTGGATTGTGTACGATGTTGTACGACCAACAAATTCACAACTGATCGCACGATAGCGGCAAACAAACCGGATATAGTTATCCGGGATTTGGCGAAAAAATCGTGTATACTTATCGATGTTGCTGTACCTTGGCGATCAAAAACGTCGTTACCAAGGAGGCAGAGAGAAACGTCTTAAATACAAGAGTTTGGAAATCGAGATCAGCCGAATGTGGGGCGTAAAAGCACAGGTCGTCCCGATAGTTATCGGAGCTCTGGGATTTGTTCCGCAAAAATTTGTGTAAGAACTTGTCTAAACTCCCTGGTAATTCAAAAGACTGGGAAGTGCAAGAAATTGCTTTATTTGGAACAGCCCACATTTTGCGTAAAGTATTGTAGAGGTACTGACAGTCACCGGATCTGCTCCTTAGGTAGCTGGTTGCAACCTGGAGTAGATCTTTTATTCAGCCGACTCATAACATCTTCAGTCGTGATATAGTGGGATAATAATAATAATAATAATAATATAATAATAATAATAATAATAATAATAATTACAACAATAATAATGCCCATACCAGATAGCCGAGATCGCTAAGCCAGTAATGCCGTGGCGATCTCGGACGGAATGATCGCGGGTCCGAGTCCCGTCTCCGGTATGTGTATTTTTTCGTATGTCTGTATTTGTGTGGCGTCCTTTCATCCTTCATTATCATCATCATCCTTCCATGTCTCATCCCCCAGGACTAGCAACCCTGGGGGTTCAAAATTGATCTGACGCAATGGTATACGACGGAATATATCACGGCATATCGGGTCTTTTTCGTTCGTGCCACGACATGAATGATCACGCAGTGCTCGATACAGTTGCGATCATGTGACATCAAGCGGCGCAACCGAGAAAGACCGTGATGTATTCCATAGTGAAGACGGGCCTTGAGAGGCAGCGATGGAAATTCGCAGTATACTGCCCTACACTTATTAGTGCGTAGACTAGTGTCCAAAACTCCTAGCGCTTCTTGTGAGACGTGTCCGGGGCAAGTATACTTAGAGTAGTTTACCACTGCTTTCACTAGGGGCGCCAATATAAAAGACGAAGAAGGACTCAACACGTTGGCTTGGCGGGGTCGGCTTGGGCAATGCGTGAGCGGGGTGTTGTCTCCCCCCTCTCTCTCTCTCTCTCATCTCTCTCTCTCACACACACACACACACATACATACCCACACGCTCTACTTTCGCTGCCGCGATATCAATCTCAGTGACGTCACCAGCGCGTGGTCACCGCCTCCGCCGCCGCCGCCGCCGGCGCTGTCCCGCTGCGTGCGGGGCGGCGGTCTCCTTTCGCAAAATATGCTAATGCTATGCGGTTCATTTCCTAAATATATTCAATCTCGCGGGGGGCGTCATTGTTGATGGAACGTTTCGCGTTTATGGACTGGGGAGGGAGGTAAGGAAGATATTCAAGATGATCGCCACTAAAAAGAGAGGGCGGGGAGGAACCAATCTATTGGTTGGATCGAATTTTCGTTTGGAATTCTGCACACCGCGGCTAGGATAGGCTACTGCGGCTTTATGTTTGCAGTTCACTGCTCTGAGGAGAACTTGGTAGTTTCTGTGACCTGTCACTCCTCTTATCGAACAAAGCTGAATAATTGGAAATATAGTTTGCCAGCGCGCGCCGACAATGAAACTAAACAAAATCGCATTCCCCTCAAATCTATGAGTAGAGGGCACAACTAAGATGTCCAGTACAGAATAACGTACATACTAAAATGAGAATCAGTGGAGAAAATAATATTTTTTTTATAAAAGGGTAAAACCATGTTAGGAGAATCGTAGTCGATGGACAACGAAGAAGCAGAACATCGAAACTAGAGCCTCTGGATTTCAACAAGGATATAATAGGTGAACTAAACCTTGATTAAATGGAAACACCGTTTCGTTATGCCAATGTCCGGTAGTATCAACGTGAAAGATAAGAATCTAGCTTGTTGAGCAATGACACTTGTGATTGTTAGCGGGTAATGTTATAGTTTTCGGATACCGATATGTCGCGTCACGGAGCCTGGCCGTAGCAGACAAGGTCCAGCCTGGCGGCTGACATCATTACGCGGCCCAGAGGCGGGCAGAGTGGGAGGCGGGCACAGGACAGGGCGTCGCCGCCTGCTACTTATTATTTAACCCATCAGTCTTTTATTGAAATTCCTTTACTTTCACTTCTTTGTATTTTTCATTGCAAAATCTCTCTTCTTTTGTACAACATTTTGTTCTTAAAAACTTAATTGTTCCATTTAATATTGCATAAGGGTTCTCTACCTCTAACTTTCATACGGAAAGATTGTCACTGTGTTCAAAGTTTCAGTCATGTTTGTCTTGATTACTTTTTTACTAGCTACCTTAGCCCTTCTATAAAATTGCTTAGGAAATTATTTCTCCTTAATTTTTTTCGGGGGGGGAGTGTATCAAGTCTGATTCTTGGAACAGGTGACAGGAAAAAATATGGACGTTTCTTTGAATATACGAAATCCTATATATTTGGTAAGACAAAAAATATTACATTTCCATAAAAGCGACTTCTTACCTACGAATTTGCGTTATGGACGTAGAAAAATTAATATTTCTGACAATTGGCCACAGGAAGTGGTTTTAAGGCTCTTACGGTTTTCGCGATGGCTATCAAACAGGCATTCCCGAGGAGCACATACCGAATAAGTGAAGTCGACATTTCAACCATCTTTCTCAGGCCTGGTCTGCGCTGGGTATTTTTCTTTCGGCGTAGACGAAAGTCAGTGTGAATTTGATCGATGGATCGTTTTGCAATGCGCACGCATATTGAGTTTTACTGCTAAGTGTAAATAGTTAGTGAAGGTTCGCGACAGACCTTAGGCATTTGCCAGTTTGGCGATTTGTTAAGTCACTGTTGTCACAATGTCATTTAAGCAGGTATGCTCGCTCTATGCCCTCAATATATCCGAGGGGAGACCTTGTCGCCGTCGTCGTCGTCGTTCTATTGTAAGGACATGTCGTTGGAATTGTTTTAACGTTGCCGGAGCTTCGTTTTATTGAGAGGCTTGATAGGCTTCACTGAATGATAGCCGTCTCAAGCATTGAGTGAAGGACTCGATATAAAGTTCCTTCCTCAGTACCTTCATTCGTATGCAAAACGGAGGGCGTGCAATGAGCCGCAGAACTCTATTCTGGACTAACTCAAGTGTGTCCTTGTACTTCTGTGCTGTAGTCCACCATGTCGCCGCGGCGTAGATGGCTACAGGCTGGCAAACCTTTTTATAGGGTGCCAGACAAAGTTCCAAGGGAAGGTTCCTTTAAAATAAGTTTTAGGAGGCGAACTCTTTGCTGAAATTTTGATCGGATTCACCTTACATGTAGGTGCCAGCGCATCCACCGATCAAAAGGTAGGTAAATTGTTTTACGTAGTGCACCCAGATAAGTTGCCTTAGGCGCCCATTGGAGTTTTTGCGCTGGGGTGGTCAGCGTTCGGGTTTACATATGGGCGGGGACCGAGTACTATTGGTACCAGCCGGCCAATCAGAATGCTGACCATCAATCGGCCAGCACGGTGCGTCATCGGACGGCGTGGAACGGTCGGGATTTCACCACAAAGTATGCAAAACGAAAGTTTCAGCAATCAGAGAGAGAGAGAGAGAGAGAGGAATGGTGCAAGGAATTATGTGTTAGGCATCATGCCTTCCAATGTAGAAAAAGGAACATGTACACCTCCAAACTTAGCACGGAATAAAAAGAACTAATGGAACAAGTGAAACTTGCGGTACGGTAGAAAAAGTGATAAAGAGACAGCCAGAAAAAACACAGAAAAGTAATTGAAAAACGAAAGTTTAACCTTTTGATTTATTCCATATTCTCCCTCTCTCAGAACACAAGAGAATATAACTATACAGATTGTGCGCTTTCTCGTACGATTATTATATTTCTAACAGTTCCCTTGAAGCATGCAATTAAACAATGTTTAATGTGAATCATTTAAAATGTATAATTATCGACGTATGTTTCCTTTCTCAGACCTGAGTAACCAGAATCATCAACTTAATCACATTCTGGCTATCCCCGGAAACTGCCGCCCAATAATTCTAATATCAAAAATAAATTCGTGGATTTAATAATCCTCAACAACATTGCAATTAAGTCATTTATGCGAAATAACATTCACATATGATCTTTAGTACAAAATACCTAAAAGTATTCTTCTCTGAAAACTATTCTTCTCTGAAACAATTTTGTGAAGCAAATGAACATTTCCCTTCTGCTGCACGTATTTTTAAAGAAAATTATGTTCTTCCATTTCAACTATGAGAGAAATTAGATCCCTATTCAATTTTTTCATCTACAGGGTTATTTCGAACATTTTACTGTAATATCAAAGAGTGAGACAATAATAATTATTAAATTTCGATGCCTATATTTAAAGTGCTGACATTCGTTGTACAACTTATTCCACTTACGGAAATTAAATGGTTAATCGTTTACATAACGAAATATACCAACTCTTCACGATCAACGTAATTCCTAAGGAATGCATTGATAACCCTCAGTTTTTCTGTGTTAATATACACTACGAAAACCTTTGAAAGCTATTTACATGTCGAACAAGGATAAATATTTTTTAATGAATTCGCTGTACCAAATGGGCCCCGCTTAGAGCTGAAACGTAGCATAGCACTTGGCAATAACTAGATTTTTCTTGTGAAAAGAAAAAAACCTTGTTTAAGAATCTGCCTTCAATGCTATTTCAAGGAAGGTGTTTGTTATCTCACATTTACATGATTCACAAAAAATTCTTATAATTCTAAAATGTTAATAAATTTCAACACAATCATGAAACTTAAAAACTTGATGTAGAAGTAAATTGCTTATGATATTTTTTGTTGAATTATAGAACCTGAAGATGGGAAAAAGTGTTTCCGAAACGTTGTTCAAATTGTTAAATAAAGATTTTTGTAATAACAATTTAATAAGAAAGGAAACAAAGATGATAAATACAATTTTCTTTGAAAATTGGCCAAAGACAACAATTTAATTAACACTACATACTTCCGACAACGGAGAAGGAGAGGATCTCACCCCGAAATTGGGTGATAGAAACAAGAAAATGGAAGTAGTCGAATCACGTGATGTGGCTGGCTGCGCGAGTCACTGAGAGGGCTGTAATGTCTAGAAAAGGGCTTGATAAAAAATAACTACCGGTACTAATTCAAAAAATATCCTACAGTACCAGCAGCGTATAAGCGGTTCTGTGGTACGTCGTGTGACCTGCTCTGAAGCAATCAGGTTATGAGGATTTGTTTACTTTCTCACAGCCGGGGTTCAGCGATGCTGCTCATTTGACTCGCACGCAGTCGCGGAGGCGATAAGCTTGCTTATACGCTGCCGGTACTGTAGATAACTTCATGGATTGAAATGACTTTTTTCTTTGCTAGAGTGCAATTTGTTCTGAAATTCATCAATTAAGCGTGTGAAACAAACACTTGCGTTTCTAGAATTTCGCATGAAGACATTACGAGGCGTGTGAAGAAAAAAGATACAGAACGATCAAACTATGATAACAAATGAATTTAGAAGAAACAGTGAAATATGAGAAAAATTCTTTTCGGAACTCCGTGTACAAGAATGTGTATGTACGAGTATCATTACGTCGCCCGGTGTGCACTTTTTGCAAAATCACACGAAAGAAAAGCTGCATTGTAGTGGCCTTTTTTAAATACAGTTGCTCCAAAACTCAAATAACCAGGAACAAACAAATTTACACAAAACACATTTCGCAATCAAGCAAGAACTCGAATACGTTTGTGAACGAAAAATCATCCAATAAATGAACAAGCATATAATGAACAAAGAGTATCTTTGTTAATTATGTACTTGTTCATTTATTTGAAAGAAAAGGACGAAAGAAAAACGAGGAGATAGAAAAAATATTATTTGCTTGAAAGAACAAAACATCAACTGAATCACCTGTGTACAGTGCGGGTCGCTTTGGCCGGCGGGTCCTTCGTCGAGGGGATGCAGGCACGCTGCAAAGACGTGGCCTCAGTCCTTTTTTTAATTACAGTTCCTAGGTCATCATCATCATCATCATCATCATCATCCTAAAGGCCAAAAAGTGCCTTGTCGCTGCCACCATAACGTTCTGTTCTCCGTTGTCCTTTTCACCTCTGCATAATTTTTGAATTGTAATTCAGTTTGAAGTTGTTCAAAAATTTTCATTCTAGGTCTCCCTCTTCCTCTTTTTCCGACTACTTTACAGCCTGAAATTGTGTTTAAGAATTGTTTTTTTCTAAAAATGTGTCCAAAGAATTTTGCTTTCCTGTTCCAAATGGTTTTTAGCAGGGATCTCTTCTCCATCACTTTTTCTAAAATTACATTATTTAAAATGTTTTTCTGTCCGCGAAATGTTCAGTCCTTTTCGCCACCACCACATCTCACAAGCTTCTAAACAACTCCGATTCGTTTGTATAAAGTCCATCTTTACATCCGTATAATAAGACACTCCAGATATAACATTTCATAAATTTCTTTCTAATATCCAAAATTAGTTTGGTATTTGTAAGCAATTACCCTAGGTAATTAAACAAACAGGAATCCCAAAACAAACTCCTCCCGATCCATAGTCGAACAAAATCTTTCGTTTGACTGAGAAAAAAAAAGAAACGAAGGTCAAACGATAAATGTAGCGAACGGAAGAAAACGTGATTTCTTCAACTGAAACCGCTTTTAAATAAATCTTCCAACTGTCATTAAACAATGCCATTATCATTTACAAATCCATCATCAGACTCCTCCTCCTGTACGCCTGCCCAATATGGACAAATGCTGCCAAATACAACAGACGAAAATTACAAGTCATCCAAAACAAATTTTTAAGATACATCACCTAAGCTCCCTGGATCATCTCCAACAACCAACTACACACCGAATTAGACAACAAACCTATCACTCATTATATTGCCTATTATATCGAACCGGCAGTTTATCAACCAAAGCAGAAATCTCAAACTGAGTAAATATACAGAACGTCAGACTCAAATAAAAAACAGATTTCCGTTACATGCATTCTTGGACATTTTCAGCAATATACAATAAACAATTTGAGATGCTCGGTGAGTCCCCTCGACAGATGTAGTTTAGTGTTAGTACTAAGTTAAAGTCAGCAGACGCAAATGTAAACAAACATTAACTTCTTCTGCACTTCATGGATAAGGTTTGAGCCTGTTCCGTTTTCACAAGTTTTCCTTCCATCGTTTTTTGGGTCTGCCCACATCTCTCCTTCCAAGCGGTTGATAGAGTAAAGCTAATTTAGGTAATCTTGAGTCATCCATCCTTTGCGTGTGTTGATACCAGTTATTTCGATATTTAGTTATTTTGCTTCCAATTCCTTCAGCATTTATTTGTTTCTAATATTCTCATTACGAATATGATCTTTCGTGCTGCCTCGCGTTCTCCTCAAAAACTTCATTTCAGCGGTCTGGATTCTACTTCAGGTTCTTTTTGTTGGTACCCAGCTTTCGCTTCCGTGAAAATGAATTGAAAGAGCCATAGTCTTATAGGACTTTAATCTTGTATCTTGTCTTGTTTTTAGTGTGTTATGTATAGTACCACAAATTCTTTGGAACCTTGCCAATTAAATGTTGATGTCTTTATTAGTATCTTGATCGACTTGACAACCTAAATAGTTAAAACTGGAAATTTGCTTTAAAATTACTTTATCCAAAATAATTTTTGATCTTATTAAATGTTTTCCTCAAAATGCCATCACCTTTGTTTTTTCTTTTGATATTTCAACATCATATTTTTTACATTAACTAAACTTTGTAATTTCATACAGGAAATAAATAAATTTAAAAAAAAAGAGAAGAAAACGGGGTAGTGCGAAAGCGCGTGTGCATGGCCTGCGCAATTGCCATCGCGGGGTGCGGCAGACGCGTTTCAGGGGGCCGTGGGATGAGGCATGGGGGGGGGTAGAGGGGTTGCCGCAGCGGCCGCCCAGAGCAGGCCGTTCGCATTCGCCGTCCGCGCCACGCCCTCCGCTTCCGCTGCTATCGGCCGAGGCGCGGCTCGCGGGAAGCGTTCGCTGCCCGGAAAGGGTGCCAACTGTTCCGCCCGTGTGGGTGTTGGGAGAGTTGTTGTCTTTAAGTTGTTGGTTGTTCCGGAGGCGCAACGTGTTCGTAGCTCCCTCCCGAGCAGCTGGACGTTTTCCGCAGCACACGAGAGTTTTACTTCCACGATATTCGCCTTTTGTGTTTGTCTTCCTGGACTCAACTTTTGGCGCTGAATGCTAGTTGATTTTGTGTTGTTTTTACAGATCATTATTTTCACGAATAGCGCCCAGCACTTCAATTTATCTGAAATGCTTTGATACAAGCACATTAACAACCATCCTTTACTTTCATCATTCAATTAGTACATTATAATTGTTATAATCACTCTAAAAATTCCTTTCTTTAACTCGGTATCAACTCTCACTAATACAATTTACTCGTAAGTGACGGACAAAACATCCGAGGTTTATCTTAAAAGTTGTAAAAGGCCGGTTTTTGTGCTTCTCAAGCCAAGGAAACATTTTTACGAAAATATATAGAAATAAGTGTTGTACACAATAATTCTGTGGTCACGGTGTAAAAGTTCTTAAGTCAAAAATCTTAGTCTGGAGAAAACAAGGATTGTTATTGAGTCTATGCTTTTTCCTATGCTCAACGCTTTTTTGTCGTTAAGGACACAAGATTTGAATTCCGTGGTTTTACTAAAATAAAATGTAGATACTTAACTTGTAGTTTCAGTACTTAACCCAATTTTGCCAAAAATTGACTTACGAACTTTTACCCCGTGACCACAGAATTAATAATATGTCATATGCCGCTAAAATAGAATATGTCGTGCAACGATGTTTCAACCTTTAGATTAATACATGTAAGTTCTATGGAACAACTAAGAAAGTAAATAACATGATAGATCTCACAAGTGGCAATGTGTACATCAGTCCCTAATTGAAGTTCGTATTTTCTTTCGTTTTCATAAAGAATAGGAAATGCAGTAGGCAGAGAGTAATATTAATTGGTCCGTGGAAAACGCTCAGTGCAAAAAGAAAATGTACGTTTAGAGTCTACCCTACGTCAATTTCCTCTAGAGGCGACCCAGTGCTTGACCCAGACTTACACAGATTTTGAAGAAAGCTTGAGATTTGATGCATCTGCCGTTACGGAATTTAAATAGCATGCTGTAAATACCTAAAAATAAAACTAATGATTGTCCTTAGACTCGTAAAGAAAAATTGAAAACCCACTTTTCTGACCTACCCAATTTCACTGTGAGATTAGCAAAATGTAATTATCGTTTGGTTCTTCTTTAAAACCAGTTAATTAGCTCAAAATATCTCAAAGCAATAACAATCATACCAATCTCATGATGAGAAACGTAACCTTCGTGGTTACATCATCTCCCTTACGGTGTAGCCTAAAACCAGAACGTGACTATTAACTTAAATCAGATGTGGCTCCACCGTAAAGTCACATGGTCATGTTTTTAATACTGAAACAAGCGTACCCGTGCGAGAACTATCGCATCCTCTACTATACCCCACCCTCTTCTTTATTTTCCATTTCCATATGAAGCTTGTAATACATATTTTTTTCTTCAAGACCTTCTTATTCTCCGTCTCTTGTTCTATGTCAGTTTGTAATTGATAACAATATAATACACCCTTGTCAATACAAACTATTTATATTTAGGTTTATTTTCGAGCAAAGAGGTACACCCGTGCAATTCAATCGCATATAATATCAAGTAATTAGTAATTTCACATACAGTTTCAGATTGTACAGGCTCTAAACAGGTGGGGTAGAATCAAGAAGTGTCGAACCAACAATAATGTAAAAGAATGGTTAAGAAGATCTCATCCTGTAGTTTACAGTGATAAGTTTCTTTGAGGTTTTTGACCTCAAAAGTTTAGTTTTTAAGGCTCTACAACACTTCTTTTAGAAGTTATTTAATGATATAGATTAAAAATCCTGACGTGCATTGCGGGTTGCTTTTTACATTAATATTTCTATGCTTTTTTTAAAAAAACAAAACCTACATATTTTTAAAGTCACAGTTCAATTCTTCACGTCTACGTGAAATTCTCTTTCTTTAGAGACCTCATTTATAAAGATTGGTTGCGTGTGAAAGCCGCAAAGGTAAGGTATACCACTGAAATAACATAGGAGACGATTCCTGATATTGTTTTCTATCCTATTGCATTACTAGCGTGCATTTTTCTCCTTGCTAGGAGGCGACAATCGAGCATCGGTAAGTGGCTACAGCTCTTAATTTGACAACAGGGCATTGATCATTGGTCTGCAGTAGCTGCTTGGGTCCTTTGATATGAGGCTGTTTCGTAGTTCGAGAGAAAGTGAGAGGGGGTTAGGTGAACTTATCGCACTCGCCCGCCACAAATCCTGTGCGACGCCCTGGATCACGCCGAGTGCTTCCGTGAGTTCATACATTGGCAAACACGACCGGCACGTATCTTAGCGCTGTGTTTAATAACTTATTTTTAAAGCTTCTAAGCGGGATCGTTTGTTTTTCTCGTGTGCACGAGTGTTTGTAAATGTGTGTTAAATTAATGATAGGAAGAGTATGAAGTAAAATCCTAATCCCATTTGAACTTGAATGAAGTTAGATATTTACAAAACAGAAACTTGAATTATGAAGATAAAATATTATCAAAAGAATTGCGGGCACCTAAACTGTACATCAATCAAGTATTCGTAGATAAAAATATGTTGATTATTGTTTTATTGTGGCCTCCTTGGCCACATATTCGGATCTGCCACTGATATTTACTTTCTCGCAATTGCTTACGCAGTAGCGATAATGTTATGTAATTCTGTGGGGAAACAGTGGAAAATTTCGGCAGAAAACTCTTATTGCTGGGCAGAAAACTCTATCTACAAAAAGTAGATAAATCCAGCTAATAAATTGAGAAAAAATCCGCTAACGCATGGTGGTGGCGGTAACCCATATTTTGTGGGTCCTTGATTCCGAAAATCGTTTGACGAAAAAACGTCTGTGTGTCTGTAAACAAAGCTAGCGGCTAAATCGTTTTGACGATTTTCTCCAAAATTGATATTCGTTAAACAATCTGGCTTATGAATTTGCCTTTTGAATCTGCCTTTTGCCTGCAATCTGCCTTTTAAATTTGAAACCGATATTTTTATTTTGTGGGGTACTTTACAAGAAGCCCCTGGAACATTTGCATTTAAAAAAATGGATACAACGTTTTTATTAAACATTGTTATTGGATGGTATGAAGAACGTTTAAGAGAATAGTGGAGATCCAATGTTCACTGAAAAGCCTAATTTTTCGAAAATTGCAAAAGTTCGAACCTTTTTGGCGTCTTCCTACAACTAAAATATTAAAGATAGAGATATTTTCCCTTAATAAAATCTGCTTAAAGTTCGATTTTAAAACAAGGCCATGTACAATATTTTAAAAATTTGAGTAATTTTAGTGTAATTTTGCTTGAAATGTAGACAATATTTAATTTTGTTTAAACAATTTTTTCTCAAAAACGACACCGATACTTCGGTTACATTTTTATCACTAAAGCAGTAGTGTCGTGGACATTTTGGACCGAGGGATCGTGGGTTTGAATCCCATCTCGGGTATGGTTGTAAGTGTTTTCTGATTGTGTGTGTTATCTATGTGTAATCTGTGTCCTTGCAGTTTGCATCAGGAAGGGCATCCGACCGTAAAACATTCACTGAATCTGTATAAAAATGGAGTGTGCTAAAATTAATAAAAATGAGTCCACACCCATTAGCGCCGACCCTTTAGTAACGGGAAAAGATAAAAGAATAGTAATGATAAAAGCAGTTATAATTGTCAAATTTGTTTGATTTTGAAAATAGTTAGTTTTCGTACCAAATGTTCTACGATTTGTAATGAATTTTACAAAAACGATGACTGAGGTATGTTAACTCTGAGAGAAATTGTGGTGTAAATAGTATCACGTAACCATTTTAATGGCGAGAAAGTGCTGTTTCAGCACCACTAGTTTTGTCCGGAGTTGTAATGACTTCAGAATCTGCTGTAGGCAGAAGCCGTGCTCTGCCGGAGCCAATATCTGGAGAGCGTGCTGCTACCGTTCTGCTGAGCCGAGGACAGTGGATGAGAGAGATCTGAGCCAATCCGGGGCGTCGGGTCGAGGTCGGCGGGTCGGCGATGGTCGGGCTGGACGGGCGGGCGAGAAGGCTGGGCGGCGGAAGAAGAAATGGAAAACGGCGGAGTTGCGGAGAGAAAAAAACCGAACAGCGACGGCCAGCGCCCGGCCCTCCGCGGAAGGTCGCGATGTTTGCGCCCAAGACGCAAAAACGATGCGGGTCGCGCATGGGCTGGTGCGGACCGAAGCCCGAAGATCCTTGCCTCCCCCTGACCAAGCGGTGTGGAGCGCAAAAGTCCAAAGGTCACGGATGCGAGAGAGAGAAAGAAAAAAAAGAACGAAATGATTTATTCCATAAATCCCTCTTGGTATCTTGTAGTGACACATCGCTCTTGGGATGAAGGCAAACAAGTACGCAAGTTTCCAGAACAACTGGAAGAGTCGAGGTACCATTGATAACCAACTTTTTAGTTAACCAAATTAACGAATTATTTTTCCCAAAACAAACTTTTTTAATATTTATTGTTTTCCGGTTCCATCTTATACAGTTTTACAGGGTGTATAAATTTATTTACAATAATTATATAGCCAAGATGCCAACACTTAATCAGCAATTAATTAATTTTACCCATACGTTAAAAGAATTACTTACGAATATAACACAAGTGAAAGTGATCAGTGAGTTCACAAGTAACACAAGTGCAGAGAAAGGGAAAGAAAACTCATTGAAGTTAAGGAGAATGGAAAAGGTTCTTAGGAAAATGAGAACGAATTCGAGAATTTGGAAATTAATTTTGTCGTTAAGTAAAATTCTTTTAAGTAAGTGAAACAGGTAAGTTGCTAAAACGGTTTTTTGTGAGGTGAAGAATAAAAAAATTAAAAGAAACAATTTTAAGTTCTCTATGTATTTGATTATTTGAAATGAAACTTAGAGCATTCAATATTTTCCGAATAAATTTATTTTCATCCATTCATTTCAGGCTTATTTACGGTGGCGAGTCAGAGGCCGTCAGGGCGTCATCCCATTAGCCCATCAGGCCTGCTCTTCCGCCTGACCATGCAAATTTTGCTGCGCTGCTTTCATCGTCTGGCTGAGAAAGGAGGAATCACTCGGGCGATCAAACAGACGATTTCAATTTTTGCTCAGAGACTTCATTTAGGCTTCAGGATCTTTTACATGCAGTAAATCTACATTGGACAGCCGGCTTTACTTCTCCTCCGATAGAAAGCGTACAAATCATTTGTTTTCACCCTTAAAAATCCATAGCTGCGATCCTGTGTTTGAACCTGAGAATTTGGGCACTAGAACAATTCGATACGCTTGCCGTTACACCACGCAATCTGCTCAATTGTAATTTAAATAATAAAGCAAAGTGACAAACAGTTGTGATGAAAATTCTTTTCAAATGTGTTCATACAACAACAGAATGACAACCGTAAGCCGGAAAAGTGTACATATACACAGCGAAAAATGTCTTGATTTATGAGAAATTTGTTTTTTCTCTCAGTTACAGATATGAAAGTTATCACTACCCCAGGCTTTTTCAATATTGGGAAGATGAATAATATGAATGTATTGAATTTCATGGTGATACTTTCGCAGTTGATTCTCCCGGGCCACCACCGTCAGGTAAAAATATTTTGTGCAGTCATCATAGGCACTGTTCTGGTTACCTTGTATAAAAAACAAGTCCATTTTGGGGTATGGTAATTTTGAGAAAGGTAGACAAATAGTACAGACTTTGGCAGTACTAGTTTCTGATAGTATTTCTTTACTTGTTCACGTACATCATAAGATATATTTATTCTTTCTAATTGTGTAGTGACTATTAAACAATGAGAGCCCGCGCTTGAAGATATTACGAAATTTTATATTTATATATGATATTTGGTCAGTTTGGGAGATACATAGAATATATTAAGCAAGAGCAGGGACGAGGCTACCCCAGCACCAAGCTCAGAACATCTCTCACAAACAAGCAGGGAAGGTTCAAAGGTCACGAATGCCGAAGGGCGAAAAATATCGAGATGAATCTAGACTACGCATTCACGTAATGTCTTCTTATTCATGCCGTATCCACGCCGGCTATCAAGTACAAATTCTCTGATTGCATAGGAATTATAAATATTATTAAATTTGCTTTTATTATAAACTGCGAATACAAATCATAACGTGGTTTGTTATTTTTTTCACCTCACAGTTCATCTTGTGAACTGTCAGATTCGGGCTCACTTTTGTCGACATTTCCAGCGGGCACTTCTTGAGGAATACACTCCTCAAAAAAGTTTGGTTAAAATTGTTGGCTCTCTTCCTTTAAGCACCCATATAAGTCCTGAATACCAGTAACTTTTGCCGGATTAAGTTAAATTTGAATGACAGGTTAAAGTGCAGCATTCTGGGTAACTCTCTTCATGTAACGGAATAATACTCTACCTTTCTAACAAATGGAGATGAAATCATGAAAATTTGCTTAGATAGGGTTAAAGTACGAAGAATTCACTTCTGGATTCTCCGGAAGAAGGACCCTTAGTTCCATGAGCCCCTCGTCTAGCTACCACCCCAATCGTTTCGTATTTCCTTCGAGAGGAAAGGTTTTAGGGAGCACCGAGCCGTGAGCTGGGCGTGACCCGGCCTTCCCCGCCGCAGGGGGCGCGGTAATGAGGCGCCGCGCCGGCAGAGGCAGCACCGCACTTCCCCCGGCGTAAATCGGGCCATCACTCCCGAAGACGCGAGAGATGGAAACGCGGTCGACGAACGCGAGTGCTTCTCTGGCACGGCCATCGAAGCCAAGAATTGGAGGCGGGTATTCTGTTCTTCGAAACACTAGTTTCTAGAGGGAAGTAAACTGTGATATATTCGTTATTACGGTTATTATGAGTCTGCCCGTTTCATTTGTTATTTGTTCACATTGTTACATCTCAATAGATTACTGACACACTTTCAAAACATTTATGTATGCAATTGTTAACAAACAAGATTATCAACAAACACATATATTCAGTTAAAATTTACGTTTCGGGAATATTGTGGCCCCGTAATCACATATAAACTATAATATACATAAATATTACACTTAAAATAACAAAACGATCGACAATACTATATTAGATTTTTTAAATTTACAACAATAATATATTTTTTGTGTCAAAATAAGTTAAATGATAACTTAAATGATATTGATAATGTCGCGTGGCCGCAGAGACTGGCGCCCGCGTAAGCATAATGACGTATCTCCGGCGCGGAAAGAGCGTCTCAGCAGAAAAGGCCTTTATAACGGTTTAACCTCTGCTTAGCGGGGGGACGAATGCTACTCGTGAGCTCGTCGCCCTTGTGCACGGACCTTCCACTCCCCGTCGGTTCAGCTCGGCCCAAACTGGCCCTGCCGACCATCCTTCATCCCTAGCCGGTTCAGATCGGGTCAAACTGGCCCTGCCGACCTCCCTTCACCCCTCCGTCGGTTTAGATCGGTCCTAACAGGCCTTAACCGACCTTCCTTCACCCCTCCATCGGTTCAGATCAGCCCTAAGTGGCCCTGCCGACACTCCTCCACCCTGCTAGTCCAGAACGACCCTTCGGGGTCCTGCTAGCAGCTTCCCGCCCTCGCCCCTGACCACGATGCTCTTCGAGTGTCATGGCCGCTGGAAAGTCGCTCTTCCGGAGAATGTAAATAACACCTCCCCAATAAACTGCTGTTTGCCATGACTGGGGTCATCCCTGTTATTATTGCTCCCTCTCATCCGCCTTAGGCCCTTAAGAGAAAAAGGGAATTCTGTCCTCCCCTTCTGCCCTTACCGTTCGTCCACTCCCCTCCACGGAGTGCCAGATCCCTTCCCCCACGACAGTAATATAGGGCACTCGCCTTGCTTGAATATGAATCGAATTCTATTTCACAACATAAACAAACAATGAATATGTTAGAGCGTAGGCTTCCGCGGCCGGAGTCAATATTAAGTTGGCTGTCCGGGTGACGCCGCGTCCATGGCAAAGGTGCCGACGTTCGGTCGCCATTCTGCAACTTAATAATGAATATGTTCACATTAGAGTGTTCGTAATAATACGGTAGGTATCCACATTTCTGCAGAAGAACTGTGATAAGATTAATAAAAAGGGTCCATGTATCGAGGTTGGGCAAAAGTGCCAGCGGGAGATTTTGACATTTAAAAAAATATTTATGAAATAAATGAACACAAAGTAACAAAGAGGAAAATAATTATTAAAAATAAATGAAATGATGTATTTGTTCAAATACTTCGAAAAAGTGTTTTCTTGAGTTTGCAGATGAAACAGATTCATTCCAATTTTCGTGAACTCTTAGTAATTCTGAGACATAGTCACCCTACAGCAGATAGAATTTATAAAAGTATTTATTGTATTATTAAAAATACATAATGTGAACAGGAGAAAATCAGATAAGAACATGTGAAATTAATTTTGGTAACCAAAACAATTTGGAAAAAACATACGATTAATTATCCCTAAATGTTCTGATTTCGGGAAGTATTGACAGCTAATTTAGTAGTAAAGTAATAATTTATTCATATCAATCGATTACTTTAGTGATAATACACGGTTTGTAAAATCGATTACAAGGTAATTTCTCTGATATGAGTTTTCATCTATCCACAATTACAATTTGTTAAATATTTATGTATCATTTCCATGATTTAGGAATTAAAATTGGGAAAATTCCTCAATTGTGAAATTCAATATTTACATTGGCATTTTAGTAACACGTTTTCCTTCGCTACCATGGACTCATTTGGTGATCATTTCATTTGAAAATTACCAGTATTATATTTGGTTTGGTTTGTGTGTGTTTTGATTAATATAATAAACTAAAAGACCCACAAGTGCAATTAATCTATTATTTTCACTCGCCTAATGAAGGCAAAATATGAACTTTATTACTGTTAACATTTGTCTATCAAACTTACAAACTCGATAAGTGGTGTGCCTAAAATTGTTTTCTAAATAAGAACGTAATGTTTACGTATACTGTAGTATGTATACATGACGAGTCGTGCATATTTTAGTAAATGTCAACTACGCAGATACTGCTTCGCCAAAGATAGTTAACTTTAAATAAATCAATAGAAAACTTAGAAATAATTTTGATTTGTATATTGTATGAAATATTCACCAAAAATATAGTTTTTTAGACTCAAAAACATTGAAAGCTTGCTACAATCTCCAGAATATCCGGTTCTTATACTAAACTAGGATAATAAATTAGAATCCCACCGGTGAATTTTCATATTTTACGGGTGAAAATTGTATGCAACTAATGTTTTGAAAGTTATGCTCTCAACAATTCAATCGCAGTTCATGAGTGTCCGATTTACAACAGAAAATCGGATCAGCTAAGTAACGCCGACAGCTATCGACATGTGGAGTTCTTTTGTGATTCCGGATTATTTTAGTGTAATCATTAATCTTGATGCTATGTAAACTTTTAGTTTTTTCTACAAAACATTCCCGCACAACCAGACGAGTACGAAACATAACCACAAGCACATCACACTTCGTAAAACTAAATGTATTTCCTGCACACTAAAAGAGCACAAATGCTCAATTACTACATTGCGATATCAAACAAAACTGGAACCCAACTCGTAATGAATAATAATAATAATAACAATAATATAATAATAATATTATTATTACAAATGTATACAGAGTGTCCGAGGAGGAAACGGCGAAACGTGGAAAATAAGCTCTTAAGACCATTCTAAGCATATTTTGTCTAATAAACTACGTGGATATTCCGAATGTCTGAGCCGCTATAAAACACTCAAATGTTAGTTTGAAAAATTTCTGGAGAACAATGTGCATTATAGAAGCATCGAAACACTTCAGAAACACGTAAATTGTTTATTATTTACACAAGAAATGAGTTTACTTTTCGGAAAGAAAAATTAAGCGAGAAATTAAAAAGCACCCAATTTACACAATTCGACTGCTTTTTTATTTCTCGCTTAATTTTCCTGTCTGAGCAAATATATTCATTTCGTTTGTAAATAATATACATTTTACATGTTTCTGGAGAGTTTGTATGCTTCCATAATGCATATTTTTGCCTAAAAATCATTTTTTCAAACCACCTTTTGAGTGTTAATAACGGCCCAACCATTCGGAATATCCACGTAGTTTATCAGACAAAATACGTTTAGAATTGTCTTAAGAGCTTATTTTCGAAGTTTCGACGTTTCCTCCTCGGACAGCCTGTATATGTTTTCACGAGCTATTCTATAATCTTCATTTTGTCATTTTTGTGTTATGCTTCTTTCTTAGGACTGAAGTATTAACGTAAAAAATGTAGCAATTTGCATAACTGAAAGAAAATAAAATTGAAAATTGTGTATTAGAACAGTGAGTATTGTACATTTCATGTAACGTTACTAGGCTGTAAACGTGCACTTACGTGGCAAAGAGAAGAAAAACAAAACAAACTTGTGTTTTCTTTCTTTTTTAATTTGTTGCATCTTCATCGACGCAATGCGCCTCCAAACCCTTTCTGGTGCTGAACACTTATGTATGGGTTCTAGCTTCCTTCGCGGTATTGTAGAACGTAATAAATACAAACTATCTGAAACCGTCACAAACACTAATATTGTTAGAAAATAGTTAATGGCGTGGAGTGGATTCATGTAAATGCTATACAAACCACATTATCTCATTAGCATGTATACGATGCATGCACACTATATATTTAATGAAAATGAAAAAAAGTTAACAGACGGAAATTTATTTTAACTTGTAGGTATTTGGAGGTCGCATGTCCGTATGTTTGCTCGAAATTCTCAGCCTCTCTTTCTTTCCTGGATCTTGGACGGTGGTTACAGGACATGCTATTTATTACGTTTAAATCGAGCACAAGGCGCGCACTTGAGTAGCAATTTCTGGGCCAACCTGCAGCGAGAGAGGATAGTGGCAGCGGGGGGAGGTGGGAGGGGAGGGTGGGGGAGGGGAGGGTGGGGGAGGGATATGGTGGGGGAGGGAGCAGGTGGGGGAGCGAGAGGGGTGGGGAGGGAGAGGGTGGGCGCGTGGGAGGGGAGGGGGAGGGTGGGTGCATGGGAGGGGAGGGGTGGGAGGGGAGGGAGTAAGCAAGGGAGGGAGGGGGAGGAGAGCGAAGCAGCCGAACGTCGGTCGGGGCGACTCCCACCTCGTCGTGACCTCGTTCGCCCCGAGCTTTCTTTCCGCGAATCGCATTCTCGGGAGCTCCCTTTGATCTCGGAGCAGCTTTTGACGGCGCCCGCGGCGGCAAAAAGTAAAGTTCGTGAAACACTAACTTGGCTGCCAAGGAGCAAACCACTCGACATTTCCGCGACCACGTTCCCTCCGGCTGAATGAGATCCGGTTCCGATTCCGCCACTATGTTGTGTTTTAATTGATGGGTGCAGTTGCTTTTAAAGGGGGAATGGTTATTTTACATGAATGTGTTGGAAAAATATGCCACATTCTTATTGATAGGACGAAGCGTGTTTTCCTTTGTTTTCAATTCATTAATCAGTTATTTGTGAAAAATATTCATCCAATGTATATGAAAAATAAATTTTACTGTCACCTTCATTTTCTAATGAATGTTTCTATGCAGCCAAGGTTCAAATTGTAGTTTAAACGATATGGCAACGTACAAAATAATTTAAAAAATGTAGTAACATTGGAGAAAGGTTGCATATAGCAAACGGTTTCGTGCCTCCTGGGGATAGACAACAGTGACAGTTGTCAACGGCTGTTGACTGTGAGTAATCCACAAAAAATTTAGAGGCTGAAAATTTTGTTTAAATCACGAGAAAGCTTTTGGAAACATTCATGTTTCTGGACGAATGTATCAAACTAAAGAAAACATCGAAAGCAAAACATAGACGTTATAATATCAATGTTTCGGCTTGAAAACATCGAAGTTTTAATAACAAATTTTTTGCCTTCCCTAGATGGCCTGGCGCCCTCACAGATAGCTCATTGATCAAACGTGCTCGCATTCCATGACACGACCCCGGAATCGATTCCCGGTCGGGCAAGATTATAGTGTGAGTTTTCTTCGCAATGTCCCAGTATCAGTTGCTGTGTGACAATGAGAAAAGTCACTTCTCAGGTTGAGAAGACCAGAATAAGATGTAGGGATGTCAACACGTACCCCTTAATCAACGGCCACGAGGCCAGGACGCTGCTAATAAGGTCTGTTTAGCCTTAGAATGATCCTCATATAAACAAATACACGTGCTTAACACAGCCCCTAATTGGTTGCTTGGATTTTCGGGGGTGTTTGTGGAATTTTTCGCTTCTGAAAATAGTTCTTGTCGAAATTATAAATTTCTTTGTGTAAGTGCAAGTTTGAAAATACTAAAAGGGATTTAGAGAAAGGAAAGCGATCATAAGAGTCCAGAAAACGGTTACTGGAGACTCTGAATAGGGCCACCGTTCTGAAATACGCGAACGGCGAAGGCGTCGATTAAGGGTGGCGAAAAAAACCTTATACCTGTTGTCTGGTCCCGACAGTTTTATCGGCGGTTAACGCACAGCAACAGTTCCAAGTGTAGCGTCCTTTGGGATTCCGTGAGCAATCGAGCAGTCAATTCTCATATCTTAGTGCGGCAAGATCGCCGTAGCATCTTTTAATAATTTTAATTTTGTGCCTACCTTATCATTTTGTAATGGTGGCTGTTGAGGAAGACCGTCTTTTACAAAACATATCAGAGATAACCCATTAATACGGGTTGAAAAAATCGTTTTAAGTGAGTTTTCTCGTGTGACTGAAGAAAATCCGCCATTGGCCGTTAAACAGATTGCCGACCGCACATCACAGACCTGGAAAGTGTCTTCATCAAGTGTAATAAAAGCTCTCAGAGAGGTGAGTACACACACAAAACTATCACTCCACGGAAATACACGATTTGTATGTTGAATCCCTTCCGAACGCGTCTACAATGAGTGGAGTGATGATTGTGAAACGGGATGCGAGTGTCACTGGTGGAAATCGGAGCTTTGTTATCGCAAGCGGGACTGCTGTTGCCGCGTACACTTCTGACATTTCGTGTACACGTGTAACTTTAAGGAGGAGTCTGGAACAATCGGCCAATGAGGTTAGTAGTCGCGGATGAATAGTATTGTGACGTGCTGGAATGAATGAAACATACACTGCACTGAAGTAACAATATTTACATTTATTTACAAGAACTTAACAGTTAAAGAAATTTTACAAATACTAATTAAACCCCGGCAAACTTTTTCTTCCCCTTAGCTGTGAAAACCCCGCGATCGTTCCTAGGCCCTACAGCCCAGTGCCACTGCTTGAAAGCAGGTACAACGCGTGATGCGATGCAATCGGACGTTAAGTCCCCGGTAACCGTGTGACCTACATGGCCTAGCGCCAAAACCGATCTCCGCCAAGGAAACCACGTGCTGGAGGACTCATCCTGTCGTCCCTTTATTATTAGTTCAGGTGCGCCCTTTCACTACAGCTTCCGGCTCAGGCTTGCCGCCCGCTTGGAAACGTTGCCACGACGCCACACTATGCTTCTTTGCTTACATGAGGATCATTCTTTGGCAGAACAAAGATTAGGCCCTGGCCCACAACGGGCTGTCGCGCCAAGTACAGCTGGCCCGGCGGCGCGGCGCTCCAGGCCCTTAGCGACGCGGGCGGCTCGGCGCGGCGCGGCGCCACCAAACGATCTCGCCGCGCCGTCCACATTCTCCTCCGCCGCGGCGGAGCTCCTTCCATTTTCCCGACGACCCTTCCCCCCACCCCACGCCATGTGCCGGCGCTCAGCCACCGTCTCCGCCATTCCACTCACACGTCTCGTAATCACTCAGGCGCCAGCGCAGAGCTCAGGTGTAGCCACTGGGCCGGCGCCGCGCGGCGACGCGAGCAGACAAGACGATGCGCCAAAAAAAGGAGACAAACCGTTGGGGTAGGAGAAAATATAAAGTAAACGCAGAGACAAGCTCCTGGATTTCGTGGCGCTGCTCGCTGGCTGATGTAACACTGCATAGTAAGTTATTTTGTTTTTCGTGAAAAATGAAAATATGTGGATAAGTCATACGGTACGAAAATATTTATTAACAGTGATTCCGGGCGCGTCAACTAACGAGGTCATTAGTCCCGTAAGTGTAGTGCGTGCTTTTTCATCAGGAGGTGGCGGTGATCTTTCCACGCAGGATGGCGAGATCCGGCGCCGACCTACCGTCGACTACCGGGTTGTTTTCCCTCAACCAAGTATCTCCCACCAACGGGGCACCGCCCCAGCCGGGTCAAGCTCTAAGCTCCCGACTGGACGCCCGGCATGTGTCGTAGTGTAGTGCATGTTAGTGTGTGTGTGTGTGTGTGTAAGTCGTGAGGATAGGACAAGGAAGAGGAAGGAAAGATTGCGCGTGGTCCGTGTCCCGTTTGTTAGGGTACTGCTCCGTTATTCGCCTAGTTTTGATCGGAGAAACCACGGAAAAGTACCGATCAAAGCAGCCGACCGGTAGAATTTTCCTCCACCCAGCGATTGAATTGGACATAAATGACAAGCTAGTGTCGAAAATTCTGCCGTCGTCGGGACTGGAACCTAGGACCTCCCGGTCAGAGGGACTGCAGTGGCATCAGTCGATGGCCTAAGCCATCTCTCCTGGTGGAAGGCGAGGACGTTCCGTGTCCACCCACGAGCGCGAGGGGGCGGCGAGGCAGGAGCAGGGGCAAGCCAGCGCCGCCGTTCGCAAAGAAGAAACTTGGCGCCCCCTGCCCCGGCGCGGCGCGACGCGGCGCGACGCGGCGCGCGTGCAGCCCGATAAGAAGCCCGCGCGGTTTGGTGGCGGGGGGGAGGCAGTGGCGGAGGGAGGACGAAGTTAGCGGGGGCGCGCGCGCAGCGGTTGCGCGGAAATCTGATCTTCCACCGCCGCCGCACCGCGCCACGCCGGGCTGCGCCGTCGCTGCTTCCTGCCCCGCTACACAACGTCCTCAGCCGCTCTTCCGCCCTCCCTCGCCCTCTGGCCCTCTCGCACTTGCCGTCCCTCTGACCGTCGCCGTGGTTTCCGCCCTCATTCAGTCTCTCCAGCGCCCTTTCTCCCTTCCTAGTCATCCCTCCTCCTTCCCCCACTCACCATCGCACACTCTCCTTCTCCATCCCTCACCCCGTTATTCCCTCCCATACTCTCCCTCTGTCACTTGCCAACCCTCCCTCTCCATCACTCGCCAGCCCTCCCTCTTTATCACTCGCCAACCCTTCCTTTCTCCTTCCCCGTCTTTCGCAGTTATTCCCTCCCTTCCACTCTTTCCAACCCTCCCTCTCCCTCACTCACCAACCTTTCCACTCCCTCATTTACCAACCCTTCCTGTGTCTTACTCACCAACCATTTCTCTGTCGTTCCCCGTCCCTCGCTTTTATTCCCTCCCCCACTGCACCTCCTTTCCTCTCTCGACTTCCTTCCCTCTCCCTTACTCACCAACTATCCCCCACTCTCCCCTGCCGTCCTTCTATATTCACGAAATATAAATAGCTAAGTGCACATGGTAAAAAAATAAAATATTTCTTCTTTGAGTTATTTTCCACATCCTTGCTTAAATTTTCTCTGCTATTAATTCGTAAAAACTAACGTACTCGAATCACATATCAAAAATTATCAAATCAATGAACTTCTCCTCAAAGTACATTAAAAAACATGGAGTTCGCACGCCGTGCGCCTCACTTTCATGGCATTTCAATGTATTTTAATCGAGTACTTTTTTAAATACCCTGCATTAAAAAACAAAACTTAAAACTAAGCAACGTAAATTCTACAAATCATTGCCAGTACCCCATGCTAACTTACGTACGCGAAAACAGGACAATAAATAGAACAGACAGAAAGAAAATTGAAAGCGCCGAAATGAAATTCTTACGCTCAATAGCGGGGTACTATATCTTAGATAATATAATGGCATCAAAATCGAATTGAATATATTCAATCTGATGAACAGAAGACAATCATTAGAGACCGTCCATAAATTACGAAAATTTCGAGTATTTTCAATACTCCCCTCCCTCTTGTATCGCACTTCCCTATCTCCATGTAACGCAGCGTAACGCTGCCTCAGACCTCCTCCCTCCCCCTTTAGCAGTACTTAATTTATCGCTGATCCCTTAAGGAGCTACTACCATTACCACATTCAACGTATGCCCCCGAACAGAATACCCGTAATAATGTATCAATAGAACCCCAAATGAAGAAGAAATGTTTTCCGGCCGTTAAGATGGAGAGACTCACTCTCCTGATGCAGAAACAGGCCTCTAGTCCTAAATCAACGAAACAGAAGAAGAAGATTTTTTAATTGTGCTAAATTCTCTGGCGTTTTAACTTCATATTATTACTCGAGTCTTCAAATTCTACATATTCAAGCACATTCCAACACTAGTGTTTGATACTCGGTTTTGCTTTTCTTTCATTCAAGCTTCCTTACACATTTTTTTGAAATCTCTCCCCACAGATCCAATTCTTTCATTACAGTAATTCCACAAATTGTCAACGCGCGACTTCAACAAATTCAGTGGCCACCCTCTCCCAATTCTCCCCTCCTTATCCCCTCCATTATCCCTTCCCATTCCCATCCGTTCGTATCCTTAGGCTTCCCCGCTGCCCTTGGCCTTCGTCCTCTTCCCTCGCTCTCTCGGGCGGCCACAATCTCCGAAGCGGCATCTCCGCTTCTTCAGGCCACCGCCGCCCGCGCCGCCGCCAAATCCGCCCTCTCCGCCGAGTAACGCCGCCCGTAATCCCGTCGGCCGCTTCTCCAAGGCGCCGCCTCTCCTTCCCCCACTCCACCCCCCACCCTGCCCCGCCCCGCCCCGCCCCGCCCCGCCCCGCGCGCGCCAGCGAGCTCATTACGCAGATGGGCGAAGGCGTCGGGCGGAGGCGAGATTTCTCGCGGCAAAGACGCAGAGGTCGGCGCGGCGCGGCGCGGCGCCGAGGCGGGGTTATCTGCAGGTGACGGTGAGCTGATGTGTAGAGCGTACGAGGGGAGAGGGGCAGGGCAGCGACATACACTGGCATGAGATGGTGAGGTCAAGGTTGGTGGACTGGAAAGAGACGCCACCCATGGTCACGGAGTTGGAGACCTGCCGACAGTAGAGTTGTGTTAACGGTTGACGTGAAATGAGATTAAGGCAACACGTCTTGATAGGCAAGTTTAATGGAAGAAATGAAACACTGAAGGCAATAGTTTAATGAAAAAAAAATGAGGAAAATCGATGAAACTTATTCCCTGAAGCTATGAAGTAGGACCTTGCTATGAAGTAGGACCTAGAACCGGCTTCTAAAATTCTCCTACAGACAGCGGTTTAATTCAACCTAGCTGTATTGCTAGAGAATCCACTATCGTCGGGGCCCGAACCTAGGACCTCATGGTTAAAGACGCTGCAGAGACTGTGAAAATGCTGGCTATAAACTCAGCCGGTTGGGATTGAAGAGATGGACGAATTGGACTGAGTGGACAGGTGGACCTCACAGTTGTAGATGCGGTGGACTAAAAGTCGAGGATGGACGGGATTGTCAGAGTGTGAGTGGTGCGCGTGGTGGAAGGAGCTGTGGAGTGAACTGGGCGGAGAGGCACAGGCTGAAAGAGATAAAGTGAAGAGGATGGGCATAGCAGATGAGAAGGACCGACTTCACATTGATTGATTAGTGATTCCGAGCGCGTCATTTGAGGTCATTAGTCCCGTAAGTGTAGAGCATGATTTTCCTCGAGAGGTGGGGATGATCTTCTTCCGCTGGATGGCGAGATCCGGCGCCGACCTACCGTTGCATAGCGGGGTTTTCTCCAATAGATATCTCCCACCAGCGGGGCACCACCCCAACAGGGACAAGCTCTAAGCACTGGACCGGTCTCTCGGTATGTGTAGTAGTGTAGTGCATTTAAGTGTAAGAAAAGGGTGGTCCGGGGCCCATTTATTAGATATCTGCACCGGCATTCGCCTGGTGTTGATCGAAGTAACCACGGAAGACTACCGATCAGAGAAGACGGTCCCTAGAATTCTCCACACTGCGACTGACAAGTTAGTGCAGAAAGTCCTTCCAACGACGGGCTTAAGAGTACGTCAGTACGTCAGTGTTCGAGATGGACGAAGTCGGCGTGGCGATCCGGGGAAGGAGATGGCCGGGACGGAAGTGGTGATAGGGAGATGTGGGCGGCAGGGCGGGAGGGAGGCGACGCAGAGCGGCGGCAGCAAAAGGGGTTCGACGGGGATGAGGGCAGGCGTGAAGGCGGGCGTGAATGCCAGCGAGTAGGCGAGTAGACGGGCGAGCGGGAGGGCGGGCGGGCGGGCGGGCGCGCGAGTAGGAGGGCGGGCGGGCGAAAAGAGGGCGGGCGTGCTAAAAGGAGGGGGCGGGCGAAAAGGAGGGGGCGGGCGAAAAGGAGGGGCGGGTGAAAAGGAGGTGGCGGGCGAAAAGGAGCGGGTGGGCGAAAAGGAGGGGGCGGGTGAAAAGGAGGGGTGGGCGAAAAGGAGGGGGGCGGGCGAAAAGGGCGGTTGTATGTGAAGGCGAGCGTGAGTGTGTGAAGGCAGGCGAGAGTGTGTGAAGGCAGGCGAGAGTGTGTGAAGGCGGGCGGGCGAACAGGCGGCGTGGCCGAAGCGTCTAGTAGCAGGGCTCAGCACGGCGCCCCACGAAGCGTTACAAGCTGGGAAAAGCAGCTCAGCAACTGCGCTGCGGGCCAATGAAAGGCTGCGGCGGCAGCGGCGGCGGCAGCGGCGACAGTGGTTGTCGCTATTCAATAAGCGACTATTCGGCGACTTCAAACTCGCCCACGCGCGCCTCCGCACAGCAGCCACCGCAAACACAGCGCCTTTGACAGGATGACGGCGGCCACGAACGGCCGCGTAAAAGCTACCAGAGAAGCGGGACGCGTTTCCCTTGAGAATATAAACAGCCTTGTAATAGTATCTTGAGAAACATTGCAATAAGACTGCTGTAGTGGATGCAGCGTGGTGTGAGGTCCGTGCTGCGAAGCGACTACATGCAGGCTCAGATCAGGTTTCAGGGGATTGTTTCTAGAGGCAAATGAAAGGCAATGCACTTGTGAATGAATTTAATTTAATTCTTGAAATATTGTTTAGTTTTACAAGTGAGTAGTTAGGCAGTAAGCCGGAGGACCAATGAATGTGATTTAAGTTTCTTCTTTCTTGAAGTTTACACTTACAGATTGATGAGAGTACAGCAAACACCAACCCAGGTCAGACGGCTGAGTGTGTGTGTACCGTCGGTTGAAATGGGCTGCGGATGATACGGCTGGTAGGCTGAATGTCACCATGGGCGCGTACTCGAGTGCTGGAGCGGCCCGTACTGTTGATTTGGCCAGGTGAAGGTTGATTCACGGGTGGCCCGAATGTAGATCGCGGCCTGCTGGCCGCGCTGATTGATTGCCGGAGCCTTGATAGGCAGAGCAAGGACAGCTGACTCGTTCGCAGGCTGTCTGACGAGTAGAGCGAGCATTGGCACTCGTGCGTTGTATTGACAAATGTGTCAATGGTAGTCGTTTGTCTCGTAAAAGTTGACTGAAGCGATTGAGTAGTAATGACTGTTAGAATTCGACTGAAGAGATGACAGAATAGTTTGCAGTAGCAGCGTAGAAGCGACTGAAGTTGTCGCTTGGAAGTTTGACTAAGAGTGACTGAAGAGTGAGTAGTTTGACAGAGCAGTAATAGTAGTTTGACTGAAGAGTGACTGCGTAGTAGTAGTAGAGCAGTAGTTTGACTTAGTAGTAGTTTTGACAGAGAGAGTGACTGAAGAGTTTCACATAGTAGTGAGTAGAGTAGTAATTGTAGCAGCAGAGTTTGACTGAAGAGTGACTGCGTAGTTTCACATAGTAGTGAGTAGAGTAGTAATTGTAGCAGCAGTGGCGCGTGGGAGCGAAGTTGCCGTATTTATTTGAACGTATGTTTCCGAGTGCAGAGGGGGAGGAGTCACGTGACATTTGCAGCTAGGCTATGACATGCAGTGAGACGCAGAAGATGCCGCGAAAGATGCTCGCTATTTGTTGTTATTTTCTGAAGTGTGTCACGTGACTTTGGCGCGGCATTGGCGTGCCCGAGATGGCTGCATCTCATTAGCAAGGTTTGGTATTACCAACACTTACAATTGACTATAAGACTGCATGATGAAAATTCGTTCTTGTGTAAGAAATAGTGTGTGAACTCTTTTCTCTGATTATTTTCTGAAGTACATTCTATTTTCATAAAATGATCTGAAAAATGGTCTATTATTGTGGCTTTCTGTTATGTCTAAGGGGGTATTGGAAATTAAACAAATGTATGATTAGAAGGGACGGAAAAATTAAAACATAAGATATAAGAACAATATCGGTCTTTGCACTTATGCCACACTTTAAATATTTCTACCGCAGAAGCAAACGTTCTATCATTTCATAGATATGGATACAAATTTATAGAACTTACATTTATAGTTAGATATTACATTTATAAATTTTTCATAGATAGGAATAAAAGTATTCAGTTTTCAGAAACAGTGAAGTAGGTCAAGTTGTGGTAAAGTTGATGACTCATTTTACTGGAGGCGTAAATTACGGATGATAGCTTTTCGACTGCCCATTTGCCACTTCTCGTTTGTATGTCGAGCAGTATGCCCCGTTTTGGTATAGTGCTGGCCTCACGAGGCTTGCAAATATGCCAGAGTCAAGTATGATCGAGCACACACTCTTACGTGGGGGCCGAGTTACCACCATAACCCAATAAACACTTCAGAAAATAAGAAAGTAAAGTAAACATAATTAACCAATCGACCGTTTTACACAATATATACACAATATGTTTCAAAATAAAATATAAACCTCCAGCACGTTTGCTCACAAAATACGCAACAAATAATTTTGAGAAGACGAAAAAAAAGATGTCGGAGTGGCGATAGTTTTTGTGTCACTCCCCAATCAAGTACAAATCTAGCATGTACAATATTGGTTGCCAGTTTTTGTCGATATTCATTGTGATTTCTTCGTGTCCGCCTAACCCCACACCGCCTAGCCCCGTCCCGCCCATTCCCGCCTTGCCCCGCCTAGCCCCGCCCCGCCTAGCCCCGCCCCGCCTAGCCCCGCCCCGCCTAGCCCCGCCCCGCCTAGCCCCGCCCCGCCTAGCCCCGCCCCGCCTAGCCCCACCCCGCTCCGCCCCGTCCTGCCTAGCCCCGTCCCGCCCAGCCCCGTCCCGCCTAGCCCCGTCCCGCCTAGCCCCGTCCCGCCTAGCCCCGTCCCGCCTAGCCCCGTCCCGCCTAGCCCTGCCCCGCCTAGCCCCTCCTCGCCTAACCCCGCCCCACCTAGCCTATCCCCGTCCCGCCCCGTCTATCCCCACCCCGCCCCTCCTATACCCGCCGCGCTCCGCGTATCCCCGCCCTGTACCGCCCATCCCCGCCCCGGCGCGCCGCTCCGCTCCGCGCTCGCCGAGTGTCCTCGCGCCCGTGATTTGTTTGGCGGCGCGCCGAAGGGCTGAAGAGCGCGTCGCGCCGCGCCGCGTCACTGCGCTCCCCCGGAGGGCCGCGCCGCTAAGCGGGAGTAAAACAAATCGCTGTGAGCGGGCGCAGCTGCAGCCGAGCGCGAGGCGATAATCCTCTTATTGCACACGCGCGCTCCGCGGCAGATGCGATGGCGCCAGCGACGCCGCGTTGCCACGGTCCGCCACGGCGGAACGATTGATTGATTGATTGATTAATTAGTCATTCCGGGCACGACAACTGATACTATGTCCCGTAAATGTAGTGTATTTTTATCGCGGGACGTGGCGGAGATCTTCCCTGGCTGGACGGCGAGATCCGGAGGCGACCTACACATCGGCTTGCTGGAGTATTCCCACCAATCAGTTATCTCCCTGCAGCGAGGCACCGCCCGAACCGAGACAAGATCTGGATTCCCGACTGGTCTCCCGGCATATGTGGAGGTGTAGTACAAGTGTAAGTGTGTATATAATTAAGCGGTGAGGATAAGGCAAGGGGTGAGGATATGGTATTCGCAAGGTGTTGAAAACTACCGATGAGAACAGCCGACCGACAGAATTCTCCTCCAGACACCGGGAGAATTCGTCCTAGCTACTATGTTGGTGTTGAAAATCCTGCCACCGCACAGTGTGTAATTTTGGCCATCTACGGGGCAGAAAGTCAAATTTTCAACTTGACCAGAATGTGTAATTTGTTATTTATTTCAGTAGAAGGATGTTCAGACCACATGCCAACGGTATAGATTTGACTAGAAATTCTCCGAGGTACAGGAAATGCTTATCTGAACATGTATCAACTCGTCCGTGGCGGCACCGCTTGGATTCAATCATTTCAGTGCAGCGTTTTCGCTTGTCCTGTGAGTGTGTCTGATGATATTCAAAGTCCCAGCTATTTCAAAAATTCAATCTGTATAGTTTTTTCTTTCCATTGGTACCTTTGGTTTTTGAAATCCATTTTCCAACAACTTGTAAGGACCTCTTGAAAAGTACGTACTCTTAATCTTACAGGAAACACAATTCCAAAAATTAATCGAGGGTTTTAGTTTAGAGAACCCTGGAGAACCACTTTGGGACCAAATTGGTATTCAAGCAGGTACTTTTGGGAAGCCAAACATTGAAAAAAATGTTGCGAATTGTTGCGAATGTATTATTTTTTCCATTATTTACAGAATGTTGCATTCGTGTTTCCGGAGGGCACTCTTCGAAATATGCGTTACAAAACATAAAAATGCAAAGGCAGATGCTTTATTCGCACATACTTTGCAAGAAATGAAAAATGCAACAAATTCGGAGAGTGCTTTACAGTGTGTAAAAACACAAAGTAAAGAAATTTTGCCAAACACTTAGTATTACGTAGGAGAAAATAGGGAGGCATAAAGGACGTTTTATTCGTTTCAATTCTTCTTGTCTCGATGAGGAAATAATATTTGAAAATATTTCCGACAATGCCCACATTTCCAGAATTAGCAGAAACTTCCAGTACTGTAATTGGCCGGCCATTTTGATGATTGTGCTCCGAGAACTAAGAGGCAGAAAGTTAAACACCACCTATATTCAAGAAGCGAAGTGCTAAGAATGGCCGTAGGCATGTAGTTCAGGAAAGAAAGGAAAAGGGATTCGGCAGCAATAGTAACAATTATCCACTGCATCACCAAATCGAGAAACTGTTATTAAGAAGGCTCGATGGTCCTTGTTTCAGAAATCAGAGCTATAACCGAACAGGCGCTGACGTGAATGGTGCATGTCTATATGTCTAGTCGACAGTATCAACTTCTACGTCAGCAAGCAAAAATATTAAATTGTAAATTTTGCCCACATTATAAAGTGAAAGAATCCAAAACGCTATACACAAGCTGCTGTGGTTACACAAATCTCAGCAGAAATACCTGTGCAGTCACTTATTGACCAAACAATTCATCGATTACGTCAAACCCGAGAGGTGTTTGAGAAATTGCGATTGACAAAAAATGTAATATTAGCATTATCATGAAATGGGGCTGTGATGGTATTGGGACAGAATCGATACAAAAAGAGGTTTCCTCAGCAACATTTCAGTGACGAAAGTTTTTTTTTGGTATTTCTGTTCCTTTGGATATGCACTGCGATTCGGACAATTCAAAATACGTTATTTGGAAAATCCTTTCCCTCTTCCACTAAATTCTGCAGATTAATAAAATTTGTGTTTTCAAAAGACCTCCAGAATCGACACTATTACACAATATGCTGAACAGATTTCTGAAATGGGGCTGTGATGGTATTGGGACAGAATCGATACAAAAAGAGGTTTCCTCAGCAACATTTCAGTGACGAAAGTTTTTTTTTGGTATTTCTGTTCCTTTGGATATGCACTGCGATTCGGACAATTCAAAATACGTTATTTGGAAAAATCCTTTCCCTCTTCCACTAAATTCTGCAGATTAATAAAATTTGTGTTTTCAAAAGACCTCCAGAATCGACACTATTACACAATATGCTGAACAGATTTCTTATTACGTCTGATCCATGTACAGCTAGTTTACGGGTTCCTCCAAAACACAGAAAGAATAATATTAATGAATAGGTTTTGATTTTCTACAAATTGATCAATCACCAGCAGACACAGATAATCAAGGAGATTCTTCTGATACCATCAGTGATTCTGAATAAGTTCATTATTTTCATGTGTGCGGTTCGTGTTTCAGCACATGTTTCTTGTATACTTCTCTCGTATTTTCGTATATATTGTCTAATGTATGATTTTATGATTTCATTTTTTTATGGTAAAAATTGCAATAGTGTCAAAATTATGTATATGTATATATATATATATATATATATATATATATATATATATATATATACACACCATTATTTCTCTATTGTTTTTTTCTGTAAAATCAACGTACAATTTTATTTTATTTTAACGTATTTCAAATACTTAAAATGTTGTTCTAGCGAGTTGTATTGTATAAAATTTGTAATACTTTAGCTTTTTGAATAATTTAGTAAATTATAAACTGATTTAATCGTGTCCAATTCTTTAATTTTTGCTATTAGACTTTCTGCCCCGTAGATGGCCAAAATTACACACTGTGCACCGTCGGGACTCGAATCCTAGGACCTCCCGGTCAGAGGCACTGCAGTGACATCAATTACACACAACATCAATCAAACACCCTAAGCCGGTCGTGTCCCGACGATGGCGAATTTCCCACAAAGTGGCTACGTATGTCGAATTCAGCAGCTGTCTCGTGGAGATTTTGCAGCCTGGCTGCTCTCTTACAGGTAGTGTTCCGCAGTTGCTCCGATCAATGTCAGGCGAATGACAGAGTTATACCTTAACAAATGGGGCACGAATTACGAGCGATCTTTCCTTCTTCATTCTTATCTCTTCCTCTCCGCTTATGCAAGCACTATACACTACCACACATGACGGGAGACCAGTCGTGAGTTTCGCGCTTGTCCCTGTTGGGATCATGTCCCGTCGGATCTAACTTTCTAACAGGCAAGAGATAAAATGCACTATGCTTTGGGGACCAAAATCCATAGCAGTAGACACGCCTGGAAACACAATGTAGTGAGTAATATGAATTTTAACAAAGATGTTTAACTATAAGTAACTACCTGTAAGTAGACCTAACTGTAAGTAAGTGTAGTAACTACCGTTTTGACCCTACAATATTCTAAACAACTTGTAATAGGTATTGAACCTCAAATTCTGAGTCAATGATCTCAATTTCGATCAGGTTTTTTCGTCCAATTTCCCTGATCCTGAGAGGAAATACTGAGGTGTCCCATTGTTTTGCTTCTGAACATAAACGTAACTTGGATACGTCTTCTAGAGTTCAGACGGAAATATAGGTATTCAAATTGGTGTTCAAGTTCTCGCGACAGGAATCCATTCCTTCACAAAGGGCACAATTGGGGATCCAGTCTACAGCTGATTCGTCCTTTGCAAAAACTTTTTATTACTCTGGAGCGAATTTTCTTATAAAATCTTGCCAAAAACCCTTACCACCGCTTGTATTCAGAATTCAACTTTCTTGTGGGAATTGGCATTCTATAAATTACGAAAACATGCATGTCATACCCCGTACAATAGAACGCTACAGTTTTAAACTGTTTTTGACGTTAATAAATAAAATCAATCCTCATATCGATCCAGAGCGACCGCCATATATGGAAGGTTCGCTTCATCTGCAACTGGATGTAGATATCACTACTTCTCTTAATTTGTACGGTTCAATCACAATTTCTAGAGAATGACGGTCGGGAGATGCGCGGTGTTGCCAACGCGGTGACATCAATTACACACAACTATAGGCGCGGTGTTACTTGTGCGCAACGTACGTGCTGTGCCTGCCCAGCCAGGATCCAAGGACACCCTGTTCCTGCTCTTTCAGTTATAACAACAGGCGTTGCTTGCGTTAAGTAATCATTCAGTTTAAATTCATTCAACGTAATATTAAAGAACTCTGAAACTTACAATTTTATTTTTTTATTTCTGCTATATAAATATTACGTGCCAAATCATATTTTTGTTACTTGAAATGTACTTAAAGGCAATACCACATACCTCAAGGGTAATACCGATCGAGAGGGCAACAAAATAACACCAAACCGGAATGAATAGACAAACTTTGCCCAGACTAAACAGCAGACAGAAACAACACGCAGAAGAATACGACAAATAATTACAGGAATGATTTGTGGGATTGATTTAATTATAAAATTGACTCACGCAGTTTAGCACTCATTTGTTTGCAGGAACAAGCATTCATTGTAATGCAGAAGAAAAACGGGGTACCCCAATGCAGTGTTCTTTGGGTAACATCAATCAACTAGGTACGATTCATTGGCCTTTATGATTACACTAGTAGACAAGATTTTCTTCACAAAAAATCTGATTAGTAGTTCTAGTGCATTTTTTCATACGGGATTCAGATATGTACTCAGAATTCTTCCATCAGGCATAGTTTTTTGCGACAGCTACTTTTTACTTTCCGGTATACGTACGTATATACGGAGTAATACACATAGTACAGGGAAAGTGATGTAATGGTGTAACTTTGGCAATTTTCGAAAAATCAGGGACATCAACGAAAATGATATCTGCGCCATTCTTTTAAGCGTCCTTTACCCTATGCGAGAACAGAGTTAATAAAAGAAGGAGAGCCATTTTTGAGAAAATTTTGAAAATGTAAATGAAACTTCATGTAAAACCCACAAAAATTAAAATGTCCATTTCAAACTTCCAGAGTTCCTTCAGGTAATTTCGATTAGGTAATGTCAATCAAGAAGAAAATCGACAGAAAGATTTAGGCGGTAGCTTTAACCACAGACTGATAGACAAAGTGACAGACAGATGAACCGACGGAGGGACGGACGGGACAGAGGCGGACGGACGGGACAGAGGCGGGCGGGCGGACGGACGGACGGACGGACGGAATGACAGACAGACGGATAGACAAGACGGATGAATGGATAGATGGACGGACGGACATAGACGTATTGCCGTCAATCGATTTTTCAATATCAAGGCCTCACAAAACAGATACTGACTGCTCAATGTGTTAAAGGAAGTAATTTACTGTATGAAAACATGATTTATCCAGTTTTACTTTACGAGGACCCGGGTTTTTCTGTCAAACAACTTTTTCATCCATTTCTTTCAAAAGGTGGTGAACGTCGCACTAGTACATTAAAAACGCTTTTCTAGACCTATCAGTGTTTAGTGATTGCGTATAGAAATATTCAACGTTACATACTATCGAAGCCGCAATATGATACTAATATTTAACAATACAGCCTTGTTATATAAATTAATACTGCCACTAAAAGTCGTTCATACAGATTATAACAGATATACTGACAGCAAGCATTGTTTTGTTGATAAAAAACATAAATTTAGATGATTTCCCAGAAGACGTTATTTTAGTCTCAAACGTTTACATTAATGAAATTCTAGAATGTAGAATAAACTATACCCGTATTAGGTATTCTAAAATAAGTCACAACACCCAATAAGGACTTAAGTGCATGCATTCAAGGTTTGTTTTAAGTTAAACCATTATTTAAAGTATTTAGCTGCAGTTGTTTTGAATTTTCTTCATGATATTGCACGATTTATAATGTTACTACTGCTAAAATGTAGGGTAGATGTAATTACGTCTTGTCTTTTCTTAGCTAAAATATTATCAATATGAGAAGTAAAACCTAAACTCGAAAATCCACACGCTAAAACAATCGAGATCTTCTAGATTAATTTTCTTTTTTACCAAAAAACACATATTTACATTCTTCTTGCGAACTGTTTATAAGTAATCTACATGTCACAATTACTCCATTGGTTTCTCGACAGCGAACTATGCAATATTATTTGCGCAATTGATCTTGCAGCTCAGTTTGGTTACACAACTCGTTTCGGCTTTGCCCTACATTTTATTACATTCTGAGATAATTGACTTTATGTTTACTTTCTCGCCTTTCATATATGAAATGCTAAATCTGTACATAATATTGACAGTGGTTTGAAATTAACGATTTCAAAAACTATTTGGTTTAATTTCCAATTAAATTTTAAAACATTGTCGTAAATAAGTCTCTCATGTAATTTTCTAGTGATTCTATCAATTTTAAATCACAGTCATCGCTGAACTACAATTCTAATCACTTGTCCTTTATTACAATGAATTAATTTTGGTCTTCCAAGTGACATTCTAGCCTCAAATGCAGCTACTTCAAAATTTGAAATAACTACCAAATATGATTTTCTTTGAATTAGTCACATTAAACCCATTTACAAACGCCCTCCTCCTTGAAAACTAATCTGTCCTTTCTCACTAACCTGATTTACTTATTTGAATATCGTGTATCCACTTATTCATTAGCCTAATTCATTTACTCGCGTATTCACAAGACACTAACCTAGCAGACACACTTATCTAACAGAAACACTAACTACTAGCACTAAGGAGCCCCATTACACTGTTGGTCAATATCAACAATATTTTCGACACCGAAATAACCATAGTACCTACAGCGAACTGCCATAAAGCCCAATCTTTCTCACCTAAACATCTCAAGAAAAATTCTCAATAATCTAAACGCAAGGAAATGTAAATCACCACGCAATAAACAGAAAATCAAATTACCGTGCCAATACGCGACGATAAAAGTTACATCATTTTTAAATTATAAGGTTTTAAAATAAATACTTAAAATGTGCGAATCTCTATAGATGAAATTCGAAACATGTGATGGCTGAATACATTACAGTGACTACTTTAGAGGTAATATAAATTATTGAACCACGAATTGGGAAAATCATTGCGGTTGTATCATTTTGTCACGCACTCTATATTCTGCTAACAACGTTTTGCGGTTGGTAATTTGAATGAGATCAACAGAAGATTCATTAGGCAGATATTGTTTGAAATTGCCACACTGGATCACCATCAGCATTAACCATGGAATGTAATATAAGAAACATTAAAAAATATTAAGCAATTAATATCTAATTTCATCATCAATAGTTAATTTGAATAAATATGTCAACTTTCTTGACCATTTTGAAATGAATAATTGTCACATTAATTTGAGTAAATTATTCACGGGCAATCATTAACACCAATTTCAACTTAATTTTTATAGCATAATTACATAATATAACACATTGTGTTCCATTTCTTCGATATGAACTGACTGCAACGATTGTCAGAAGAATTATTTCTCGTTAGAAAAAAATTCGTAAGAGCCATCGTATAAAACAGTACTATTTGTCCACTCCCCAATTTTGTAAGGATCTGCGGTTCCACAACGTTTATGAAGGCTGACAGGTCATTATGCAAACTAGAGAGGGTGATTGATGAAACGCAATAACTGAGACGGGATGTTAGATGTGGTATCAGCTGCTTTCCGCATGACAGGCTCCAGATGAAAACAGCCTTGCGTTCACCAACGCTGTGAATGGCTAAACTCTCGATGGATAAAAATCGCGACTCTTACAAAAGAGTCTGGCAGAAAGATAAATGAGAAACAGAAAAACAGAGCACATTTACAGGAATATTTACTGGCAATGTAAGGATGTTCTCAATGATGTAGAAAACGA
Source organism: Acheta domesticus (assembly GCA_031308135.1). Lineage (NCBI taxonomy): Eukaryota > Metazoa > Arthropoda > Insecta > Orthoptera > Gryllidae > Acheta > Acheta domesticus. Next base: position 16,437,206 of record JAHLJT010003656.1, read on the forward strand.
ATCTATATTTCTCTAAAAATTGCACCAAAAAAATATTACAAATTACTTCTTTGTCATTAACTTAGCTAATCAATTTAAAGAAAGAAACATATATGTTATATTCCCACCTTAAAATGACATTTTTAGGTATTGAACTTAAACATTGCCTGATCAATCATTTAAAAACTACTTGATACAAAATTAAGCTCCAAAGAGTAGGTGAGATCAAATAAATGAAAATATGTTTCAAAACATTTTTTTTATTTATGGAGCATGAAAAAATGGAAAGAAATTTATTTCACTCTTCTCGCTAAACTGAGGCGTTCATAACTAACAATGTGACAGACCTGAGGATGGTTCATCCTAAAATCGTATGTAAACGCCCTTGAAAGGCAGAAATGCCGAATTAGAAGAAATAAAATTTGAAAAGAACTCACAATGTAGTACAATGTTATTTCCGACGCAAGAGTTCATTTTAGGAGGGAGGACATTATAGATACATTTTGTGCAAATAATTTTTTGCAGTTACTTTATTACCAATGCCTTGAAACCAAATTTAAAGTATTCGCACGAGAGAATGCAAGTATTTCTTCATTCCCATCAGAGCAATGGGCTGATTTTAAACATAATTCATTTTAGTTTGAGAGGGAGATAACTTGAGAGGAATAAGGAGTAGATCAAAATGACAAAATAATGACATACAATGGTGATATTATATATACTGATTTCACGGCAGGTGCAGTTTCTTTTAACTTTCCTCAACATTTTCTTGGTCACCTCAGAGATTAGTGTAGCAGAAGCTGTTTCACTTTTTCCCACCAATACAACTATTTCGAACCAGACACTAGGCCAAAGTTGCTCAACTACCATAAAAATCCTTCCTAAGACTTTGCTCGTGATATCACTTGACTTTTCCTGGGAGCTGCATACTCATTCAATGTCCTTCTACCTGGTGGACGTTGAAATTCTCCGTGGGAGTGGATACAATCGACTAGATTATTAAAGACGTAGTTTGGTTCATGAATTTGGAGGAACAATAACTGGAGGAACAATAATTTGGAGGAACATTAATCAACAAATATAATGCAAATTAATATATATTCGTGTTTAAAATACGTTTTCAGACAAATGCGAGTTAAATCTTTCTCTAGTATTTGAGAATAAACAAAGATGGCGTAACGAAGCGACGTTGATGCCGAATTTTTCAAAACATCGATGTTTCAACTTCTTTATTAAAGTCAATAACGTTTAACACCGACTTGATGTGCTTAATGTTTTTGGATGTTGACGTTTCATTTTCAAATCAGAAAAGGTGCTGCATAATAATCAACCTGTCAGAATTCTCAGTAACCAATATCCTATCAGGTCAGGTGTTAAAAGTGCTTATATATTATTCAATACGTTAATATGATTTTGTTTATTGTTATTATCATTATTATTATCATTATTACTTTTGACCTCGTTTTAGAGGTTCAATATTAATTATAAATAAATACACAGCAAGTATGTCAAATTAAATGCCTCGACGAGAACATTATTATTAAAGGTTATTAAACCTTTTTTCGAAAACGTCAATGGTTTGGGGGCAATGAATTATTATCATCGATGATTTACATTTGAATTAACATTTAGCGAGGTCGTGGCGAATAAATGCTGGTCGCAGATGTTCATTACACGGCGAGTATGTTCCGCCTCTCTGCAAGACACTCACAAACGTTTATTCTCCTCGGATCCAATGTGCATAACTGTTTCTATACAATTGTAGACTACACTGAGCATCAAAAGGAAAGTAACATTAATTTTAACAATAATAGTTAATGTAATTATTTACCATTTGGACTATATAGTTCTAAAGAACCTGTAACAAGTATTGTACCACAGCTTCTGGGTCGATGACCCCCATATCGATCAGGTTTTTCGTCCAGTTTCCCTGATCCTTTGAGCAAATGCTGAGATGGCCCCTTGTTTTTCTTCAGGACATAAATGTAACTTCATTATTTGTGCACGTCTTCTAAATTTCAGTGGGAAATATAGTTATTCAAATTATCGTTCTCCGTATTGTCGCGGCAAAAAGTATTATTCTTTCATGACGAACATGAGGATTAAGAGCACAAATTTACAGCTAATTTACCTTTGAAAATAGATTTTATTATATACGAGCAAATATTTTGTCAACAAAACTTGAAAAAAAAGCTCTTTTTTTCTGTATTCAAAATTCTACAAAAACACGGCTTGGGATAGAGATCACAGAATTATGAAAACGTGCACAGATTTTACTTCTCCCCATAGCTCGTCATACACAGCTTTTAACTGTTTTTGACGTAAATAAATAAATAAATAAATCTAGGGGCCTGCACAACGTGACCGCACACATGAAAGACAAAGGTCAAACGTACATGTCCACGGCGGGTTTCGATTCATTGATTGTTTGTGATACCGGGCGCGTCAACTACTGCGGTTAGTACTCCTTTAAGTGTAGTGCATGTATTTTTCATCAGAGGTGGCAATGATCTTCCCCCTCTGGATGGGGAGATACGGCGCCGACCTACCGCCGACTAGCGGGGTTTTCCCTAACCAGGTACCTCTCACCAGTGGGGCACGGCCCCAGTCGGGGCAAGCTATAAGCACCCGACCGGTCTCCCGGTGTGTGTGGTGTGTAGGGCGTGTAAGTATAAGTGTGTCTGTGTGTGTGTGTGTGAGAGAGAGAGAGACAGACAGACAGACAGACAGAGGATAGGACAAGCAAGAGGAATGAGAGATCGCGAGCGGTCCGTGGCCCGTTTGTTAGACTGCTCCAGCACTCGCCCGGTGTTGATCGGATAAAGCAAGGAAAACTAACGTTCAGAGCAACCGGCTGCTAGGATTCTCCTTCAGACAGCGGCTGAATTCAACCTAGCTGACAAGCTAGTGTGTCGGAACTCGAACCTAGAACCTCCCAGTCAGAAGTACCACACTGACATCAGTTGACGCACTGAACCACTTCTCCCGATGGCAGGGATTTGAACCTGCGACGTTTCAAACCGAGACTTCCTATCGCAGAGCGCTATAACCATCTCGAACCTCTCAGCTGAGGTTTTCAAACATTTCTTGCCAGAAAATACGGCGGGAGGTGACATTTTTACAACTTGTTTTATTCTCTTTAGCGTTGCGAACGTCAAGGGATTCCCTTCACGCTCTAAATGGTCAATGGCAAATTCATGAGCAGAAGAAGTGAATGGTGCGCTGGGCGGAAGTCAAGCGCCGGATCCAGCCACTTCCGGGCTCCTTTGATCTTGCTAATGGAGAAGATGGCGAGAGCGCGCTATTAATAGTGCGATAATGAACGCGCATTTTTCACTTTGTGCTTTAATTTAGGATTCTAATTCTACTTTCTTAAGTCTTTGCTAAAGAACTGACAGTTTCTGAGTGTTATTTTTTTTACACAAATAAATTTTCGTCTCTCAGTCTATTGCATCTGTTTACTTTCTATACATACGAGTAGGTACATTCAGAGTAATACATGTAATATAAAGAAAGTTATGTAATACTGCGGATTTGTCGATTTTGATATATCAGCGTGGATAAACGTTTTCGGGTTCCTTGATACCAAAATTTTTTTTTCAATGCGTCCGACCGACATATCCGTCCCGTCCATCCTGTTCGTCCCGTCCGTCCGACTATCTGTCCGACTGTCCGTCTGTCTGTTCGTCCGTTTGTAACCTTGTTTGCATTCTTGCGAAAAAACGAATGGTTTCAAAATTCTTCAGATTCAGAGACTCAATATTACAAAGCAAATTAAAGGCTACGTATGTTAAAAACATAATTTGAGGCATATTATTGGTTTCATCCAATTACCTTAAAAGCCGGTTTACAATTAGTACGATCAAGTGATTCGGCCTAGCAAGACAGGGCCATGGGACAGACAAGACGAGTATGTGCACACCCTTCAAAACCCTTCTTCTTCTTCTGCTGCTTCTTCTTCTTCTTCTTCATCTTGTTCCATTAGCTCTACATACCTTTACAGGTTTTGGCTTTCTCAATTAAGTCATTCCATTTTTTCTTATCCCCTACAAGGACTCTCCACTCTTTGTCGTACAACAGCCTTGGCACATGTCATCCATCCACCGAGATCTTGGCCTTACTCCCTTTCTTGCACCTGTTGTCATCCATTCCATTGTCTTCTTTGGGAGCTTGTTTACCTGCATTCCTTGAATATGACGCAGTCACTTAATTCTTTGAGCTCAAATAAATCTTATGATGTCCTCTCCTTTTATTAAGTTCTCTATTTCATGGTTAGTTTTTATTCTCAATTCATCAGCAATAACTTGTATTGGTCCATTTTTTTACATATTATCTGCCTCTCAACCATTCTTAGAATGTTTGTGTATTTGTCGTTTAATGTCCATATTTCTACTGCATATGTAAAAAAAGGCGTATTAAGGTCTTGTATATTCTCATTTTTGTATCCCGTGTTAATAGTTTTGATTTTAGCAGTTTTAGATTGGCGTAATATTCCTTCTGCCCTTTTATTATTCTTTCATGTATTTCAGACAGGATTAAATTTTTTTCATTTAAGATACATCCTAAATAATTAAATTTTTCGACCTTTTGGAATCGGTACTTATTAATTTCTATTTCTTTTATACAGAATCCTTGGTTTCTGTAAAAGTTCATGTACTTTGTTTTTTGCTCGTTTACAAAGATCTCCACTTTTTCGACCTCTTTTTCAAGTGCATTAAACAATTCAACAATAGCTTTCTTAGTTCTTCCGACTACTACTAAATCATTGTGGGGGAATCATCAATGTCATACGTGGGTTTGAAACCCACGTAAGACATTGATGTTTTCAGTTGTGTGTGACGGGTTTAAGAGGAGCATTATTCTAAACCAAAACCTTTTCATTATCTCTTGGCCTGACAGGCAATTATATGCATTCTGTATATTTAATAGTGGAACTCGATCTCACACCAAAAATGTAAATAAGCATTTTTAAAATTTATATAAACACCGGGGTAAAGTGAAGGAATGTGATGAGCATATTGTAAAGGTACTGGTCTACACAATGTTTTGGTTGCACAAGGTGTTCTTCACTACTTCCCAGAGAAGTGGCACATAACGCGAGAGGACCCCGAAAAGAATAGGGAACCAACTAGTAGGAGAAAGTGTGTGCCATCCTATAGCACCACTAGTAGTTATTACTGTTATTATTTCACTGACATAACTGTTATATTTAATACCCAGAAAATCCAATATTTTATGAATAAGAATTATATTTTTGTGATATCTTCTTCTTATTCATTAATAATAATTATTATTTTTACTGTTTATTAAATGTAACAATTGTAAATGTGACTGTGTAAATGTAACCCTGTTAAAGCAGGAAGCCTTCGCCCTTTATGGGATATTATAGGTTAATAATAATAAAAATGTAACAATTATGTTAGTAAAATAATAGTAATAATAATAATAACAATAATAATAATAATGATAACTACTAATGGTGCTACAAAATGCATTTAATAATTATTAAAACGGAATCGCATATTTTAATACTGAAAACGCTAATACATTACAACTAATAAGTAGTACCTTAATGCTCTTATTTCTACATCGCATTATTTATTTTTCATTTTGACATTTGACCTTATACTTGCCTTCACTATATCTCCTACGTAACTACCTTCTCCTCGCTTCACCCCGTAAAAATAACACAATTTCATACTGACAACTAATTCCTCTCCTCCTCTCCTTCTCTCTGCCTCTCCTTCTCTCTGCCTCTCCCTCTCTCTGCCTCTCCCTCTCTCTGCCTCTCCCTCTCTCTGCCTCTCCCTCTCTCTGCCTCTCCCTCTCTCTGCCTCTCCCTCTCTCTGCCTCTCCCTCTCTCTGCCTCTCCCTCTCTCTGCCTCTCCCTCTCTCTGCCTCTCCCTCCCTCTCTCTCCCTATCTCACTTTCTTTCTTTCCCCCTCTTCCTCTTTCATGTACACACACGCACACATAAAACTCTTTCATTTCCGGTAATGCAACATTGTACCTAACTGCAGGCATCTGCTGCGTTGGTTCGCGAGCTGAGTCTCGACTGTCACTCAGGATGGGAGATGCGGAAATGCATGTGGCGCTTTGTCTGCGGCAGTACTGACTGGCGATTGATCGGATGCCGCCATGAACACTACCGACTAGAGCAGATCGCACTTTGAACACTCAGCCAGTCGATAGCCGTCCGAACTGCAGATTGCTGCATCGCTGAGCGCTAGTCAGCAGACAGCGCGCTAAACAGTCCCTATCTCTTTGACTCTCTTCAAAGTAATGCAGAGGCGTCACTAGCGATGCGAGTATCGCTGAGAAACTCCAGGGAGTCGGGAGGTCGTTCCAATCCAGGTGACGTTCGCCCTCGCAAAGGATTCGCCCAGCTGCCAGCGCCCGCGCCTTTGAGGAGCTGTGGAAATAAACGCGCAGCATCCCCATGCGGTGGCGCACGCGCTGTTCCCAGCCCCCTTCCCCCCTCCCCCCCCCCGCCAACGAGCGTCCAACGCATTTTGTTGCCTGCTGCCCGTCCGCATAGAAGCAATCTGCATATCGTCATGATCGTCATGCTAATTACAAAACCTCGTAACTCCATATTCCATCCTCTATTTTCTGTTTACTTCATGATAAAATGTAATTATGAAAGAAGAGTAATAAATAAAAGTAAATAACACATCAAGCATCTTAAATAATCAAGTTACCCAGTATTGGTAATTTCCACGAGAAAGGAAACTAAAATTCTGCTTCCCGGCTATATTTATTCTTTCCAAATCTGCAAATCTGGAGTTACGAGGTATGCTAATTAGTATAACAATATGTATTTGGCACCAGGCTTCCCTAATTGGCTAGCAGACGCGGAGCGCAAAACCACGCGAATTTCGTTCATGTTCTCTTGCTACGAAAGAGTTGTAAGTTCGTTTTAAGTCTTGTATTGTCACTTTGTAAACTGCATATATAGTATTCATTTTATTATTATTTATACATGTATGTTTTAATCCGTTTTTCTATCATTCGTAATTTGTTGAGTTTTATTACATTTTATTCCATTCACACATATTTAATTATCCATTGTGACATAGATGAATCAACAATTTTATTCTCTTTATGTCTTAATATTTGTAATGGGTAATTAAAAAATGTTAAGTTTTAGGGGAGGGAAAAAACAAAGAAGGATGAAGCGGTTGCTGGAAACTGAAAGTTTTCTCAGAATTATTTTCAATTTATAAGCAAAATTAAATTTGAATTTGAACTTTGGTAGCGAATTGAAAGATTTTTCAAATATCTACTAAACTTCACATTTTGTAAACATTTTTATATTATTATAGTATGTTATAATCTTATTGAAAGTAATTTATTTAAGAAGGATAAATATGTTGTAATATCAAGGATAGTTGACTTTCGAATTTCTCAATAGTTTTTGCCAACAACTCATATTTTAAATTTTTATAGCATTTAAATGAAATTGATCACATTTATTGAGGACATATTTTTATAATTGATTTAGTGCCTTACATGTTTAAAATATGCACAAATGCTGCATAAAAAGAGAGAACTATAAACGACGGATAGTGTATTTCATACCACTGAAATTAATTAATTACATTGCACTGTCAACACGACCAAAAACAAAAAGCAGCAAAAAAATGTAAATATGATGGCACAATGACCAACTATGAGAATTTACCTTGGGCTGACCTAGGCCCTAGGTGTGATCATCCCAATAGCGTACAGTTTTTTCTGTTGGATTTGTACGACCACTGGCATAATCCTCCTCTCAAATATCTTAATTTAATTCAACAAGGCTCTTGTGATATTTGCATGATTCTACCAAACTCATTTCCATTTTAAAATATTGAAGGAATGCTTCCCTTGTAGCCTTAACAACTGGCGGAAACCGCAAAGTTTCAACAGTTCTTACATTGTGGTTATGACTTCCCTTTATTGTTAAAACCCCATTTTATCCACGGATAGAAGGGACACTTAAAAGAATGGCGCAGTTCTCATGTTCGTCGAACTCTGAAAGTTTCTAAAAATTTCAAATTTAGAAATAATGCGACAAAGTATGTTATGTTGTACTAGTTTCTATTTGTAATAGAGACGTCGTTCCAGTTAAGTGAGACATTATTATTATATTATTATTATTATTATTATTATTATTATTATTATTCAGAAATACATTATTATTATTGTTATTATTATTATTATAAGTTTTATTCTTTTTATTGTATTGATAGTATTAGTGAATATATGAAATTGATGATGCAAGTTGTGATACAATATAAAAAATTGTGCAGAGAATAGGAATCAGGTATGCGAGGCCTGCGGTTGGTTGCGGTTGGTTGAGGCTATTTTGCTGAGGTGATCGGAGGGGAGGGTTTGAGTTAGATACGCAAGACAAACTTTCTGGGAGGCGGGTCTGCGATAATTGAGGTAGGAGCTTGTTTGATCGGAAGGAGGGAAGGAGGTGACGTGTTTTCGGCATTTCCGTTGATTTTTTTTGTAGCCTTGTTTTTAATGTTTATTCCTTTTGCGTAGTAAATGCAAGTTGAGTTTCTAATATCATCCTTGGGATTATCGATACTATTAGCGAAACTGGGTTTTCTTTTTTCCTGGACACTGCACAGAACAGTGGTTCCCAGCTCATAAAGCACAATCGATTAGGTAGTTACAGTTGTTTTTCGTTTGCTCGTAGTTCAAACATCCTTGATACTGGATGGTGTTTTTTTCGCTTCTCTGTGAGCACTCCATGATCTCGTAGTTGATTAATCTGTAAGATAGATTCTAATGATCAAACTCTAAATTATTCTAATCTAAATTCGGTTTCCTTCTTTTTGCAGTCTGGAGATATTTAACACTGAAATGTGGCATTGTTTCAGATCAGGGAATATATGCAATTCCACTGAACAGAATATATTCACAGATCAAATGTTGAAAGTTTTTGAACAGAACGGAAAACTTTTTGTCGGGTGGGTCCGTGTAAGAAAGGAATTTACTTTAGCAGTGAATAAGACATTTGATTATTTCCCGAAAGTCTGTAGAGTTATTTGTACTTATATTTATTTTACTGTTCTTTTTATATATGTTATAATAGAAGAGGTAAAATTATTTTGATATTCTATTATAAAGTGATTGAGATCAGTTATTTGTGCTATGTAAATAGGTGGTATTTTGTCTGTTACTATTCGATTGTCATCCAAGGTTTCGTTTGCATATTCAAATCTTGTTTCCTCCTCAATGTTGTATAATCATTCAAGTGCAATGAATATGTTTTTGGTTGGGACTCTGTAACTAAGTTTTATCTTCAATTGACTCGCAGTGGGGTCATTGGATCATAATTGAATCTTTTAGTATCTTGAAAGCTTGTATGAAGTTTATTTAGGTCTGACATCTTTGAGTTGTTTTCGTGTTGGTTTGTGAGTTAGTGTGATTTGAAGCCTCGTAGAGTTGGGTTGTCGAAAGCCGCGCTGTTTTTGTAGTCATGGTAACATTGGTCTAAAGTAGTTATTCCCAATCTGAGGTACTCCTAGGTACGCAAGAGGCCTACTCGGGCAAAGAAATACCAGTAATAGCGAAAATCAATATTTTCATTGCTCCACAACAATGCAACTCACTGTTCTCGAGCCTCTCACCTACCTCTAGTTATTAAAAATATCCAGATCAACCCATAAATATCCCAATCAATCAATATTAACGTTTTTAAAATGTCAAATCATTTATTTCATGGAGGTATGCGGATGGGAAGGCCATGGAGGGAGAAGGGGTACTTATCAATAAAAAGCCTGCTTAAGGAGTACGGCATAGAAAAATGGTTGGGAAAAAGTTGGGAACGGCTCGTCTAAAGCCTATTCAGTACTCGCCCTTATGAATAAACATTAACCTTAAAAACTACAAACAGAAAATGTAAAAATACAAAATTTAAAGAAATCTTAGATAAATGCGATGGTTATGTTATGATAACCCTGCACACAAGATACATCATTAAGATAATTAAATTTCGTGTGAATGCTGAACAACGGTGAGGAAATCAAATTCTGTCAAAGAGAAAGATTGAGTAAAGAAGGAAAAAGAGTTACGTTTTGAGTTAAAGCCAGAGGTAATTAAATGTTGGTAAAATCATTGAGGACAATGCAGAGACCGGGAAGCATTTCATTTGAAAGCTAAAGACGCAAGCGGGCAGAAGAGGAAAACTGCGAAGGAAAAACGATTCGCGAGTAAACGCAAGTGGGCAGGTGGCCTGGCGAAGAGCGGAAGGACGGGAAGTGCAGGAAGGATGTGGCGCCGGAGGCGGCGCTGCCCGAGAGCAGAGAGCGCGGCGCGGCGGGACGCCCACCTCTAAGGCTTCGTTGTCTCGAAGCGAGTCGTTCTTGGCGCGCGCAGATAGTCTGCTTCGAGGGCACAAAAGGGCTGCGAGTGAGCAGCTGGGAGGGTGAGCAGGCAGGAGCGGTGGGAAGGGCACTGCTGGCGGAAGGAACGACTGTGGCGACTGGGGACGGCGATGGCGGCGGTGTGAGAAGGGAAACATGGTGGGAAAGAATGGTCATTGGGCGACGGCGGTGGCGGCGGCGGCGGCGGCACGGGCAGCAGGGACGGTGAGGAGGCAGGAGCGGTGATGAGGGCTCTGACGGCGGGCTACGGCGGCGGAAGGGACGACTGTGGCGGCTTGAGACGGAGATAGCGGCGGTGTGAGGAGGGAAATATATTGTGGTGGTTGGGGACGGTGTGGGCGACGGCGGTGGCGGGGGCGGCGGGGGCGGTGAGGAGATAGGAGCGGTGGGAAGGGCCCTGACGAGGGACAGTGGTGGCGGAGGGGACGGCTTTAGTGACGGGACGGCGGTGGGAAAGAATGGTGATTGGGCGATGGCGGCGGAGGCAGAAGGAACGGTGAGGAGAAGGAGCGGTGGTGAGGGCTCTGACAGTGGGCAATGGTGGCGGAAGGGACGGATGTAGCAACTGGGGACGGCGGAGGTGGCGGTTCGATGGGGGAAATGGTGGTGGTTGGGGCGGTGTGGGCGACGGTAGTGGCGGTGACGGGGACGGCGGGGAGGCAGGAACGATGGGGAGGGCATATAGTGACTGGGGAGGGCGATGGTGGCGGTGCAAAGAAGGATGGTGCGATGGTGGTGGCTGGGACGATGTGGGCGACCGCGGTGACGGGGACGGCAGGAGCTGTGAGGGTGGTGTGGGTGGCAGTGACGGGGTCGAAGGCGCGCGAATAGACCGATGTCTGACAGGCAGCGCGGGCGGGGCCCTGGCTGACGTCACGCGCCTTAACTCAATCCTCCGACCCGACCCTCGGCGCCCTCTGCCGCCGCCGCCGCCGAGGAAGGCTGGGGGTGGGGGCGCGAAAGGGGAGGAGACGGAAACGGAAGGGAGGGGGAGAGACAGCGACGTCGATGGCGAAGGCGGAAGGGTCGGAGATGACGGCTAAGGTTGAGGAAAATGGGCGAGGCGACGGCGGGGCAGGCGGATGGGAGCGGGTGAGGAAGAGAGGGAGGGCGAGTGGACAGTCGACTGGGCGTGGCTGGTCGGGAAGTTGGGCAGACGGGACGGTCTTGGACGAGAGGACCGGAGACGGGTGACCGGACGTTGCGGACTGAGCCAACAGCTCTAGAAAAACTAAAGCTGAAGAGAACTGGGTGCGCTTGTAACGTAGATAAGTACACCCGTTTTATCGAACTCTGCTCAAATGAATGGACAGGATGGCAAGTAACGGCGGGGCAAAGAAGGCGTCGACAATAGCAACATTTTATGTCGAACTTCAAGCATCAATATTAACAAGTAACAGAGAAAAATACCAACTTTTCACTATATTTATTGTTGCGAAACTTATCCAAGGGCTAAGAACATATTTTGAAAAAATACTTTAAATATGATAACATACTTTACTACTCACGCCGATTCGAACGTACTTTCAATATAATTTTACATCCATCCATTATCCAAAGTACGGAAAATAACAGTTATGAAATTACTCCATTATCAGTTCAAATTGTAAAAAGGGAATCAACAAAATTGGCATTTTTCAGGTTTACAAAATAAATTGACTCTATCAAAAAATTAAATTTTTCCAAAAATTCATCATTTTGTCTTTTTACACGGTACAGTTTTCGTACAGATTCTCATACAGAAGCTCTATAGAAACTTAAAGATTCCAAACTAGAAGTATAGTAGCCAAAAGTGCCGTTTACACGCTCTGTACGCTTTCTGCAAGATTTTTATACAAGATACTGTCACCAGGGGTTCTGCCAGCACACAAATAAATTTGCGGAATTGCAGCAACATGAGAACATTCACTCGCGACATTTGTATTCGTGTTCTCAGCTACTTCATTAACACTTTATTTTAAGTATTAATGAAGCATGGGTAGAAAAAAGCGAAAGAACATCATCGTTGTCGCTACAAGCACGGTTGTGGCCGCGAAGGAATTTTTGTGTGCGCAGTATAAATGCTCTGATTGAAGAAGTTTTCACTGCAGAAATCATACTCAATAGCTTCACATTTCCAAGAGACAGCAAAACAAACTCGTCATAAAATACGAGAACACGAATCCACCACACCAACATACAAAACAACAGAAATCGCAAAAATTGAAAATGTGATGGAAGATTTCCACCATAAACAACTCTGTTGGTAAACAATTCTGCCGCTCGAATGAAAATGAATGTTTTCTGTATGAAACAAAATCGAATATGCTCAAACATTTTTTTGCAGAATTCTAATAGCATTTCACTGTAAAATAATGGGTTAAATTCTCAACAAGTGGTTTCGGAGTAGAATCTTAATAATTGCAGATTCCAGTAGCATGCAACAAGGATTCATGAAAAAGTAAATTCTTTCGGAAAACAAAAAAACTAAGAGGAATGTGTTTTCTGAGTGGAAATAGCACGTTATCTAAAATGTAACATAATATTATTCAGAGAGAATTCCAGTGCTTTTATGTATGTCATCAACAAAAAAGCTGTTGTATTCTCGCGAAGGCAAATAACTTCCCTGAAAAGAGTAAACAAATGAATAAACCACTTGAAAAGCTTTATAAAAACAGTCCACTGGCGACTCGTATTTCACGAGATTGAAGTAGAGAAAGAAAGAGTAAATTTTCAGGGCTTTGCAGCGCTCGTTGTTTGGTAACGCGAGAATTCATAGAAGTGCTCACGAGAGTCGTGTGACTGAAACTGAGCTGATCACCCCCTTCACACAAGCTTACCCCTCGCCTTGTGCGCTCTGTGAGGCGAGGTGTTTCCGAATGTGCGAATGTGTGTGTGTGTGTGTGTGTGTCAGAGTGTTTGTATGCCTAAAAAGATGTGGAAATAAAAAGGAGGTTTACACTGAAATAATGTGGGAATGGAAAAAAGAGGTAAAGCGTCGGCGACAATGGTCAGTGTGTGTGAATGTGCGTGCGTAAGTAAACAACATGTTATTGATATCATTTGAGAATTTGTCAAATTAAGATGCACTACTGTCATTAAAACCCTTGAAAGTATGTGGGCGGGCGGGCGGGCGAGCGAGCGGGCGGGCGAGCGAGCGGGCGGGCGAGCGGGCGGGCGAGCGGGCGGGCGAGCGGGCGGGCGAGCGAGCGAGCGAGCGGGCGGGCGGGGCGAGCGAGCGAGCGAGCGAGCGAGCGAGCTAGCGGACGAGCTAGCGGGCGGGCGGACGGGCGGGCGGGCGAGCGAGCGGGCGGACGGACGGGCGCGTGAGTCATCACGCTGTCTCTAGGCCGACACAAACACGATCACCATGTGCTATATCACGATCGTCATACAGCACTCTATGACACAAACCGCCCACTTCATCTGGTAATGCCCACAGCACGTCCTTCCTTTCCACGATTCGCGTTCAATAGAACGAACGTGTCAAGTCTTTCAAGAGAAGGCCTTAAAACGTAGAATTTGAAATATTTTAATATTACAATTAATACGAGAAATAATGTGCTGTTGTGCCTGTACCCCTATTTATACTGGGTCTTCATTTAATACCTTCTAATAGTAGTAGATATGAGGTATAGTAGTAGGTGCTAGGTATTGCTTCGTTCCGGGGAGACTATACGAAGCGGATTTTCGGCGTCCGAGTTCCTCGGTAGCGCATAGTCCGTCTGCTTCAAGGTGAAGTGGTACACCATGACCACGACGAGGACGACGACGACGACGATGATGATAATGATGTGAACGTGAAGGAAAGCAAAGCAATGGAAACAGTAGAATTTCGAGAATATTTGACGCGAACCTGTTTCGATCACCACAAATTACACAACGAGTGATTAGAATTTGGAACTTGCTATGGCAAGGAGAACCATCCCCTAGAAATCGTCAGCTGTTCGAGGTGATTGCTGAGTTGCCAGGCAGCGCCCTTCACGGCTGGGCGCCAGCGCAATTGACCGGGACCGGAAGGCAGCCATGGAGGACGACGATGGTGGCAGAAGCGGCATGGCGTCATGCCCCCCCCCCCAAAAAAAGGCCTACAGTTTTCGTTCGTTACCTTCAATTATTGGGCAAAACTGATTTAAATATTAAGTTAGAACAATGTAATTATTTAAACGATACTATTGTATATATAAACAAAACATATAAAATATAATAAAAAATATATTTATTATTTAACAAAAATCTGTGATGTACGTATTCCCTCAAAATGATCGGCTGGGTCCGCCTCTGGACGGCGGGAGGGGGCGGTTGAGTGGCAGAGAGACGAGGGACAGGGAGCGATTTGTCGCAGTGGTCGTGCAATTCTATAACTTAAGCTAACGCTGAAAGCAAGTATTTTATTTTTACAAACAGCTAAAGAAAATGAGTGCACGTATGGTACGTGCTGTATAAAGGTGGTACATCAAAACGTACGAATTTAAGTAGTTGAGTAAAGCTAGCTTAGCCAAACAAATTTGATAGGCAAATTTAACACGTTTCGCTTGCGCATTTCCAAGTCTACGTGTCCGCGAGTACCATGAAATTCCCTTGATACAAAATGTACCAAATCATCTTACGCCAAAACACAGATTCTGTTAATCCTGACTCACTTCTCTCGCGAAACTAACTCTGGAGTTCATAAAGTTAATAAGCACTATTTAATTAATACATATAGTGAAATAAACTTTATACAGCAAATTTGACTCGTTTGGTTTGTATATTCCCTTGGAAGTCGACGGCTCCGCGATTGACGTACAATACCTTTGACGCCAAATGGCTGACTATTTTCCGTCAAAACGCAGAATCAACTCATCTTGACTCACTTCCCCCGCACAACTAACTCTGAAGTACTAATTCGTAATTAATAAACCCATTCCACGCGTGTGTCAAAAAAATACTCACGTGCGGAATAACGACGTCAGCGCTTCAAAGAGAAGGGGAAGCAGGAATACGTAGGGTACTTGGGAGCAGAGAGCAATATTAAAATATTTCAGCTGGAGCAGAAACAAATGGTAGGAAAGGTGTCGGTATAAGCCAACGATTTCTTTAATGGAAAATTATTTTTCAAATTAATAGAAATGGTACAAATGCTGACCGCCGCCACTGACAACCACTGAAGACCACTAACAATAACACATAGCCACTGACAACCATTGATGCCACACCACTGATGCGATCACGGACGCCATCAATGTCGCCAACATTACAGCCGTCACTAACACGATCATCCACAATCACTTACGTCCCCTGATCAATGATAGCCATTGACGACCACTGACACCACTGACGACCAGTGATAGCCAATGACATCATCACTGACGATCAATGATAGCCATTGACAACCACTGCTAACCATTGATATCACCACGATCAGTGATAGTCACTGACGACCTCTGACAGCCACTGACGACCGGCGATAGCCTATAACATCATCACTGACTGTCATCTATAACCATTGACAGCCACTGAAGACCAGTGATAGCCAAGGATATCACCCCAGAGGTTTAGTGAAAGCCACTGACGGCCACTAACAGCCAACGACGTCACTACAGACGACCGCGTAGGACGGCGCGGCGGCCGCCGGCGAGCGAAGAGGCGCGCAGAGAAGCGAGAGCGTAAGCGGTGGAGCCTCGAAATTAAACTGCGCGGGCGGCGGGGGGGGGGCGGGGGGCGGGGGGCGGGGCGAAAGGGCGGTGGGAGCGCCAAGGGCGAGGGCGACTCGATTAGCGCGCGGAATTGGCCGCCGGCCGCCAGCGCCCGCGCCCCCTGTGGACCTCCGCGTCGCCAGCCAGCAGGAGGCTCCAAGGAGGCTTTGCAGCATGCGACGCTTTCAAAGAGCCTACATCGTCAGCACGGCCAATGCGACTTACGTCTACTACACTAATGAAAGTGAACGACGTGTAACCGACGTCGATACCACAAGACGTAGTGCATGAATTGCTACGAAATTTTTGCAGAAAAATTTATTCAGGGTCGTAGTAGGCATTAGTAGTATTATATTTTAATACTGCTAATGCTCCAAAATGAATAAGTAACCTGCGTTTTTAATTGAAGGATAAAATCGGCAAATATGCAAAAATCAGCAGCTTACTAATAATGATTAGATAGTCTCGGTCTCCCAAATATTATGTTTTACCAAAATGATGAAAAACTCTTTTCCTTTTGTAGTTTCATCGACATTAGTGCCGTAAGAGCAGTGCATGTTATATCCCAGAGGTGGCCGTGATCCTCCCATGGTGTAACGGAATGTCAAGTGCCAACAGACCCATCGGTCAATTGATTGTTTCCGGGCACGACAATTGCTAAGGACGTTAGTTCCGTAAGTGTGGTGAATGTTCTTCCATCACTTGGTAGAGAGATCCGCCGCGACATATAAGTCGGCATGCGGGAAATTTTCTCTATTTAGTTATCTCCAGAAGCGGGGCAGTGGCCCAACCGAACAAGCTTACGTTCCACTTGTCTCCCGGCAAGTGTTTTCATGTAATGAATTTAAGTGTGCCTGAGTAAGGAGGTAGGATGGAACAAGGAAGAGGAAGTCAGTATCGCGCGCGTTCCGTGGCACGTTTGTTAGGGCATGCGCCTGGTATTGATTCGACAAACGATGGAAAACTACCGACCGGAGCAGCCGACCGCTAGAATTCTCCTTCACTCAGTGGTTGAATTCCACTTAGCTCTGTAGTCAGTGTTGCAAATCTACCACCGTTTGGGCACTAGGATCTTCCGGACGAGTCTATAAAGACAACGGTGTCATTGAGCTATCGCAGCAGTTACGTAGACTCGGGAATTCAGAGTGTCAGAACACTAACTCAGCAAGCTAACCCACTTGAAAGCAAGTTTATAAAAAAACTCTTTTAGTCCCTAAACACTCAATAAGAGAAAAGGACGGATGGTATCGTGGCTTTAAGTCTTCAACGTCGTATGTTTAGACTAAACACATGATTGAAAATAAACGCCGAGTGGCGTCTTGATTATGTGTGAAAGAGTAAATGCACTTCCTCTGTTATTTATGTTCCTTGACAATTGATTTATTCTTGTACGTTGTGCGAGTTCTTTTACAATGCTTTGGAATAAAAACGACGAGGATATATTTAGAAATATTCTATAAATTTGTTGAAACGTGTCAAAACTAGACTGAAATGTTAATTTCTCCTCCAGGATATTATGCCACATGAATAACAAGGAAACCAGTGAGAAGGTGCGATTTACCGAAAATTCCTTCCCTTAGGGTTACGGCTCAACAATTGCTCAGCTGTTTAAAAAATGCACGCACTTTTTTACTATTTAATGATCTACAATTGAACGAATTTATGCAGAAAAATCCAAGGCACAAGAATCAATACAGTTGAAAATGGCTTCGAAAGTTAGGACATATCTTAAAATTTCGAGCAGCAAGGATGCTCGCCAAAAATTAGATGTGTGTGGAATATCTCTGTAGAAAAGTTACGTAACATCTGCGTATTCATTATTTGGAAAATAAAAAAACATATCAATAACATTGTTTCATTTCGTTCAGTATCAAGTCGGAAAGACTAATGCAGTAAAGTAAGTTTATACATCTGGAACAATAGAATCACTCTTCACCGTTAGCCCAGAGTTCAACATATTACTGAAAATGAAGGTAAATATTTTGTATATATCAAGATCTGACGATGTACATTGTAAGAAAAAATGGCAAAAAAATCCACCTTAGCTTAAAAACGTAAATAATTATAACCACTGAAATACGTTTTGTGAAAAGACACATGATCAGACGATTGCTACCCATTGCGTTTACATACATTCACACATCTTTGTATTTAAAACATTCTTCGAGCTTAAGATAACACGCTGAATTGGATTCTCTAAATACAATCTTATACTCACATATTTTCGTCAATAGGAAATGTTGAATGCTTTCAATAGATTGATTGCAACTCATAGAATGAAATAACAAACAAATGTCGGTACATAAGCGTTTATTTTATTAATACTTTATAATTTTATTGAAGTTTAGTGTTTATAATAAAAAATCAGTTAATAATAACTAGCGTTAAAACATCTGAAACCTTTCATTTAAAGCAAAAATCATGAAATTTGATAGAGGGGAAAGCTAAAACTTTTTTCTAAACGAAAACCCTTAGTATTTTAAATATTAATAAGTTTGCAATTTTCTAAATGAGAGGTTTTGAGGGAAACCGTAACTATACCGGTACTTAATAATGCACTTTCCAAAAAAATTCAGCCATTTTCCAAAAGTGTTGAAAAAGTCATTGAGTCTTTATGTAAATTCCCCCCCCCCCGCCAAATTAAAGTATACTATACAACTAGATCTTACTCCTAACATATTTACCAAGTTTCAGCACGAAAGCTTCCAGTATAACAGAGGTATGCGTAACAACATATCCATCAATTTATACATACGAATACATAAACACAAATCGATTTTCGGGTACAAAATTCCATGGATTTCCTCCCCATCTGCACCAATCTTAACAAAACTTGGGTCGGCAGTAATAGATCTCAATCCTCATACGTGTGCGAAGTTACAGTGGAAAACAACCTTAAACATGGCTTTTGCAATGGGAGTTCGAGATATTGTTGAGGCGGTTGCAGTTCTTCTCTTTTCTATACTTTTTTAAAATTAATTTATTTAAATCGCATCAACTTCGTGGTTATTAGCGACTCTTAACAGTTACATATATAATTGGGTACAGAATTTAATCAACCCAATACAAAGTGGTGATACAAAGTTCTGGTTAATACGGAATAATAAACGCAAGCACAGTTAAGATATTATTAAGAACTTCAATTAAAGTTTTCACTGGATATAAGTTTCATTAATACAGTGACGCATAATAATTAAATGGTAGATTTGATTTTATAATGGCGATTTAATGTTTCATTCGATAGACTAACAGATTTTCGAATTCTTAAACTTTGTTTCTGAACTTCATTGAAAATGTTCTTTCAAGATCTACTAGCCGATAGTGCAAATATTTATTCGCGATTTAATCTACGAATTCCTGGGAAGCCATGTCAATATAAACGAATAAATTAATACAAAAATGCTACCTCATTGAAGGTAATTGTATTCATTTATTTTTTAGATCGTTACAAAACAACTCCGGTCAACAGCGATAAACGCAATTTTCATAATTTAATATTTTTATCAATATAAATCATTTTAATGATGATAATAATAATAAAAAATATGACATTTAATTGTATAATACTGATGGCTTGGTAAATATTTTAATACAAAACAAATATCTATTTTAGTTACTATTTATTACGTATTTCTAAAATGTTCGCATTACAATATTTCCAAGCTCGGCGTGTCTGAATCATGCGAGTTTTTTTCTAAGTCGGCAAGTAAAAATCGAAACTCTTCAGTGTTTATCGTTAAGCATGCATCTGCTTTCGCGGATTCTTTAAACAAGATATCGCGGTTCCAGCTGTTTTGTAATGTTATTTGGAGCAGAAGATGTAAACAGAGCCGGCCGGTGCTGGGGTGCGCAGGAGCCGATCTCTAAACAGTTCCTTTGGGCCTCTCAGCGCACGCCCAAACAGCGCACTAGGTAATCTTGTGACGTCAGAGTAGACGCATTCAGAATAGCATTGACGGTGAATAATGGTTTTTGGCTCCCAAAGAACAAAGAGTTTTGTCAGTCTAGTTACGCAATCGATCTGTTTGTCAAGGCGTATTTATTTTTTATATCGAGAAAAAGGAACACTCTCTACAAAAGATATTTACGAAATAAGTATTGTACTTGTAATAAGTAGGAGGCGGATTATTACGTCCTGAAATAACTTTAATTGTTTTTTAAAATATGCATTTATGACCTAAAAATTCTGAAATATACACTTTAATATGCAATTAAAATCAACAATATTTCATTTTCTTTATAAATCTTTCTTGATCAAATTCAGGAAAAACATGCTTGGCATGAAAATATATATTTTTGTGCAAACACAATGAAACCTATTTACTTCGTGGGAGAAATAATTGACCTTTGCGAAGTGTTCTATGAACCTTTGTGAAGTACTTTGTGGGTTTTCTTTTATTTTTTCTGTCTCGTTAAAAAATATGGTATCAAGAAATATCCCACATTTGCACAAGTATTTTATCATTTCTAGAAAAGAAAAAACCCACACTGGGACAGTCTCTTTGTAGTCAATGAATGTTCAGAAGTAGATAGATTCTATGAAAGCTTTAAAGGTTTTGCAGATAAGTCTCTATTTTAACGAAATGTGCAAAATACGCTCCTATAATTACAGGAGTATGCACCAACAGGAAAAATTAGCCTAATATGCATAAACATATTAATCTACGTAGCATCCAATCTAACAAAATGTCAAGAAATTTCACTTAGCTGTGCCGTGAAGCAACGGAAAAAAATATGCAATATCAAAGAAATCCCCTCCCTAGTAATAAGTAGGGGGTGAATTTTATTGAAATGTCATTATTTTTCTTTCCACTTTAGAACAATATCCTCTAGTATAGAAAATCATTTTATGTTACGACAAAAGGAAATGACCCATTTTTATAGGTCTTTTTTTCTTATTTTTCGTTGCTTTCGACAATAAGTCATTGCTTCACTCAGACGTTGTGATGTCAACCAATGTATGTAATCTAAGGTTCCTGTGACGACTGTCAGCGCCATTGTCGGTTTAGCCTATTTCGGGACAACTAAAGACAGAGATTTTTCTGGTAAAGAAAAGTCCAAGGCAAAAGTTTGAAAGCTGAATTCACTTGAACTAATAGAAAACTCTCCGATTTCTTCAGAAACGTGCCCAACAGCTTCAGTTGTTTATCCAAACTGGTTTAATCCCATATTTTAGGTTATTTTTAAAACATTTTAAGAGCACTTTAATTATTTTTAACGATATTTTAAGTCTTCAAAATCCGCCCCCTACTAATAAGTGACATAATAAATAAGACATTGGAAAATTATCACACGAGGCGTTGAATTTAAAATATTCTTCAACATTTTGTGGTTGTAAATACTGAACTACGTAAGAATAATTTGAAAAGTTCTTTTAGAAGTTAACAACCTATTTAAACACTCATATCTTTATAATAACAATTATTTTGAGTCACACCAACAATTAAGATCATTAGCGACTACGTAAAATTATATTAATGCAGTTCATTGACTTTTGAGAAATTCAATACATTATTTACGTACAAACTTGCACATATTTCACTGATCTTCTGTCATTCATATTTATTGACCTTGCCATATCTTATTACAATGACATAATACCATAATGAAAGTACAGAATCAGGGTATTATTTTACAATTTGTAGATAGTAAAAATCTTCAACACAGCTATAAGACACTTAACAATACTATGACATAGAAAAAGTTGTGACAACAAAATTATAGTTCAATCATTAGTATTAAAAATATTATCTTATTATTGGCTATATGCAGATGTTTGGTAAAAATTACAAGAGTTGATCAAATATAGCACCTTTAATATCATGCAATTATATAATGGGAAAAACACAAAGTACAAATTTACTTGTAAATACCTCTTTGATTTCCATAAGATAAAGGAGTTGGATGTCATAGAATATACCTCAATGATACTCATTGAAAACAGAAAATGAGTAAAAAAATAGAAGAAACAAAATCTCTTGTAATTGCATATTATCAAGTGATTAGTTATATCAACATGAACAAATAATATACTTTGTTAAAATTTAAGTAGAGTTATATTAGTATATTTAGAATTCAATCAATATTATCAAAAACTTTTTCTTGTCAGTGTCTAGATGGGAATCCACACATATTGCATGGTATAAGTATTATAACGTAATATATTATTATCATATCATGGAATAATGTTTATTTAATGTATGAAAACAGAAAAAACACAAAACCTTCCATCTACTGAATGTAACCTGTTCAATTGTATATTCTTCTGTAAATAAACATTGCGTGACGAGGAAAAATATATAGGTTAGTTGATTTAAACTTTTATCCCCGTTGATTAGCAATAACTAGTCATAAATACACCGAAAAATGACAATTGAAAAATTACAGTTCTCATTCGTTAATTCATGAGTAAACAATTTGTAGTTTGGTTATGTTTGAGGTTAATTTGGAAGAATGAGACTTCTATCTCAATTCAGTTAATTCATACATGAAGAGGGCAGTCTATTGAATAAGACACTAGTTTGGGTAATAAACAGGTTATGAAATCATTACATACACAACACATGAATTAAAGTATATAATGTTGTACATACCTGAATTCGAGTCAAAACAACGTACAGATTCCGACTTCAAAAGGACATGATAAATAACAATCATTGCTGCATATGTCTGTTATTAGAACAACCTTTACACACATATTATTAAACAAATTGAAACACTGGTCAATTTCATATACACAATACTTCACGTCGGCACAAATGTCAAATAGAATATATCTGAACGAATGACGTGAACATCAAAGAAGTAATTTATACACCAGAGATGTAAAATGTATTGAAGTCAAAGAGCAAAAAAAGTGTAGGGTTGAAAGAACATTTATATCCACCATACAGATTGTTAATTTCTAAGGGAATCATACATTTATGCAGACATTAATGCCATATAATAAGATTAAAGAAAAATAACGAAAGGTGGAGATTTCAAGGAAATCTTTCATCGAAATTTTATTTATTTATTTATGTACTTATTTATTTACGTCAAAAACAGTTAAAAACTGCGTATGACGAGCTATGGGGAGAAGTGAATTTTGTGCACGTTTTCATAATTCTGTGGTCTCGATCCTAAACCATATTCTAGTCGAATTTTGAATACAGAAAAGAGAGTTTTTTTTCGAGTTTTGTTGACAAAATATTCGCTCCTATATAATAAAATATTTTCAAAGGTAAATTAGCTATAAATTCCTGCCCTGAACCCTCATGTTCTTCATGAAAGAATAATACTTTTTGCCGCGATAATATGAAAAACGATAATTTGAATAACTATATTTCCCACTGAAATTCAGAAGACGTGCACAAATGAAGTTACATTTATGTCCAGAAGCAAAACAAGGGACCATCTCAGCATTTGCTCAAGGATCAGGGAAACTGGACGAAAAACCTGATCGAGATGGGGGAAACCTGATCGAGATGCGAGCAATTAAAGTTCTATAGTCCAGACATTCAAAATTGGTAGTTGCGCATTGTGGCTATGGTAGTAATGCATTGGTATTTGTACGTTGTAACATTCATATTTTGACAACTATTGTTTCATAACGAAAATAAATCGGACTTCCCTACATTTCATATTCTTTCAGAGCTAGTAACAATGGAGATAAGGCTTCAGAAGTCACATCCATCAGTTAAGTTAATATTTTCACATAAAAAGACTGTCCCTGCATCTCAAACTCAAAAGGTGTGAAAACTCAACGGTTTAAGCTGCTCCTAATCCTTCCCAACCTGCTTGAGAAACAATTTTGGTGAAAGTCGCTGAAAGTTTGTGTTTAGCAGTGGCAAACTTTTCGGCGTGCTTTTAAGCGAAAATGTCGTTATCTAAGTTAAGATTCCACTTTCACAGTCTCCGGCAGCAACAATATGACGCGCAGTTAAGATTTTCAAAGCATATTGTGATATCCGAAGTTCGCTCTCTCGTGTTGACTTTGCCTGGACACATCTTTCAAACGTTTACCATTCCATTGTGTAAATATTTTACTATTATTGTTCTTACTTTCCTCGCAATATTAACTTCCAATCAAAAAACTGCTGGCTTTGTGTTCACAAAGGATGTAACACTTCAATGACAACACTTCAGGAACGGATTCTTTACACAGAGAAGAGAGAAACTTCATTAAAAACTACCACAAGATGTTCACAATTATCCCCTTTTGTCTGAACACTGGGCTCTGCTCGTTTTTGCATTAAGTACTAAACAGGTTCAAAACTGCCTGGTGTATTGGAAACTGACAAGCTGTCATCATCCGTACACGGAGAGATGTTCATTAATATCGTGAACAGTGAAGTGCATCGGAAAAGCCCTCAATTTTCGTGCACTTCAGTACGTAATTTGGAGTGAAAAATAATACGTATAAATATGAAAAAAAAATATATATATATATATATTCATTTGAAGAATGGGGAAAATAGTTTTATTAATAAATTATCACGAAAAATAACATAAAGAAATAGGAACATTGATAACCAGAAGAGATTCGTCATTTATTGATGGATTAGCAATAACATGGGATTAAAAACACGAGAAGGACTACGGGGCCAGAATAGAAACAAGAGGCATTTAAAAAAAACGAGGTAGAACATTTTGGAATTTTTACATTTCGTGTCAGGATCTGGTAGCGATAGGATGTAGGATTGTGTACTCGGAAGTTATAGTTTCTTGAGACTGGCGCGTGATAGAATCGAGATGTACGAACTGTAATCGTCATCTTTGAGGATTAATTTGAGATTGGAACTCGGTGTAAGAATTATATAGTTAAATTTTAGTAATATCCGAATTTTTAGTAGTATCGGGATCGTAGGAAGTTTTCTGAGACTAGCTAATTAACGAAGTGTGGATTGAAGCGGACATCGGAATCCAGAAGAAAATATGGTGCTGTGAAGCTGGACTGGTATTCAACTGCCAAGTGTGCTGACGCCGAATGGACAAGGAAGTATTTCCGCGAAATCCCGAATTCGAGAAAGACATAAACTAGCTAAATGTTGATGTACAAGCCCCAAGAATAATTAAAATTTTGGTTAAAGCAGTAATTAAAATTTAAAATTGTAACAATTAGTTGATGGCCATCATTAGGGAAAATTAATTGTCAAGTAAATAATATGATAATGCATGTAAGAGATTGATTAAAAATTTCTAAGAATAAAAAGAGACGTACGACACTTCAAGTCGTTACGTGCATATATCAATTTTCGTTTCATTAAATAGAAATTAGGTATTCTCAAAATTATTCCCTTTTTATTATTGGTAACTAAAGCGTAAATATAAGATCCATCGACCGAGTCCTCGTAGAGCGGTAGTGCAGAGAGTAAGTATTCTTATTTTTTAGGAGCCTCCAGTGGACGTGGTGTCGAGCTAGCCAACCACATGTACCACGTTCACGTTTCCAATTAAGGTTACATAAATTGATAAGATATTACTTAGAAAGTATAGGAGTTGACTATTACGACAGTAGTAGTAAAATCCACCGTATCTAACGATTGCCAAAACGTTGGAGCTTCACCCACTGTTTGGTGGGCATGCAGAACTCTAGTGTTCTCATAGGCAGCGATGGGTTCCTTCACATGTTCGGCTTTTTGGATATTGCTTCTGATACAGGCGACGCTTTCTCAAAGTATTACCGTCACCCAAAACATTTATAGAATGCAAACACAAGCGACTTCTTCGCTAAATACTAAAAACTTCTTACAAGCATTATAACAGAATGAAAATCACAGAAAACATACAAAATAAACCTATCAAGCACGGCTACGTCTTGAGGCAAAGAAATCATTTGCGTGTGCTAAGAGCTATTGGGTACAACATCAATTTTATTAGCAACATGATTACTCGAGTAACAATTAAGAGTCTCGCAGTTCAGTCCAGTGATCACGTCATACGACAACACTATTAAAAGTTGGTTAACTAGCATTAATACAAATTCGGACAACTCAACAATTATACTGTTCCATACACGTACTGCAATGCACATTCTCTTTTCTCTCTGCATGAAGAATCTATTTCTGAAGTTTTGTCATTGTTGCACTTTGCATAGGATGTTCCAAAATAAAAGCCAACAAGGCCCAAAATACCACACCAAACTTTACAGTTGCATTGTGATCTAAAGGTATTATTTCAGTATTTTTGAAGTATTTTTATCGTAAACCTTCTGTTGATGTGTCTAAATATCAATGTAGCGATGTTTTGCTAAAATTTGTCATCACTATCCCACTATCAATTTCTCTAGTCATCAAGTGGAATTTTCCTTCGTTTACGGCTTCTGATTTATCGGATTTCTGAGTTTCATGAAATTTCGGTCACTCCTTGTTCGTGATTCAAAGTTGTCCCCCCTTCTGCGTGATCTCGTCAGAGGAGCAAGTAATAGGCTTTTGTTGTGCTCAGTGGGCTATCTCCTTTCATGTGCTCAACAAAATATAGTTCAATTGTGCTCTGGAGAAAAGAATTCCTAGAAGTAGCATTGTAAATCGTTTAGAAGTTGGCGTATCGTCTCGAGAAGTGGAAGATTGCAAATTTTCAAGCCTTTGAAAGGAGGATGAGTTTATGGCTCTTTTGTAAGGTGGGGACATAACATAAATATTTAACATTTACATTTTGTTGGAAATTGCTGCGTTTTTCTTTTACGAAAGGAAAGGGAACGAATTAAGATACCAATTCTAAATTGTCAAGCTCATCAGTACATTTTGGTGTAGAGGTGTAGAGGTGTAGAGGTGTAGCGCCACCTCTTTAACTCGAACCTCAACGAAAACTTAAAGCATTCGGGGATCCAACAATTTTTCAAAACAAAACTGACTTGTCTTCTTGTACGGAATTGTGATAGTTAAAGGCGGCATATTTGGTGGTGATAGCGATAGCTTAATATCAAAAGGTTGGTAAGGACGGTGTCAATTTTTTCTCTTCAAAAACATATCTTAAAATTATCGAACTATATTCGAAATTTTGAATTATACTTAAAGATAGTGGACGCGTGGCAAAGATATAAATGCAGTTATTAAAGAAAACATTCTTTCGTTCATATTAATAATATATTTTAATTATTCAACTAGGAGTAAACCAGAATGAAGAATGTCCTTCCGTCACAGGAGTATAGACCTCAGGAAGCCCGTGCTTCCCTCGAGCGAGAATCATTTTTGCGCATTGCCCGTCCCGCAGGCCAGGGAAGTGTCCCGTGTTCGGGGGGTCCGGCGAGGGATATTTTCCCGGCGGTGGCTCGAAATAGAAGCCTAAGTAGCCAGGGGGCGGGAGAGGGGGGCGCCGCGGGACCAGCAGCGCGCGCAGAGGCAGACGGGGACAGAGGTGGAGGCGGAGACGGCGGTGGGAGGAGAGGGGTCGGGGTTGGGAGCTGCACTGGAAGCGGGGAGGGCAAATGGGGTAGGAGGTGGTGGCCGGGCAGGAAGGGGTGGCGATGTCGAGGGTGGCGTTGGCGAGGTCGCGGCCACTGGGCGGCGAGGGAGGTGGCGAGGAGGCAGTGGCGGGGCAGTTGGCGGGAGCGACGAAGCTGGGAAGGAAGACAGAAGATGGGGCAGATGGCGGTGAGGGAGGAGGAGAGGAAGGCAGAGGCGGGGCAGATGTGCGGAGTTGAAGGAAGTAGCGAGGAAGGCAGAGGATGGCGCTGATGGTGGAGGTGGGGCAGGAGGCGAGGGAGGCAGAGGTGGGGCAGGTGGCGGAGGCGAGGGAACTAATGAGGAAGGCAGAGGATGGGGCAGATGACGGAGGCGAGGGAGATGGCCAGGAAAGCAGAGGATGGGGCAGGTGGCGGAGGCGAGGGAACTGATGAGGAAGGCAGAGGATGGGGCAGATGACGGAGGCGAGGGAGATGGCCAGGAAAGCAGAGGATGGGGCAGATGGCGGAGGTGAGGGGACTAACAAGGAAGGCAGAGGATGGGGCAGTAGCGGGTGGCGAGGGAGGTGGCGAGGAAGGGGCAGATGGCGGGGTGCGACGGAGGTGGCGAGGGAAGCGGGGGCGGGGCCCGGGGCGACGGAGGCGGCCGTTGGGCTTGGCGCGTCGCGGGAGCCCAGCTGCGCCGCCCTAATCTTATCTAATCTCTCGGTGCCCTGCTCCGCCCCTCGCCGCCCTCCCGGCTGCAGCCGGCTGGGCCAGCCTGCCCGCCAGCCAGCCAGCTCGTGTCGCTGCTTTTTATGCCCTGGCGGGTGCCCGTTGCATGCGAATCATGGAGTCTTGTGGAGCTGAGGTGGCTTGTTTCGGGAGGACTCAGTTCTCTTTCGGTTTTATACCCTTTTCGCGACCTTTAAATTGTGTTTCTGAAAGCCTACAAAGAAGGCTAACTGGCCATTTTGTGGCGATGACCCAAATATTCACGGCAAGTTGCCAAGTTGAAGCCTGTTCACGGAAATGCCAAGTTGAAGCCTGTTAATCAAGGTGAATTTTTGATGGTATGATGATGATGATGATTATATTAACCTTTAAATTATCGTGATTCCTGAGTCACACACAGATACACTGTAGGTAGAAAAGGCAGAGAGTGCCTTTCAATAGACACATTCAAGATGATCTATAAGAGTCGTTTCTCTTAAACAATAAAATTGTAGATAAACACTTGAATAACTTTCAATAACTTTACCCACTAACTAAAATATACTTTTAATAAATGTCTGTGCAGCTTTTCAATACAGATTTTTGTCGAACCGTAATATTGTACATGACATTGTTCGCATGTGTAACCAAATGCATTCACACTGCATTTCCCACAAAATACAAGCTACGTTTGAAATGCAAATCATTAAAAATATCTACAATACCAATGCATTAAATGTAGAAATTATTCTTACGGAAGCGTATCCTTTGGTGCCTGGTGATATCAGTGACTGAATTGGACGCTGACATGGCCCTGTAGGAATCGAGATCGTTGTTCGGCTACTCTGATCGGTGCTTTCCAGGTAATTGTTGGAACAGCGTCCTCTCCAGTTGGCCACGGGCCTGCGTACTCGTTCCTTCTCCAGCAAGTTTGTATGGTCGTGCGATGGGTTGATCCCCACTTTCATTGGCACGTTCTTCCATTGACAAAGGAAAATCTCCAACAAGCGTAGGAGGTCCGGATGAGATTGACACGCTGCATATACCTCCAAACTCTATGGTTTTTGTGATGGGATGTGAGAATAAGAGAGAGAGAGAGAGAAACAAAGAGATACAGATACACAGAGAAGGAAAGAGAAAGAGAGAGAGGGTAAGAAAGAGAGAGAGAAAGAAAGAGAAAAAGAGAAAATTTCGGTAAAATGAAGAAAATTGTGTGGAGTTTTCTAAAAATCTGTTATTATTTCTTAAAATAAAACGTATTCATCGACTGAATGTTAAGCTTCCAAATTGTAGGAAGGGGTATCCCTAAAAATATAACTCTTTTCAAACTCCAATGTTTGTGAATAGAGAAGCGTAATGATATTTGGGAGCTTATTATACGAATGGGAGTTTCATATTAAAAATAGTTACTTAAGCTTTCAATGTTCTAGCAATTCCTTTCAAAACATTGAGAACTTGGAAGAGAATCTGATTCAAAGAACGTATGATAATTGCAATTGTAGATATGAAATTTTCACATGTGAAAAGCTGAAAGGAAGACAAATATAAAAATATGTTTCCAAGTAAATACGGGTCAGAAGGGAATTGCAATTGGTCACTAAACACGATGATCTATTCTCTAGGTTCTATAACTATGCTACAAGTATAAATTTTGCTTCGCAGCCCCACTTCTAATTACAACCTGCTTTGTGGGATTTGCTCCTTCCAAACTTGTATATTAATTGGACGGTTAATGAAAGGGTCAGAGAGAAGCTCCAGTACTGAAATGGAACATTCTCCTGAACTGATCCAAAGTTTGACATCTTGAGAGTCTTTGACCCGGAAACCTTGGATGGCGTATCGTAGCGACTGAGCTAGTTAATCATAAGTAAGCTTACGATTTTATCCGCATGCTTTTTCTTTAAAGATAATGATATGTATAATTCACGAAATATTGATTCTAATCAACACGAAATTTATTTATTATTTTAAGATCATAAATCAGCATATTAAAATTCGTTTGTACGTTAAATACACATTTTCCCAGGTAAAATGTAAACCACGAGCTCATTTTCTAGTGTGCCACTTTCGCGTTTGAATTCCACGGTACATTTCTTCAGATTGTCAGTATGCTGATGTGTCTGCGCGACTAATATGGGTTGTGAGAAGAAGTGGTACCATTGCCTCGATGCTCTGATCCCCGCTGCCTATGTCCAACGACTTGTTCCGTTATCGCGCATTCCGTCCCGAAAAAGTATTAGCCGCTTAAAGAGATCACTGGCCCTCCAGGATATCTATTTCACAATGATAAGCATATTGTTGGTGCACGAGAAAAGTGACATAAAAACTTAATTGTGTTGGAGAACGGTTTATAGCCGTTGAGTTATGAGCCTATCTAGCCGTTTATCTTGCGTCGAAAGACAAAGTAATTTATCCAGTCGTCTGGTGAACTATTTTTACTTTCTCGCACTTATTTCTTAAGAAGAGAAAGTAATGAAATCGTGCGCCGAAAAAGGCATATTTTTGGTAGAAAAACTCATTGCCGGGTCCTGGGAACGAAAAAGTGATATGTGGGTCAAAATCACTTTGGGTCATATTTAAAAGAGCAAACAAAAAAGCCATTTTTATCAAAAAAGCGTTAATTTCGCAGAGATTTCCTTATTTCCTTGAAAAAATAAAAACGATGCCGTGAGACCTTTTGTTCTGGAACTTTCCACAAACGACAATACGTGTTGTACAAAAACAAAACGAGCAATAAAAAGCCCATACAATCAATAAACAAAGAACACCTTCCGCACTTCCAGTAACAGGCTGCGAACTCCTCTGCAAAACACGCGGCAATGTTTTACCCGACAAGTGATTTCCGCTCTTTTCGCCGCCCGCCCACCCAGTTACACCATCGGGGGACTGCACTCCGACATTGAATATAACGTCGCGAGACCCAAAGGGCACGATTCGAGCAATCAGCGTGGAGGCATATCGTTCAGCCCTAGACGCGCGCTCGCTGCCCGCCTGCACCCTATCCGTTCGCCCGCCCGCCCGCCCGCCCGCCCGCCCGCCCGCCCGCCCGCCCGCCCGCCCGCCCGCCCGCCCGCCCGCCCGATCGACCGTCCGACCTATCGACGACAGACCGACCTACCGCCGTCCGACTGACTGACAGACCAACCGACCGCCCACCGTATACCGGCAAGCCATCCACCCTCCCTCTCACCGCGCAACCAGCAAGAGATTGTCCGCCCGTCCGTCCGCGCGACCTACAGACCGTCCGACTGACCAACCAACCGACCGACCGACCGACCGACCGGCCGACCGACCGACCGACCGACCGACCGACCGACCGACCGACCGATCGACCGATCGACCGATCGACCGACCGACCGACCGACCGACTGACCAACCGACCGACCGACCGACCGACCGACTGACCGACCGACCGACGAAAGGCCGACCTTCCGACGACCGACTCACACACCAACCGACAGTGCACCGTATACCGGCACGCCATCCGCCCTCCCACCCACAGCGCAGTCAGCAACAGATTGTCCGCCCACCCGCCCATCCGCCCGCTCTACCGACCGACCGACCGACCGTCTACCGTACGCCAGCACGCCTATCCGCCCGCCCACCCAGCGCGCTATCAGCAAGAGATTGCCCGCTCGGGGAGAATGGAGAGGTAGTTCGCATGGAAAGTGCCGCAATGTAGACGGCCCGTCCCGTTCCTTAGGCCCGCACATCCACTGCTTTTGCACACCAGTCCAATCGATGCATGCGGAAAAACAAACAATTAAATGAGTGTAACTGAACTTTATTCAGGAGGGAACCAGACTACATTATAATTCTAAGTGAAAAAAGATTTACATTATAAACCCTTAGCTGTCGACATAGGAATTCAATTACACTGGTACCGACGTGGAGTCCCGTGGACTCATTACATGTTGTTTCAAATATTACAGTATTGATTTGTATTTCGAGTGAAAAACGTTGAAACTTACGATAAATGATGACTAAAAAACATTAATCATGATATATTCGTTAATAAGTAATCTAATGAGAGAATGTCATGTGATTAGGAATTGATGACTAAAGTTACGCAGACCTTTAATTTAAAGATTTTACTATTATAATAAAAATGCATTGAACATTAAAAGAAGTATTAATGAAAACTACTATAACTTTAGAACTGAAAATCAAGTATAAAAATGTTACTAGCACAAACACTAAAATTCTGACACAAGTTTCTTTAGTCTTCTTTTTCAGCACAATTCTTGCACACTTGTTTGTTCCTTTCGTAATAGTATATTGCATTCTGAGTTATTTCTTACTCGGGTTCTTCATTCTCAAGAAATTCATATTCATTATCGTCTTCTTCCCCAGATTCTAAACAAAATTGTTCGTATGATGAGTAATAGTCATTTTCAATTTGATGATCCGAAGATACTCTCAAAACTATTGTACATTAGCTCAAACCATTGCGCAATATTTTCTTCCAAATCATGGTCATTAATATTTACACACTCACTTAACAGTCTAGACATGTTTCTCTGTACATAGAACTTTCTTCAGAGGCAGGCGCAACAGAACAAAATGTAGTAACTGTCAAAGTTACTGTGCGACGGGCGCTCAGTGAACGTTGCACTGCTACTGACGTTGAGTCCCTAGGTCTCCTGCGCGCCAAAAAAGGCTGATAATTTCCCTGAAAGGCATTCTACCAGAGTAATCTCACGAACCATTACTTAAAACTGTGGAAGAAGAAGGTACAAGAAGAATCAATATTATAAAAAAACGTACATGCACGTATTCGACGTTTCGCGAAGTCGGAAAAGTCCCAGGGACTCCAAGACGGTAGCAGAGGTTTAAGTTCTTTTTTAAGGACGCTAGAAATTACGGTGTACCATCCTCAAACGCTCTATTACGTGCGAGGAAATGCCAGGCCTCGCAGCACTCGAGTGGAAAGCCAGCGAGCAGACCGCCATGTCCTACCTCTTGGCCTAAATTACTGCCTCGCCTCCGCTGCAGGCCTCTTATCGCTGGCCGCCGACGGCTGGACCTTTCTGCATAGGGGGCTTTCATTTCCTCGTCCTCCTTTCCACCTCAGGCCACGCAACTCCATTCACAAGCGAACGCCGCGCGTCGCGGCGGGTGGCCGTCCACTCCGGCTCGTTCTCAGTCCCCGCCCCCTTTTGCAAAGAACGCGACGCAATCGAACCCGCGGCCTACGGTTTCAGCAAGAACAATGAAATAAAAACTTAGATTTGGCATATTATTTCTTACTAGACTTTTAATATCCACGATGATCCACTACTTTTCAGTTCGCCAGAAAAAAATTGGGAGCGAAAGGGTTAATCAACGCCACCTACATAGATCTATTTAGGTGGCGTTGGTTTAGTTCCCGGCATACTCACCAAGATGGCAGCGCCAAAACACGAAAAAAGCACGTTTTTGTAAATTTCTTAGAATTTTATGGCAGAATCCAAACACAAATAATCAGTTCCCCTTCAGGAGACCAAAACGCGTCGAATGTGACACCTCAGATCTCTCGATTGGTGCATGGGAAGTGATCTAACCATGAAAGATGGAATCGCAAATCCACACGCACGCACACGAAGAGTTTACTTCAATACTATATAGGGATGGTTTAACAATACGCTTGCAAAAATGCTTTTACGGATATGACTGCCCCCCCCCAGCCGCCATAGCAATAAAACATTAAAAACCGACCTACCGAAATACATTATTCCATTTGTGAGTGCATGTGATTCAAATAAATTTCTAAGAAGTTTCGTGAAAACTCGAAATTTTTCTGTGAAAAAGAGCCAAAATTGCGAACTTTCAGAAAAGTTCAAATATTTTCTAAAGAGCGGCTTCAAATTTTTCAATTAAAATTTCCATATACGATCCTGTTTCTTCTACAATATTCTTAAAGTAATATTTCAATTCCAAAGTAATATTCCATTTTGGAATAAAACGGCTGTCAACATGAGTTGGTGTTTGACTGTCTCTCTCTCCCCCAGCCAATTCCAGCTAAACATTGCGAACTTGGACCGTACTCCGTTTTCTCATCCCAGAGAGAACGACCAACAAAACTCAAACTCCACCACACATGTCGGAAGACCAACCGGGAGATTAGTGATTGTCGCGGCTGGGGAGTGCGCCGATGGTGGGAGATACGTGGTTGGGGAAAACTCCGCTAGCCGACAGGTAGGTCGACGCCGGATCTCGACATCCAGTGGGAGATCATCGCCACTTCTGGCGATAAAAGTGCACTACGCTTACGGGAATAATGACATCAGCAGTTGACGTGACAAGAACAACTAATTAATTGACCAATCAATCAATGAACCAACCAAGAAGCCACGGAAATTGTGATCTGTACCCTTGCTTTCTAGAATTCATCGTCAGTATCGGCAGCTATTCAACTGGTGTCAAAGAATTCTCCATCACTGAATGTGAATATATGTTTACGCTAACCTAGTTAAGTGCATTAAAAATATGTTTAATACTTCGGCAATTCCATCCTCCACGTATTGTTTCGGTGGACTCCCAGCTGGCCTATGCATCTCAAATATCGGACAATTGTCAGATAGTTTCTCAATCAAGGACGGCCATGTGAGGAAGGCCTGGGGACAGGATGAGGAGTAATCACCCTGACGCTATCCCTCTAGGATACTGCCCCGGCATCCGCCTGGAATCTATGAGATAAAACAATAGAGACAATCCATCAGAAGAGCATTCATCATCTAAAATTCTCAAGAAATTCTCGAAAATGGACGAACACTCCTTATAAATCGCTTAGAAATCCAGAAATACGTTAAAGTAGAAACTCGAACCTCAGACCTCTGGATTGATTGATTTTTCCAATCACTTCAACTCCCTCGGTAATTAGTTCTCTTAGTGTGGTTAATATTTTATACCTGGAGTGGGGAGTGTTCCTCCGGGATGGTGAGATCAGGTTCAAACCTACATGTTGGCTTGAGGGGGATTCCCGCGCCAGGTATCTTCCACAGGGTCACCACTCCAGTCGGGATTAGCACTTCTTTCTCTTCGAACCTTCAATTGCCGAGTCGCCGCTACGCACACAATCGCAACGGGTGTCGGTAAAATTAAATCTACCGAAAGGATGCGCGCCGCAGTCGTTATTCGGGGTCCTGTCTGAGGCGTGTAAAGCCCGGCTCCGGCAGCCGCCCCGGGCGCCTCCACCGGGGCTCGCAGCCGCCCGCACCACCCGCCGCCCCCGGCAGCGCCCGCCGCCGCCCCCGCCCCCGCCCTCGCCCCCGGCGGGCGGGCGCCGCCGACGCGCCGCTGTTTTCGCCCGCGGCGCAGAACAACGACGCATCGGCGCGCGCGGCCGTGAAATCGCCTGTCGCAGGGGTGGGGGGGGGGTGGATGGCGCGTGGCCGACCTGGGTCGCGCAGCCGCTTTGATTCCCCTGGCGACGCTCGGCGGGGCGAAATGTCATCGAGGCTGCAAAGCGTGCAATATGCCCTAATCAAACACATTTCACCCATTTCTCTATTAACGTGCAATAAGCGAGTTTTTTTGAACGGCGAAGTTTTATTGTAATCGACAGAACTATTGATCTTCTTCGCATGCGCAGTTCGATTGATTGTTAGTGATTCCGGGCGCGTCAAATACGGAGGTCATTAGTCCCGTAAGTGTAGTGCAGTTTTTTTCTCGGGAGGTGGCGGAGGTTTTTTCCGCTGGATGGCGAGATCCGGCGCCGACCTACTGTCGACTAGCAGGATTTTCACCAACCAGGTATCTCCCAGCAGCGGGGCACCGACCCAGCCGGAACAAGCTCTAAGCCCCCGACCGGTCTCCCAGTAGGTGTGGTAGAGTAGTGCATGTCAGTGTAAGTGTGTGTGTGTGTGTGAGGATAGGACAAGGAAAAAGAAGGAAAGAACGCGCGCAATCCATGGCTCATTTGTTAGGTTATTGCTCCGGTATTCGCATAGGATTATCAACCTAGCTAAGGTCGATAATCCTGCCACAGTCGGGAATCGAACCTAGGACCTTCCGGTCAGACGGTCTGCAGTGACATCAGTTGATGCTCTAAGCCATCTCTCCCGGTACCGAGGCTGCAAAGCAAGCAATACGCCCTAATCAAACACATTTTACCTATTTCTCTATTAACGCACAATAAGCGAGTTTTTTGAACGGCGAAGCTTTGTAGCAATCGACAGCACTATTGATCTTCAGTGCACGCACAGTTCGTGTTTCGTATAACATTTCTGCATCTGAACGCAGATGTAATTATAGTAAAGGATTTTATCTTTCTCCTGAAACACTAATGGCCACAACTGAGACCGCTTCCGCAGCATTTTCTTAGCGAACTCGACGAAAGGTTACGAGTTCGAGTCCTGCTTACACATTAATGTTAACCCGGGAGTTGTTGCTCGGCGGGCTTGCCCATTCGCCATGTATCGCCTTTTCAACCAAAACATTTAAGTTCTGCGTGCTGACTGACACCCAGCGGAATGGATTAAATTAAACGATGGATCACTGCCCCGAGAATTCGCGGCCCAGGGACTGCGAAGTTTTGGGAAGGGCAGGTCATCATTAGGGCCGTGCGGATCAACGCTCCCTGATCTGTCGTGAATACATATGTACATTAACGTCCAGATTAAATCGAACATTACACAGTTCTAAGACTTTGAACTTTGAACTTTATGCTGACACAATTTTTCTTCCGTTGCTTTGCAACCTTCGTTTCTGCTCATCACACTTTACAAAAAATAGTTCTATATTTTGAGTACAGATCTGTTTCACAAGGATTGATTCGTTACTAAAAGTTCGTCAGTTTCTTCCACTGTTCAACGAAGTGTGATCCGTCAGGAGGGAGCGCCGGCTGCCCTGGGCCGCACGCACTCTCCATACGTTCATTCGTTGTTAGTCCATTCGTTCAACCGTTGGTTCTTTTTTCCGTGAACGAGAGTGTTGGAGTGGGAGTGTTCCGCCGCCTCTGAGGCGTGCGAGGGAGCGCCGGCTGCCCTGGGCCGCACGCACTCTCCATACGTTCATTCGTTGTTAGTCCATTCGTTCATCCGTTGGTTCTTTTTTCCGTGAACGAGAGTGTTGGAGTGGGAGTGTTTCGCCGCCTCTGAGGCGTGTGAGGGAGCGCCGGCTGCCCTGGGCCGCACGCACTCTCCATACGTTCATTCGTTGTTAGTCCATTCGTTCATCCGTTGGTTCTTTTTTCCGTGAACGAGAGTGTTGGAGTGGGAGTGTTTCGCCGCCTCTGAGGCGTGTGAGGGAGCGCCGGCTGCCCTGGGCCGCACGCACTCTCCATACGTTCATTCGTTGTTAGTCCATTCGTTCATCCGTTGGTTCTTTTTTCCGTGAACGAGAGTGTTGGAGTGGGAGTGTTTCGCCGCCTCTGAGGCGTGTGAGGGAGCGCCGGCTGCCCTGGGCCGCACGCACTCTCCATACGTTCATTCGTTGTTAGTCCATTCGTTCATCCGTTGGTTCTTTTTTCCGTGAACGAGAGTGTTGGAGTGGGAGTGTTTCGCCGCCTCTGAGGCGTGTGAGGGAGCGCCGGCTGCCCTGGGCCGCACGCACTCTCCATACATTCATTCGTTGTTAGTCCATTCGTTCATCCGTTGGTTCTTTTTTCCGTGAACGAGAGTGTTGGAGTGGGAGTGTTCCGCCGCCTCTGAGGCGTGCGAGGGAGCGCCGGCTGCCCTGGGCCGCACGCACTCTCCATACGTTCATTCGTTGTTAGTCCATTCGTTCATCCGTTGGTTCTTTTTTCCGTGAACGAGAGTGTTGGAGTGGGAGTGTTTCGCCGCCTCTGAGGCGTGTGAGGGAGTGCCGGCTGCCCTGGGCCGCACGCACTCTCGCTCGCTCGCGCGCGCGTTTTCCGCCAGGGTGCTCTGGGCAAAACTAGCTGTAATTAATGGCTTTCAGGCGGCGCCTCGTTTAATGTCTACTAATTTACCTTTGACGTTTCATGAAATCGCACCGACCGGCCGCGGGATAACTCGATAATGGTAATTAAAAATAATAAACCCGTTACCTCGATAGCATGAAATTGCTGAAGCCAAATTATATGAGCTACAAATTTGGGGTTTTGTTGCTCTCAAAGAATCACGCTCTCAATGAAACCAATTCTAATGCTAAAACAGAAGAGAGTTTCTTTTCTATGTCATATTAAAATTCCATAACTCAACTGTTCTCATCTACATACAATGGCAGTATCTGAATAACCAATGTAATACATTTAAAATTATGTCAGTTTTTTATCTTCTTCTACACTAATATGCACATGTAAAGCCTTTGAGCTGAACAGTCGGAATCAATAAATAATACATAAACGTTCTTTTAAAACATATGATTGTGTAAGACAACGTTTGCCAAAAATTAAGAATCAAAGTCATTCGAGAAAATCAAGAAATGTGAAGTAGAAATGTGTTTATTGTATGCTGTATTCCTGAATGTTAGTTGGATACTAACACTTCTTAGTTATTAATCAAAATTAAGGGTGATTTTCGAATTATTTACAGTCAAGGTAGGAGCTAGAAAATAAAAAAAATAACGTGAAAATAATTAGCCTTTATTGTACATCAAGTAAACAGTGTAGCTCATTCATACGTGAAAAAATTACCGTATGAACAAAAAATGATGACGTGAGTTCCGTGCAACGATTTCCTTTGCGTCACGAGAGAACAATTTCCCAACTTCA
The DNA here is from genome assembly GCA_031308135.1 of Acheta domesticus. NCBI lineage: Eukaryota > Metazoa > Arthropoda > Insecta > Orthoptera > Gryllidae > Acheta > Acheta domesticus. The sequence goes on from JAHLJT010003656.1 coordinate 16,475,960, forward strand.
TTCTTCAGTACCAAAGAGCAGTGGGTTTGTTCACAAAAGAGCGAGAATGAAAATCTTTTTCTAGCGTTTCCAAATTTCACTCGTGGTGAAAAAAAGTGCCGAAGCAGCACGCGCTTTTCATTATCCTCAGTGTCTTTTTGGGATTTCGGCATTGTAAAAATGTTAAAACGCTTTCCTCGTCAGCTTTTGCAGTTCCACACTTTACAGTGAACCGGGAATGGAAATGCCGCCACAGTTGTGTCAAACTCTTTCAAGCAGAAATGTCTAACCTTTGGAGCGTCAAGGATGTTGCTTTAACTCTTATTGCCCAAAGTACATTCCTGTAAGAATAATACAAAAATTAAATACCTTGTCACTTACTAAAAGGTGATATGAAAATGACAAAATCAGAAACAGAGACAGAACCACGGCTGTGAGGAATTTCCTGACAATATTTTAGGACAATGTCCAAATGGTTATATTTTGGTACATGGAATGTATTGTCTCAGAATATAACTCAAATTCGAACTAATATTTTGTGTGCCCTGAAGTAATGCAGAGTGGATGTATTAGCAAGGCAAGACGTGAGATGGAAGAAAGAAGGAATAACAGAATATGGAGGGTATATCACATGTAATGTAGTTCTTATCTATTTTGTCAGAAATTATTGATGATTTAAATGTGATCCAAGAAAGAGCGATAGAAAGTGATAGAAGCTACAAAGATGATATAAAAAGTGTACGACTTGCTGAATCTGTGTCTCCCATTCTCTGTAAACGTTTCGTCGGTATGAAGAAACTATCTCACATTAGAAACAGTTCTTTCAGATAGTAAGTTTTTGATGAAGAAGTAGAAAAAGTGAATATAATGATTCAATAATAACTCATTCATATCTTATATATTATTTCTCAAAGGGCTGTTTGGTCTTTTCAATAAATTGGGCGACATACGAAACCGATCTGTATAAAGAAGCAATGGATTGAAAAATCGGGTTTCTTTTCACCTGCACATGGGACATTCGTATTGAAAAAGGGCGTTAAAAATACCTAAATATTAAAAAAAGTAGTACTTCGGGATCTGTAATATCTGATTGCCGCGCGATCTATCGGAAGAAAATTACACTCGGACGGTGGCGGGAAATGCAATCTCAAACATTTTTGTTTGTTTCAATTTAGTGTAGGTTGTGTAAGCACGTGAACGTGATTTTCTACCTTGAATAGAAATCTTGAAATATGAGAGGTTAGTGATCTTAGTGAGGTTAGGTCGTTTATAATGCTGGAATACAAAAAAATAATTTAAGCAGAAAACAGTTTGGTTATTTGACTAACCGTGCGATTTAATCGCACGGGTTCTCACTAGTTTCATAAAACTTTAATTAACACTTCGTTGATTTAAAGTTCCTAGTTCAGTTCCCGTACGTACATTATAAATGTTTGTTTGTAACTAATTGCATTAATCAAAAACGTTCGTTTAAAATTGATTGTATTAATGGCCAACGAAGACAGAATTCAATTTCGGTAAAACCAAAATTAATTTGATACAAATTAACCAAAATCAATTTCGTTAAAACAAACTCAATGTCTTAGTTGAATCCGTTTTCACATATCTAAGGTAAAATATTGATTAGCCTAAAATTCGAAACAGCTCGCGGAAGTTGTTTGTGATATCGCTACAGATTATTAAAAAAGAATTTTAATATATATGAAAATAGAAATTATATATATATATTTATATACATATAATATGTTATGATAGACTTCACATTTCACATGCTGCTCTCAGAGAGTGAGCATATTGGTTATGATGTCGGGGTACACAACTTGCTCGAACTATTGTCTATCGCACTCAAGGTCCCTTTCTGACATCACCCTCACAAGAGTACATAACAAGGTTATTGTGACTAATGCGGCATACTTCCTGGAACCGAAAGGACTTCTAAGTGATCAAACAGGAGAACCACGGCGCGGGAAGTTAATGCTAAATAAGTTTGATCATACATTGAATGCCCCTCGATTAACACAAAATGAAACCCTATCGTCAAATATTAATTTGCACCATTTATAATGATTCAATGAAGAACGTTTTGCTAATTGATTGAAATTAATATTTTTCTGAGTGTTTTTCCCTAATACTATAGAAAAAATGTATTATGATTGATGAAGATCATGCGGTTTGTGAGCATGTGCGTGATGTTCTATTCCCAACAGAGCAAACAATACTTAAATTATCTAACAAAGAGTCCCAAATACAACGCTTAGCCACTTAACCGAGTTTATAGTATAATTTACATGCTAGTGTTTTGAAGAGTTCCTTCTAAATAGCACCAACAAAATACTCTACATTATTCTCTCGAAGCGTACATAAGAATCAGGGTAAATATTTTAATATAATATCAGTACAATCTTCATATCCATCTGATTTATTGTCTTTATTTATTTCCGATTGTTATGAATTTCAATAGCTTAGAACAAATACATTCCAGGAGAAGAACGAGATGAAATGCGTCGTACGTAATTAATAGCTATTCTCTACAGCGTAAAAGTCAGTTCACGACAGATGTCGGCTTAACCACTCAGCTTTCGAGATGTCAGAATCAACAGACAAGGTTGGATTCGAAAAACACTTTGCTTAAACAACATCGAACATTGTTGCCACATGGAAAAGAAAATAAAGTTCCAGCAGACTGAGAGTAAGTGTCCTCTTTGCTCTTCCGGTGTTTTGAAACTGCGTGCCTGTGTAATTCTTCGGTTCTAGCGGGAACAGTTGAATGTAACTGTTTGAAGTACAGTGCACGAGTATCAAAGACAATCACGTTACTCACATTATTGGCTTTTGACATGAAATAAGGGAATGAGTTTGGTGAAATCATGTGCTATTAGCAACTTTCAAACCACAGGAAAAATAAATTACCTTGTATGGATGTCAAATCCTTATGCTTTCAAACTGCGTAAATTGTTTTTGAATTACATGATTTCCACCTCGTTCAAAAGGTTACGGACACTTGATCATATATACTTATTGCTTAATATTTTTAAAAGTTCTAAAATTTCATTGAAAAATATATTAAAAAAGAAAAGAAAATTCAATTCCAAAAATTTTACTACAATTATGTACCATAGGTAGAATTTGAATTATATGTTGCTTGAAAGCTTACAAATAAAATTTTCCAAATCAAATTCGTACAATCAACAGTTGATAGGGCGTCCGTAATCTTTTGCTTGGCGAACGTACGACACACTGGCAAACATACGACTTATGACTTTCGGGGTGGCCACAATCTACCATTACAAACAAAATACCTCAGATTCTATGTTGGTTTTCACAAAGAATGCCACATTCAGTTTTTCAGCATTTTGTAGGAGCGATGAGACCTCTCCAAGATTACACGCGAGTGATTGACGCAATGCTCGATCAAAATTGGCCTAGACATTCCAACACCCTCGTCAACCGCTTCAGCCATTCAAACTTTGTATCCAGCTTTGTCAGCGATTGACTTAAGATTCAAATGGGTTCGCAGACAGTCAATCACACTTGATTCGGCTGACTCTATCTTGGAGCGACTTGAAGCGACAGACTGTAGTTTTGATCAAAATTGTTGACGTCTAAGGTTTCCTTAAAAGAATGTGCAGCATCATTAAGCTGTTTTCATATTTCTCTCCCATAATTCCCTTTCATAGTTTCCTCCAACACACCACCAACACCTCCAGACACCTTCAACACAATACCTCTAGACAACATGTAGCATCATTCAACTGTGTTCGTATTTCCCTCGTAACCACGATCGTCTCGCTCTCTTTAAGTTATGCAATGTATTTCGAGCTCAGTGTGCTAGAATATACTATATAGTGGCTGACTCTATGGCTTCGGCGCTCTTGGTGGACGCTCGCCGAACTAGGGACCGAATTCTTTTTGCAGTCAAAATATGAAAGGTGCCTCATGGTGGTGTGTACAAGTGTTGTATTGGATCGACGAGTTGTTTTATTAGATCTTATTTCTATATTGTTGTCTTTTCTTTAATCTGTATTGAAATTATATTAGTGGTTAGAATAATAATATTGACAATGCCTTCAGTATATTCGGCACATAACTTAAAGTAGAAGTCACAAAGATGTCATTTTTCAAGTTCGCCTTCGTATTTGTGATCTGTTTGTTCAATAACATTCACTTTCAGACGTTACGCTAACTACAATAACATTTCAACAGCTTCCATTCTTGTGACAAAAAAACATGCAGGAAGCAACGTGTTTACTTTCGTTCTTTCTTATAGTGATTTCGGTTTTAAATGATTGGTCGCGCAACATAGAGTAAGAGGATTTACATTACGCCCGGCCTTAACCAGCCACAAACGGAATATTAGAACACCCGGTTTCTCCAGACGGCGCTGCCTTGACTGCAAAAGGCATGGCTTTAATTTCCTGCAAGGATGGAGTCGCTTCAGTCACTCTATGTAGTACTAGCTTACCTGTGCGGGAAATCTCGCATGCTATACCCCACCCTCTTCCTTATTTTTCCATTTCCATTTTTATCCTGTAATATATATTTGTCTTCAAGACCCTCTTATCCTCCGTAACTTGTTCTATATGTCACTTTGTAATTGATAACAATATAATACACCCTTTTCAATACAAACTACCCTTATTTAACTTTACAATGTATTATCGAGCAAAGGGGTACATCCGTGTAATTCAATCGCATAGAATATCAAGTAATCAGTAATTTCACACACAGCTGCATATTCTACAGGTTGCCCAGGAGGGGTAGAATCGAGAATCGTTGAACTAGCAAAATTGTAATATAATGGCCAAGAAGATCTCATCCTGTAGAGTACGAGGTGAGGAACGTTTCTTTGAAAAATGCTTCAAAATTTTAGTTTTTAAGGCTCTAGAACTCTTCGTTTAGGAGTTATTTTACGATATAATTTCAAAAATCCTGACGTGCGTTGCGGACTGCATTTTTAAACAAATCCTTCATATTTTTAAAGTCAAAGTGCAATTCGTCACATCTCCGTGAAATTCTCTTTCTTTAGAGACCTTGTTTATAAAGATCGTTTGCGTGTGAGAGCCGCAAAAGGGAAGGTAAACTACTGAAATAATATAAAAGACGATTCTTCAAGTTTGCCTCCTCATTTTTGATTTGTTTGTTTCCTTCTTATTGCAATAACATTCATTTTCAGGCATTTTGCTCACTACCATAACATTGTAACTGCTTCAATTCTTGTAACAATAACGCAGCAGCAACTTAGTGACTTCGTTCTTAAATGACTGGTTTTTGGTCGTGAGAAGACAGAGCAAGAGAACGTATATTACGCGCGGCCCGCACCCACCCAGCCTTAACCAGCGTCAAATGGAATACTAGAATATTCTGTTTCTCCAGAGGGCGCTGCTTTGACTGCAAAAAACATGGCTTCAATTTGCTGCAAAGGTGGAGGCGCTTCAGCCACTCTATGAAGTATATTGTCGCTCAGGGGTGTCCAACTTGCAAGGGACACAACTAAAACCTTTAATATGTTTACGGGCTATATTGGTAATACTCGGGCGATCCACACCTGACTTCCCCTTAATGTTGATCTCGGCACTTTGCCCTGCTGCTCTGAAACGTGAGGGGGAGGACGAATGATACCATGCGAGATATTAGCGGTACCACGTGTAACTCTGTGAAATTGAAATGATTTTTAATTCCTGAATTAACTAGAAAAAATCCCTAAATCGTAAGCTATTTTTACATTAAAGGGGGTGTTGATGCCAGAAGGGCGCGTGCGCTAGGGCGCAATGTTCTCGCCCGACATGTTCGCACGGGAATTTTACTTTTGACTAGTGCCCTTTCGCGGGCCACAATAAACGGCAGCGGGTCTGATGGCGCCTGCGTACCGCCAGTTGGGCACCTCTGTTGTAGCTCGTTGATCGAGCTTCGTATTGAAGGTATCAGTACTAAAGCAGTGTTGTCAAGGTCGGTGCCACGAGCGGGAGTCCGTGGCACGAATGCCACGAGGAAATCGCCCCTCCACGCAGTTCGTCAACTCGCCACCAGAGACAAGGCCATCCCCATTGTAAAACGGCGGGGTTACTACTAGTAGTTTCCTTTCCCGACGCTAGTTGCGCAGAGAAGCTCGTGGCATATTACGGTGCCACGAAGCGTGCCACTGCCACCAGTAGAAGACCTTGACACTACTGTTCTAGCTCGTTGATCGAGCTGCGTATTGAAGGTAGGAGTACTAAAGGTGGGGGTCGGATGGTGGACCGCCTCCTCGTGGTGACCCCTGGGTAATGCTGAAGGTTCACAAAACTATTGCAGCACTACTTCCACTTACTTATGCTGCATTTCTATAATCTTTTCTATTTGGTCTCCCTTGATCCCTTTTTATATCTTCGACCCCGACGCTATTAGGTTTCGAGGGCTAGGGTGTCATTCATTTCTTAGTCTACTCTATTCTTGTCTTTGAATTCTTCTTCCTCTTCTTCTTCTACTTCTTCTCCTCTTTTCTACAATTTATCTGTTTCTTCTCCTTCACTCTTCTGGGATGGTATCCCTACCCAGCACAGGGTATGTGTGAAGACTACAACGGTCCAAGAGGCTATGTGGAACCAGGCGAATATCACAGTGGCTCAAGAAGCGGAAGTAGCAGCCCTCTCTGCAGGGGTTTATACGCAGAGAAGCTGGGATAGAAGCTTTAAAACGGCAGTTCCATTACTATCCTTACCCTGCGCAGCGCTTGCAACGCGGCCAGGGGACATCACCCCCAGCTAAATTTCTCAAAGATTCATGCCGGACTGATTCATCTACGCCAACATATGCAAAGAAAAAGAAAATAATCCTTCAATATGCACCAAAAGGAAAAAGAGGTGTAGAAAGAATCTTAAAGAGATGGCATGACCAATGAGACGGAACAGATCAAATGTGTCGATGCCTTGCTGTCGAAGATGGCGAGTACTGAAGGAACGTTGCTCACCGGGCAGCTCGAGGAAGTTGGAGGTGCGGCGCTGGCGGCCGCGCGCGGTGGCGGAGAAGTTGAGCGGGCCGATGTCCTCGTTGGAGGGCTCGCGCGAGGGCTCGCGCGTGGAGTCGCGGCTGCCGCGGCGCGACGCCAGGAAGGCCAGGCCGCCGGGCGCCGCCTTGATGGAGCCGGCGCGCGCGCGGGGCGAGCACGGGCGCGACCGCGGGGCGGCAGCCGCCGCCGCCGCCGCCGACGGCGCCGCCCCGCCCTCCTGCAGGTCCGTCAGGTCCGAGGTGGAGCGGCGGCAGCGCGACCACGGGTCCCGAGCGGGGCTACGCGCCGGACTCCGCGCCCCGCCCCCGCCGCCGCCCCCGCCGCCGCCCCCGCCGCCGCCCGCGCGGCCCCCGCCGCCGCCCACGCCGCCGCCACCGCCGCCGCCGCCCCCGCCGCCGCCGGCCCCCGGCGACGGCGGCGCCGGGAAGGAGAAGTAGCCGCCAGCCTGCGAACACAAATTGCCTTTCAGGCCGGTCGCAAAATGAGGCGCAGGCAACGCGCTCGATGCGCAGGTCCAAAAAGCCAGTGCTGTCAAGGTCGATGCACGCGTGCCACGACGAAATCGCCCCTCCACACAGTTCATTACCCCGCCACCAGAGACAACGCCATCCCTATTGTCAATCGGCGGGGTTACTAATTGTTTCCTCTCCCGACGGTAGTGGCGCAGAGAAGCTCGTGGCATGTCACGGTATGCTGCCACCAGTATAAGACCTTGACACGATTGCAATAATCAGTGGCCATCAGAAACTCCCCATGAGTCACCCTGCGCCACGTCACGGACCTGCGTCTCGTTTTGCATTACCGGAGGGCGGAAGGAGCGACTTCAGAGAAACGTTTTTAGGCTTCATTCGCAATGTAAACTTAAACGTAAAGCAATGCTGTAAACGTAGCCGTAAAATTTACACATAACAAGCATTCACAATGACGAACGTAAGCTGGAACGTAAGTTTCGTCTGAACTAATCAGAATTCAAGGAATCGAAGCTTGATCTTGAGTACAGTTGCACGTGTTGCAAATTGAATGCGCGCCTGTAATTAATAATAATTCGCCAATAATTCGCATTCTAACACAATTTACAAAATTATACGTATTACATCTTAAATCTGTTCATCTGCTTTATGCACCTCTGAAAGGTAATTCCTTATTCATAAATTATGCATTTCCGAGAATTTGTGTCAATGTTTGTTGTAAATCGAACAAAACAATTCTCAGCTTTCACAAGGTGTCCAGGGAAAAAACAACGAAACTTCGACAAAAAGTTAAGTCAAATTTAAGCATATCTTATATATTATTTCTCAAAGTGCTGTTTGGTCTTTTCAATAAATTGGGCGACGTACGAAACCGATCTGTATAAAGAAGCTATGTATTGAAAAATCGTGTTTCTTTTCAACTGCACATGGGACATTCGTATTGAAAAAGGGCGTTAAAAATACGTAAATATTAAAAAAAGTAGCAATTCGGGATCTGTAGTATCTGATTGCCGCGCGATCTGTCGGAAGAAAATTCACTCGGACGGTGGCGCGATCAAGTGAATGTTGCAATCTCAAGCATTTTTGTTTGTTTCAATTTAGTGTAGGTTGTGTAAGCACGTGAACGTTATTTTCGACATTGAATAGAAATCTTGAAATATGGAAGGTTAGTGATTTTAGTGAGGATAGGTCGTTTATAATGCTGGAATACAAAAAAAATAATTTAAGCAGAAAACAGTTTGGTTATTTGACTAACTGTGCGATTTAATCGTACGGGTTCTCACTAGTTTTATCTAATAGACTCCGTGATTTCCAATAGCTGAACCGCAATATATACTTAAAAGATGATTTTAAGAAAGGTTTTATTTGCCAACATTTGAATCGCAAAAACATACAAACACCCCAGAAACATATAAATTGCTTATTATTATTTTACGAAAGAAATTGGTATTTTTATTCACAAAGAAACATTTTACCCAGGTATAAGAAACCACCCAATTTACACTATTCAATTTCTTTTTCATTTCAGTGTTAATTTTCTTTGTAAACAAATATATTCATTTCTTTTGTAAATAAACAATTTACATGTTTCTGGAGTGTTCATATGTTTCTAAAATGCAAATTTGGAATAGAAAATATTTCTTCAAACCACCTTTTCAGTGCTTATTGCAGCTCAGCCATTCAAAATAACGAAGGAGTTCATTAGACAAAATATGTTTAAAATTCACTTAACTTATTTTCAATGTTTTGTTGTTTGCATTCTGGACACCCTGCAGATTGCAGTATCATTACGTCTTTCGATGTGATCCTTCATTTTTCATCCGGCGCGCCAGTATGGTGGAATGGGTCTGGCCGCAACGTGCGTCACATTGTGACCACAGCGGTCGGTTTGACACCCGGGAAATATGAAGAAATCGCTCGTCCCTAGAGGGGTGCGCGCCCGCCGTTGCCAATGGCAGTCGTCGGTTGTTTGCAGCAGAGAATGGTGCCATGGGAAAGGAAACGCAGGCCAGAGGACTGCGACCTTTCGATTTTTTATCCAACTTCAAAACAAGAAGGAAGTTCTCAATGTGATCTAATGTAGGAATTGTGTGGGTATGTCATGCCGTATTATTTTCATACATTATTTGTAACAAAACTTAAACTATGATTAATATGTATATTTTCCTTACAAGAATGGCGTATGAAAATTATAGGCATCCTAATAATAATAATTATTATTATTATTATTATTATTATTATTATTATTATTATTATTCCTCTAAAAAACGACTAAAGATGTTATGTGTCGGCTGAATATAAAATCTACTCCAGGTTGCAACCAGCTACCTAAGGGGTAGATCTATGGTCTGTCGGTGCCTCTACATTACTTTGCGCAAAATGTGGGCTGTTCCAAATAAAGCTATTTCTTGCACTTCCCAGTCTTTTGGATTACCTGGGAGTTTAGAAAAGTTCTTACACAAATTTTGCGGAACAAATTGAGAACCGCTTTATCATAATGTCGTGTTCTCATGGCCTGATCTTGGGCAGCTATTACAAGTGCTTCCGATTCTGGCTTCATTCTTCCCCTTTTAAGCCACATAGATGATTGATCTTTATTGATCTGCACCTTGTCCATTCGTTTCAAATATTGTCCGTGGAGTGGTTTGTCTCTCCACGATTTCTTTAACATAGTTTGTGTCTCTATTATTATTATTATTATTATTATTATTATTATTATTATTATTATTATTATTTCGCAAATTGTTCATCCTAAGACCACGCGAATGCCCCACTTGCACCCAACGAGTACTCCGTAAAGAAACCTTTAGGTTTGCGGCTGGAGGTCTGCGGCTAACCATAGAGAAACACTTAGGGGTCGTTCAACAAATACACAATATTGTGAATTTGTTGAAATACATCTATGTGTTTCTTTGTGGTTAGTCGCAGACCTACTTTTGAAGTGAGAAATTGCAAGACGAAACCGACTTGATATCGAGTTTCCATTGGTCAATATACTTTAAGGTCCGTCGACCATAGCAGAACAAATCATTACGCATCGAATGCATGTTTGTATTTCTTACACTAAATGTTACCTTTTAATCAGTAATTTTAATCTAATAAAACTTGCGTGTTTAATCAAATGTAAAAATAAATTAGTTAATTAAATTGACTAAATCAATATTGGAAAATTCTGTTTCTGATCCATTCTTACGTCAACAAATGCGTTTTATAGTTCCAGAACTCGTAATATATAACATATTTAATGATCACTTCAAGCAATTAGTTTGGTGCAAACAATTAGCGTTTGAACATATTAAGAGTTACAAATATTTTCAATTATAACTCAATCTGAATCAGGAAGCAATGCCAAGTAATTGGGTGCTGACTTAAGTAGTCTTTTTTCTAGCGCAAAGTTCATGCATATACATCAATGATTAATCAGAAAAAACATTGACAAATGAGATAAATACTACTTCGACCAGAAACTGCGTTCAAACTATCTGTTGGCTGGTATTCCAAACACTTTATAAATGTTTGTTATGCTGAAGGGAGAAAAATAGGACATTGTCCAATAAAAACCCAGTGCATAAACTTTTCTTTATGTATTCCCTATTCTTCCCAGTGTTTCCCGTCTCTCTTCACTTCCTCAAAATTCGTCGTCCCAGTGGTGAAATTGGTAATATTTTAGAGGCGCAGTGAAGAGAATACGACTGCGCTCCATTCACACGATTAATGGAGAAGCTTTACGCGGAGCGGTGAATGCACTTCGCACCTGGAAAGGAGCCAAAACGTGTAGCAACCGCTCGATGAACCTGTTGCACGTTCGTCCTCACCTTCAAACACAGGACATCTATAATAAACAAGATATGCATCGCAGGGCATTTTCCTAGGTGTAACATCACTGGATATAACCACGACTTAGTGGAAATGATTGTGACGTGAAGTCGTAGTGAAGTGAGGGTGAAATTAGTGAAGTGAGTGTGAAATTAGTGAAGTGAATGTGAAATTAGTGAAGTGAATGTGAAATTAGTGAAGTGAGGGTGAACTTAGTGAAGTGAGTGTGAAATTAGTGAAGTGAGTGTGAACTAGGTGAAGTGTTTCTACCACTTCCATGCTTCAACCACTATGGTCCCGTGAATGTAGTGAATATTCTAATCCGTGATGTTGCGTTGTTCCTCCTCAGCCGGAACGTTAAATCCAGCACAACTCGCGGGATCACTCCTGCCTCCGCCAGTGAGGCATCGCCCCATCCGGAAAAAGCTCTAAGCTTCTGACACACGTGGTCGTTGATTATTTCGGTTTCTTTCCAGGCACGTCATCTGCTAAGATCATTAGTCCCGTAAGTGAAGAGCAAGCTTCATCGCGGCAGATAGCAGTGATCTTCCCCCGCTGAATGGCGAGATCTGGCGCAGCCCTGCACGTCGGCAGGGGTTTTCCCCAGCCCAGTAACTCCCATCCGCGAGGCACTCCCCCCCCGGGTCAAACTCTAAGCTCCCGACTGGTCTCCTAACGTATGTGATAGTCTAGTGCGTGTGTGTGTGTGTGTGTGTGTGTGTACGTAACAGGTGAGGTTAGGACAAGGAAGAGAAACTAAAGATCGCGCGGGGCCTGGCGCGATTGGCCTGTTTCTTAGGGTACTGTTCCGGCATTCGCCTGATGTTGATAGGAGAATCCACGGATAGTACCGATCAGAGCAGCCGACCGCTAGAATTCTCCTTCAGATAGCGATTGATGCCGCCTTTTGTTGCGGTTGTTGCCGGGTGCTCTTTCAAGCGATCCGCACGCTCCTCATCCACCCCACCCCACCCTAACACTCTCCTGCACGCCCTCTTGACCAGCCCCTCCCACTCGGCTTGCTCCGCACGTGTATTTTTATTTTTTACCTTTCACTTCGTTAGTATTTACATTGCAGGTATTTTCTACTGTTTCTGTGGTCGCGGGTTAAAAGTTCTGAATGTGATGTTTGATGAGCACGAGTGAGCTTTTTACTGTAAATTGTTCTCATCAGCGCTGTAGTTACCTCAGGAAATCACGGTAGGTCCCTAAAGCGCCGATAGCTGGCAGCCGAAATCGGGGTGCGGCAAAAACGAAAACCAGCTTCGATTAAAAATAAAATGAATCTACACAAGAAAGGCTGTGCCTTTCGGCAGCACCACTAGTTTTAAAAATTGTAATGCACTGAGACTGAAGTCACGAAAAACAAAGGAAGGAGACGTTGTGAGGATGATAAATGATGCAGTTTGGGAATTTCTCAAGAGTCGAACCATGTGAGAATGACACTGAATAATTTGCTTTGGCGCAAAATGCAACTGACGTGAAGACAAATTATCTTAGGCTCTTAACTCAATATTGGCAGGTTGATTCATTCTTCCAGCTCTAAGGTCTTTGATCGTAATGCATTTCCTTTCAGTTAATCGCTTCTCGCCACAAGAATGATAATGATCACGAAGTATACAAAAATGAGTTTTGTTATTTTACTTTACAATAATTTGCTTTAATGAGAAGTTTTCAATTTCATGTTCAAAATCAGGTGTTTTCTTTCGTGTTCATACAAAGTCTGAAAATCATTCAATGATGAATCTCTGTTGATTATGTATTGTCATCTAGAATATTCCTCAATATTTCAGTTGTGACATTGTCATCGGTTCAGTAATGACACAAACTGGAAAGAACCACCTTTGCAGATTCCACCCCTTTCCTTCCTCAGTGGTATAAAAATGAAGCGATTACGTAGACAAAAAACTTTGTACTGTACCATCCAAGTGAAGTATGGCGATATTTAACGCTATGGCGATCATTTCGATAGGATCTCAACAATGAAACTGTTCTATAATAAGAACAGAATATAAAAATATCGTTAGCAATTTTTTTTTACACACCATATTCTCAAACTCATTTTCTACTACTATACTTGGACACGCGAAATGAAATAGAATCTTCCAACCCTCCTCTGTTCCATTTTCACGCAAAGATATACTCGCTTGACACAAATTACTTCCCTGCGCACAGGCAATATATTTGCAATATCGAAGTGTATTTTTTTGATATACGTCTCGGATTGGAGAACCTATGTGATTGCGAATGAAATTGAGGGGCAAGAATCGTGACGCTTTCCAAGCCAAGAAATGAAGAGAGTATATCGTTGTAAAATACAAAAGACAAACCATGCGGAGAGTTTCCTATTTAAGCAAACTGTAGTGTATACGATACATGCAACAGTACATCTTTCCTTTCTGGTTGATGAGAAAGGTTGAGAACTCTCGTATGCTAAGCCCCACCCTCCTTCCTATTCTTCCATTTCCGCAATAATCCCATACTATATATTTTTCTTTAAAATCCTCTTATCCTCCGTCACTTGATCTATGTCTCCTTGTAATCGTTCCAACTGAACGTATTTTAACATCAGAATACAATACACCTTTGTTAATAAAAAACATTCTAATGTAACTTTATTTCCAAACAGAGAGGTACATCCGTGCAATTCAACAACATATAATATCAAGTAATTAGAATAACTTCACATAAAGTTGCGGAATTTGCACGTCTCTGAACAGGCGGAGTAGTATCGAAAAGCGCTGAACCAACAAAAATGTAAGAGAATGTCCAAGAAGCTCTTATCCTACATATTATGGTGTGAGGAACATTTCCTCCCTGATTTAAGATCCTAGAACGCTTCGTTTTGGAGTTACCTATATAACCAGAGATTTCAACAATGCTGCCCGACAGTTGCGGTTTGAATTTGACGTGAATGTTTGTATACTTTTTTTAACAAATCCTTCATTCTTTTAAAGGGCAATTCGTGAAGTCTCCGTGAAATTTCCTTTCTTTAGTGACCTCATTTATAAAGACTGGTTGCGTGTGAGAGCCGAAGAACTCATTTATAATACTTAAATAATACGAGAGAGGATAAGTAGATAAACAGGCAAGAGGAAGGTCGAAATAATATTAAGTAAAATTAGTTTAACGCTGGGTTTGAATGTATTAATGACCATTCTGTCTATATAATTTTAAACAACCACCAACCACCGTTTACTTTACATCGGCCTCTTCATCAGCCTTAACCACAGGCATATAGCAGTTAAGCACGGTTTTAGATGAAGATACGAACCGACGCAAGTTATAAACACACCCTGACCAGGAGGATACCATGCTTTAAAGATCACGGCTAAATTGACATCTGGCAATCAGGAAAGAAAAAACTTGTTCATATGTTTCATTTAGGATGTCTACGTCTATTGAAAAATAAAATTTACAAAGTATTACAAAAGAAGTAAATTTGAATTGTCCAAAAATGTGCGTCCTCAAATGAGGAACGGCTGAACTCTTTAGACTGTCTGAACTCTTTAGACTGGGCTGAACTCTAGACTGGCAAACAACATTATTCCTTCCATACACAAGCCATCTACATAAAGCTGAAGGTCATCAATTTAAAGGGCAGCGTTAAGACAGCAGTGCCTCTTCAGGCGGAAAGTGGTTGAGTTATGGCTTGGTCGTTTACTGTTCTTATTTAATAATTATGCCAGTCATATGCCATTAATTTATAATTAAGAACTACTTAAAAAGTGAGATATCAGCGAATGACATATTGCTGTATGAGACGAGGTTAGTTGACATTGCATAACAAAATAATACATTACATAACAGAATAAGCACATGCATGAGAGAACGAGTAATATGTTACATAAAAGAACATGCTGGATGAGCACACATGTATGTTCTTTCATGTAATTAGTTCGTGTTCTTACATGTGATATGTGTATTTTTTAATGTTTCAATATATCGTTTTGTTTTGGTAAGTATTAATACACGCAGCAAATGAGTCACTTTTGAAAATGCTCTATGTGTGCTCTATTACGTCAGTAATACAAGGCATTTTCATTGAAGCTCAGATTCGAATTTCCAATCTAGATAAATACTTGTGGTACCTATTTGAAGTCATTAACAACTTTTCTCAAGGAGAGCAATTTTATCATGTATTTAGCATAATACAAGCATTTATTCATTCAAAATTAATGTTATACCACGTAACTTTGTGTTTGCCTGAATTCAAAAACCGAAAAGACACATCACAGCATATGGCTCTTGAAAGCACGGTGAGTGAAACCATACTGCTTTTCGTACTCAGAGGTTCATAGGAACTCAGAAACATTATGGCTTCTAATTAATTAATTAATGTTTACAACTCGAGCTGTAAACTCTGTCACTAACGATATTTTTAGTCTAAATAACATTTGGGAACATGTCAAAACTCTCGATGTGATGGCCGTATCCTCACACAGCAAAATATTATTCTAATCTCCCCTTTAATCACAAACATACCACAATTTCATTTCATCTTTATTGTGATACAACAAGCATATGAAAGAAACGTTTTTCAAAGAGAAATTGAAAGTGAATTTGACATTAATTAAAAGCGCGTTCCTCGACAGACTTAGCAGCAGCATTAACTAAAGTGCTGGCAAAGCTTATAGAGACAGAAATTACCATATGAAGTTCATTTTTTCCATGGAGAAATAAATTAGTTATTTCAACAGTTTGGAGTCTAAAACCGTTTGAGTAAGAGAAAGGAAACCTAATTACCTATTCTACTAACAGAATTTCTCATTTAGGCGAGTTGTGCTGTTTTATTTCAATCCAAATCAAAACTCCTTAGAAATCAATAATTACATCTTACGCAAAAAAGTAGCATTAAAAATCCGATGATCTGCCAGTGAATTGTTTAGTTTCTGTTGTAAATAAAGGCTGAATTGTCTTGTTTATTATAAACAAATCCAACATTACTTTATTACGTTGCTTCATATTCAATGTAAATGCGATATTGTATAATATATTGTAATTACACGACGTAAATATAATGTGATTTTTTTAAAGTGGCCGATGACATTAGGTCATTGTTTCTTCCTACCTTATAAAATGAATCTTTTTAATTTGAAAGTATGCTATTACGTTACTTCTCCAAGAAATGGAATTTGTAGTATTCAGTGTTGAGTGGTGTGTAATTCTAATGTTTATGTGTATTTTACCGTTTTTGACGACATATAAATGAATAAGTTACTGGCTGGTACTCACGATATACGTTATACAGGCACGTTCTTAACTTATTTATAGTTGACTGAAGTGTACGTATATTACATTGTATAGGTAGCCTACAGGTAAAAAGTCTTATAATCTACGTAGATTACGTGTAGAAAACCTCCCATAGATGTAAAACTATAGTCTACTACTATGATTCAAATGTAAATGCAGTGCGTATTTGTATCGCGGGAGTAGGCGGTGTACCTTCCCCACTCAAACGTAAGGTTCTTCGCCGACTATCACAGCAGCTTGCGATGGTTTCCCTCTCCTGGTATCTCTCTAAGTAAGGCCCCGCCCCAGCCACCTGTAACCTCCCTATTGATCTTCCAATAAGCGTGATAGTGTACGGCATGCAAATGTATTCTCCCTACGCCACGCACAGGAAAACCAGTTACCAATTTTGTGGCACGAACGTTGATGCAACGCTGTGAACGTTGATGCATCGCCGGGCGCCGTTATCTCCCAATTGCCTCAGGTTCCCCTATGCCCGAGCGAGCAAACAATGGCCGTTGGATAAGCGTCTATCAAGGTGGGTAGAAAATAGTTTTGGCACAACACTGGGTGCTGATTGCCTCCCCCGCAAATTTAAACTACAGCTGTAAAGAGACACCCGTTACCAAATAGGATGTTGTAAAAAACAAACATTTTAAGTTTTCATTCACCCATGATCTCTTTCGTTGAGTCTCAAGAAGCTATGAATGTTACTGTGTTGTCCGGCGACGTTATCTCCGAATTGCCTAAATTTCTATGCCCTAGTGAGCAAACGCTGTTGATGGTTACGTCTTTAAAGGAGAGTAACAAAATACTTTCCACATAACATCTGTTTCTAACTACCTTCTTCAACATTTTGAACGACAACTCCGAAGGAAAACCAATTTAGGCGTCGTATTAGGCGAAAATTGAAATGTTTCATTCAACTGCTAAATTTCTACGAGCGATTCTGCTCCACCGCTATAATAGACGCGTTTTTTTCATCCCAAATAGTGTTGAATAAAACCCTGAAGCGTTTCGAAGGAGTCTCATGAAGCTGCAAATGCTGATGTGTCGCCGGACGCAGTTTATCTTCTCATTGCCAAGGGTTCTCCCAATCTAAGCGAGCAAACAGAGGTCGTTGGAGGTCACGTCTTCTAAGGAGGGGAAGAAAATACACTTGGTGTCACTCCAGGTGCTGATTACCTCTCACGACAATCGTCCTCTGAAGAAAAAACTGTAATCTATTTAGGGGTTGTTCCAGAAGAAAATTAAAAATGTTTAGTAAACACCTGAAGCTTTTCGATGGAGTCTCCTGAAGCTGCAAATGTTTATGGGTTGTCGGCGCCTTTATCTTCTTATTTCCCCAAGTCCTTCTACATTCGAATGATTGATTAATTAGGGATTCCGGGCCCGTAAACTAGTAAGGACATTCGTCTCGCAAATTAAGTGCATGTTTTCGTCGTAGGAGGTGGTGGTGAACTTCGTCCGTTGGATGCCGGGATTCGGCGCCGACCTACATCGGCTTGTGGGGATTTTCCCCAACCAGGTATCTCCCACCACCGGGGAACACCAACCGAGACAAGCTCTAAACCTTCAACTCATCTCCCGGCATGTATGGTAGAATAGTGAATGTTAGCGTGTGTGTAAGGTTTGAGGATAGGACAAGGAAGAGGATGGGAGAGATCGCAAGGGAATAGAATGGCATACGTAAGGGCATAGATATTTCGACAATTGGAAGATAACGTCGTCAAACAACACACTAACATCTATTGCTTCTTGAGACTCACCGAAAGAGACCAGGGGTGAATGAAAACTTAAATTGTTTGTTTTGTACGACACCATTTTTGGTAACAGGTGTTTCTTTAGAGCTTTCTTTAGAGTTTAAATTTTCGGGGGCAGCAATCAGCACCCAGTGTTATGCCAAAAATATTTTCTTCCCTCCATGAAAGACGTGACCGCCAACGGCCTTTGTTTGTTTGTGCGGGCATAGGGGAGCCCGAGGCAGTTGGGAGATAACGGCGCCCGGTGATACATCAACGTTAGCCGTTCCCCCTGTTCAGTGGTATTCTTGCCCTTGTGAGGTTGTCAGACTCGAAATGAGCTGTAGTGCTTTAGGAAAAGGAAGTGTCAAGATAAATTGTATACCTGCAATGGAAACGTAAACTCAAGCATCCTCTAAATGAGCAATGTTGGCGCAGTGCCAGACGCAAGGACTGGCGTGGGCTCACCTCGGAGCTGCGCGGGTTGTGGAGAACACCAGCTGGCACAAACTCTAAGCTCTCCACTGTTTACGCGGCATGTGTGGTAGAGTAATGTAAGAGTGTGTAAGTAACGGGTGGCGATAAGACAAGGAAGAGGAACGAAAGGTCGCAAACGGTCCATTGCCTGTCCGTTGGGGTATTGCTCCGACATTCACCTGGTGTTGAACGGAGAAACCACGCAAAACTACTGATCAGACCCTGAATCCGAGAAAGCAAACAAATGTCATTGGCGGGCACGTCTTTCAAGGCGGGAAGTAAATACGTTTGAAGCAACACCTGTAACTGATTACCTTCCCCGAAAGTGTAAACTCCAGCTTCCTCTACATGAGCTTCGTTGGCGCCGTGCCAGATGCAAGGTCTGGCGCGCGCTTACCTTGGGACTGCGCGGGCTATAGGGGACACCAGCTGGGGTGATCTCTAAGCTCTCAACTGGTACCCCGGCACGTACGGTAGAGTAGTGTATGGTATTGTGTGTAAGTTAAGGGTGACGGACAAAGGAAGAGGAAGGAAAGATCGCGAACGGTCCATTGTCCGTTTGTGAGGGTATTGCTCCGGCATTCTCCTGGTGTTGCCCGGCGAGATTACGGAGTTGGAGGATCGGAGGGAAAACCACCGATCAGAGCGTGTACCCGAGCGAGAAATGGCATTGGCGGCCACGTCTTTCAAGGGGGGAAGTCAATACATTTAAATCAACACCTGACGCTGATTGCATTTCCCGAAAGTGTAAACTCCAGCGTCCTCTATATGAGTAGCGTTGGCACCGTGCCCGACGCGAGGGCTTCCGATCAGAGCATGTGCGGGCAAACCAAGTCAAGTTCTAAACTCCCGACTGCTTTCCCGGCATAGAGTAGTATATGTTAGGGTGTGTGTGTGTGTGTATGTAATGGTGACTATACGACAAGGAAGTGAAAAGAAAGATCGCGCAAGGGGCGTGTCCCGTTTGTCAGGGTACTGCTCCGGCATTCGCCTGGTGTTGTTTGGAGAAACCACGGAAAACTACTGATCAGAGTCTGTACCTGAGCGAGCAAACAAATGGCATTGGAGACCACGTCTTTCAAGAAGGGAAGAAAATGTATTTGAAGCAACACCTGGATCTGATTACCTTCCTCGAAAATGTAAACTCCAGCGTCCTCTATATGAGTAGCGTTGGCACGGTGCCCGACACGAGGGCTGGCGATCAGAGCATGTGCGGGCACACCACGAAAAACTACCGATCGGAGCCTGTACCCGAGCGAGCAAACATAAGTCCTTAGCGGCCACGTCTTTCAAGGAGAGAAGTCAATGTATTTGAAGCAACACCTGGAGCTGATTACCTTCCCCGCAAGAGTAAACGCAAGGGGCGGCGCGCGCGCTCACCTTGGGGCTGCGCGGGCTGCGCGGACTGCGCGGGCTCCTGGGGCTGCGGGGGCTCTTGGCGGCGAACGAGAAGTGGCCTCCGGGCGGCGCGGCGGGACTGCGCGGCGAGCGCGGGCTGCGCGGGCTGCGCGGGCTGGCGCAGAAGCCGGGGCTGCTCACGGACATGCTGCGGCTGCGCTGGCGACGAGCGGGCGAGGACGCGCTGCGCGGCGCGGCGCGGCGCGAGATGCGGTGTTTGGTGCGAAGGGGTGACTGAGAGACGGGGGGGCGGAGGGGGTGGCGGGGCGGGGCGGTGGCGGCGGCGCGGCGTCCGGGCGGGCGGGCCGGCGCGCCGCGACTGGCGCCGTCGCCGGCGAGCGCGGGCGCCGCGCCGCTGCGAGAGCGCGTCGGCGCGGGAGACGCACCGCCGCGCCGCGCCGCGCCGCGCCGCCGGCGCTGCCAACCCCCCGGCCGCGCGACTGGGCGCCCGCCCCGATGCAACCCCGCCAGATTTAGCGGAATCATGCACGGATTCTTTAGTGATACCGGGCGGGTCAGCTGCTAGAGTCATTATCCCGTAAGTGTAGAGCACGTTTCTTTAACGTGGGAGGAGGCGGTGATCTTCCCCAATTGGATGGCGAGATCCGGCACCGACCTACACGTCGAGTTGCTACATTTTCCACAGCCAGATATCTCTTATCAGAAGGATCCCTCTTCAGCCAGCACACGTTCTAAGCTCCCGATATACAGGTGTCCCACCAACTATGGACCACCACGATAACTTCTAAACGGTTCAGAATATCGAAAAGCAGTTTTCGATTAACAATGCGGAATCATGGGGCAAGTAACACGCCATAGAGAAATTGTCTATAATATTTTAATTTTTCGAGAAACTTAATCATATTTGATTTTTTAAATGGAACTACATATTTTTTCAGCAGCAAAGTATAGATCATGAAAAGGGAAGTAAAATGATCTATCACATGTTAGTATTTTGATAGTAATTTGAGTATAAAATTAGACTTTCTGGCATGTGATTTATAAGTAAACGGTCTTTTCTTGTAGCAGACATTGCAACAGTCGCCGTTAGTAAATATGGCCTTCGCAGCGTCGAGACGGTTTCATGGAGACAATATGTGTGAGAGGGGCGGCCGTGAGGGAATGAGACGTAACTACAGCAAGTCAGGGTCTTGACATGAAGATCATACGAACAATCATCAATATTAACGATTAGAATGAGAGATTTTTGCCATTTGTTCATCTGAATTGAATTTTTCTTCTACTGAAATTCCAAAGGAAAGATAATCAAAAAGAACCAAATAAAAATAATTTGTAGCGGAAGAACGATAATGATAATAATAATAGTAATATTAATAATAATAATAATAATAATAAACTGATTATAAACAACTCCATGATGTAGTTGGAAAGATCCTGCATCAAGAGCTGGCTTACCAACACCAGCTTATAGAATGCAAGGTACCCTACTATAAATACGTACCTAACAATGTTCTCGAAAATGATGAATGCCGACTTTATTGGGACAGGACAATTCTCACAGACCAGACAGCCACTCACAACCGGTCTGATTTGGTTCTAGTTGACAAGACGAAAAGGCAAGTCTACTTGATCGACATAGCCATACCGAACACAAAAAACCTTCAAGAGTAGTATGTCAAGAAGATCTCAAAATATGCTCCGCTGGTTGAAAGTATTAAGAAACAGTGGCATATGGACCTCGTGAGAATTATCCCCATTGTCATCTCCAGCAACGCAGTAATTCACAAGACACTGTTCCAAAGTTTAAAAGACCTGAATATCAATGTGAATATTTATAAGACAATGCAGAAGGCTGTGGTTATCTCAACAACAGGAATAACTCGAAAGTTTATGGGAGTAGGATAGATATGAATTCGTAACAAAAAGACGTCGATAAATACGCTTTGGTCTTGTATAACCTGTGTATTTGTCCTTATGATAAAAGAAAATAAACATTAAAATAAACTGCATAATAATAATAATAATAATAATAATAATAATAATAATAATAATAAAGGTCCTTTTCAAACTTACAAGAATCGAGCTCAATGCGTTTTGGCAGAAACAAGCTCTCATTTTAAAACATGGAAAGGGAATGAATGATTAAAGATTTTTATTGTAATATCTGCATTAATTCATTAAATAATAGATAGGTAGACATTTTCTATTATTATTTGCTGTTAACAAACTTCTTATTTAAACGCGTACAAAAAGAACAAAGCAATACAAATTTTGAAATACTCTTGACAGTCTATCAGTGTAAATTTAATACACTTTAACACAATTGCACATCTGCAGTCACAACTGCTAATACTAATTGGAGATTTTCTCACTTCATAATGCCACGTGCTGCCACGAAAATGAAAATCCACGGCAGAAGACGGAAGTGTACTGTCTTCTTTTCCATTTATGAACAGCAGTATAGGAACGGTTGCGCAGTCGACGAATAATCATCTTAATTAACAATTAAATTTACCAACGAAGAGACGGTGGTTGGATTGTTGCCAAGTATGAAAATCATATTTATTATTAAAGAAGACAAGTTAAATGCAGATAAATCAGTGGAAAATAATCTCCTATTCTAATCGTTGAAGTTAGTGTTTCTTAATGTGACCTTTGTGACAGGACCCTGGATTGCTTTCGTTAGGCCTCGTATTCCTCATTGCCACCCCTCTCAGTTTCCTCTCTCCACGCAAGTCTTGCCGCCGCGAAGGCCACTTTTCCCGATGGCTGCTGCAAGAGCCTTTGAGCTGCTTTTGGCAGCTTGGTTGCTTGGCCTCTGAGAGTTGCAAGGGCTGCTTCACGAAATATTGTCCATTTAATTCAAAATTACACATCGCAAAATCTAATTTTTTTCTCAAAATTACTATCAAATTACTAGCATATGAAACATTATTTTATTCCTCTTTTCATGATCTATGCATTGCTGCTGAAAAAAAATATAGTTCCATTTAAAAATCAAAGATGATTAAATTTCTCGAAAAATAAAATATTATAGACAATTTTTCTACGGCGTGTTACTTGCCCCATGATTCCACAATGTTAATCACAAACTGCATTTCGATATCCTGAACCGTTTAGAAGTTATGAGGATGGTCCATAGTTGGTGGGACACCTGTATATGATATTGTAGTGCAAGTAAGTGAAAATGTATATAGGTGTCTCACCAACTATGGACTACTTCTAAAGGGATAACTTCTAAACGGTGCGGAATGTGGAATAATGGGGCAAGTAACACGCGCCATTGAGAAATTGTCTATACTATTTTTTGTTTTCGAGAAACTTAATCATCTTTGATTTTTTTAAATATAACTACATATTTTTCACCAGAAATAGATTGATCATGAAAAGAGGAATAAAATTATGTATCATATGTTAATATTTTGGTAGTAATTTCAGTATGAATTTAGACTTTCTAATATGTGATTTTTAAATAAACGGACCTTTCCTGTAGCAGCCCCTGCAATAGTCGCCGTTGGTGATGGTGGCCTTCGCGGTGTCAAGACTGTTTTGTGGAGACAGGGAGTGTGAGAGGGGTGTCCGTGAAGTATAGAGGCGTAAGTACAGAAATTCATGAACAAACGAAATACTCGAAGATCTTATGAAAAAACATCAATATTAACGATCAGAATGAGAGATACTTTCCCATTTGTTCATCTGAATTGAAGTTTTCTTCTTCTGAGATTCCAAAGAAACGATCATCGAAAAGATCAAAATAAAAATAATTTGTTGCGGAAGGGCGATAATAATAAAGGCTATCAGTGTAAATTTGTCTGTCATCACTTGACAGACTATCAGTGTAAATTTACTAAACTTGAACACAAATGCACATCTGCAGTCACGACTGCTAATACTGATTGGAGAGTTTCTCACTTCATAACGCCACGTGCTGACCCAATATTGAAAATCCACAGCAAAAGACGGGTGTGTACTGTTTTCGTTTCCATTTATGAACAGCAATAGAGGTATGGTTGCGAAGTGGATGAATGCTCATCTTAATTAAAAATGAAATTTACCAACAAAGAGACGGTGGTTGGATCCTCGTCATGTTTGAAAATGATATTTATTATTAAAGAAGACAGGATAAGTCCTCTGGGTTGTATTGATAATTAGCGATTTCTGGCGCGTAAACGATTGACGACTCTCATACAGTGAATTTTTGTCGCTAGAGTCGTTTATCGTGGGAGGTGTCAGTGATCTACCCTGGTTAGCGAGATCCGGCGTGGAACTGCACGTCGGCTTGAGGGTTTTCCCCAACCAAGTATCTCCCACCAGCAAGGCACCGCCCCAGCCTGGATAAGCTCTAAGCTCCGGACTGGTCTCCCGGCACCTGTGGTTATGTAATGCATATAGGTGAAAGTCTGTGTGTAACGGGAAAGTATAGGACAAAGAAGACGAAGGAAAGAACGCGCGCGGTCCCTTTTCCGTTTGTTGGGGTCGTGCTCCAGTATTCACCTGTGTTGATCCGAAAATCGTTTAGTCGGTCACGGACTGGCTCCAAAAAATTTAGTAGTCATGTAATCTTTTGGAGAAATTCTGAAACAATCTGATTTCTTTAACACATTAAACATAATTTGAAACATAATTAGAAACAATTTTATTTTGCACTACATTTTATTTTTCGCTTTCCCTTACTCTAAAAATCTTTTTGTATTACTTTTGTATTTCTTCATTGTAATGCTGCATTTATATGAGCACTGTTATCATATTAAAAGCCACAGGAAATGTTTTTCTACTTCTCTTTAAAGTGTCCGGCGAAATATTCATGTACATTGGTGTCGCATATGTCACATTGTTCCTTCAATAGATATCTGCTCGTCCACAATCGTGTCGCTGATGAAACCTCAAATCAAGACGTGTCGTCCTCCATGTTTTATTGTTCCATTGATTCTTAATTTCCGTTAGGTCTCACTGGCGCCTGTCAACCCCGAGAATGTAAAAACTTCGACAAATCGGTTTATCATCTGGCGCTCGGCTAATCAGTCACCTGGCGCTACAAGTAATTACCCGATAGTCAAAGTATTTCGAATTACATTTTTATGACAGACCTAATTCGAATCTTTTTAAGTGATTTTATTCACTAATATTTTTTTAGCTGCTTGCCAGTTATAACCAGAAACGTGTTGTGAATTGCGAACAACCTTTGAAGTGAAAAACGTGTTTGAACAATTTGGCATGTTGCTCCATGACACTTTCGCATATTTCTAGCAAATCTTTCATAATGTATCATTCCTTCCTTCTAACTGAGAACCTTCGGATAGCGACTATGTTTCATGTATGTGTCCTGTTTTGTGGCCTGAAACTGAAGCAATTGATTAACACTCTGAATGAGCGATATTTAGTTTCATGTTGATGTTTCGAAAAAACTCTTTGTGATAGAGCAGTCACGTGCTCCTTCGTCAATTCTTCTTTTCTTGGTTGTATATCGACTTCGCACAATAAAGCTATTCCTACGTCAGATGAGTAACGATATTGTCAAAAGGGAATGGGAATGTAGAAAATTTAAATTTTAGTCCCAGTAATAACCATTTTAGCCTCGTGACTAGCTCATGGTCGGCGTGCTCGCTTTCCACTACGTGGCCCCGGGTTTTATTCGCGGTCGAAGCAAAACTATAGTATGTGTTTTCCTTGCAATGTCCTAGTATACGTTGCTGTGTGACGATGAGAAAATTCACTTCTCAGATTGAAGACCGGAATACGGCGTGGGGGGTCTACGTGCTAACTATAAGTACCCCCTTATCTCACGGCCACGCGGCAGGGACGTCGCAGCCAGTAGGCCTGACCTCGTTCACGGACTGTCACGCCAAGTACATACAATCGTACATACAATGGCCATTTCATTTCTTTTAAATGAAGGGAAGTTACTTGTTAATAAGAGTCACTAATATTCTGCAATGTGCATGGTGGTTTAACTAAAGCTGCAGAGACATTGCTTATAATTATACTTAACGTCATATATCCTAATCGATTGTTTATCTTCAAAAATATAAGATTTGTTCTGTAAAAGGTTTTATTTTGTTGCAAACTGTTTTATCATAAATAATGTCTGGAATTTTTGAAATATTTATCCGTAATATACAATTGTCTTCAACATAATAATAATAATAATAATAATAATAATAATAATAATAATAATAATAAAATCAACGCACACCTCTAAAGTTCAACGAAAAGTATTCAATGTTGAACAAAAATACCAAATTGAAAATGACACCAGCAGGCTAATGGTAGTTGAAAAGCAAAAAGAAAAAATTCAAGCATGGGCTCAAAGAATTAGACGTTACAAACGCAGAATAGATTTCCGTGCAGAGAACCGGTTGTTTGAAACAGACACGAAGAGATTCTATCGCAATTTGACTCAAAAACCGAATGGCAAAGCTGTTACTCCTTCAAAAGATGACGTCGAAGCATTTTGAGCAGGAATCTGGGAAGAGAGCAGATCCTACAACAAAGGCGCATCTTGGCTTCAATCTGAAGTTGATGCTGCCGATGAACTTGTAGAAACAGTGGAAGATGTTCACCAATTCTCGGAAGAGGACCTCTTCCAAGCAATTAAAAACATGGAAACTGGAAGTCCCCCGGGATTGATAAGATCCAGATTTATTGGATTAAGAAATTAACAGCAATACATTCTCATCTAGCAAACGCTGTTAATAAAATTTTAGAAAACCCTAAGGAACTCTCGGAATTGCTCACACACGTATTTGCTACCCAAAGCGGGAGGCAGCTCTCTGGCGAAGAACTACAGGCCAATTACTTGTCTGCCAGTACATAACTGCAGCCATAGATGACAAAATGTACAGACATCTAGATAAGAATCATCTGATGACAGCTGAACAAAAAGGATGTCGTAAAGGCTCTTATGGCTGTAAGGAAATCTTGCTTCTGAATAAAGTCATTTTGAGAGATGTAAAGAAACGAAAACGTAATTTGAGCATGGCTTGGATTGACTACCAAAAGGCCTTTGATAGTGTACCACACGATTGGATTTTGAAGACCCTGGAGATCTATCGATTTCATCCTAGACTTATTGAATTTTGCAAGGCTAGCATGAAGTCGTGGAGTACCAGGTTACTAATACAGAGCAGAAAGGAAGCAGTAGAAACCAGAAGTATTCAGATCAACAGGGGTATTTTTCAAGGAGATTCATTATCCCCTCTGCTGTTTTGCAGTAGTTTGATCCAACTATCGAGACAGTTGTCGCAAGCTGGCTTTGGTTTTAAGCTCCATGGTGATGAAAGGCCAGTATCACATTTGTTTTACATGGATGATCTGAAAGTGTTTGCTAAGAATGAAGCGATTCTCTCCCAAATGCTGTCTGTCATGAATGACTTTAGCAATGACATCTGCATGAAGTTTGGTCTTGACAAGTGTGCAAAACTCAATTTAAAAAGAGAGAAACTCACAACGTCTGAGAACATTGAAATTGATACGCACACTGTGATTCAAAATCTTGAGCCAGGTAAAACTTACAAATATCTGGGCATTGAAGAATGTGAAACCATCTCGAATGACAGAATGAAAGAGAGAATTTGTAGGGAGTATTATAGGAGACTGAGACTGGTCCTGCAATCCGCTCTGAATTCCAGGAATAAAATATCTGCAATAGGTAGTTTGGCGGTACCTGTTGCCAAATACAGTTTTGGACTAGTGGACTGGACTGAGCAAGAAATTCGCACCATGGATCGAAAAACCAGAAAACTGCTAACAATGCATCATGTTTCCCACCCTCGAGCTGATATACATAGACTTTATGTGTCACGTAAAGAAGGAGGAAGAAGCCTCAGACAAATTGAGGCCTCCTGGCACAACGCAATAGTCGGGTTGGGGAAGTACGTAGTCAGCCATCAAGATGACCCTCTAATGAGGCAGGTCATGAAATCTGACCGAAGAATGGGAAACAGAGGCATTGGTAGTTTAGCAAGAAGCATTGCGAACAAGACAATGCAAGACACGTCGAATAACACAGACACTGAACTTCTGATGCTGATAAACATGAAGTGTGAGACACGGAAAATATTAAAGAAATCGTGGAGAGACAAACCACTACACGGACAATATCTAAAAAGAATGGACAAGGTGCAGATCAATAAAGATCAATCATTTATGTGGCTTAAAAGGGGAAGAATGAAGCCAAAATCGGAAGCACTTGTAATAGCTGCCCAAGATCAGGCCTTGAGAACACGACATAATGATAAAGCGGTTCTCAAAATTTCCCAAGGTGATAAATGCCGCATTTGCCTGGAGCAAGTAGAAACCATTGATCATATTGTCTCCGCTTGTCCAATTCTACCAAAGACCGATTACTTGAAAAGACATGACAGGGTGTGTAGCTACCTCCACTGGCAGATCTGTACTGCCCTCGAAGTTCCGAACACATGCCCCAAATGGTTCGAACACTCACCAAAACCGGTGACGTCTGTTGGATTGTGTACGATATTGTACGACCAACAAATTCAAACTGATCGCACGATAGCAGCAAACAAACCGGACATTGTTATCCGGGATTTTGAGAAAAAATCGTGTCTACTTGTGTATGTTGCTGTGCCTTGCGATCAAAATATCGTAACCAAGGAGGCAGAGAAACGTCTTAAATACAAGAGTTTGGAAATTGAGATCAGCCGAATGTGGGGCGTAAAAGCACAGGTCGTCCCGATAGTTATCGGAGCTCTGGGATTTGTTCCGCAAAATTTGTGTAAGAACTTGGCTAAACTTCCAGGTCATTCAAAGGACTGGGAAGTGCAAGAAATTGCTTTATTTGGCACAGCTCACATTTTGCGCAAAGTATTGTAGATGCACCGACATTCCCTAGATCTGCTCCTTAGGTAGCTGGTTGCGACCTGGAATAGATTTTATACTCAGCCGACTCATAACATCTGTAGTCGTGATATGGAGCAATAATAATAATAATAATAATAATAATAATAATAATAATAATAATAATAACAATAATAATAATAATAATAATAATGTCTTTTTTTTCTCGCGAGGCTCAGGCCGTAAGACCTGCTCTTCCGCCTAACCACATTATCGGTCATTAATACCAATGGATGGCTCTGTTAACCTTATACTGGGGTTAAGTGAAGCATTTTTTTCTCAATTCATTTTCTGCATCCTACGAAAGTTTGCTTGAAGAGAGAAAATTAATAATTTTTAATAGAAAGTCAAGATGAAATTATCAATAACTTTCAATAGTGTTCAATGTTCAATGTTCAATGTTCAGTTCAATGTTCCTTACATGTGATTTAACGTTATTATATAATAAAAGATTAACTTAATAAAAACAAAACAAATAAATGAAGCGCTCAGAAACAGAAGTTGCTAAGTCATGTTTTCTCAATTTTACAGGAGAGCTAGTTAAAGTTTTCAAAATGATTTTGAAATGCCGAAATATCGATACAAATGAAAAAAATTGTTTTATGGGTAGGTTTGGAGGCATAATCTGTTGTGCTACGTAGTTCATCACTTTTTTATAGGTTTGACATGTGTGAGAGCAAATTTTTTAACATGACTTTAAAACTTTTAACTTAAAATGGATGAAAAGTCGCTTGACTTAACAACTTCTGATTCTTAATGTTTGGGTCTTTCTAGTATAACATAATATTACAACAAGATATCTTTTTATTATTTACTTTATTTTCATCATTCCATCTGTATTGTGTCATCATCTTCCACATCACTTCCGTATATCAATGTTTCATAAAATGCGGTACCTTGTGGAAGAGCTACATGTTGGAGCAGTGAGCAAACACCGTAATATTTTGCATCCTTAATCTTCCTCAATGCATTCGGTGTATTTTTAACATTATCATATGCATTGTGTAAGGCTTGCAACCTCACTCCTCTCTTCAAAAAAGATTGTGGGCTATAAATTGTGGACGACATTGTGTGACGAACTTCAGGTACATATCCTCTCTGGAAAAACACACCCCGAATTGAAATAAATTCTGGGACACTTCTTATCAAGAGATAGTCAAAGGCGTCTTTGAAGCCAAAAACTTCAACTGGAGTGCCATCATTTTCTCCATTATCAGTGAGTGATTTTTTAAATAAAACAACATCAATTGGCTTCTTGCGAAGAGAATTTCTGATCAGTTGTCCTATATCACATAAGTTATTAATTCTACGGTCCACGATTTACAGTTCATTTACTTGCTGTTTTCAACTCTTTTCGAATGGACTGCTTCCAAATGGTGGGATTTCTGCGTCTTTAGAGTCCACGAAATGAATTCGTTTTGGAGGGAGCATTTTCATTTGCAGCTGATGTAGAAGGTTTATTATTATCCATGTGAATATTTTTCTGTGCGTCCAAAGTCGTAGTTTCATTACTTGAATCACTGTCTGAGACTTCAGTAGGCTTATATTCTGAGCCACTATCTTCAAATAAACCATCATTTGAGGAGTCACTTGTCGGAACAACAGTATTTTCCGCCATTCTTAACTAGTAATCAACACGCACATCTAGCGTATCTAAAATACTGCCAGTAGCGGCATCAAGCGCCTGATACGGCAACTACATGACTTAACAACTTTTAACTCGTTTCTGTTTCGAAAACTGAACTCCATTCAACGTGGTAGCTTCCTTGAATGACCAACTTAACGTTTTCTGATCGGCAAATCGTTTAGCGTCACCATAGAACTGGTCTTAAGAGTGCATTTTATGACCTTAACTGAATTTCTCAAAAACCGTGACTTAACAACTTCTGATTCTGAGTACGTCAAATTAAAATGCAAAATCTAGCCCAGTTAACAGAACTATTTGGTTCTAGCTTCTTGGTCAGAAATTACGGGAGGATTTTAATGAAATGTCATTTTGTTTTTCACTTTAGAACAATGCCATTTAGTACTGACATTAATATTATGTTGTGACAAAAGGAAATGACCCATTTTTAAAGGTCATTTTTTTGCATTTTTCATCGATTTCGGCTAATAAGTCTTTTTTTACCTTTTCCGTCATTTTAAATGCATTTTCGCTGATTTCTTCAGTTTTCATATCGTTTTAATGGTACTTGCAAGATGCAAAAAGTGTTCCCCACAGTATTCCTGGGAACATATACCTGGTAGCCTATTCGATTTCTTCGCTCAGAAGTTGTAATGTCGGCCATTGTAAGTATGTAATCTAAATTTTCTGTGGCGCCTGTCAGTGCCTTTGGCGGTTCAGCCGATTTCGGGATAACCAACGACAGATTTCCTGGTAAAGAACAGTCCAAACCAAAAGTTTGAAAGCTGAGTTCACTTGAATAATAGAAGCAGCTTCGATTATACCAGTAGAGAATAGAACAACTTGAGTTGTTCATCCTAACTGGTTTTGATAACGTTTTTACGTCATTTTTCTTTGGTTTTAGGGCATTTTAAAAATATTTTAGAAGGATTTTATTGATCATTTTTGGCGATATTTTAGGTCATAAAAATCGCCCTCAATCTTCAATGTCATATGGAAACCTAATCCGTAGATTTTACGATCGCAAATCAATTTTCGTTTTGAATCAACCCTTCCGATTACTTAAATATTGTTTCCGAATCACAATTTATCATACGGTCGTTGTTTCTAAAAGAGAAGCTTGAGATATCTACCTCAGTACTGAATGGTTTGCATGGAAGTACTTCTAGTCTTCCTTTTCTTTGTCATCTACATTCTCCTGCAAACTGAATTAAATATTGTAAGACCGGACATAAAGATGGGACAAGACAGACAAGTAAAGACCGCCCATGGCCCGTCTCCCGTTATTTCTGGCACACGCCTTGAATGAATTGAAGAAAGCTACGGAAATGACATAGAGCAGTCGTCCTCTACAATTCTCTTACACGTCGTTTCCTTGATCTCGCTACTTAGCAGTACTTGCAAGTAACATCTAGATCTTTTACTAACCTGCTGAAAAGAGCATTTTCAGTACTAAATGAAATACGAGAATAGTCCTCCTAGTTTTCTTATAAATGATTCAACTTGTCCAAGATATAAATTAATGTGTTGAAATTAATAATCACTCTAAGGAAAGTAGTATTTCCCAATTTTCTCAATGCAATATCATGACTGAACACGCTAACTTGTAAATTTCACCGTATCACTGCTCATAGCAAAAGTACTGGTACAAGTGAAACAACAACCACTAGCGCTCTTAAAACACCACTAGATAATTCATATTTTCAAAAAAAATATTTTCCTCTCTTGAACTGCCTGAATAAATGTATTCGTATATTGATTTAAATTAGCAAAGTTTGAAATTTGAGGGGTGAGTGATAAAAACAGACTAAAAGATTTTGAATAAGAATAAAATGAGCGTTAAGTAATTGGTATATATAATGTGTATATGAATTCGTACGTACTTCCAGATTCGCAATTGTTTTTGAAAACGAAACTACTCTGCAAAGTGAAATATAAAACATGAACATAAAGTCAGGTTCATCCTCAAAAAATAAAGATACTACCTTTCCTGAAACTAACAAAAGTATTTTTATGGTAAACAATAACATAATTGAGAAGGCAGGTACATTTAAATGTATTGTTCCAGCTGAAGAAAATACGAGCATTATCGAAATTAGCTTTTATCAGACCTCCCATGATGTGTTCCCTTATAAAAGAATTCTGAGAGAGAGAGAACCAGAGCAAAATTTCGCGTCAGTCTGTCACGTTCCTTTCACGTAAATTGATCCAGACACAAATTATCGTGCTCACATTGTTCGACTTGCTGTTCCCAAAATTGCCAACCTCGACCAACTTTCGCTGTTTTAACGAGTTTGCAATTGAGTAGGAAGCTGGAGAACTCATTTTATCTCACGTCTCTTGATTTGCCGAGATACCATGTTGACAGGTGAATGTCGAAGAGCCACCAGTGATCTTCACCGACGATACACATTTACACTTTTCAAACTTCTAACAATATTCTGGAATTGTTGAACCTAACGTTGGTGTCAGTTTTTCTGTTCACTTTCGATCTGTATGTGGAAAAACAAGGGTTAGCCCATCAAATACTGTACGTCTTCAAAGTTCCCTTTTTAAAGATAATTTTATTTTTTATTTCTTTCTTTATTGGCTTTAACCTCAGTTATATGCCAGAACACAATTACGGAGATAATGAAATCATTAATCAATGAAACAGTCAAATCAATAAGAAAACAGTTACTCAAAATCACAAAAAGTTGATTACAAAACACTTAACACTAACAAAATTTTTAGCATATTCACATTATACTAATTTCAAAAAACGTTTACAGGTAATAATTTTTTGCAAAAAGTCTTAAATTTAATTCAACAAACTTATATATTAGTTTGTATTTTAATTAATAAATTGACAGTTCTTCTAAGAAAACCTACATTAGTTGCCTCCTTAAAACATGAAATTGGGAGGAAAACCATCTAGGCCGATATATCAGAAGAAAATACTTTCTATAACCTACATGAAATACTTCCTGTACATACCTATTTAAAGATATTTATACTTATTGCCACATCTATTGTGAAATGTAATACAAGGAGGAGAGTCTCGTATGTTCTGCGTTTCGACACTAGATTTCGCTATATCATGATGTATGAAAATATTTACTCGTGTACGAATGGAGATTTTGAAATGAAGTCTTCGAAAAGTCGAAACATTTTTACCGTTCTTGGATACATATGGGGAGAAAATTTAAATACAACTGTGTAATTTTCGAAAAAACAAACAAATAAAATAATCGCGCAAATTCACGTTTATGTCATCTGTTACAGAATGTTTATCACTAATCCTAACAAAAGTCAAAAGAAAAAACTGGAGCGGTTTTTAGAAAAAAATCGTTTAAAAAATTGATTACCTATATTTTACGAACCATTACTCAAAATCTCCTTTAATTTTCAAAAAATTGAACATGATCTTATTTCAAGATGTCTTTAAAGAACAGATTTAATTAAAGAAAAGTATCTCTGTTTTAAAAAGAAAGCAGTAAGACAACCCAAAAAATTACACTTTTGCAATTTTCGAATAATATGGGATGTAAAGAACATTAGAACGGCAGCATTTCCTTAGGCGCCGTCTGTACTGTCCAAAGACAGAGTTTAATAAAAAAATTTGGAGCCATTTTTGAGAAAATTTTGAAATTGTTTTTGAGGCTTCATGTGAAGTGTCCTCAAATATGAAAATATCCGTTTGAAACACCCGAAGCCTAAAGTTCATTCAGAACGTTCGAGGAATATCAATTTTGGAGAAAATCGACTGAACACTTTAGACGCTAGTGTTGACGACAGACGGACAGATAGATGTTTTGCCGTCAATCTATTTTTCGGTATCAAGGACCCACAAATTATAGATTCTGGCTACACCACGTGTCAAAGAAACTTTTTTTTCTAAATTTAGAAACTGAATTTATCCACTTTTTCGGTACCAGACCCCGGCAATAAGATTTTTTTCTGCCAAAAAAATTTAAGCTCGCACGATTACATAACTTTCACTTCTTACGAAGTACGACACTTTCGTAAGGGCGCGAGAGAAAAAAGCAATAAAAGTGAGAGGCCTCCATGTGGCATTTGCCTCTGATTTGTAGACAATTTGTAGTGGAGTAGTCTGAGGCAATATATAATATAAGATATTTTTTCCTCAAATATGAGTACTTTTTCGTGCGTTTACCTCTGTACCTCAGAAGGAACCACTGCTTAGGACGTCTTGCATCCCACTCACTCCCTGGGTCGTCTTCCAGGTGTGACCACTACGGTACCTTCAGATTTCCCCATTGCACCTCCCGATGAGACCCGCGCGCCCTCAGACGGCCGTATTAGGGACCAAATAATCCCTTGATATTTTCCAGCGAAACTTACTTTCAACACTACATGTATATTGGGGACCAAACCAACCCAGGTAACGGAAAGGACTGATTGAGCAGGTAGCCGCGTTAAGGGGGCCGCCGTCGCGGAAATTCTGCCCAGCTTTTTCTTGTACTTTAATGAAAATCTTCCTAAATCGCTTCTCGTATATCAAAATTAAAAGCACTTGAAGAGTGCCCAAATTCTATGTTCAGTGTTATAGAATATTAGCAGCGAAAATGGAAGAATATAAACATGGCAATATAAGTAGAATTCATTCAATCAACGATTGATTCAATTGAACCAATTGGAACCAAACCATATTAAGAAAGAAATATGCCACTCCTAAGTCTGGAAAATTGGGAAGCGAATTGTGTTTTTTAATAATGACAACGAAAATGTTCTTTGAAGATAGTGTTACTTTCCACTTTTACCCTTATAAGTGGGTGAGGTAGTCGGTCCTCAATTTACGTATGTCCTTCCCTGAGTCAGTCCCCAATTAGCATATGGGTTAAACTGTTATTTTCCTTCTGACTCTCAATTTACATACGCCACCTAATACTCAACGTGTTCCTGCTGTTCTTTTCAAGCGTAACCCTATCGGGTTGGACAGGTATCAGCGGAATAGGGAGGCAAATGGCCCCACCTTGGTTGCGCCAGCTGTTGTTCAAAGGCCCGTCCTGCGCGCCACCTGGTACCTCCGACCCAAAAGCCCTTGGGGAATTGCGCTGTCCAGGTGTGATGTCTCACTCACTATGTCCCTGCGTCACTCGGAGGAGCCTGGAGTGTCGGGGTGGAGGTGGAAAGGCTACGCACGGTGCGGGAGAGTGCCCACCCTGCCACGCATCCATAAACATCCATGTCCAAGCGGAACGCGAACCCGTTTCTAGTCCAATAGAGATAAATTCTTTCAGAGGCGTAAGCTAACAAGCGAATAAAGTAATTAATATGATTTCCGCACGTTTTCAAATATGCTCACTTCTCGTTCCGTTCGATCTGGGATCAACGAATAAATTGTTTTTGGAATTCACATTATTGGAATTTTTCTGGTAAGAATTTTACATGAAATTTCCCTATTATCTCTCCACACTCGTAGATCACAAAATTGTTTCCCCAAATGCTGTTGTCAATGAGAAAAGATGCAAATCATGCGTATTTTTCTGTTTCAGAATTGGCCATCGACGAAGTAGAATTAATACATGAGAAGGTGCCTTCCTAACAATGTTGAAAAGAGATTTTTGAAACGACAAAACCCGAAGGGAGTTCTGAGTTGTTTCTGAGTAGATTTCAATATCCTTCTCCTGATACTGTTCAAGAACTCACCGGGGAAGAACGTTTCACCCTATTTCATTTATATTACGTCTACTGAAACAGAAGAGATAGAATGATTTTTATTGATCATTCTGGAAACAACACGAACAGATTAAAAATAAATTGTTATACAGAGGACACAAGCTCTGCAAATTTATATATCACATTTTCATTTTCTTCAGCGTAAATAGAATCATACTTCCATAAACTTCGAAAGGACCTTCGTAGTCCACGGGGACCAAACTTTTCTAACAATCAATCTCCATACCCGTTCCCACGAGGGTTCTCAGCACGCTCCGGTTGGCAGCCCTGGCGAACCTACAGGTGCGCGGCGCCCGGCAGGGGAGAGGACCCTGGGGGGAGGGGTGGGGGGGCGGAAAGCGCCACGAGGAGACGACGCCGTGCGTCGCGACGCGAAAATCTCCCTTATCGATCGATTCATTCGGCGGTTTGGCTCCGCGGGCCACCTCCAGGCCCGCCCTCAAGCCGCCTCCAGCTGTCCGCAAGCGGCGCGGCGCCGCGACGCCGCGGTCTCTCGCGCGACGCCCCCCCCCCAGCCCCCCTCCCTCGCGGCCAACGCCCGCTAACCTACGCAGGCGCCCCTCCTGGCCTGGCAGGAGGTGCAAGGGATTGAGCGAAATACAGAGACATTCCCTATACAAAGATATGTATGTATGAGAAAATGGACGAGCTGGAGCAGTATCCCTCCGCTTCTTCGGCATCAGTGAGTCCAATAATGAAAACACTGACACTAAAGTTATAGAGGTGGCTAGGGATATTGGTGTTAATTGGTGGCACTGGCCCCAGACCAGTTTTCAACAATATAAAGAAAGAAATATTTCATCTGCTTCTAGTGCACTTTCTCACTTTGGTTGTTGTCCTGCAATTCGTTACGATTTGCATTCATTTCCTCATGTCACCTCCAAGATACTACACCCAGCCAGCATACTACATACACGATGGCTACACTCCAACCTGAAAACATACGTATATCATTTTCTTGACATTAGTGTAAATAAACCCATTATTACAAAACGCCACTATCACCGTCAAAAATAACACGTTGGTCTAACATTAAAACGCATTCGTAAAATTCTCTTCTAATTACTTATGCAACAATAAACCAAAAGAAGTAAGGAAACATGAAATGCACTGTTTTCTTCACTTAGTTCAGGTGGGACGGGGTTTCCGGTGAGCCTGATCGATATTTTTCTGCAATTTCTCACATCTGTCAAATTCAACTTCATTGCCCTCCTCCTCCTCCTAGTTTCAATGTGCATTTCAAAAATAGTATCTTATAAGCAACTAATTATTTCTTCCCAATACTATTTTGTTTCTATTTCATAACATATCCGTTATCAATATTAATATTCATCTCTTAAATTAGTCATTTTGACATGAACACGTTTTCTTTCTAAGTTTACAACGTGGAATATTTTGTATCTGTCGTAGAACTTTTTATTGATCTGTGACTCTCCATAATTTTAGTAATTAGATACTTATTTATTTACATTTGTTGATACGGCAGATATACGTAGGAGTAATTGTTAACTGAATATTCTTGCTCGATGCATATTCGATGTTTCACACAGCGGCGTTTTTGACAAACGTAACACCTAAGTAGTTTTATTTATTTATTTGTCAAAAAACAGTAAAAACTGTATATGACGTGTGGGGAAAGAAATTTATCTGCGCACATTATCACACAACTGTGTCAGTTATATTCAGAACTTATAGGTGTAGCATTTTCTTTTCTCTGGGTATTTTTACATACAGATAGACGGAGCGCGTCTCGGCGGAATATTTTGCGTAGGCAAATTTGCGAGCGATAGCGAGAGAGAGAGAGAGAGAGAGAGAGGGGGGAAGAAAGAGAGATAAGAGAGGGAGAGAACGAAAGACAGAGAGAAAACGAGAGAGAAAGCGACAGAAAAAGAGGGAGAGAGAGAGTCCGACACGACGTGAGAAAAATCTTTGAGTAAAGGAGCTTAAGTCATGCGCTTTCGCTTCGTTTTTTCCTTTCACTTCACTTGAATAACGTTTCGCAGAATGACTTCGAATGAGAAGTAAACTAAACTGTGATTAATTTGTTACAGACACAGTAAAATTAAATAAATTTTTTTATGACATAGCTTCTATGACATACATAAATTGCTATTCGCTTTTATAGTGAGTGTTACGTTTGAATCCTCTCGGAATCTTTTTACAAGCTCAAACATAATTTCATATCACAGACAGTAAGTTCGTTTTACATTTAAAAGATGTACCCTGGATCCGTGCCGTAACAAAGATACCGAATTCTTATAAAATTTGTCAGATACTCTTAACACAAGTAAATCCCAATTCTTGGAGGAGGGTTCATTTATATTTTACTCGAGACGAGGTGGCAAAGAAACCACATTGAAACGGAAAGTAAATTAACGTGAAACCGCACAAAACGCACTAAAGTGGTTTGAGTCTGGTCCAATGGAAAAACAGAAACAGAAAAACGGATCATACTCGATGGGTTTGTTACGCGGTTGCCAGTTAATTACTTCCTGATGTAATGTAAGTGGACTGCGAGGGTTACATGGTCTCAGCAGTTTTGTTTGGAGGCCCAGCTGTCTAGAAGGTAAAGATATAACTGAAGTTGGGTTTTAGTCTGTTCTAGTGAATGGTTGAATTTATCGGCAAACTGCTATTTTTATTAAGTTGAGTTTGAGTAAGATTCCCTTGAACAGACTGATAAACGTTGGCGAAAACGGCGACCCTTTGGTAATCCTGCTTTGACAGTTTCAGGGTTTGATCGGTGGGGATCGGGTAGCTCAACGTGACCGTGACCGTGACCGTGACTGAGAAGACGACTATCTTACGATTCAAAGTGAGTTGTCTGTCACCTTGAAAAATAC
Organism: Acheta domesticus; assembly: GCA_031308135.1. Lineage (NCBI taxonomy): Eukaryota > Metazoa > Arthropoda > Insecta > Orthoptera > Gryllidae > Acheta > Acheta domesticus. Next base: position 16,515,025 of record JAHLJT010003656.1, read on the forward strand.
GACTTTAAACGCGTTGTTTCGGATACATAATCGTCTCCTTTATTATCTCAGTAGTGTAGATGAGTTTTTCGGCTCTCACAAGCAACCAGTATTTATGAATGAGAGAAAAAGGACTTACGAAGACATGACGAATTGCACTTTGACTTTAAATATATGAAGGATTTGTTGAAACAATGCCTCTAAATAGTCGTATCAAATACAACCCGCAACAGGCAGCATTGTTAAAATATGAATCCCTATACAGTGAGTAACTGCGAGTGTGCGTATGTGCGTGTAAATGGATCCGTCACTCTTGGTTAGACCACTTCCCGTGCACCATTCGAGACATATGAGGCGTCATTCGACGCGTCTCAGTCCTCGCCGCGTCCTGATGGGGAACTGATTATTTGTTTTTCGATCCGGCCAGAAGGCAATAAGAAATTTCAAAAAACGTGTTTTTCCGTGTTTTGGCGCTCTTAGTGCTTAGATAGAAAAAAACGCCACCGAAATAGATCTATGGAGGTGGCATTGATTAAACCCTTGTAACCAGTGGTAATTTTTGCCATTATTTTCTTTCACGAGGATGGCAACACTTTTCGTTTCCATTTCTAAGGTAAACAAAAGAATCGCGTGTAAGATTTCATTTCATACTTTTAAAAATCCATTTGCGACAACATACGAACAATATTGCCGTGGAACTTATAAACTTTGATAAACTTCAAGTGAATGCAAAAATCGAATTGTGAGTGATAAAAATGATAAAATCAAACTGTGATGAATACGAAAATCAAACTGTGAGTAATACGAGAGAAAGAGAGGACGTTACTGTTCTTACGTTCGACTTTTCACATTTACGTTCTTAAGCGTACAAATATCTATTTTCAAATGAATGTGACTGACAACTTATTCTTATTAAATTTAACTAACACCTTATTCACATGAACATCCAAAGAGTCGCAAGTTTTAATCTCTTCAAAAATTAAGGGACAAAAATATGTAAGTGTTAAACAAATCCAGGGAGGAATCAAATGAAGCTGTAGAAGTTTTGCGACAGAATTTTCTAAATTGAAAATTACGTTATAAGAGAATAACGCTGAAGAACAGCTTACAGGTGATCTTTTTTGTGCATTATTGAAAATATTAACAAAAAACGAAATGTAGCTGTACTAAATTGTTACTATACCTATCATCCATACCTGCAAGTACTCTTTTTACGATGATTACAATTTATTGTATTATCAGTTCATATCTTGTATGGGGGTAGCATACAAGGCCATTGGGTATTGGAAATTTTTGAATTGGAGTATAACATTATCAGTACTACGATGCTTTGGCATATCCAATGCTACAGACTGAAAGAGTTTATTTGAGCAAAGGTATGTATCATATGTAGAAATTTTCAACGCATGAAAATACTTTTAAAACAGTTTACAACGTTGGCGATGTCACATTCAACTAGCCAAAGGATTCAAAAAAACGTACCTCAAACCGTAATCTGGAGGACAAGCTATAAATCTTCTTGGACGTTCTATTACATTTTTTGCTAGAAATTAAACTTATTACTTGATAATCTATGTGACTGAATTGCTAGGATGTACCTCACCGTTTGGTAAAAAAATTAAACAATATTGCAAAAAATAGATTTGTACGTGCACAATCCTGTATTTTCAGTGGTTGGTATCGTAATGGTGGCAAGGAATGAGATAGAAATTCTACACTGTGTTAAAATATAAATATAATAGTGGCAGCCGAGAATTGGGACAGATAAAAGACTACAGTTGATGTCAGGTAAATGTGTGCTAGATATATACCCGAAGAGATAATTGCGGGAGGAGAAATACGAGAGTATCCGTTTCCTGTTCGTTGCGAACAAACCGTTGAGTAAACACAGTGAGGTTAAACAAGACGAACAGTGACAACGCGGTAATGCAGGCTGGGAAACATAAAGTTAAATAGTGATGAACTTAAGAGTGAAATTCAGGGTGCATCAGATATTATTCACCGTGAACAAGTCGTGGTGTAAACACAGTGTGGTTAAACAAGACAATTCGCTATAAAAATAATAATTTAGATGCAACAAAAATGTGAACACATCAGTCAGTATTCGTTGCAAATAAGTTTGTGACGCCATCAAACAAGAGCTACAATATAGAACACCAACGGCATCTAGTAACTAAGAAGACAATCACAATATAGTATACCGAAGACATTTAGTAACTAAGAACTGTAATTTAGAATTCTAACGACATCTAGTGACCAAGAAGAAAACTAGAGTAGTGCGTTCTATGTGAGTCAGTGACCTCTATTGAAAGTGTTAAAACTAGACACCAGCAAGCGAAATTCAGAATACCACGACGTAAATTAAAACACCAACGACATCTAGTGACCAAGAAGAAAATGGAAAGTAGTACGTTCTATGTGTCAGAGGTCTCTATTCAAAGTGTTAAGAACTAGACACCAGCGAGCGAAATTCAATAGTAAGGGAAAATGGAGAAAGCTAATGAGAAATCACATCCAATAAATATTCCAAATAACAAAAAGGCAAGATACCTCAGACTCTATATTACAAATTCTTACGGAACTAAGCGACTCCATCAACGAATTAAAACAAGGTAATATAGATTAAAGAAAAAAACAATGAAATCATATCGTTGAGAAAGGATCTTGAAAAGCGAGATATATCATGGAACAGAGAAGTTGAAGAGACAAAATAATTGAGAGAAGGAAATCATAGAAATCAAATAAAGATTCCAAAAAGCCGAAGAAATAAAGAAAAAAGAAAAGAGAGAAATTATCAATTTTTAGACGTGCAAACAGCAAAACACAAGAATCCAAGGATTGCTAGAAAAAGCGGAAAAGAATAACAACCAACTTCAGGAAAAGTCTCAAAAGGAAATCGAAAGAATAGAAAAAAGATTTGACAAGGCTTGCAAAGATATTTTTTCAAAACTTCAAATCCTAGAAGACAAGGAAATGAGAAAAAATAGAAACTACAGAAGAAATAACATAATAGTTAAATTCAGGTATATAGAAGAGAAAAAAATTAACCTCATCAACACAATAAAAACAATAATGGACAACAAGGATATAAACGTAGCTTACAATCTACACACTTATATTGGCCAAGATTGAAAAGAACGAGGAATGGTAAACATCAGAATGAATTTTAATTTGAAATTTTCAGTTGTACGATACAGACTGTAATATTGTACAAAGACTTTCAGGGTTGCACTACACCGAGCTGGTGATTTGAATTATTACATTATTGACTTCATTCTGTAACAATTTTACACATGAAAATATGTTTACATTGTTCAAATTGCTTCTAATAGATTCTTAGTGTATAATTCACTACTTAGTTCTGGCACAAATGTAATTTGGTTTTCCAACTAACTGGTTAACTTCATTAACATGTATTGTTACTAGAGAATGGATTAATTTGAAATTTTGACAGTTGTACAATACAGAACATTAGAAGACAAAATATCGGTAATGAAGAATAAATATAAATTAAATAGACACGATTGTTTTATACAAGACGATATGAACAAACAGGAAAGTCAATTACAAACAAAAATTCATGCCAAAGCCAAAGAAGAACGCCAAAAAGGCAACACAGTGAAGATCGGCTTTCAAAGACTGAGGTTAATGGGGAGTTAATCTCACTGCATGAAAAATCCAGAGCAAGTGAAGCAAAAAACTAAAAACCTCTCCCCCAAAAAAATACAAACTACCAACTGCCGACAGAAACAGCAACTCCCAACACAAAAATAGAAAAGCAAAAAGAAGGCATACTAAATATGGCAACCTTCAACGTCAGATCTATACTTTCTAATGAAAGAGAAATAGAATTAGAATATGCAATAGTGAACATCCACTACGATATTATTGGCCTATGTCAAATAAGGAAAACAAGAGAGGTCATAATAAAGAAGAAAAACGGAAACCTTTTCTCATATATACGTGAGACGAAAGGTCAAAAAGGAGTAGGCTTCATTGTTCATAAGAAACTTAAAACTCCATTGAAGATATAGTCGGTATTTCAGAGAGAATATGTGTTCTTACATTAAACCTAGGGAGGAGAAAATTTTCAATAATTTGAGGTTGTGCACCAGACACGAACCAGTACAGAAGAACTGGAAGATTTTTATGATATACTAGACAACACTCTTAACCGATACAGATCTGAAAGGAATTTATAACTGGCGACTTTAATAAGATAGGAAAGAAAATGAACAACACAGATGAGATGGCCTGTGGCCCCTTTGACCTAGGAATTGGTAACGAAAGAGGAGAAAGACTAATCAAATTTGCAGAAGAGCATAAACTGAAAATAGTAAATACCTTCTACAAATTGAACAATCAAGACAAATGGACCTGGCTTTCACCAGATGACCAATACAAAACCAAAATTGACTACATACTAACAGATGATCTAGAAAGTGTTATAAATATAAATGTTGAAAAAGAGTTGAAGTTTGAATCTGATCACAGACTTATAAAATGCGATATTCCAACACGCAAAGATAGGAAGAAATATCATCACTGGAAGAAATTACAAACACAAGATTTCAACAAAAGCATACATCAAAAAGTTCTTGGAGTCAAAATAGAAACCAAAACCAAGGATCAGGAAGAATTAACGCATTCCCAAAAAATGTACTCTGGAGAAATACAACAATCTTGAACAATGCATCCAGTCAACGAGAAAAAATGCAGCCAGAGACAGCTCAAGACCCAATGAAAAATGTAGATTAAGTGAAGATACTTTACAGCTTATAAACCAAAGAGAGCTGTTCCTATTCACAAGGCATACTCCAGAACACGTTAATGAGTACAAGGAACTAAACAAAAAGTTAAAAAGATCAATCCGCAGAGATAGAAGAAACCTTCTGACACACTTAACGCACAGAATTATGGAAAATAGCAAATCTCTTAAATTTATAAAAGAAAAATCTTCAATAGAGTAACACTGGATGGTAGCTTTAAAAAATACTGACGATAAGAAGGTATCCTCAAGGAAAAACATAAATAAAACAGCTACTCAGTATTACAGAAGCCTTTATGAAAGCACAAGTCATACACCCACAAATCGATATGACAACAACGAAAAATATGAAACTGAAATTCCATCACTCATCATATCCAAAATACGTGGGGCAATTTCGGAAATTAAAACTGGCAAAACGCCTGGAGATGACGGCATTACCGTCGAACTTATTAAAGAAGGTACAGATGAATTACTCAAAGAAATTGTAAAACTTTTCAATCATAAATTAACAACTGAAGAACTCCCCTTACAATGGTTCACAAGTACCATAATACTCATTCACAAGAAAGGTAATAGAGACGATCTCACTATCGGCCAATTAGTCTTATGTCGAACATGTATAAACTCTTTTCAAAAATCCCGACAAGGAAAATGACCAAAATACTGGATGAACAACAGCCACCGGAACAAGCAGGATTTTGAACAGAATTCATCACTACAGCAATCAATCAATCAGATCATCGAAAAAACACAAGAATTTGATATAAAATTGTACATAGCATTTGTTAACTTTACGAAAGCCTTTGACTGTGTTGAGCACCCATTCACACTTTGTGTTGAGCACCCTTCAAGCACTCAAGAATCAAGGGGTACCCACTAAATATATTAACATTTAAAAACAACCTTATGCCCACAGTCAAGCACAAGTAAGAATAGATCAAGAAGGTGAAATATTTCGAATTAAGAGAGGAGTAAGAGAGGGGAACCCAATTCCCCTTAAATTATTTAATAGTCTGCTTGAAATGTGTTTCTGTAAAATAAATTGGTCAAAACAAGCAGAAGTAAGTGTCAACGGACGGCGGTTAACAAACCTCCGTTTTGCAGACGATATTGCTCTATTTAGTACATCGCCAGAAACTAAAAGAAATGCTATGCGATGTAAACTCAAAATGCACTGAAGTCGGATTACAAATGAACCTATCGAAAATAAAAATAATGAGCTACAGCGAACCTAAAGTAATAATGGTGAACAACAGTAGCATAAATTACGTCCAAGAATATGTTTACCTGGACCAGCTGGTATCATTTACAAAAGAGGAAATAAAGAAGTTAGAAGAAAAATTAAATTAGCATGGAGAAAATTTTTTGGCCCCTCCTTCATACTGCTAAATAAATAAAATCAAGAAGATAATAATGGACATGTGCATCTTGCCTATATTGCTTTATGGATCGCAAACCTGGTCCTTAACGGTAGCGCAAATAAAATGGATATAACGATGCCAGAGGAAAATGGAACGAAATATGTTAAATATTTCACTCTTAGAGAAAGTTCCATCTACGGAAATTAGGAAAAAGACCAAAATCAAAGATGCAGTACATCAAGCCAAAGTGAGTAAATGGCATTGGGGAGGATACAGCATTAGACAAGACCAAAGGCGGTGGGCATACATTACAACCTGGGACCCTCGTTATGGCTGGAGAAACCAAGGGAGACAGAGAAGAAGATGGGCAGACGAGCTAAGCAAGGTAGCTGGTCCCACCTGGACGAGACTGGCGCGGGAAAGTACAGCATGGAGACGGCTGGGATATGAGCAGTGGGGGAAAGATGATGCTCCCCAGCACAACTTGTGTTTCTTATAGCTATTGTTTTGCTTTGCTCATATATCGGCTTAAAGCTACTAATGAACAGAATGAAATGAACAGAATAAGTTCAATGCATTTGATCATCCCCAGTGCAACTAGTGTTTCTTATAACTACAATTTTGTTTTACGCATATATTTTTTTTAAAGATAACAACGAACAGAATTAAACGAAGGGAATATGTTGAATGCATGTGATGATCCCTTGTGCAACTAGTGTTTCTTGTAGCTAATTCTTTGTTCTGCTCATATATTTTCTTAACGCTACTGTATTGTTTCTTATAGCTATTATTTTGTTTGTTCACATATTTGTTGTCTTGTCGTTTGTTTTACTATAGTTTCGTATAGCTACTATTTGTTCTCTTTATATTGATACGATTATATTACGAGTATGTAGATTTTTTTGATATACTATCTAGATGATTCTGATGATTTACTTCATTGATTTTACAAATATCAACCTAATGTAACCCTGCTAAAGCAGGAGGCCTTTGCCATATATGGGATGTTATAGGTTAATAATAATAATAATAATAATAATAATAATAATAATAATAATCCTGATTTTCACGTGGACAACTCTATGCAGCCTTTTCAAAATTAAAAAATTATAATATTTTTGTAACTAACAAGGAAAGCGAAAAGCTAACTGTCAAGGAAGATTGAATAATTGCTTCAAATATTGTTTTTAAGAAGTGCTATGAATGTGACATTGTCTCACGAACATCTGTCTGTAATACTGAACATACCTTTATTGAAACTTTGTTTCAAACATCAATTGAATTGTTTTTTTTATTTGATATTCCGTAAGTACATTGGAAATTATCCTTATACTTTTTTAAAAGAAATAATCATATTTCATTATCAAATATCCCTCCTAATATAGAAACGGAAAGATGGGAAAGAGGGTGGTGTTTAACATGCGAGAGTTCCCCCACGAGTACCCTAGTAAATTATATTCGTCTGAGTTCGCCCGCACTTAAAAATTATCCCTGACACGTTCGTGATTTTATCATTTTTACTTTCCCGTATACGTACGTATACACGGAGTGATATTCGTAGTATAGGGAAAGTTATGTAAAGCTGCGCGGAAAAATGGCCAATTTTCAGCGGAAAAAAAATCATTGCCGGGCCGTGATAACGAAAAAGTGGATAACACCAGTTGCTAAATTAAGAAAAAAATCCCCTAATACATGGCGTAGCCAGAAACCCTCTTTTGTGGATCCTTGATATCGAAAAACCAATTGAAAGGAAAACGTCCGTCTGTGAACACTTCTAACGCCTAAACCATACGCACGATTTCTTCCAAAATGGATATTCCTCGGTCAATATGGTTCTAGTCGAAGCTTTGAGATTTTGAAAAATCTTTTTCAAAATTTGGGGGTACTTTACATGAAGCCCCCCGGACATTTTCAAAATTTTCTCAAAAACGGCTCCAAATTTTTTCTTTAAATTTCTTGTTATAATTAAATTTAATATTTGTTCTGTACGAGGGGGTGTTTAGATGTGTCCCTCAACATCGGTTAGCTTATGTTAGAGATAAGAGTAAAAACATTTTTATGCAGGAATTATCTCTATGATGCAAACATTTGTCAACTAAACTGGCAAATTAAAATATTGCATACGATCAAGCCAACGAGAGCAAGGAAGCTTTCAGTACAAAGGAAGTTTAACAGAACCTTGCGTCAATTTGTCGGCTATGACAAATCACAAGAGAGTTTTATACGAACTAACACTGGTTCCCCGTAAGACGTTCACGAATTCACGTGGCAACTATGAAAGCAGTGCGCACAAGAGCGAACTTGCAGATCACAAAGAATCCCGTGGAAAGTTCAGAGATGTCCAATCATTACCAAATGCACAAAAGAGCTGCATCAATAAAAGCAGAGACGGGAACTGACAGTCGATGTTATCGACTGAACTCGTCTAGTTCCCCTGCCCTCGAGTTTACAAAGAGCTGATCTTTGCATGATACTGCGTAAGAGGACGCAAGCATAAATTTCAGACGACCTGAAACGGAAAATACCTCCTCGCTACTCATATGTTTCAAAATTACATGGCCAGTACAGCGAGATTAAAGATATCAAAGGCCTGAATGAAATATTGAACTATCGGTAACTGGACAATCGATAAGCAGAAGAAAAGTTAGTTTCCTTTGAAATCTGAATTGAAATCAATTTTAAAGGACTATTTCGAGTTTCCGAAATGTCATTTCAAAACTTTCAAGTTAGTTTCTTAGGTTACGAAAACATTAAAATCAAAACAACTATTTAAATAAGGCTTTTAGCCAATGTTCTTAATTTTTCTACTTTCAAAAATTCAGAGAGTTCAACGAAAATTAGACCGGTGAATTTCTTTTAAGCGTTCTTTAACCGTGTGAAAAGTTTAAAAGAAAAATGTTGGGCCCGTTTTTGAGAATCTATATTATAAAAGTGATAACATATAATACCCATATAAAAATGTATTATTATTATTATTATTATTATTATTATTATTATATAAAATCTACAGAATAAAACAAGTTAACTCAACGACATGTAAGCGAGATAGATACCACAACAAGTAGTGCGTGAATAGATATGAAATTTTTACAGGCACCTCTTTAACATTGTCACAGAATCCTTGCAAAGTTTGGTAAAGTTTAATGCAAGACAAATGCGGAAAATAAATAATTTAAATAATATATTGGTATACGCATCACGATCACAATGTTTCGCCTGCCGCTAAGAGCAGACTGGTTCCTAATATATTCCACCAGAGGCTAGTAGCCGTGCATAAGATCACGTAATAATATTCTAAGATTTGTAAATTCCGGTACCTTGCTTGTGACAAGACGTAATTTTGAAGTGTGAGTCAAGATTTGCTAAATATAAACTTTTCAAAAAGTTTTATCATTGACAGTGAATACTATATTGTCGTGAATATTATACTGCACATCATTAATTTTGGGTGTATCAGGTTTATTTTAATAAAATGGACAACGTTATTTTTCAACCTCACGGCATTCTGACCGCCATATCTACAAGCGATACAACGACGTCATTTTCAATCTGGATCCATCTGTGTCTGTCCAAATGGAAGTTAGGTACACTACAGTGGGTGATGACCGACATATAAATCAGCAAACTGGTTTTTCTAAGAATGCTGATTTGCAAACCACATGCCCCACGGTTGCGTATAGTCCTTGAATAAGGACGCCCAGATCCTCTGACAGCCAAGCACGGGCCAGAAGAAAACGAGGAAAGTATTGAAGCTCGGACCAGAGGAGTCCAAACTCGAAAAGAAAAAAGGAAGCGATAAGTTCCGTCTTTCACCTACTTGGAAGTGCATAGTCCTACAGCAAATGTAACTTCCCATCACGACTCGAACAAAGAACATGACAGTCTGTAACTCTTATTTAAGAGCTCGCTTTAAAGAACAGACAGCCCGCACGAAAAGTGGTTCCCAAAGAGACTTCAACCCCTCGGCAGAAGAGGATTAACGATGGCTGGAGTTGCTCTATTGCTCCGCTGCTGAGGTAATCAACCCGTTTCAGCGAGAACCAAATCCTCTCTCATCTGTAATCTCCCGTACGACTTCGCCGCTGTATTTTTAATCCGAGTATAGTATAAATGCACGGGAATTCCGATCATAGGTGGTAAACCATAACATTTAGGAGGCAAATAGAACTTTCCACCTCGCCTTAAATAAGGAAGACGGCTCGGCCTGCAGCGTTCATCCAAAAGCTCCTCCCACAAAGACAGGAATCCACCGCGAATGCTTCTCAAAGGCCCTCCAACGCTCCGAAGGAAGAGGCCCTTGGGGCGCGAAGACGCACGGTGGCCAGTGGCACTTCGTGAGTAGGTAAACACCTCGTTCCTGCGTCGATCGACCCCTCGTTCCTCCTACCTTCCTTCTCTTGATGCAACCTCACACGCAATTTCACAGCTATATCTGTTGAGGGTATTAAAAATGTCCCCATTAATTCATAGAAGTAGTAAGTTTAGTTCAGTTGTAGCAAGTAGCCTTCGTTCTAGCCATATAGTTATCAAGTTCTGTAATTACATATAATTACCTAATAAAACAAGCGGTGCTCACACAGCACGTACTTTATCGCCCGTACTTTCACGCAAAATTAAACAAAAATTACTCAAATTTTCAAAAAGTATGGTAAAATCTCTATCTTCATAATTGTGATTGTAGGAAGACGCCGAAAAAATTTTGATTTTTTGCAATTTTCGAAAAATCAGAGTTTTCAATGAAAATGAGACCTTCACCATTCTCTTAAACGTTTGGGACCTTTTTGGGTTTTTTCGAAAATGCCCCAGGGGTTTCATGTATCGTATCCCACAAAATTAAAATATCAGTTTCAAATTCAAGGAGCCGTGACATCAGCCAAATCCATTATGGAATATCAATTTTGGAGAAAAACGGTTGAACAGTTTAGCCGCCAGTGATCTTCACACATGGACGGACGGGCAGACATGTTTTACCGTCTATCGATTTTTCGGTATCAAGGATCCACTAAAAATGGACTCTGGCTACAGCACGTGTTAGAGGATTTTCCCCGTAAATTTGGCAACTAGATTTATCCTCTTTCCCGTACCAGGGGCCTGTAATAACAGTTTTTCTGCTGAAAATTCGCAGTTTCTTCGCGGCAGCATTACATAACTTTCCCTCTACAGCGTCAGCGGAAGCGAAAAAGTAAAATGTTAAGTTCTCCATCATACATGTTTGAATGAATATTTAAGTTGTAAGTGTGAGTGGTCAGTCGTTTCGACGCAAGGACTTCCAGCACCATTCACGAGCGCGGAATCTAAGGCTGTCTCGAGTACCCGGTGTGTGTGTCTCCGCTATGTGTTTGTGGCTCCTTGTACAATCTCTTACTAATCAATTATCCCATCTAAACGACGTACAAATATAATTAATCATAATTATCCACCTTTTTTCATGACCTCCTTACCATTCCTCGTACAATGGAAGGCAATCACAAATCGTCCAATCGGCGCCTGTCCAACAATAGAGAGGACAGCAGGGCTAAAACTTCTCCCCCACACACACACACAGAAATTAGTACACCATTCATTAGAGGGAAGGCTTTACCAATTAGTCACAATACGACCGGTTTAGGTGTCTCAGGGCATTAACTGATGTCCCAGCTGTGCCTCTAACCGGGAGGCCATAGGGCTCGAGTCCCGACAGAGGCAGCATTTTCGATACTAACTGCAGAATTAGGTCAAATTCAGCCGCTGTCTGGAAAAGAAATCTAGCAGTCGGCTGCGAAATACGGGAGCAGTACTCCAACAAATGAGCCACGGACCGCGCGCTGTCTTTCCTTTCACTTCCTTGTCGTATCCTCCCTTACTTACACTTATTGTCTTATCGGAGACAAGTCGGAACATAAGGTTTGTCTGGGCTGGGGCGATGCCCCGCTGGTGGGAGATACCTGGTTGGGAAATACCCCGCAAGCCCTCGCAAGCGTTCGCGTCGGATCACGCCATCCACAGGGATAAGATCACCGTCACCTCCCGCAATACAAAACACATGCACTACACTTACGGGACTAATGAACTCATCCGTTGACACTCTCGGAATCACTAATCAAATCAACCAAGCCGCAATGGCGGATGATGTCGATCCGAAGACCCAAAAGAACGAGTACGAGAGCTTCCACCTAGAGACACTTGGGGTCGCAGAGACGATGGCCGTTGGCTCTCCACCAGAAGGTAAACACGTCGTTTCTGCGAGGAACTCTCCCACCCACCGCCAATCTCCCGCGCCACTTGGCGCCCTGCGCTCCCGCTAACGAGGGGGCGGGGAAGAGGGAGCAGCGCCTCGCGCAAGGGTCGTTACGACGCGCCAGGAGATTGGACGGCATCAATTGTGGAAATGAGCGGGGTCAAGGATGCGGAAACGCCTGATCGCAATTGCGATGGGCGCACAGAAAATAGGGCTGTCGAGGGTATGAAATGTTCAGCGAAATAAGGGGCGACCTTCTAGAAGATGGGTGCCTCGATGGTTGTTTTAAATCGGTGGTGTCAAGGTCTCCTACTCGTGGCAGTGACATGCCTCGCTGCACCGTGCCATGCCACGAGCTTCTCTGCGCCACTAGCGTCGGGGGAGGAAACTATTAGTAACCCCGCCGTTTTGCAATAGTGATGGCGTTGTCTGTTGCGGTGGGGTTATGAACTGCGTGGTAAGGCGATTTCGTTGTGGCACTCGGGCCACTGACTCACGCTCGTGGCGTCGACCTGGACAACACTGTATTAAATGTTAGATGTTATTTAACGTAATTTCAATTTCACCTAATTATAATTCGTACGAGACGGCGTGACAGCCCGTGAACGGGCTTAGGCCTACCGGCGATTGGTACTGCCCGACGATCTCATGACTTAAGTCCGGATTCTAATGTAATTACATGTTTTGTCTCTTTGTGTGTTGTTCTGAAATTTGTGATCTCGGCAAGTTGTTGGAATCCTAACAAAATATTTAAATGTTTCGTTACATATTTTGTACAGTATTACGTACTTTACACATTTTGCTGATTTTACAATTTTTTAAAAATTACTTACAAATTTTTTCTACAAATTTTACAAATTACAAGAAAATTTTACAAATTTTCTTGAAATTATTTCCGAAAACATGATTAATTTTTAAAAATAATTTTCATTTAAATTTGGTTTTATTTTTTAGCAATAATCATATTTTGTCTTATACTAATTCAGAATTGGTGACGACCTGAGGTGTTGCATGTGAAGACTTCGAAAAGAATCTTCAACGATTCGTCCTTGAGTTTTCTACCTGCGTACCATTGTTGTCATTCGTGACAGATAAATATATAAACAGTAGGCAGAGAAAGTATTTATTTTTAAATACGATTTAATTAATATTTTATTAATGGAATGTGAAATTGTGAACATTTATTTTACTTTATCCCTCTTCTCAATCTTTATAAGAAGAGAAAGTTATTTCGCGTGCCGGGTCCTAGTAATGAAAATGTGGATAAATCCTGTTGCTAACTTCCTCTAACTCGTGGTGTAGCCAGAATCCGTTTTGTGGGTCCTTTGCCTATAATTACACAAATATGCACAAATAGGAAGAATCGGCCAAAAATGTACAAATATACACTAACATCTTAATCTATATAGCATCTTATTGTAACCAAATGTCAAGAAATTTCACTTATCAGTGCTTTGAAGCAATGGACTAAAATATGCAAAATAATAGAAATCTGCTCCCTATTTATTACCAAACTTTCTGTCATTCTGTTGGGATCATACAAAATTGCATTGAAGAGTTCTGCCAAAATTGTTTTCAACTCTTGTCCTCCATATTTAACAAGATATGTGTTAATTTCTTACATTCCAGAACTTTTTCTATGTTTTTTTTAATTGAATTGAATTGCCTTACTTTATGTGGCAATGTTTGGCTTAGGAGTTCTACTAGTTATATTTCCCTGTATGATATCATGTCTGTTTTGTGATTGCCAGTTGTTGTTCTAGTATAATATGTTTTATTCGTTCTTGCTCTGTCACTTTGCTTGTTGTTCCAGCCCAAAACATTCTTAGGGCCTTGCAGCATACTGGCATATGTGGTTCTGTAATGTTTATCTCCAATGATTTCATCAATTTCTGCCAGTCTTTTCTGATTCTTCTTTTGATTACTTTTATTTCTCTCTCTCCACTATGAAGTCTTCCATCTTTTTTATCTCTATTTTTCTTGAGTTTCATTTCATTACATTCATTTCATCAGTCAACACTCCATGGTACATATCCAATAAACAACTCCACATAGAATTGAACATTGATACCATCACTCAGCATATTTCAACATTAACAAAAAAATTCATCACCAACCTAAACCTGGTTCCCAGAGCTAAATTATAACCTAGGAAAATACAGTAATGGTCCTACCAGACTTAAATCATGACTTCCCAAAGATCCATTTAGACCCCCATAACCATCATTGACATTTAATCCCAAGATAGATAGATAGATATATTATCTTCATCCCACTATAAACTATTTCTTCTTTTTCAGTCTTTTGAATCCCAAGATTTATTTGGCCGCTTCCTTTATTGCTTCTTTTAGGGTTGATCTGTAAATTTTGTAGTTAATTTCTCAAGTCTTTTTTGTATTCATTATCATTTCCTCTACAAATAGATGGTGTACTTTTAATTTTAGTTTTACAGTACTTTGCTTCCCTTTCCAGGAAGTAGTGAGCAGTGTCTAGTTCAATTCTTCTGAAAATCTTATTGTTGTATTCTACAAATTATAGCCCATAGACATATAGATTTAGACTGGCAATGAATGACTCTTTTTGAAGCTGGGTGATTGTGCCCATCACCATATTATGACACTACAGTTTTTCTTAGACATATGCTATACATCAATGGACTCCACGAAAATCTATAAACCAATAATTTCAATACATTGTTGATAAAAACTGTAATATTAAATAGAAAATAATATAAAGAATATTAAAAAATTATGTCAATGTTTTTAACATTTATTTTTCATTTAATCTTAAAAACAGGACTAGTCTCAGACAGTGTCTGATATGCATGACTATGATAAATGCTACATTTCAAAATTCAGAAGCAAAAGCTCAGGATCATCTCAGCATTTGCTCTATGGGTCAAGAGAATCAATGAGATGGAAGTCAGTTGACCCCAAAGTTAATTACAATATTTTATTTGGTTTTCAGGTCAAATTGGTATATCCAAGATTCATCTCCTGTTACAATATCAAAAATTTGCTTTGCACGTTCTTCTTCAAATGTTTGCTACATTTCTCCACATCAGGTCACACAACCTGCTTTGTGTTCCTGAGACAAACAATGTGGGATCCATCAGTTGCAGACCTTCCTAACACCAATGTTTTGAAGCAAAAGTCATGACACCATGGAGGAATCAATACCCAAGATCTGCCGTATCTGCTGGTAAGTGCATCTTGGGTCATCCTTCAACATCATCTGCACAGACGAGATGTTTTCTTCTGTCTGCGGTCGTCCCTCACAAGGCTCATCTTCATGTGACTTTCTCCCTCCACCCTTAAATTCTGAATATCATTCATAAACAGTCGATTTTGACAGGGAAGATTTACTGAATGCACTCCTCAACCGTTCACGACATTTTTTAACACTTAGCCTTTAAAATCATAGAAAATCATTGCCCGAAAGTGCTCTCTAGACAGATCCATCCCATATCAAGACAAATGAACAACTGCATTAAATGAGTGAACAATAAGAAACCTGTTGACCAATCTGACTACAATGCCACAATTAACTTCTCAGAATAGGCATTGTTGATGGCACATTTGAAATGAATTCCTTCCTTTCCATTCCAGAAACTTTCGGAGTGCCTTCCGTACATTAAATTTGACAGGTCTGTATAGCATTGAAATAAACATCACTTGGGTTACTTTGTCCTGTTTCTTTACAATAATACAAGTTATTATAGATCAAATGGTATGGTTAAATAAATTAATTTTCTTAATATGGGCTTCACACTTGTTCACACTTGTGGGCAACAGAAAGCACTACAACAAAAATCTGATTATCATTATTGGCCTCATTAAATTGCAGATCAGCATCCATCACATTGTCTAAAACAATATTTCTTCGTGTTGCTGGTTTTAGTGGCGACTTCCAATATTTCTGCAAATGTATTAGATTAATGTCCATTGGAACCTTAAATACTTATTAAATCATAAAATGTACTAGCTGGGCTGGAAAAATGTTGCGGACAACTTCATTTAGTCTTCATTTCTGATCTGCTAAATCCATTTATTATGGAAGAAAATATTTTGAGCAAATAGATGAAACAGACTCTCCCTACTTTTACGAAATCTCAGATTTGGAAATTTATCAAAAGTCAGAAAAAAAAAAGAATACATTAGAGCTCATGTTGAATTACAAAACACGACAGGGACATTTAATACACACAAGCTTACTCCCTTTTCCCATCTCGTTTCAATTAGTAGTTTAATCAAACAATCTTAATAAAACTAATAATTGACAAGTGACAGTGAAAATTAATAAGTAAATTACCAATGTCATGAGCTCAAAGAATGAGAAGGTAAAAAACTAACCAGTGTATAGAAATTCCAATTTCTTTTCCCTCATATTGCATATTTGAAAAATGACCTCCAAACAGAATACAACTGTTTGCCATTGTGATGTAAATAAATCAGCAATTGCCAAAACCCAATAGAAATTTATTAAAATGAAGAAAGAAGCTCTTAAATAACCCTATAGAACACCGACAGCAAACAAATCTGTAGTGACATAAGATGACGCCAAGCGCAAGATTTTTGTCTTCACTAGCGTGAACGCTACAAGATAGTCTAGTACTACATGTCTATGGTATATTCTCACTTACAATGATGGAATTGATTGATTTCACTCCCCTTCTTTCCATGTTAATATGCTTTTCTTTGAGCTTGAAGGAGCAAGTAATTCTCAGTTTGTTAAAGGCACAAAAATCTTAATATTTTCCCATTGTTGCTAATATTCTTCTCACATTGATCTAATGCGTTTGTAATGCTGGGATAGTTCCCGGCTAGTAAAAAACCTGGCAGGAGAATAAACGTGGAAGCTGATGACTAGGTCACATTCCAGCAGGTTTACCACCTCTGTTGGTAGAGCATGCACTACACATACAGAATGAATGATTTTTCCTGCTGCATTTCACTCAAGTTTTGGATAACTGTACCATACTAGAAGTCTTATACTG
Organism: Acheta domesticus; assembly: GCA_031308135.1. Lineage (NCBI taxonomy): Eukaryota > Metazoa > Arthropoda > Insecta > Orthoptera > Gryllidae > Acheta > Acheta domesticus. Next base: position 16,532,349 of record JAHLJT010003656.1, read on the forward strand.
TCATTATGTTCTTAAATTGCAGAACACTACCAATCATCTTGTTTGATTGCATTATGAAAAATTAATGTGAATTGGGTGTAAATATTCACCTCACATAGATCTACTTTTCACTGTGCATCCCTTCTGCTCAAAGTTTTAAGAGAGGTCACAACTTTCAAAAACTTTTCACACATTAACATGGCTTTAACATCTTGGTGGCTTGAATGCTTTCTGCATATCACCATACTTCTACAAGAACCTTCAAAGCCAACAAATGTATTTCAAATATTTTGCCCAGAATGTAATGAAAGACCATTAAAACTATTTAAAAACAGAACATTACAAGACATTGTTAGGAGTCAAATTCAAGGTCCATTATAAGACATTGTTATGAATGGACCATGGATGAAATTTCATCTGGGGGTTTGGTTGATTGCACAGAACCATTTTTTTTGTTTTGTTTTGTTTTTTTTCTTTTCTTAAAAATCTTTTCCCCCTCAATCAAATAGTATCACAAGAGATCAACAAAAATTAATGTAACCAACTTCACACTATAAAAATGAATTTAAGTAAAAAGTCTTTGCAATAGGGAAAATAAATAAAATCACAAATAACTCCTTAGAATTTTATTCATAATGCAAGGAGTAATACTACTGCATCATGCTCTACATCCATTATACAATCATAATGCATGTACTTCACAAATAATATCTCAACATTAGACCTATGATGATTACTCATTTAATACTTGAAAATCAATTTTACATAGAATATATTTTTCTTCTGTAAAAAGGTTGATGTCATAGAAAATTACTAAACATGTTCAGAAAAATAATATTGATGATTAATTACAAATGGTGGTCAATTGTCGAAATCCATAAAATTGAGACTCAGTCGAACCCTGTTCTTTTCTGATAAATGCAATTCATGGTTTGGTAATGTACATACAATAAACAAATCAAATCGTACTATGACAAAGTCAAATCGAGATCACTGAATATTGGCTCTTCTGGCCGAACAGGCTACCCGCTCAACAATTTTGGTTCCAGACAGGAACTAATTTTGAAAAAAATAAAATGCGATCTTTAACATACAAAAAAAGTTTTACAGGAACCAATAATATTTCTAGTGTCAAGCCAATGCCAATAACTGCATTTAATACTGTGGTCAGATGTAGTAAGTGGTACAAAGATAGCACAACAGACTATACAAGTAACACCTCGATTTCAAAGAGGGAGAAAACAAGGAGACCATTTTATACAGAGACACACAGAAATAGTAAGTCTTTTATCACAAACACAGATTGGTGGTGTTCGAAGGCATATCAAGCCTCTAACTTGGGGCTGAGCAGGGGACCTCTGGGGTGCTTTCCGTCATGTCAAGTGCAAGGGAGTTGAGTGATTCTGCAAAAGCTGCAACACTGTTTTCCAGTAGCCTTGCACGCTCGGCCTCAGTCGAGAGTGATATCTTTGGAACAAAGGTTGTCCACTCATCAGTAGACTCATCCAGGTACTCTATACTGTTCAAGAAAGTTTTGCCTGTAACACAACCAGAAATTTTCTCTAATTGCTATATTTATTTGATGTATTACACATACACCCTTCTGTATCAGTTCAAGGCAGAACTTACATTTAAAAATCCTCTATCTCTGTAATATTTATTGTATGAAAATTTTACAATTTCTTTCTTTCTCAATCATTAAAATGAAAATAAAGGATGTTGGCAAGTGAATGGTACTAAAATACAAGCTTCTTTGTAACAAGAATAATTTGAGCATCTTAAATTGCAAACATTCAGGTTTGAAATCGTGAAAGAAGGTTGCTATTTACAAAGCAAGTGATTAAGACCACCATTTGAAGGAGTTACATTTTTCTTCTTTTCATCTTTTCCTTATTTTACCATTTCACTCCATTGCACAAGTACTGAAGTAGCTTACCTGAGAAGCCACCAACGGCATACAACCTGTTACCAATGACAGCTACAGCTACATTGGCTCGAGGTGTTGTCATGCTGGGTCCAGGTGTCCAAGTCCCGTCTTTGGGGTCAAAAATCTCTGTGGATGACAGAGAATGGGTGCCATCAGAGCCACCCACAGCATACAGCTTGCCTGAAAAATATGCATATAGTTTACAACTCCTACGTCAAGTGGCTATGCATCTTTTAGCGACATAACAATTGTAATACAGAACACTATTAGTGAAAAGGGAATACAGAAAAAACTATTTACAAAAAATGCAAAGAAATTTAAGCATACTTTAAGAGAAAAATGAAACATTTGAAAGTGAGGATACTTAGAATGCACTCAGTATTCAATAAACAAGAAGAAAACAACATACGTATATGATACTAATTATTGACTATACTTTCTGAAATCAAGAACTTTCAACAAAGGTTTAATTTAGTCAAAAGTCATATTGCTTGCACACTGCATAATGTAATTGCAGTGTTACTAATTCTACTTGTTCTAAAATATCATAATTAATTATACAATTAACCCCAGAATCCCAGAAATGCGGAATCAAAATTTTTATTGCAGTGGAAATATTTTCATTAACAAGGAACAAAGCAAATAAACAAATGATGAATGGGAATGACACCATGAATGTATGGCTCATTATCAAGAAAAGATAATCATATTTCTGTAGGTTATTGCAGATCATGGAAGATACAAGCAACTACAATTATCAATTTAATAACCCTGTCCTAAGAATTTTTCAAACTTTAGTACAAGACATCTACAAAGTATTAGTGTAAATGTTTACTATTAAAAAAGAACAATTTGCAAAAAATTAAACACTTTACTAGGAGCATTAGGAATAGTTTCATTTTCAAATTTATATTTTGTCTCATTTTCTTTATAAATATTTCAAACTTTTTTATTAAATATATAAAAATATGGGAAAATTAGGGATATTAAAAATAAGGATTTTTACCTTTGAAATAAGCTAGCCCACAACCTCTTCGAGCAGTGATCATGTTTTTCGCAAATTCCCATTTATTCTCTTTGGGGTCATATACTTCCACAGTATTGAGGCAATTCCATGCATCACAGCCACCAGCGGCAAACAGTTTACCATCCATTGCACATACTCCAGCTTGATAGCGACCTGAAAGAATTCACAAAATGTACATGAATAGTGGAGGGAAGCAAGACAGCAAAGTATTCCACTACTGAAGGAGACAAATGTAACCTTGAAGGAGACAAATGTAACCTACAAGGAGACACATGTAACAAAGGTTATTTTAATACTGCAAGGAATAACTTTTTTTACCTGTGAGCAACTGGGCAATGCTTGCCCACTTGTTGGTATCAGGGTCATACACATCACACTGTTTGATGCCTGCCTGGCCATTCCAGCCCCCAATGCAATACACCTTGTCATCCAGATCGCACACTCCTGTGAACAAAAAGCACACCGCATGTTCAAGGTGGCTGTTCAGAAACAGAATTTGCACTGAATGCAAATGTGCATATGTGCGTTGGCCTGCCCTAGCTATTTCTTCGAAGGACCATCAGCCTGAATGCTTAAAATGCAATGCCTAGGATAGGAAGGGAGAAACAGGAAATGATGGCTCTGATACCATTACAAAAAAGGAATGACTTTAAAAAGTGCAAGGAAACATTGGATGTCCATATTGAAAATATAAATACAGTAAAACAATTAAATCAAAGATCAACTAAAGAGCTTACATGCATGAAAACAGAACATTTTGAACATGCTGGCATTATGATTATTCTAGGAGCCTGCAAAAACACTAGTGATGATCGAACAGAAAAAGTATCAGCAAGTATTCATAAAGAATGAAGTATAGCACGATGCACCACTGTGTGAAAAAATAGTTTCATATTTTGGCAGCAAGTAATTAAGAAAAAAAATCATTAAGTCAGATAAGACATGAAAGCTTGTTCCTCTCTGTAAAAGACTAAAATGACTAAGTATATGTTATTTTTCAATGCTCATTAAAGATTTTGTCTAATGTTGTATACGTAGTAAAGGAATCAGGAACTGCTAGGCAAGACACTATGTGTTACAATAAGTCGCAGCCATGCCCTAAAAGAGTACAGACAATCAACAGCAGTCTATCAGAGTTTAATCAATGCAGTTCCATACTATACTTAACAGAGAGCAAAGGAGTTTTAATGGAAAGAAAAAAAATTAAAAACTTGAAGGATGCATTCATTCTTTCAGAACACACCCAAACACGTGTGCACTTGCACTACAAGAACATCCTCACACGCTTCCGTCAGAATATCAGTAATAAAATAAAAACAGAACAAATACAACCAACTAAACTCAAAACATGAAAGAACTTTTGCATGCTTTAAATTCTACAGTCTGAATTATTCTATGCACTAACACAATTACAGTTTGTCAACAAATCCTGTATTAAAGCTTCACTTCTACTGACTGCTGCAATAATAAAAACAGAACAGAACATATCTCTTTATGGAAATCTCTTCAAAAAAATTCAGGAGCATTTCCCTCCATGTAGAAACTCATATCACAGGGTGGCTGAGGCCATACGTTAAGTTTTGCTCAAGGCTTTGGTTACAGAGATACCAGTACACTTAAAAACAAGTCAAGAGACTACTCACCAGCAAGCGATGGGACAGTGTGGATGGTGTGGTTGTGTGTGGTATGTAGGGACCCCTGTGTGCCTGGGAGAAGAGCGCTTGGACACTGGGAAGTGGCTGAATGGATTTCAAGAATTCCCTTTCACAAATCCTCCAATGACCATGCAAATAAATTTGAATTCTGGAAAACTTACAGCTACCATCAATCTTTCCTCATTGAAAACCTAGAATAATTTAGAAATGTATTGCACCAAAATGTTATGTCATCATAATCATTTAAAAACTTATTGGGTAGCTAAAATAAAGTTCTGCGCTGTGAAACAAATTCAAAAATAAATTTTGTAATAAAGGAGATACAAAATAAAAAATATTAGATGCACAGAATATTGTTTCCAGGGCAAATGCGAAGCTGTGAAGAAAATAATACTAAAAAAAATTAAAATATAATGAACTACTGCATTATTCAGCACACACCAGAATCCAAAAGCACTCCCCCCGCACACACTTGGGGTCCCAACAGAAACTGTCAGCAGGCACAGAGCCTCAGTGTGGTGGAATGTCAAAATGGCTTAGAAAAGGCGTGCGTGCGTCCAGCTAGCTCTTCTTATCATCGTCCAGCACACCTCATCACCCATGCTCTCCTCAACACAACTGCTGAAAAGCAAATGGGAAAAACAGACGTTTTAATGGAGTCGATCTGGCAACGGAGCACACACAACAGCTGAGCCGTTACCTGTCATGGAACGCTTGGCATGGGTACGTCCAGCGTCCATGGCTGATCCATGGCCCTGAGAGATATTTCTACAGCACTAGGCTTGGCCGAGCCCAAGTGGGCTCTGCTTCATAAGTCACAAGTCCATGTCTCAAAACATAAGCTCTTCATGAAAAATTTAATAGCATGTTCGCAGCACAATGAAATTTGCCAACCATTTTCAGCAAAATGATGAATTATTAAAATTCAAATAAGTTACAACTAACAAACTGTATTTTATGAACAATTTAAGTTCATCATTTAATTTGTAATCACAGACGCTGTGAACATACATTTCAATTTTAAGCCAGAAGAGTTATTGTACAAATGACAATTGGATAACTTCACTCTCAACCCACATAATTAGTAAACCACTGGCCTAATTTTAAAGGCAGACGGTCAATCTTTCCAGTTAGTGAATTCTTTAAAAACCAAGAGAGAGCAGTGGGTATGACTTATGAAACAGCTGGTTCCGAGACCTTACCTGCACCTACCACTGTTCCGGGCGCAGCCAGCCCTTTGGAACAGACTATTTGCCTATTCAAGCATCCCAGATCTGGGAACAGAAGCGTTCAGAAGAACACACCATACATATTCAACTCTCAAGCCTCAACTCTGGAAAATGCTCCTGAAGGACTGTTTGCCTTTCACAAGTACTTTCTTAATCTAAACAATATCATTATGGCATGTTCGAACAAAAATTGCAATGAGAATACACTACCTCATCCAGACCAGAAAAGTATTTCTTCCTTGGCTTATTAATAAACAAGTAATGCAATTATTTCTCAAAAATGAATCCAATCGGCATTTGGCTACATAATACTACGATTCAAGGAACTCTAGAAAATTGACAAGAATAAGGTTTCTTTAAAAATCAACAACAAAAAATTTAAACAAGGGAGAGAAATCAAATTCACAAAGTGTCTATATAATATTACTATATATATTTTTATGCACCAATACCAAAGCAATATTTTATTAAAGTAAAAAGAAATCATACTATTAACAGTGCTACATTGTGAAGACTTTCTGAATGTAATAAGGATAAAGAACTAAGACACAAGTTTTATAATATGACAGAAGTAATTCCCCATTACTTTTTTAACAAGGAAGGAATCTCCTCTGATCTTGACAGACAGACATAAGTTAGTACATTACATTAGGGACAATAAAACCCACAAACACCATCAACAACTATCAAATCAAGTTGTTTAGCATACCACTGGGCCCACAGAGAAGCTTCTGGGAGAGAGACCAATGCATTTCTGGATTGCAGCACCAAGTTCTATCAAATGGAGAAACGCGTACTGCAAAATTAAAATCACATCTTTCCCCTACCTACCCACACATAATTTCAACTCAAGATACAACAAACTTTTCGTATAATGCTATTTATTCCCACTCTGAAAGGCAAATAACCTTCTCCTCTACATTAATTTAATTACTATTTTGTATATACAATAGAATTGTTTGCAACTGGTTTCATCACTTGCGTGTGAATTGAAATCTTTCTTCATTTCATGGGACTGCAAATAAAAAGTATTTGTTGTAACATTTTCCGATAGTATCTACATGCAAAATATTTAAATAGTTCCCAATGTTAAGAATTATTATCTCCTTAGATTGTAAAGAATCAACTGTAAATTAATGCAGAAAAATTAACATTATTGTGAGAAAACAGATCTATAAAATCTGTTGCAATTGCAACCCCAGGTCTCTAACTGTTCAGTTATTTTTCTCCTACGTTTCCAAACCATAAATATTAATTATATAAATCAATAAGCCTGATGGTAGAAAATTTGAAAGAAGAATCCATTAGCAAAGGCAACACTCCCCAGAAGTCAACACCCTGCCTGCCACATGTTAGTAAGATGACGCATCAAACTGCACCAGATACACCAACACCAGACACACACACTCATACTCTGTTCCTCACGGGGCTTGGAAACAGGACAGAGGAAGTCAGTGGAAGTGCCTCGAGGCCACTCCTGGGAGTGCCTGGAGCACACTTGAGGGGGTCACATGCCTGTGTTGCAGCGAGCCAGAGGCAGAGGATCAATGCTGCACCACTTCTGCCGCTCCGGGTCAAACACTTCCACTGTGCTCAATTCAGAGGATCCATTGCTGCCACCAACAGCATACACCTTCCCGCGAACCACAGCAATATCAAAGCGACCACGTGGCTCACGCATGGGAGGCAGAGAAGCCCAGCTGTTGTGCTGAGGATCATAGGCCTCCACAATGCGTAGACACTCTGCACGATCATAACCTCCTACAAAACAAAAAGTGCGGATTACAATTAGTTACAGATTGTGGTCTCATCAATCAGTAAATTACAATTTTACTGAAATTGCATTACAAATAACTCAATGTGACAAAAATCTTTTCCTGCAAGTACTCACCACACACAAGCAGAGAATTGTTCAGATTGGCACATCCCACAGCACATTTGACAGAGCTCATGTTTGGCATCACACAATAGAGGTCAGGTTTCTCTTCACTGGCTGGCCGGCTTGTGATAGGGGTGGCCACCGGTGAAGGGGAGAGGGGCTGGCTGCATCGGAGTTGAACTGACAATGTTGCCAAGTAGCCATTTAAAACCACAAGGGCCAAGAAATTGTGTTCTGTGGGACAACAAATCAGTTCACATATTATTTACACCCAAAACCCAATGTGAGTCATACCTAGCACAATGAAATAAAAGTATACTTCAATGAACTACTATAAACTTCAATTTTGGCACACAAACTATCTTTATACAACAATATTCAATGTCATTGTAATGAAATGGCAGAAATGAGAATTAAAATATAGTTTTGGTAAAAGGGCATATATTAACACACACAAAAATAAAAAAGAGGTTCACAAAGAAGACTATAAAATAAACTATTTATCATGATCTCTTCAATTCTCTTTACTATTTTCCTCAATTCAATGAATGTAATATACTCGCCTCCAACTTTCGTAGCAGCAATGAGCTTCCAATCATCATCTTTCTCCTGATTAGTACGAGGCCCAATGTCACGTGAATAAATCAACACACGTGGTTTGGCAGGTTGCAGTTGTGTCTTGCGTTTATTTTGCTGCAAATATGAAGAAAGCTATTAGGTTTGAATGTTAAAACTACACATTGATTTCTTGTGACAAGTGTACGTAAATCAAGTAAGAAAAAATTACGCAAGTTATGATTCAGAAGAAATTATATATTAATTTAATTATATATTATTATATATTAAAATTGAGGATTCTGCTGGAGAGCATTAATCAATACTTAGCTGAACCCTTGCAATCACATTGCACAAACCCTGCAGAAAAAGCTTGTAAGAACTACATGTTCACTATACAAAAAATTAAAAGCCCTAAAAATTTTGTTTCATTACTTTGCAGTTCTTATTCTCAAAGATTAAAGAAATATGCAAGGTTTACAAATTCTAGAACAATAAAATCACTAATCATTTCGAATACCAAGAGTTAAACATGTTCCAGAAAATGTGCCCGAAATGTTTTATATTTACCAAAATCTGTACATGTATATTAATGGGAACTATGGCAAAGAAATCCTGCTGCATATTGTGTAATACATAACATTATAACAACTGAAAATTGTTTTCAAACTAACTCCTATGTCAGAAAATTACTGGACATTGCATGTACCTATTCACACTCACTTAGCACTTAAAGACACTCTTCCAACATTAAAAATTTACTATTTTGCCTTCACTAACTATAACCTCCCATTCACAAATTTGACTGATTGATTAGTGACTCTTGGTGCATCAACAAATAAGGCCATTACTCTCGAATGTGTATGGTATGTTTTCAATGTAGGAGGTGGAGGTGATCTCCCGCTGGTTGCAGAAATTGTCACCGGCCTACATCAGCTTGCGAGGCTAAATACACCATTGACATTCATTTAGTTTGAGACTGTGGGCTTTCCAAAAAATCACTTCCATTTTGGTGCATTTCCTAACTATTGTTGAGATAGAATGTAATAAACAGGAAGAATGTGCACATGTATAAAGGGTACAAAGGGGGGGGGATGGTGAGAGTTTTTACAAAGTCTCATGGAGACCATTTTTCTCCCTTTTCAAAGAAAAAGTGTGCACGAATTTTTTTTTTTATAAGAACAGAATAAAACTATAGATTTGTATGAACACACACTTTTTTGTGTGCTTTTGAAAACCAGCATTTCCCTTTTATTCATAAATTAATGGCTTCAAAACAACCTTTAGAAAGAAAGAAAGAAAGAAAGAAAGAAAGAAAGAAACAGAGAGAAAGAAAGAAAAGGTGAAGAAACAAACTTTCTCACAAAACATTGCTTACCTTCGTATTAGTATGATTCTTTAGTGAAAGTTTCTTGTAATCTTGCACAATTTCTGTGTCACTGAGATCACTAGTAGGCATTTCAGTACAGTCCTGAAGTGAATTGTCCATTGCTAGATACAGCAAGTGAGTCTGCAACAGAATTGACTCTGGATAACATTTTTTTTAAACAAAAATTAAGATTTACGTAACAAGACAATTATACTGCTAAACAATGCTCTGTATGTTATGTATACAGTGTTATAAATGTAATAAATGTAACAAAAACAGTGTTATAAATGTAAGTTATTAAAATAGCTAATAGAATTTGAAGAAACTAAGGTATTTTTATTTATTTACTCAAGATAAATAAACACTCATGTTCTGTGAAAAGGTCACATTGTAAATGTTACTTTATCAGATTTCTTTTACTTTCATTGTTCTAAATTATAAGGTAATACATTCTATTTGGGCTGTCACATTTTCTCCATTTTGTTTTATCAATTAATTCTCTCTTTGTACTTGCATAGTTTCCTTGAAATGCTTACCTTCTCAGTAAGTTTGTCCAGTTGCAGATTATCATCGTCTGCAAACTGACGCTTCATCCAATCAAGAGCCAGTCGGCTAATAGAATCGCCCACCACCAAAGACATTTCTTGGCGGGTCTGGTTCAACACTTCCACACGTACACAAACCAGTGAAAGCAGAATCTTTGATTTTGAGACAGCATCAAACTACACAAAAACCCAATAACAAACATTTCAATTCGTTTTGTTTTTTTCCCCACAGATTAAATTAACTGTACAGATGGCCACAGAGGTGGGTAGTAACTGGAGAAGACATACTAGGGCGGAAGGGGGGCCAGAGGACGGAAGGGGGGGCCAGAGGGCGGAAGGGGGGGCCAGAGGGCGGAAGGGGGAGGCCAGAGGGCGGAAGGGGGGGCCAGAGGGCGGAAGGGGGGGCCAGAGGGCGGAAGGGGGGGCCAGAGGGCGGAAGGAGGGGCCAGAGGGCGGAAGGGGGGGCCAGAGGGCGGAAGGGGGGGCCAGAGGGCGGAAGGGGGGGGCCAGAGGGTGGAAGGGGGGGCCAGAGGGTGGAAGGGGGGGCCAGAGGGTGGAAGGGGGGGCCAGAGGGTGGAAGGGGGGGCCAGAGGGTGGAAGGGGGGGCCAGAGGGTGGAAGGGGGGGCCAGAGGGCGGAAAGGCTGGAGAGGCTCACCTCGCGAGCGATGAAGGCGTCGATCTGCTCCGCGAAGGCGCGGTCATGCGCCAGGCCGGGCAGCGCGCGCGTCTGCAGGCAGTTTTCAACGGTGAGGTGGCGCAGGAGGTGGCGCGCGCACTCCCTGGCGCAGCGGTCCATGCGCAGCAGCGACGCCGCGCGGTACACAGACGCCACCTGGTGGCCCTTCACCTCCAGCCTAGGCAAGCAAATGGGCAAATGGAACACGTGTTGCGACTCCAAATTTGTACATGTTAAGCTACATGGTTTAAGTTAGCTCTCCAAAATATCGTTATCGTCTACTTCATTTTTAAGGTAGCGCATCCCCAAGTCGACGGTGACGGTCCGGTTTTCGGTGACAGTGCCTAGCACAAAACATCTGAGAGCAGCCATCGCTTAATTTACAAAGCATTTTGCACTGAAACACATGGTCTGCCTTCACTCGCTTCCTTCGCAGAAATGCTACCAAGAAAGTAATTCTATTTAATTAAAACACGCGCTTTCCACACACGTTCCTTTTATTATACGGTTCAGTAGTTTGTGCCAAAGGTGTGTCTGTGGCGACGTGAATGCTAACAGATCAAATAGCACAACCATGTACAAAAACACAAACCATAAAAATGTCACTCAAAATAAATGTGTAATGCGTTTTGACTCCTCGTGAAAGTGGTAACTGGGAATGAAATAAAGACATATTGAAGGAATCTGAATATATTGCGATTGTTTCTAGCATTTTAAGGCCGTCATTTGTAACATTCTGCACCACCATGGCGTGAACCACTGGCCAACAGACCCTTCCCATCGCTGGGACCCGCGTTCGATGCTCGGTCAATCCATGTGCAATTTGTAGTGAACAGAGCGAGCTGTCGGAAAATTCTCTAATGTTCTTCCGTTTTCCCAGCATCTTATTCCAACACCACTTCAGCAGAAATGCAGTCTTATGCTGTACGGAATATCACTTATGGGCCTCTATGACCTTCGCAGTTGAAGGGTCACTAAAGCTAAATAAGTAGCTAAGTCAGTATGTACGGAACTAGAGGTGCTCAATAGCACGTACTTTCTCGCGATATTGCTAATAGCTATGTAATATTATAATATGACATTTTCTCTCCTACAGTTTCATTACCATTTGAAAAATTCTTAAACAAACTGCGGGTGAAAAAGACGTATTTTTTTAAAAAACATTCAAACTTTTAAAAAGGAAACAGCTTTCTACCATTGAATTCAGTGTATTCACTTTCTACATAAATGTATCAACGATGCGCGATTCGTATTCCAACCGTAAATAATATTATTAGTTTGTATTAACGCGAACGAACTGCGGCCGTCATTATTGCCTTATGTTTTCAGTAAGGTGTTACAACAATGTGTTGCAACACGCTACAATGAGCACTAATACGCGAAAAATACTCTTAATTTTCGAAAAGTAGTACATGATATTTCAAATTCTATCTTTACGGAACAGATTTTATTGGGAGAAAAAAATCTATCTTTAATATTCAGAACATACCGAAAAAAATTGAATGTTTGCAGTTTTCAAAAAAATTGAGGTTTCCACGAACATGATACATACACCATTCTCTTAAACGTCCTTTACACTATCCAACAACAAAATTTAATAAAAATTGATGGAGCAATTTTTTTTTAAAAATGTTGAAAATATCCCAGGGGCTTTATTTAAAATACCCCCAATATTAAAATATCTGTTTCAAATTCAAGGGGCCACAGCATCCGCCTGATCGATCGAGGAATATCAATTTTGGAGAAAATCGGCTCAACGGTTTAGCCGCTAGCGTTGTTCACAGACAGACTGACAGACAGACGTTTTGCCCACAATCGATTTTTCCGTATCAAGGGCCCACAAAAGAGAGTCTGGCTACACCACGTGTTAGAGGATTTTTTCTAAATTTAGCAACTGGATTTATCCACATTTTCGTTACCAGGACCCTGTAATGAGAGTTTCAGCCGAAAATTCGCCGTTCTTTCGTGCAGAATTACATAAATTTCTCTCTACCGCGGTGGCGGTAGCGAGAAAGTAAAAACGACTATAACGCTAGAACGGGTGCGCCTAAGTCTTTCCCAGAGACGGGTGGCTAAGAGTGTAGGTCTCAACGTGCGTGGCGCCGGCCGACGCGCCGTAACAGCACGCAATGCCCAGGTCGCAGTCCTCGCGTCACGACAGTTGCCACGTTCGAACGCCAGAATAAAGATCTAGTTATGCAAAAGCAAAAAATACCCTTTCGTGCGTCACCGCCAATGGAACTACCCTTCTCGTTTGGCTTATTCCCTGTTATTCCGGGGTGAGCAGTCATCGCGAGCTTAAGGCCAAATGCTACGGCATTTGCCAAGAATAGCTTCAATGGAACGCACTACCTGCTGTTTTTGGGCATAATGCCATTTGATTGATATTGACATTTCGTCACTTATTCTAAATGGCAACTCAAAATTAACGAACCGAAAAAGAATTAAAGACGATTTACGATCATTGAAAGCTATGTAGTGCCAGTGCCTGTCCTTCCTACTTAACCAGCTTACAAATGAAAAGTAACTTCCAATACCTATTTTTCCAATGATCCCAGTTTTTCCACATGCTTCTTATGCTTTTAATCCGCTGTTTGCATGTGCTTTTGATTGCATACTTTAGTTCCTTGGGGGAACAAATTGTATGAAATGCTAAATCGCACCATCTTTAATTTACACACTTAACGCTTCTGCTTTTGTCATTCGCTCCCTGCGTTTCTTCCCCTCCTTTACTTCCTTCTTCTGTGTCGTCGCACTCTCTTTTCATGACACCATTGCTAAAGGTCGTGGTTCCTACAGAAGCCGCGGCGCGGCGCTATCTTCTGCCGAAGGGGAGTGGGCGAGGTACGTAGGAGGGGGAGGGTTAGTGCAGCGTCCCTCCGCGAGGCCGTCGGCAAGGACAGTCGCTCCCGGCGTCCAATAAAAACTGCGCCGACACGCTCTGCCAACGGCGTGACTAAAAAACTGAATTTGCGGTTAACTGCTTCGCCTCTGCGTGACCTGGCAATGTCAAGCACAACTAACGCTCCTTCATCGCCGGTTGTGGAAGGAAACGATTTATGTCCGCTCCCGTCTTCTCACTCTCCCTATTTTAGTTTGCGAATGGCAGCTGGCAGATGGGGCCATGTTCAATAGTACTAGCTCTGTAAGCGTCTAGCGAAAATATTTGTGGGCGAATTCTGAAGAGATATTGAACCCCACGGGTGAAAAATGATACTTCCCAAACAAAAAATTCAGGGGCGCTGCAACCACTAGACGCAAATGCTGCTCTGTACAGCGGGATGCATATATGCATGGGTTTACAACATGCATTTTCTTTTTACGAATCAAATGAAGGCTGTGCGTACTATTTACCCTTGAGCCGTTCACTCTTAATATTTTAATCCTTGGCAGGGCGCGAATTAACAGTTTTTTTTTCCTTTCAGAAGACGTTCAAAATGCACGGGAAAGACAAATCCCGAAGTGAAACGAGGATCTTAGCTTACTCCGGGAAGTTTGCAAAAATTCGAGCATTTTCCAGGGAAAGTTTTTGTTTTCAAATTCCTTGAACTTTTGAACATTACTATGGAAATGATAAATGAAATAATTGCATCCCTAGCCGGGACAGATAAGCACTTTCCTAGCAGGGAACATCCAATTCTAGAGGGCGGAGACAATAACGGAATACCTCTAGTTAAGTCGCACCCTCATCTCTGACGCATCGTTACTACAGAAAGTTAGGGTACATATGAATGATAGGCGTTAGATCAACGGTTTTTGACTACGCAATGTGCTGCACATGCATGTAGGCGTAAACTAGAGTGAAGGGGTTCGGTGTCGAAAATATCCTATACATTCAATTGAGAGGTCCAGAGCACAAGAGATGCAAGTGTATTTTTGGTAAATTTTGAGTTGGGAGAAGGCGTGTAAAGTAAAAACTCTTATTTCGTGAACAAATGGTATTTCAACAGCTCTCACAATTGCCGCTTTCTAGCAGCGGAAAGTGCCTTCCATAAGAGTTCTCTACCGTTACTCAACTTTCGACAATTTCCTCATACTATTTTCATGGCACTTCGATCCCTTGGAAATGATCTCAGCCTCTCAATTTAACACGAAAGTTCGGAAGGAAATTTCACAGTACCCTCAATATTCAACTGGGGTTACGAGTAGGGAGCATATTTGTGCAAATTTGGCCTATTTTTCCTGTGAGAATATTCGTGTAATTATAGGCGCATATTTTGCAAATTTCGTTAAACGTTATTTATAAAACGTTTCATCTTTTCATAGACTACTTATTTGTGAGCGTTCATGGATTCAAAAGACCTTGTCACAGTTTATGATTTTTTGTTTTCTATGATAAAATACTTATGCAAATGCGGAATAATTTTTGATAACATTTTTTAACGCAGTCAGAACAAATACAACAAGACAATGTAGTTCACTAAGGTGATTATTTACTTGTATTATTTCTCTCGCGAAATAGGGTAGATATGTTTGCACAAAAATATATCTTTTCATTCTAAGCATGCTTCTCCTGAATTTTATCAAAAAAGGTTGATACAAGAAATGAAATATTGTTAATTTTAATTCCATACTAAAGTGCACGTTTCAGAATTTTTCGGTCATTAATGTACATTTTTAAACGCGTATTTCAATATTTTTTAGGATATAAAAATCCTCTCCCTAATTGTGAGGATACAGCACACACGGAGGAGTAATTTTGAATGCTAGAATTCGGGGGTGGAAGACACTGGCGGATCCAGGGGGGGGGGAACCATGGGCTGCCTTGCCCTCCCCCTAAAGCTCAGTTTTCGTTTGTTACCTTCTTTTATTTGGCAAAATTGATTAAAATTTTTATTTGTTAGAATTATGTAATTATTTAAAAAATAATACCGTATAGAATCATTTATTCACAATAATATAATAACAAATGATTTTTGTTAAATAATCTATGATGCCCCCTCCAAAATGATCAGCTGGGTCCGCCCCTGGCGGGGGGGGGGGGGACGTACCGTGCGGTGTAGGCGTAGTCGACGAGCTTCTCGAGCGCGGCGCGGTCGCAGGCGCCGTTGAGCGAGTAGGAGCGCAGCGCGGCGGCCTGCGCGGCGGGCGCCTGCTGCGGCCGCATCGCCGTCACCTCCTCGTCGGCGCTGAACAGCTCGAGCAGGTGCGGGCTGGCGGCGGCCAGCACGGCGCGGTGCGCGTGCAGCTCGGCGCCGCCGCCCACGTGCAGCACCACGTCGCAGAAGCGCCGCGAGCGCTGCATCAGGTGCAGCGCCTGCAGCGCCGCGCTGGGCAGGCGCTCGTCGCAGAAGGACAGCGCCTCGCCGCCGCCGGCGCCCGCCGCCGCGCCGTTCGCCGCCTCGGCCTCCGCGCGGCCCTCCACCATCGCCGCCTGCCCGCCCAGCTCCAGCTCTGAAACACAAGCGCCACCGCCATCATTAGAAGAGAATTTTATAAAAATACATCCCTTTTCCTCTTCGTCTTTAAAGCTTAGTGGAAATTCAAGTAGTGAATCATAGATTCCATACACCAAATTGTACGTCACCTAAAAATAAATATTTTTGTTGAAACACGTAATATTACATATTTCCGTAATTTTTAATGAAAAATTGAATATTTTAGTATTTTCAAGTTTAATACTTCGGTGTTTTTGGAAATATGGGGAAAGATATGTCAGTTTCGAACGTACTAGTCACACATCACATGTTACTGTGGAACTTCACCGATTGAACAGAGTGAGCCTGGTTCAAGACTTATCAAAAGGTAAGGGCAATTTCTTACCCTACTGTCGATTCAGACGACGTCACGATTTACGTTCAGACTTCTCTCGAACTTTGTTACTCGTTTTCATATGGGTGATAAATATTTGAGTCGTTTAACACCTTTTCCGCTTTTTAAGCACAAAAATAAATATCTCCCCGGTTTTGTAACATGTAAAAACCCGAGCCGTAGTCATCATAAAATCTTAGTGGGGAATTGGCAACTCCCGTCCAGATGTCTGATTGGCCAATTTCTCGGTGTGTCGCACATCGTTAGGCCCAGGATGACACAGAGAGGGGTTGGAGAGTCAAAACCCGGGCGGCTCCCAGTGAGGTTCGGGATTCGTGGCGGCGCCCCCCACTTAGTGCAGGCCTACGAACACAGGACACTTGAGTTTAGAGCTGGCAAAATGGCCCATCCGGATCTTCGGGTAGAAGTTCAAAAGAGCATAGCGTTCTGAAGTGCTCCCGAGGAGGGTCGCAAGGAATGCCACCGAGTTGTGAACTTCCCTCTCCCCCGCGCCTCTGCCATGTACAACCTGGCGCAATTGCACCCAACTGAACTGCAGAATTTCATACGATCAACATGAAAGTTGTTAGGATCTGCCTGGAGGTGAGGGGAGGTGACCGCGAAAACACTCTTCTAGGCAGTTGGTCCTTTACTCTCCACCGTGTGAACTATGCAAGGTGATCATGAAAGGTGAATGGTTATGTGGCTAAGGCATTAAGGAACCTTTGCTGTGACTCGAGTCTACTAGCTCTGTAAAAGTTATCTTAATAGGCTCCTTTTCTTACCAAGAGAGTCTACCATCTGGTACAATAACTATAATAAAAGCTATCAGGACGATGTCTCAACTGAAAACCATTGATATCGCCAAACTAAATTAAAATGAGATTTTCTTCCAGGAAAAGATATATAGCTCAAAATGTAATTACCCTCTAAGATAATCGTCAGCAACATTAGATTCTTGCGCAAATGCAATTGTACAGAAAGTAGCAGGATTCTGAGTAATCTTGAGTGATATGCGCAATAACTTGCCGCTATTATAATCTACAACGCGCTCCCTATTTACACAGATAAAGATGCATCTGTACAACCTTTTCACAACTTGCAACAAAAAAAAAGTAACCCTTTCAAAAAAAAAAAAAAAACAACAAGAACAACAACCTTCAATAAATCATGACATTTACAATCTCCTGAAGACTTCAAGAGGAAATTACTTTCCATTTTTAAAATGACTAGGTCAATGATGTCAACGTATTAAAAAAACTAGTCACACGGATGAAACAATGGCATAGGCTGAAGATTGCTTTTTGCGATTTCTCAGACACACATTTGCACGACCTACTGCTCCATTGCTTCGCAAACCACACTGCTCGTCAAATGTGCTTCGAGAGTAAAACTGGCGTCGTACGACGTTTTACGACAGTCGTCAAAAACAGACTTCCGACGTCCGCGTTGGCGGCTAGCCGCATTCGAAGCGTCACTTCCAAGGACAAGCGAAGATCAAGTGCAAAGCGTCAATGTTCTTTGGATCGATCGTTTCTGAAATTTCCCCAAGATTTCCACTTTGATTTTCCAGTCTCATGCAATCGCTTCTTTCACAAAGAGCTTCAATTAAGTCAATCGATTGGATTTAAAATATCGAAGTTAGTTTTTCAATTGCACAAACTTCTCCTTTTCCAATTATTCAAGTTATAGACAAACATATAAAGGGTGTCAAAAGAAATAAAATATACACATGGAAACTTCGAACTGTAAATACAACAGTTTCGGATTAGTTCTTTATGTAACTGGTACAGAAGGTAAATTTTCAGCATAAGAATAAAACGACGGACGAAGAGACGATTGGAACCGAGCCTGGCATTTGGAAAGTACATAAACTTGTAATCATTCTCAATATGCGAGACGGCAGTATACTGATTCATGACGACTCAGCGTTTTTTGTTTGTTTTTTTTAACTTTGCAGTATACCACGTTAATATGATCATAACTTGTTTGCTGTACGCGTACGGCAAATTAAACGCTTTGCAAACAATGAAGGTAAGTACGTACTAGTTTCCGTGCAGTGCTGAAAACTAATTATTTTGAGATGGCGATCTTCGATAATCGGTGTGGGTCCGACTGGAGTTCATTTTAAGGTGGCTATTCCACATATAATATTAAAAAGGCAAAGTTACAAAGAAAAAAAACAGGGACATAATCACAGGTCCTCCTTGGGAGGCGGGTTAGACCGCGGACGGCCGACTGACAAGAACTGTCCTCCGGGAAGAGCCGGCGATAACTCATCCAATTCATCTGCAACCCCGAAGTGACGAAACGATTATCTTCGAAGCGCCCGCAATGAGCCCCAGCTGCAACAACTTCATCGCCTTCATGAGGCGCGCGATTAATGAACGGTCAGCCGCGGCTCGGCGTGTGCTCCGCGGCGCTGCAACAGGTGCGCGACCAAAGGGTTTCGACGCCGATTCACGACGCAGAGCGCCCAGCGGCAGCCGGCGCCGCTCGGCCGCCGAGACGGCCGAGCGCCAATCGCCCCGCCCCGCCCCAGCACGCAGCGGCTCCAGAGTAGGGGCGCGACATCCATAGGCTTTTTTGCATCGATGTTTTTGTAGAAACGTCAATGTATTTAACGACGATGTTTTTTAATAAAGTTGTTTTGTGATCGATGTTTAGTTTCGGAATGAAAAATTCCCATGATCACAATAGTATAAAAGTTAAAATATGAAATGTCTGATGGTAACAATTAGTTTTTAGTTCAGGTGTTGGAACCAAAGGAACATTTTACAACCTCCTTCGACCGAACACACTCGCACGTGAAGACCTCTATGCCCTTGTATGCCCTCTTTCCTCATGTTCATTGAGGAGTGGCCAATAAAAGCGCTACGGGAGTAGAGTCTGCCCCTCCTTCTCGTATCCTTATTCGAGGGATTGATCAACACGAACACTAATTAACTTTTGTTGCACTCGAATTTAATGGAAGAGGTTGTTAAACCAGCCTCAAAACATCGATGGCTTTTAATCGATGTATTATGAACATCAAGGTTTTTTATTTTGAACATCGATGTGTTTTCGATGCCGCATCACTAAGGTCCGATTAAATTAAGAAGGTGATTGACATTTGTGAGTGGAGGGGAACGACGTTGCCAGGTAGCAAACCACTGAGCACGTGTTACCGGGACACGAAAACAAACACTTCAAAAAATACGTGTAAAAGTGTAAAAAAAAATACGACAAAAGCCTAACCTCAACGCAACTCATCACAACAAAGTGCACATTGCGCGCGCAGCACAGGCAGAAACGCGGGCGGCGCGGCGGCAGGGAAGTCGCTGTGCGATGCTCAAATGTTCCCCGTGTTCGGCAGTGGCAACTGAGCGAGCTGACACGTCACGTTTTGTCTCTCTGGTTGGCAGCCGCCATGGAAACGGGAGAGGCGTCCTGACGTCACACAGAACTGTCAATCACCTTCTTAATTTAATCGGACCTTACTCGACGCGCTCGGCACAAACGAGCAACCAACACGATTGACTGAATGATTTGGGTTTCCGGGCAAGTCCACCGCTGTAGTCATTCCTCCCAAGCGAAGCGCTAGGCATTTCTCGAAAGGTGGCGGTGTTCCTCTCCTCTGAATGGTGAGATCCGGCAGCGACCTAAAAGACGGCTTGCAGGGCTTTCCCAGTCGGGACAACCTCTCAGCTCCCGACCTGATTGAGAAAGATCGGGACAAGAATGAGGAAGAAAAGATGCAATGTGGAGTAGGGCCACTGCGCGAGGCCCGTTGGTTAAATACTGCTCCGGCATTCACACGGTAGATATATGAAATTAAAGACAACTACCAATCACAGTAGCCGGTCCTAGAATTATTCTCCAGGCGGAATTGGACTTGGCATTGCATCGACTGTTCAAAATACGCCACCGTCAAGGACTCGAAACCCTCGACCTCCCGTTCGTAGAGCCTGCAGTGGCAGTTGTACTGAGCCGTGTCAGCCTGTAGCAATGGAATCTAGGATTTATTGGCCTCTCAACACGTTCTCCGAACGAGGAGAACCACATCACGCAAGCTCTGACTTATTTTATGTTCAATAGCTAGTGACGCGACACTTGTTACCAATACAAGATGCATTTTCAATAATGGTAGTTTCCGCATTACTTTAATGCAAATTACTTAAAAGTAATTATCATGAACGCACATTAAATTTAATGTAAACACGTACATTAGAGGTACGCTTTATGATCATATCTTGACTGAATGATCTTCATGGACTGGTAATTATGAATATACGATATGAATGATTAGAGGTAAGGGAAACTGGAGAACCTATACATTAAATCTACACTGATTTTATCTTTTACGATATCATGCATGAATGCATTACATTTAATGTACAAATATATTATGTTCTTTAATGTACAAGGTAACGTTAAGTTTCTTGTATAATAATTAAACCACAATAGATTGAATGGCATTTCTGAGAACACTAATACAATTCGCTATAAATCGTGCAACACGTATACACGATTCTAACGTTTTCAAAATGTAAACTGAATTTTCGCGCTTTACAAGTTTGTTCAATGCTTGTTTTCAGATTGAGAACAAATACAATTAGTTTTTCAAATATAAATAATTTCTGGAAAACTTTCAATTTTTTCGGATGCGACAACAGAATCCTGGACTTCAGAATGTCTATTCAACTGCACAGCATTTTTGAAATGTTTTAGTTCGCGAGTCTAAAACTTGCAAAGGGAGAATGGCAAGGGACACTACATGAACAATCTTGAAACGGAACTCGAGCGCACAGCTGTCAAAAGTTCTTTTTCCAAGCCTTATCTAATGTAAGCTGCAAATGGAGCGGCGACGCGTTGATCTGGGAGTGCATTTGCAGAGGCAACTTAATTGCAGCTGAGCGCGCACTCCGCTCCGCGGGCAAAGCGTGAAGGAGAGGGGGCGTCTCCATTTCCATCCGCTCCATCCAGCGACGCTATCGACCTGAGAAGGGCGGGAGGGGAGGGGTTGGAGGGGAGGGGAAGCGAGGCGGCGATGTGGAAAGGACGCGGGCGCTACGGAGGGAGATGGAGGTTGCGAGCCGAAGGTACGCCGGACGGGACTTCCCATCACGCGAATGAACCGCGCTCCGAAGCAGGGCGAGCGACGAAGCCCTGAAATACGATAGCACACGATTCTTAAACAGCGCGGCCTCATCGGGGCTCAACCAGCACTTGTCACGCGACACCAAGGCATGCATGGTCGAAAGCCCCAGCCATGGCGAGACGAAAACTTCTCTGGACACTGCCCCCCTCCCCCCAAACACTAAGAGCACATTTGGAGACAAATGGGTGCCGCATCCGTTAAAACAAAGACTATCAATGTTGCAATTAACAGTTATTAAGGGACTATTAGCATTCTAATATCGTTTATGTATCCCCACAACAAACGATTTTTTGAAATTCCATTTAACGTATTTAATGTATTTTCAATTATCTCACTCCCTGAAACCCGATGTACTGAATAACCACTTGACACGTCCACGCCACCTCCTTAACGCCGCCTGTCCACCTGTCGCCGTCCCAAGTGCGTTTCCGAGCGGCGCGTCGATGTCGCGCGAGGGCGATCGAAGTCCTCAGGAAGTCCTTGTGACGCCGCAAGCGCCGGGAGGGGGGAAGCGGAAGTGTGGTGGGAGGAGGAAGCGAGGGAAGGGCGGAGAGGGATCGAGTGGACAGAGAGAGACGGATGGCGGATCCAAGGGCACGTGAGGGCGCGTGGGCGAGCCGCGAGCGACGCCCGACGCGCACGTGAGCCCGGGCGAATCAATGGCGTCGCGTGGCCGACTGCCCCGTCCGAAGGTCTACGCACGCCTTTGTTTAACTCCGGTTTCCGCGCGGCGTCGCGCACACCAGTTTGCTTAGACACAAGCAAGCAGATGGAGCGGCTTGCTCGTAATGAGCCAAGGCTGAAGGGGGCGCTTCTCAGCAATTTCCTTTCCAAAAGCTACATACACGCTTCACACCGCTTCATCGTTGAGCGCATCAGTAGCCAAGAGGTTGGACTATCTAATGCAACATTAGACCTAATTGACAACAAAGATTCCGCAAACAGTGGCTATTGAAAGAGTGAGATATTGTCACCCTAAGCCTCCTAAAATTCTACCATTTCAGTGGTCATTAAGTTCGAGCGAGATTAAGTAATACGAAATTAAGATAATGCGAAATTATACTTAATTTTCTTACATCCATAGCCTCTTTAAAGCATAACAAAGTGCTTTTTATGCCGAGTGTTAAGTCAGAAATTTATTACGTACGCATTTTATGGCAGAATTCACGATTAGAATTGGAGAGCTATCACACTGCATTCACGTGTCTGGCAAATTATCACCTGATCAACACGTGCTCGGGTTATCGAATATTTACAATAAACATTCAAAAACACAAGGTGGGAATAACAAACAACCATAACGATTCTACATTATAATACTACAAAAACAAACAAAATAAAAAGAGGTGAAAATTCTGCTGCAAAACTTATATGGGTCATTCCACGCAAAATCGGACGAATTTGAAGGAAAATTGACCTCGATGTCTCTTATCTTTCTGATAATTTTTTTTTACAGATTCATGAAAGCAAACTATACAACACGTATTTTTTAGTTTTTCTCAAATATTTATATTTTCATTTTATTTGTTTTAATTTTCCGTAACTTCATGTGCACTGACATGTATAATATTTTGTATCTCAAAATCATTTTAAAATCTCGGTTTTGAGTTCCTCTTAAATCAAAGCTTATATCTGTACCTTTTATGAAATTTATCTTATTGTTTATAACATTTATTTTTTATGTTAATTTTTTGTTTATATACTTTTATTAATAAATTATTAATTTTACCACGAATTAAAAATCTGAAAAAAAAATGAAACGAAACTTCATTCTTCTAAAAGACTGCGAAATTTCAAAATGGCTTCTGTTAAGATAACTTTTTGAGAATTTTTTAAAGCGTCGTTTACAGCGCCGCTTTCCTTCCTTTCCGCGCGAGAACCTCATGGGCCCGTCGTTGTATGTGCCGCTATCGAATGAAGCGCTGGGGGGAACAAGCTTCACAACAGGAAGATAAGTGGAAATGTTCACTGAGCAATGAGTTTTAAAGTTCTTGTTAATATTACAAAACATATAAATATTAAGTTGTATCAGATTTACGTCTTTTTAAGTTTCCCTTTATATAACTTGGATAATATGTGCATTTTCTTTCAAGAAACATGTTTTAATTATTTCTTGATCTTCACAAATAGGAACAAAGGAATGTAACGAACGTGTACCACGTAGCCATTTTGCTGCATTTCTACGACTTTTAAGTTAACTCTTTCTTCTTCATGGTCTTCATTGGTGAAGAAGAAAAACAATATGTTTTGTATGTTTTTGTACCCAGTCATAGAGCTTCTTGGGAGTCGTAATCGGATCATGATGTACTTGAATCGTTGAACGTGAATCCACTGCCGATACGTCACTCTGTCAATCATCCTCTCTTCAAACTTTTACTGCAACATTTTAAGTCGTTCTAGTCCAAGACATTTGTCACACTTTTTAAAGTAACAGCTCTTGGAAGGTCAAAAATAACTTTTGTTAGGTAGTACCGACAATCCTTCAATGCTCCAACATCATATGTTAACTTTGCGAAACCTCCTCCATCAAACATTAACTTTACTCGTACGTTTTCGTGATATACACAAACACATACTGTATGTGTACCGTTAGCTCCTGGTAAAATGCAGTGTTTCAGTCTTAATTCAGCGAACTTTGAAAATCTGATCTTTAGATGCGGAGACTTTTCTTTAAAATGTCGGTTGGTTTCTTTCATGTTGCTCAGTATAATCCCCTTTTGTTCGTGAATCTATCCTCCATTCTCTTTCACTGAAATAATTTTTTTCCCTTTATTTATTCATGATGCGGTTAACGTCATCTGACCAATAAAAAGCCATAACACATGGTGTACAGAAGCGACGATAGCTCTTCTCGATTTCACATGTGGAGTCGACAATATTCCTTGCTAGTTGTTTTGCAACAGTTATCATGTGAGTAGATGCATCGAAATGTCTTTTAACTTTAGGAAAAGAATAATCTTTGAAAATCGTTAAAATTTTAATTTTTATCATCAGTAGTTTCGTATCTTTTTTCAATTCTTCTATGATGTATTCATTTTCTTGTTCTTCTTCTACCTCTTCTATATCAAATATTCCTTTCTCTAAGGTTCGTCTTATTTTTTCCACTTTTCGACGAGGATATGCTTTTTGACTCAGTTTCGTTTTTTCCCAACAGGTATTTCACCTAACATCAATATTGTTAAACTTTCTTTCAGATGTGATAATTTTACATTCTTGGCTGGCTCAGCATCTGCTTCACTAGGAGATGGATCACCATTATCTCTGATTTAAATGTTCAATTACGAATTATTTTCTTCTTCTGAATTTCTACTCTGTTGACTTGTACCAGGTTTGCTGGAAAATGTTTCAATGGTACCTTTAGATGTTTGACTTTCATTTTATAAACCATTTTGAAGTTCTCCATCTGTATATGTTACAAATTTTCAAGTTCGGCGTAATTCGTAAGTGCCCAACTTTTGAAGGATACTTCGTATTACACGTCTTAAATTTTTACACTCAGTTCAACCATACTTTTCTAGATTGAAAGGATTGAAACATGAATGAAAGCTTATCTTCATTGTACCTGCCATCTTCAATTATTTTTCGTCACTCTCCTAGAAAGAAAGAAGCGCATGGGCACTCACACACGCGTCACAAACTAGGATATTATTTGCACTGTGTCACATACTCTTGGATGTAAACTGATCCCAATGTTTGTATTGCTTGGTCAACTTTCTGCCATTGCCTTGGGTGGTAAACGACCTGCTGACATCGATGAAAGGGCGTGGGCAGTGTTGCGCAAGGCCGCAAGTCCAGTGGAGGAAGACACAGGGAGCATTGACAAAGCGGTAAGGCAGCGGCGGCGCGCAGCGGTGGTCGAGAAAATACTCTGCGCTCCCTTGAATATTTTTTTTTTTACGCGAGTTCTAAAACAGAAGCCATTTTGAAAATTTGCAGAGATGGAGATGAAAGTCTAAAGAATTTATTGCCGTCGAGTTTAAAACAAAAAATCATGGGGATCATCTTAAAAAACTCGTTTTAAAAATTATAAACAATTTAAAAAACAAAATATAAAAATATGCAATTATTTATAAACACTTGTTGAAAGATTGCTTCTTTAGCTTTAATTTGAAATGAAGTTTAAGTTTTTACAAGCAATACATTTGGAGTTACAAATTATTAAACATCTCGACATTGGAGAAAAATTAATATATTTCAATAATTGTAACTTCAAAAATAATGTATTCTCAACTAAACAAAAAAAATACGTCTCTTACTTTTCATAATAGATAGTGTAACAAAAATATTAGAGAATTTGAAACACTTCAGGTTTTTTTCTGTCCGGTTTTACGTGGAATGACCCATACCCGATCCACAATATATCGTGAGACACTGAAGAAGCATCAAAAATGTTTCATTATTACAAGTACCGATTTTTCGTTGAGAGTTTAGCGTTTTAAAAGATTTTTTGTTCTTTTTTTGTTTGTTTTTGTTTTAACTAGTAGAAAACTTAAGCACCATGCGAGTGCATAGTGAACCTGTTTTCTATAGCTATATGGATCGGCATTCCACCATACACCTATATTTCACTCGCACATTCCGTTTGCATACACATTTTTGTATCTCCCACGAAGGTCCTAGCAATCATTCCACCACTCGCCAAGGGCCAGGCACCTCAGTTTCTGTCATTCGCCGTGCTTCAATTCCGGAGGTGCATTGCTCTGCTCACTTGTTCAAATGACTCAAGCCATTTTACAACCTTGTGCTGCATGTACGAACACGTGGGGCCTAAAAGACTTGAGTGACTCGAGTTACGCAAGTCGGAAACTAGTTTCATTTTGCAATACTGCAAAACTTGCATTCTGTCAAAACTTGCATGATATGAAGAACCTGCATGATATATATGCAGAAATAAAGATTTTATTTCATCTTTATGTTTTCCAGTAAGTACGATGCATGCACTACTTCAAATTTAATGGACATATTTGGGTGTTCGTGAAAATGTTTCACATTATGTAAGCACCACAATAGTCTACGACAACGTGAGTTTGAGCCCGCTCAATATGTATTACTGACACTAAACATGCTTTAATGATAAAAGAAATCTAGAATTTTGAGTGGCAACTTGCATCACCAATGTGTACACACTGCACGATCATCTAAGCGCTGAACAGAAACGTAAAGTTGGTTCTTCGCCATATTGGGTTGAGGGAGAGAGCGAATCAAGCTTCTTGATGATGTGGGGGCATTTTCTGCTAGATGGGAGCCGGCAGACGCCGTAAGTCAATAATTTCAAGCTGACGCAGTTCAAACAAGCTCAAAATAGAGAAGGCGACACACCAATAGTCTGACACTAAGATTAATTCTGCCACCTGTGTTTGTTTCACAAGCACGGACGCGTCGCAACGAATACTTATGTCCGTTCTATTTAATTCGCAGCTGCATTAACAACAGGCAAAATAAAAATGAAAAACAAAAGGATGCATAAAAATTGCCGAGCAATACAAGGAATAAAGTTTATGTACGAGCACGTTGACACAAATTAGCAAATATGTATTCATGTTTTCCTGATCATTACAGATTGTTCATTTCCTACCGGCCAGTTAACACTGTCTACTAGATAATTCCTCACTCTTTTCTGGCTCATAATCCAAGGCACTGACAATATATAAATTGCGTTCACAGATTTTTCACATATGCATACACAAATGTGTCCCATCCCTCCCGTATTATTCATTACTTCATTACCCATATTTTAGAAAATGTTATTTATTTTTTCTTTTGAATGAATTGCAACTAGGTATATTTTCATTAATCTATTCTAATAGGCAGAATTTTACCGACCACTTTATGTATACCAATTTATGTTACATGTATCAATGCATGTTAGTTGTATCAATACAAATGTAACCGAACACGTTAATCAACAAACGTTTGGACTTCTGTTCAGCACACAAAACCAATTTCATTTTTATACAATTTGATATTCATCTTTCTATTATAAACCTTCAATTTTCATGTCCTGAAATTCTATGAGGTCTAGCAGAAAAAAAGAAAAAAAAAGAAAAAAAAACGGAAAATATAAGTCACAAATCAGTGCACTAATAAAATGTCACAATTTCATTGCTCTTTCCTGAATCCAAACTTGCATGACATATCTATCGCTATCACTCTAAACCGCATACTCCCACAATTAACAATTAAATGTTCGGAGGAGTTTATTCATGTATTACATTTAAAAAGACACTCATTCAAGTATTTCTTAATTCAACTTCAACAATAACTGCCACATCAAAGGACCATCCTCCTGATAGGTCTATCTTTACATCGAGATTTAGACGACGTATGAAAATTTTCTTTGCCTCTAAACAAGATCACATTTCCACAAAATAATACAATACTTCAATTTTTTCTCGGTGATCTAGAGTAAAAGCTAAGAGGTGAAAAACACATGCCAAGCAAATGATTACAAGTTCAAGGTACGTATTCAGCACGACACGTAGAGCCACGGCGCCTCGCAGGTTCCCCTGCCAAATATTTTGCCTGAAGTCCAAATTAACGAAGGGAGGATGCTTTACTTGAGTTATAACTTGGCCGGAGCCCCTGGTGCTCTAGGCACGCAGGCTTGGTGGGGGCCCGATGTGGAGGGCCTCGAGTGGGTACAACCGTGCAACAAGGACTCCGACAGTGATATCAGTAGAACTGCCGACTCGTCACCGAAGCAAGCATTTAGATGAGAACAAAATGACAAAATATGCGTCGCAAGGACTTGCTATTCGGAGATCAAACACAGCCAATTACACAATGCAATACCTGTAAAGTCAAGGATTTACTCCCATTATTTGCTTGTCGTATGGAAATTAAACAATGCTTTTGTAACCTTCAATACTAACAGACAACACATCAGAAACCTGTTCTTAAGTTGCATCAATAAACTTACAATAATCGATAAAGCTCACATATTTCTAATACATCTGATGAATCTGGCACCATCTGAATTATTCTGAGCAAGATTTGCTGAATAAAAGAGTGACCACAACTTATGATCGTCACTCCAAAAAAAGATTTTTTACTATTGTTTTATGGACTCTTCCGCACTGCCTTTGTCACTTTGTTTTTTAGACACCCTGAAAACTCTTGTGAAAAATAATTTCTTCACAATTCTTTCTAATTTTCACGAAATTAAAACATATTACACAGCTAACGATTTGACAGAATGTGTAACACTAGTAATTTATATTGTTAACTTTTCTCAAAGAAAAGTTGATTTAGTCACAGAACAATAATATTTGTCAAAAGGAACCATAACAATATTTAAAATGCTTCCTAATCGTGAAAGAACCTTTGTTCCCTTTCAATGTTATCATGAAAAGGAGCTCCTCTTTCCTCCTTCACAATATCTCACATAATAAAGATTTCACGTTTCTTAGAATGTAACACAAACGGGACGAAGTCAAAAGAATGACGTCAGTCAGTCCGCAAGCAGCTGTATACATCAGTGCTCGTTATGATTAATCACTGTGATTCTCCAATACAGATACATTGAATACAATTTAAAGATATCGATGGTGACGCGTAAATAACAATGTCATCCCACAGTTCCAAAAATGTAGGTCTGGTTTTCAGGGCAGAAAAAAAGAAAAAATGCAGTTAAATGAAAGATCTTACATTACAAAATAAATGAGATAGCATTGTTAGACATCACTAAACTACTTTTATTTCTCGACAACGCGTCCGATTTTGTAAATTTCCCAGTCTCAGTAAAAATCAGAACACTGAAATTGGCGATTCTGTTGCATTCAATTCCCACGACCTCCGTATCTTAGCATTAACTCCCGACATCGTTTAAAAGTCCACTCGCTAGATCCTATACGCCCGTCTGCTCCGGGGCCGATCAGCCGTCGACAGCCGAGCCATGCGGCGCGGGAGAGGCCCCGGGCCTGCTTTTAGTGGCCATAAATCGCCACCAATCTGCCGCAACCCACCGACCGCGTGGCCCGCGCCCACCCGCCAGCTGGCAGCACCGCTGCGCGTCCGCCTACGCAAAGACGTCGCGAATCTGGGATTCACTTGCTTCGCGATTTATGGGCAGCGGCGCGCGGCTATTTCGGTGGCATCTCCGCCCTTCGGCCCCGCGCCACGCCACGCCGCGCCGCGCAGCCCGATCCCTCTTGGGGCAGCCACAACGGCCACACGCTCGACTTCCAGCATCCCTCTCATGCGGACCGTATATAATGTCCTCTCGCCCCACCAGGAACAACTGGATCTCAAGTTCATCTTATATTTCTTGGTTCTAAAGAAGCAGAGGATGAAAGTCAGTGTAATGGATAGGAGACTGGTCATGGTGCCAAAATAAAAGGAACAAATTAATGAATAATCAGAGAAAAAAGTTGTGAAACATGTTCGACAAAATTTAAGAAATAAAACTGACTGGTAGTGAGACAAGAGAAGAAAAGACTGATAAAAACAATAGTAAGGACAGCACGAATAGTAAGACACGGAAAATAGAAAATTTATAATTCCTATAAAATTGAGAGGTAATAACATTTCTACCAAGGTGAAAGAAACAAAAGAAATCTTTTTTTGGTTTCTGAAACCAGGTTTACACGATCATTTTTGCGTCATTTTTCAATGGTATAGAAAACCTTCGAACCACAGGGGATGTAATTTGTACAAATAATAATAATGACGCATGTTACATTTTTCGGTACAGATTCAAACCAGTCTGATATGGAACTCCTGGCGTCACTATCAGGAACTTTTCCTCGTTTGCTATGCTTATGGAGAGATTTATTCCTTTTGTTTAGTTTTCAAAAATTCTATGGTAATGTGGAGTGATTAGTGTGGTGAGAAAATATTTCTATGTTTCTATTCTATGTTTCATATTCTATGTTTCTTTTCTATATTTTAATGTCACCGCGTTCTGTGCTCAGTTCTGTAATACCTATTAGTAACCATACAAGCGATGTTCAGCTGTTTGATTTTCAATTTCAGCTTTTTCGGCGTCCAGGGGAAAAGTATTTTCATCGTGATTATGTGCAGAAAACGAAATGACCGAGTCAAAGGTTATATCTCGTACATCCAGTTTCGATACCGAAATAAAATCGCGTAGAAAGGAACATCTCCTTTCCATCCATTTTCTGTACAGAAAAATGATGAAAAAATGACCGAGTAAAACTGACTTTATACTACTTACAACGATCTCGGCAAATTATAAGTAAAAGTTTATTTTCTATAATACTCTGTTCCCAGTCCGCATAAACTCAACCTCATAAGTTTGAATTTAAACAAACTTCACGACACGATTAGCCTGGGGCACTAAATTAATTCATCATTTTCCTTTCATTTTGTGGATATTTTGGCTATTCCCATTCATTTTATTTTTATTTTCAAATGATCGCTTATATAAGCTTTTAAAATTAATTTTATTCATTAACCTTTATTACTTCTCATTTTTCCTTATATTAATGCTTTTTATTTTTTTTACTAGATCTGATGATAGCAAAGCCGTCGAAAGTTACTCATACATAATGCAAACGTTGGCAAAGTCAATATCATTCACTCAAAGCTTTGGAATACTAAAAGCACCTCACCAATAAACCTATAACAGGGAGAGAATTTCCTTGCTCTGATTGCGAAACGAATCGAGTAAACTAATTGCACAAATATTCATGATTACTTACAATAAAGAACTTCCTGAGAATATGCTAAGAGCTACACACTGTTTCAAAAAGAATCCTCAACAAGAATTGAAAATAGACTTTTCAAAAAGTCTAATTTACTAATTTCCAAGCGTGAAACATTTTAATCACTATCCGTATGGGGTTGACCATAAATTAACACTAAAGGGGGAGGGAGGGGGCCTGAGAACGTTACGCTGCGTTACATAGGGCGCATGTTACGGGTGCGTTACAAGGGAGAGAGGCAGTATTGAAAATACTTGAAATTTGTTATGTAATTTATTGACGGTCCCTATCCCTATCACACTGTCCGTAAATCGAAAGAATTATGAACCTTGGAACATTTTAACAGAACGTTAACGACCAGACAACGGGCCCCAACTGTCGTATCGCCCGGCCGGTTATTGCCAAAGCTTCGACAACCGCTGAAGTTATTTACGAAGATCGATTAGGAGAAACGTCCTTTCGCATGGCCAGGGGGATGCACCGTTACGCAGGTCTCAACGCGTGGAGGACCCCACTCACGCCAATCAGTCAATACTACGAATAGCAGCAGCAGTTGTATCGAGTACAGAGGGCGCCTACATCAATGAGTCACGTTGTTGACACGGCAACCGTCTGAAGTCCAGTGAGAACGCACCCAGTGTTTACGTTTCACGGACTATTAACCGACGTCAGAAGTTACGGCACTTCAGTAGTGTGATGTAACAAATAAAATCTAAACACATTTACGGATCGAAAACTTCCATTTCTTACCTTCTGCAATTGTATTCGCCAAAGTGGCACACTCCAATGCATAGCTTCAGGCATGTACAGAGCGATATATTCTCAGTTTGAACTGGTTCAGTTTCTCGTGACATCCACGGACACACAACACTTCCGACCATCAGCGACAAATTGTTGACGCTGCTTATTTGGTAGCCTTGTAGGTCTTATGCATTAGGTAGGTGATGCGCTTTACCTTGTTCTCTCTGAAACCTGTTTGTGTAAATATAATTACGGGGCCAAACGCTCAAGCATGACATTCCTTTTTGCTTGTAAATAACGCAATAGAATGTTATGGCGACGAGCGTAGTCGAAACACTTTTTTCTTTGCTTTGTTTTGCCGTCAAATTTGAAAGAGTCTCTAGCAAGGAGTACCGAACTAAACCGTTCCAATACATATTCGTATGGTGTAATTCTGCCAGAAAAGAATTGAGACGAAATGTTTCCAACATTCTCTACGACGACCGGGAATTAATGTTTGAATGTAAACTAATTTACAGAAGAAAAATAATTTACAATATTTCAGATGAAGTTTTCTAAGCGAAATAATAATTATGGCCGCAGATTTCATTAATTGTTTCTGTAGGTCAAATGTAAGTACGTATGAATCCCAAAAACGTCAACATTTCCAACCTTTAAGAAATGATAACTTTTTAAACGATTATGCGCTTTACACTGCCACATTTGACATAACATGACAGGCATTTAGAAGAATTCTAAAAATACATCTTATAGGCATGGATACTCCCAAATGTTCGACTGCACTTGACAGATAAAGAAACATAATATATTGTGCAACTAACTTATAATGTTAAGCTGTATTAGAGAAGTACGACTTGAAAACGAGTGACATAAGAAGCAAGTTTTCTAAAGTGAAAAAATGTAATAAAGAAACAAGAGTAGCATACGTTTTTTTAAATTGCAAGGCAGCATTACAAGTTTATAAGAGAATCCACGTTTATCCACCTATGGAAACGACATTTTTACGTCACGAGCATTTAGCATTGAGTGAAAAATAAATAAATAAATAAATAAATAAATAAATAAAACTAAAAAAACCGCTGACCGGTTGGGCCGTTTCCTGTCACCTCCCGAGATTCATTCGTTGCGGTAGTCTGAATGTGTGATGACAATTATTCATACTACTAATGGATAATTTGTCATAACCCATGCCATAAAACACCATTTTATGAACGTTGCAACGAAGAAGTTAGTTTATTATGCTAGTATATAAAAAAGCATTTTTATTTGTCTTATTTTTTTGTTTATTTTATTACTCTTACTTTTTATTTGTTTTATTACTCTTTACCAAAGTTCTTTAAGACATCTCAGTAATGAAGTTAATGGTCACATTCGCATCTCTGAACAATAACCCAAGTAAACTTGTCTTTTCTCATTCAACTGGAATTTCAATATACGCTGTCCATGTTGAATGGTCAAGTATTACACATCGATAAGACGATATTATCAGTCATCTGATGAGCAGTATGACTCACTCAAGAAAACTTTGCGATATTTCATTCTCCTTCCACGTACAAAAGTTTAATGCAACGGAAGAAGTAGCATAAAGGATATAAAAACTGCAAGAGAGCAATTGATAAGAGAAAAGAGTGGACACCATAATTTTAAACTTCCCATTACTATTACACACGGTCTATAAGAAAATCGATGACAATCTTCACAAGGACAACTATTTCTCATGATACGTAACGCTTACAAGACTTGAAATAAGGTATTGTCTTTATTTTTGAATTTTTCTCTTAAAGCAATTTAATAGAGTAATCCAAAAATATATTTAAATAATACGACTAATTTGTTACCAACCATTTAAATAAATACTTTTGTACAATGTCGAGCTATTCTCATGTCAATTTAAGCTTAATCATGCTTTCATTGCAACACTACCATTACATTAATTTATACTCATTTGGTTTTTGAAACATACTTCGCTTTTGTAGCAGATATTTTTAACATTAGACCATTTCAAGGAAGTAGTATATGGTTACTTTAACCAATTCCACGCAAATTAATCCCAACCACAGCAGCTGCAAGTAATATTTCGAAAATTGCTGAACGATAGTGGGATCGGACACAATTCCGCACTCCGCCAGCGCGCCAAACTTGGGAGGAGTCAACGCCCTGGGTCACAGCGGGGCGCGTGGAGGTGACGAGAGAAAAGAGTCCAGCGGCGCTGGCGAGCTTCCAGCGGAGGCGAAATTTCGAGAGGTCTCCGGGTAAAACCGGCGGCGGCGGCGAGCGAGCGAGACGGAAGGATAGCACACCCAGGGATACGGCTGCGGCTCCACGAAAGACATTCCGGAATGTTATGTAATTCAGCATATTTAGGTCCGGTACCCATGAAAGATAACGCACCACTGTGCCCATGTGCACAAATCTATTGAACTTGTTGCTTTCATTGGGATATTTCCGTTTCAAAACGATTATTTTACTAGCAGAGATTTCACCATGACTTTCGCAGGTGTTCGATCTTTTGCCCTTGGCGAATGCAACACCATTCTTCCTTTGCCCAGTGACTTTTGTTGGCATTTTAATTTAGTCACTTCATCTCCCCTTGTCTCATTTAACTCAGCACGTTCTAGGCAGTACAATCAATTTGCCAATGAGATCTATTTAATCCGCGCGTTACTCGTTTCGAAGTTCTTATCATATGTAAAAGCTACACTAGGAAACTGAGATGTACCTTAATGTTCTAAAAAGACGACTTGGAATATTGAATGAGAATAATTCAACCATATATGGTTCAACGATAGAGGAAGAAGATCCTTTCTCTATAGTTCAACGTTACTGCATCGAATTCCTTTCCTTTCTATTTTCCCTTCCAGGAGTGCCCTGCAGCCCCGTACCCTCCCGCCAGCTACGCCATTAAGGGCGACACCGCCGCCACCACCGTCAGACCCAGCTTCTACAGCACTGCTTTACGAGAGGGGTTGTGAAAACAGTCCCGAGAAATTTGTTGGGGAGAGAATTTCTCCATTTCTTTCACCTTCTCCATGGCTGCCAGCGAAGGCTCCTCCATAGAGTAAAGATGTGTACACCTTACATACATTCTTAGTCTATGGCCTCTCCCAGCCCATCGGCTGCGAGAGGAAACTAAACTAGCGTGGAAGACGAGCGGGAGAAGAGGCAAAGAACGTGAACTCAAGAAGCAGAGGGAGAGGCAGAGCTCGGAATGAGACTAGCAGGGCGTGTGGGTGGGCGGGGGGGGAAGGGGGCGGGACGGCGTCGCGGCTGGGCTCGGCGCCAGGGGCAGCCCGGGCGGTCACAGGAAGAGGGGGGGGAAAGAGAAGGGCGTCGAGGGCGTCAGAAAGGGCCGCGCCACGAAAGGTCGACAGGAGACAGGTGCGTGCGTGAACGCGTGCGCGCCGGCGAGCGAGGGCGCGTGCGCGTGAGTGAGTGAGTGAGTGAGTGGTCCGGCCGAAATAGACGCGGAAGGCGGCCGCGCCCGCCTTCTTCGGCCCCGAATAGACGTCCGTGGCGGGGGCGGGGGAGGACGCGGGCGCGCACGCGACAGGCGCGGCACGAGGTGTCTGACGCGGCCCGACGCCCGGCCACCACGTGGCGCACCGAGCACGCGCCCTCGCGACGCAGCCACGTGACGCCGCACCGCGCCGCCCAGCGCCTTTTCCGGGCGGATTCTCCCGGATACAATCGCTCACCTCCTTCACAGGCCTGTCAAACGCAACGTCAAAGGCAAACGGAAAACTTCATTTCACGAATCGGCATTTTTGGATTTCGCTACGACATTATCTTTACATTCTGAACCGTGATAAAAACCTTGAAGTTGCGTTCGTCCTTTTACGATTTTACTTTTGATTTTAGTTTCCCTACACGAGTCGTTAATCTATTTAATTTCTTCGTGCATTTAATCGATTCGTCCCGGTTTGATTTACTCTCCTCTTAATGTCTCCACGCTTATTTGACTGAAATTGAAAAGTCCCATTAGAAAGAAAAATGTAGAGCTAAAAGAGCATCATCTCTGTCTCCGTAGAGTCATCAGAATTTATTCGGAAACCTACTAACGTCCAACATTTTCTTTTCGGTGCAGCCGCGTGCACTATACTTTCACCGAATGAATTCAATTTGGGTTAACTCAAGGGAACTCCTTCAAATCCGCAACTAGATCTCTCCCAATGACAACTTGCATCAAGAACAGGTCTGCGCAGCAGCCTGACCACTCCACGAGTTTCTGATGGGGGAAAAAGTTACTAACAATTTCGAACCGAAAACAAGTTGATTCTAGTTGTCTGATAAAGTAGAAGTTATGCAAGTCAATGTTGTAGAAGTACATTCAATGTTTGAAATTAAATTACCGGCGGTTCTTTATTTTGTACAATACGGCAAGTCCTTAATCAGTCATCAGATTCCGTACAACCACAAGATTCTAATTTTATTTAGCCTTTTCACTAGTATACAGATCATATATTAGGAAATAATGCTACTCAAACTTTCAACTATTTATTTCCTTTCTTTACCTATGCAGAGGCTAGAAACTTCGAGAATGCTTCGATAAAACTGCCGATTTCTTTGGCATCGCTACCACACTGAGACCATAGAAGAGCAACATCTCGCAGTCCTCTGAATTTCCCGGGTCACCGCAGATCGGTATACGATTGCCTGAGCCCAAACTGAGAATTCCTCTAAGTTTTACTTCTGTTCGTCTTCGCTTTGACCGGTTTCTCCTCCACAAGTTTCATCTCGCATCCCCTCGCCTTGATGGCAGTCTTCTAATAATTCACACCGATCTCCAATGAAACATAGAACTGACTAGTAAACAAGTCTGAAGTTCTATTAGTGAATGAAACCAAATTTTGAGCATAAAAAAAGTGAATCAAAATTTAAGAATTTTCCAGCCGCGTACCGATTAAGTCTAAGGGCAAAAATGAATTTCGCCATGGCTCGGGGAGCCTTTCCTGCGCATTGTACGTCTTTGTCGCGCTGCCGAGGTGTCTGCCCGAGGTTTCCACAATAGCCAGGCTGAGGCAGAGGAAACAATAGAATACTTATCTTGCGACTTAGGAATGCATGAAATACTTCCGGTAGTAGCGTTTTCCAAGCAATTGCTACAAATACACAAAACAAACATCAAACATTATAATATTTACATATTATTAAATACACTTTTACAAAATTAATGATTAACAAATAATTAATGATGATAATGATTAATAAATAATGATTAATAAATTAATAATGATTAATAAATTAATGATGCGGATTCGATGGTGTGACGGTTAGCGTGCCGGACTGTCATACCAACGTTCGCGGGTTCAAACCCGATCGAAGCCGTACCTTCGCCGAAGCCAATCCTTCGTACGCCTTCCGCGGAGGGGAAGTAAAGCCGGCTGGCCCATGTTAGTAGATTTACTTGCATGTAAAAGATCCTCAAGCCTAAATGACGCCTCTGAGCTAAATTCAAATCGCCTGTTTCGTCACCCGAGATACCTTCTTTCTCCGCTAGGTGAAAGGAGCTTAGCGAAATTTGCGTGGTCAGACGGAAGAGCGGGTCTGATGGCCCGAGTCTCGCCACGTAAAATAAGGCATTAACTAAACTAACTAACCCTCTCATAAAGCTGACCTCTCTAAAGCTGACCTTAATACAAAATAACAAGAATATAAAAAATATTTTTAATGTTAACATTTTCTAAAAAATTTCAATTTCTTTAACCTAATTTTAACATTTTTGACATTCTGAGGGAACGTCTAGCACTTCCGCATGTAATTCGTTCCAATTTCTCATGGTTATGTTTACAAATTATCATTTATCTACATCTGTTCTGTTTTCTTTGACGAATTTTGAAGTCATGATCCTTCCGCGCGACGTATGTGGGTTTTGATAGTCTTGCCCGCACTTCCCCACACAGACGACCACCTCTTACTGATTTGAATAACGCACAAAGACGCGATTTCTTTCTACGTTTTTCCAAAGGTTCCCACGATATAAATTCAGAATTAGAACGTTCTATCCTAACAAATTTTGCAGCATATTTTTGTATTTTTTCGAGAGAAGTTATTTGCCCTAAACGATATGGGTCCCAAGGTATGGAGCAATATCCTGTACATCCTGCGAGTACGCAGAATGATTGAAACCAACAAGCATGCTGAAAAACATCCAGACACAAACATGAAATATAAGAGATTTGAATGAAAATAAATTAAAATCTTCTGAACGACGATAAATTATGTATTTTTTAGGCAGGATGCCTACAAAATACTGGGGAAAATAACTAATCCACAAACGGAATAGTTATTTACGTAACTAGTACAAACCGTATTTGGCATATGAATGACACGTTTGCGGACGTTAGCAGTAGTCCAGCATTTCCAAATGAGCGCCTATCCCAAAGATACCTCTCTACAAATATGATTTCTTACATTTTTCCTTAGTACAAGGTCAAGGAAATATACAAGTGTGTAATACTAAAATCATTCACAACCCACAAGACAACAGTAGTGTTCATTTATGTTGCTCGAGTGTTGTTTACTGTGTTGTACTCAATATTCTTTTGCTTTGCGGCACGCACGCCAAATCCTACTTTGCCGCAATTGTACAGCATGGCGGTACCCTGCTGGGAGAGAGATCTGGAGAGAAAACCCCCTGAAGCCGATGGGACGGCGCCGGTTATCACACTCCAGATGTGGAGGAACACCGCCACCTTCCGCGATAAATCATTTTCACTTAAGGCCCATTCACAATGCAGACATAAACATAAGCATAGCGTTAACATAAAAGTTAAGACAACGTTTATAAGCGGACTCATTAACAATGCATTCGCATAAGCATAACGCATAAGACGTTAACTTAAAAGCTTGCGAGCTTCAAGCTTCTCTGCTTATGCTTATGTCGGAAATAAAAAATGAACCAATCACAGTACGTTTAACTCAAAATCGAGCATCGAAATAGGATCGAAGTCGATAAATCGAACGAAATACTTGTTTTCCAAATTGGTTGATTTTCGACGGTTTTTTTACGTTGTTTTGTAGCGTACGATCTTTTTGTAGTTTAGCTTCGTTGTAATATTCATAGTAGTACCATTTAATTTGAATTTTTATTGAAATTAAAATACCTAACCTAACCTAACCTAACCTAACGTAACCCAACTCATGGCTGCAAGGCCGAGACGCCGCTGGTAGGCCTTTGCTCGTAAAGAGCTGTTGTGCCACACTACATAGTACATGTTTATAAATGTTATGTATGTTTATATAAACATGCATACTTTAAATAAAATTTCAATACATAATATAGATTCTCACATCCAACCAACAGTAACTAGAATGGCCCACAGAAAATAGAAAATCTTTGCTTACGCTTATGTTGTACATTGTGAATGCTTCAGTTACATCACTTATGTTTAAGTTTATGTCTGTGCGTTACGCTTGTGTTTACGTCTGCATTGTGAATGGGCCTTAACGGGACCAACGACCATAGAAGTTTACGTGCTCGCAAACAATCAAAATTTGCCAACTGGCAACAGAGCGACCCACTAACCTCTTTGTTCCAGCAGATCCTGAGGGATCGCATTGGGCCGAGCCGGGTGGAATGTTGGGGGATGCGGGAGTAATCGAGCGTTTGTGAAGGGCGGGGGACAGCGCCAGGTAGTCACACAGGTTTCCATCACCGCTTCAGAAAGGCACGCGGGGCCCCGCGGCGTCGGCCGGGGAGGGCACAACCTCGCCGCGAGGGGGTGGTGCCGAACCGGTACTGATGTAGATACGGAGGGGAAGGTCTCAAGGCCGGACGGGGGGGGGGCGAAGAGAGACGCCGACACGGGGATGTGGACCCAGGAGAACTACCATTCGCACAAAGAGCGCAACTCAATAGAGACATCGAAATTTGTCTTGGGCGTTCGATTTGTTGCAATTGCAAGGGGGTCACGATTGTTCTTCCCACAAACACGATCTAATGCCCTGTAAATTTCCTGTTTATTATTTTCAAAGAAATTGCAGATTTTCAAAAATGAACTAAATTTCAAAAATTTAGTTCATTTTTAAATATGTATTCATCTACATGTATAACTAATAGCATCAATTTAGTGTAACCTAGAATAACAAAATGAATACTCGTCCAATTTGAGAAAGATCCAACAATTTCTAGATCAGTGAAAGGGACATCCGAATTCAAAAAGCAGTGATGGAAGAAGCTAGAGGCTTAGAACGCGCCTAGAAACCTGGCAATTGTGGTTAATTCCCGTGATTCGAGTGACGGAAAATTAACTTCGCTTTCTCAGAACCTCCACCCCGCCGCACCTCGTTAGGTTTTTAGAACTCTTAAAAAAAGGGGGACACTTACATTAACAACCATGCGGAGGTTTCTGAGTCAGTGTGGAGTCTTTTGGCAACGTATCAAACAGGGCGAATATTAATTACTAAAATTCTGTGGGGACGTCTTTTTATATTTAGGGGAGTGAACTATACGAGAAGATCCTAGAGGGTGCCTTAAACGTGACTCAACGTAATTTCTTAGATTTGAGGCAACGAGAGAAGAATAGAATACGCCCCAAAGATTCCCAGTTTCCGGAGACCACGGGAATCCCGATGCGTTACTGCGTAGATATAATTAATACAAAAAATCCGCGCTAACTACAGGTTGACAATTCTTCCCAGAACTTCTGAATTACGAATATTCCCCTTTCCAAGACCCGCGTGTACGGGGAAGAACTTACGTCGCGACAGATATTAATTTCCTGTCTTGAATCTTGATTCCTTTGCGCTAAAGGTTTTCCTCCAGTGTTTTACTGCTCGCAAATAAGACAACTCCACAATATTCCTACATGCATACAAATCACACGTTTGCGTTTGAGCATTTCCTCAATAGCGTAACTTTCGTCTGTGAACACACACCTTATCTCCAAACAATATATCATTATAAGCTTGTCCAACTAAAGTTTATTGGGGTTCTCTCCAAGTTTCCCCTGATGGACTATTAAATGAATAAGTATAAGTCAAGAAATTCTACCTAAATGGTCCACAAACATTATGGATCACTTTTTCTTACAAGTCAGACGCATACCTGCCGCAGCCAAAAACGTGGTGGTGTTTTGGTGTTATTTGTTTAAATGTCCTAAAATATTTCAAAGCATTCATATCTTACTTCAAGGGCATTATGGATAGTGAATTTCACATAAAGGAACTACGTCGCCCGTTTTCTTCGAAAATGTCTACGAAAAATACCTACAATAAGTGAACCACATATTCTATGAAACTTTCATTTTGGATCATCCATTTTCGATTAAAAAGTGAAAGTTATTTCCCCGTGCCTTAATTTCACTGCGCATGTGTGTATCGAAGAGAACAGGTTTCAAGCTCCATAGCAAAATTCGGCCGAATCGATGTTGTATTTTGTCGTGTGGAATCGGAACGCAGCGACTGTCCCACTGTGTTTTGCGCCGGAGCTGTGATGTTTCCTGGACACCGACGCTCTTAGC
This sequence comes from Acheta domesticus, assembly GCA_031308135.1. Classification (NCBI taxonomy): domain Eukaryota; kingdom Metazoa; phylum Arthropoda; class Insecta; order Orthoptera; family Gryllidae; genus Acheta; species Acheta domesticus. Next base: position 16,573,949 of record JAHLJT010003656.1, read on the forward strand.
ACTGTTGCCACACGGAACCACCGACTAATTATCATCCAACACTTCACAATCGCCTTGCTTGATAATCTCCTGTCACGTCACGTGTAAATGCACGCCTCATTCTGAGTTCCTTGCTGATGTTCTGCTGATCATTTACCTCACAACAAACTTTAAATGCACGAGTACATTTTAAACAGATTTTCTCAAGTGTATAATCTGGCACAAATGATGAGCAAAATGACAATTCATCAAACGTAAAGCAAATCCAAGTTATTGACTGCGAATAGAAAAGCGAATAGAGAAGCAGCTTCCCAAGCAATGTTTTACATCATTATTCAAAAACTTGTATTAAATTTGCGCCTGCCAAAATAACACAAAGTAAAAGTAAAAGAAAAAAGAGTTCATTAGGAGAATACACGTTTCAGATTTCAATGAGATCAATGTTTGGGTCACGTGTGCATTCATGATTTATAACCAATAAACGACTGACTGTGACCCCAACACGATTTTCACTTCGTCACGATATCTCACCATAAAAGCATTCGAATGAGGTTCCTGTGATCGAAAGCCTTGGACAGAAGGTTTACTCACCCCCAAGAGATTTACTTCTACCTTCGTACAATTCATCGACACCGATGCTATTTTAAGTAATGAAAGAATCGAACATTAAACTTCTTGAAATTCGTCTTAGATACATTTCGCGAACATTCGCACTTTCTCTATACTTCGCTTCATTTGCACAAGCGGAGCAGTCGCGTGCCGCTGGCATGACATCTTTCACCCGGCTTCCCGAGAGGGGGGAGTCCGCGTGGGGTCCTGAAACCCGCTGGGGCGACGCACGCGCGCAGAATTCGCCTCTCTCTCAGGAGAGCGAAAGAGCGAGAAACCGGCCGAGTGAGCGAGCGAGCGCCCGGGCCGAGGCGTCGCGTCGATGGTCAGGGGGAATCACGACGACGCGGCGCGACCGCTAAAGGGGAGGGGTGTGTCGGAGGCGGGGGGGGGGGGCGCGGGGCGGGGGGGGGGCACGAGGCGAGGTCACGCGTACACGCGAGCCCGGCCGCCATCACCCTGCCCCACGCAAGGCCGCGCCCGCGCACGCACTCGAACCCTCTCCCTCGGCAAATCGCTCACTCCGGGCGCTGAAAAGCAAGGCAGGCGGCGCGGCAGCTGCCGGACGCCGGCACCCCTGTAAGGGGCTTCGCGCTTCACATCTTTGCCACCTCTGATTTAGATCACGCGGACAAACAACGACGGATATAAGGGGAAACGTTCCCTTCCCCAAAAACCGGCATTTAAAAAAAATCACGCTTATTTCTTCAAACAATTACCATATCTCATCACATCCAAACCAGCATTCCCATTACGAATATACTCTTTATATGAAGCTAACAATTGAAAAATATTTAAGAAGCGAAATCGACCGCCCCCCCCCCCGAAATACTTTGGGAGCCATCCTTGCCCATCTTGTACTGGAGCATACAATTCCTTCATCCCGCCATCCATCCACCCATGACTTGAAAAAATATTAACAAAACAAAAAAATTAACAACTTAGAATACTTTTTTGAAGTGTTGAAAAAGTGACCATTCCAATTAAGACGAAGCCTGCAAAACACGAATTTCCAAAAAGAGAAGTGAAACGAGAGCTGCCAGGTTTGAGGAAATATCGGAACCACTTCCAAGCAATTCTGAGAAATTATACATTCCAACGATAGGCGGAGTTGGGTTGCTGCGACAAGCTTCCTTAGGATCAACTTTCCGAAGGTCCAACAACGTATTTCCTCATGTATCTGAACTTAAACTAAAATCAATCATACAAAAACGAGTATATAGTTCAAAGCCCTCATATATATGATTATTAAATTAAGCAAAATTAATATTATTTTGTCTCATGAGGCCAAAAAAAAACCCCCTTTTTACAGTGTATTACAATCTTCGAAGGATATTTTAACAGTGATATTTTGCAACAGCAGAAAATACTGCCAGAAGTTTGCAATAAAAATTACGATTTAGCAAACTTGGTTGATGCAATGTTATAGGTAGTTGGCAGAACACCAACACCGCTTTCATAGATTAAATGAATCATCTTCAGAATATAGTTCTTTCTCCACCTCTCCGACGGTGCCCGTGAATTATTTTACACATTAGTCACATTTTGAACATAGATATGAATAACAAAAATTCACTTGATGGGCTGAAAGTCCGGCAGTTGGAGTGGGCACGGCAGCGAGGGCATTCTAGAAGCGTCCAGCGGTGAAACTCGACGCTGCCTGGAGGGGAAAGAAGACTGGGGACTGCAATCATTGGGGACACTGCAACGAACATTGAAGGAAATATTGAGATTTCTTAATAAAATCGGGAAAGCGCACTATGTGCGTGAATGATACTTTTGAGACGCCAAGGAATTTCTGGGGTAACTAATCATCGTGTGCAAATGAGCGAGAAGTCAACAATTGAGCGTTGAGGTGGGACGGGATACTTAGAACGAGTGTCGTTACTTTTCAATTGCGCCACGCATGCTTAATGTTTGCGTTTATGATGGTCGATATCTAATCTTTGTATTCAGCTGATATCCGAAAAAAATCTTAACCAAACGATTACTCCAAATTAATTATGAATGGAATTATTAAAATTTTCTCCGGATATTACGCAGTGAACAACCTGTTTCAGAATTCGTATGCAATACCAAATATTTCGAAAAAAGGTATTTCTTCTTAAAGAAAATCTAAGTTTAAATGACCGCGATGCACTTTAGGAGAAGTAGAAAAACAAATAACTTCACTCAAACACGTCTTCGAAATCCATTTCCAGAAAACATATCCAGCCACTTTCCCTCGTATCCGTAAGACGTTGCTGATAGTACGAAGTCCCTGCCTAGGAACAGATGTTATCGGGCGCCTACTGAAGCTCTGACAGCAGTGACAAACAAATACAAACAGAACCGCGTGCGTCATCACTACGACACAGCCTCGTCCTAACGAACTCTCCTTCCGCGCACAGGTATCATGCCACAGCAGTATCTCTGGGACACGTAACAAGCCGGTATGGCTAAATACATAGACCTCGCGATATCTGCAAAATGCTCTCATAACAGGACAGCGCCAGATGGAAGAGACTGCCGAGGGCGGGCGTGATCGTGTCAGCATGAGGTGATGCATTTCACTTTGAGTCAGCATTTCTGACTACCTCACGCTTTCCTAAACAGTCATAAAGACTGATTTACAGTACTTGTTACAGGTGTTGATACAGTGGTTTAACATTTTTATGAAATGACAATTTCAAAAAAGTTTATTGCCCACTAGAATTCCAAAGAAATGGGCAGAATGAGATTCAGTCTGTCATCATGTTACTTCAAATTTTACGATCAAAACTTTAATAAAATTAATATTTTTGTTTCGTTGTTTTCCTCAACTGTTATTCGAATTTCATTATTTTGTTGTTTAATGAAAAAAATCTGCAACTTTCAACTTTTGCCGTTCCTTTCAGTCCCGAATTGGCGAGGTTTCACTTACTATTCTGTTCAGTATTTTAAGTGTTCATTAATTTATTCTAGCTCCCAGCGAAGCCAAGATCTCGAAGGAAGCGTACTACGTTGGCTTCTTGATACATTCTTCTTGGATTGATCGTCATTTCAACCCAACTTTTATAATGGATCCATTCTAACGTGAGAAACTCAAAATGTATGCTCCAGGCGTCAACTATAAAATAATGCCCATTAATAGGTTTCAAAATATTTTATTGTATTTTCAGGAACAAAATGTGGATCGGTTTTCAGAAATCGTATAAGGCTTATTTCATTCGATGTTCTAATTTTCACGAACTTATCAAGCCAATTACACAGCTAAGTTTACTATTGTAATAAAAAAAAAACATGCGTGAAAATTCGTACCGACATGGTCTGCTACATCAGTCCAACATTACCCATGCCCAGTCGCGTGCCGATCGAAGTGTAGGAGCGGTTTCCAAACTTCGTCGTCGCCGTTCCACCGTTCCGAGAATCCGATTCGATCTGTCCGTCTGTCGCGCGGGCGAAGGTGGAGCGGGGCGGGGCGGGGCGGCGGCGTGTGGTTTGGCGTCGGCGTCGGCACGTGCACGTGCACGAGGCAGGCCGGCGCACGCGTGCGTCCGCCCGCGCCGCGCCCAACGTGGGAACGGGACAACGAACACAGACGCACGTAGATAAGAGTAGAACCTCTTCCTACTCATGAATACGTAAAATAACGGGGGTGTTGTAGATCCTAGTGCCAGAAGCTACAAACGCAGCAAAGCCGTCTCTCCTACAGAGTTTAGGGTCCGCGAAAGGTTTTTAGTCAAAAGTTAGTCCGTTGCATACATGATACATGTCAAGTGAGAACATAGCGCACGTAGCGAACGCGCCCCTGTCTGAGTCAACTCCCCTTAATGTAAAATGATGTTCAAAATTTAGATTAAGATTTTTTTTCTAGTAAATTCAGAAATCCAAATTCATCTCAATGTGTTTCACTGAGTTATGCATGCTAAGGCTTGATATCACACATGGTTCCATCCCCCGTTTTAGAGCAGCCGGTCAAAGTGCCAATAACAGTACGGAAAGGTTAAAGGTTACCACTAATAACAACAGGTGTGGATCGCCCGAGTAATGAAAATATGACACGCAAGCTGATTTAAGGTTTTAGTTGTGGCCCTTGAGGCCTTGGAAGTTGGACAGCCCTGGACTATACCAAATAGTGTGAAGGGAAAAATTAATTTATTACCACACGTTCTGTACTTTTCTGCCGTGAAGATTCAGGCATTTGCCATCTCCGAACAAGCTTTTTGATTCCCTCTTCGTTGAATATTGCCGCCACTGAAGCGAGATGGGCTTGAATTTCGCTTTGAAGCATCTCATTGGACTGAAATCTTTAGCGTCTAAAGTCAATTTCTTCAATGAGGAATAGAAGAAAATCACCAGCCTAAAAGTCTAGCTATATCCAGAACGATCAAGAACGACCCATCTGCCCCACAGGTTTAGTTACAGCAGCACTATGATAGTCGACGTCATGAATGAGGACATCTCCTGAAAACAACATTCTTTATTTGTTTGAAAGTTTACACCTTATATTCGGCCAATTCGTTAGTGAATTTCTGCTGCACTATTCTCGTCTTAAGAAAGTGAATAGCACAATGCAGCTCGCACTTGGCGGGAGCGCCAGCCCTACCAGCCTTCGTGGAGCTCAAATTGGTGACGGTGTCGGTATTGGCAAGAGGCTACGGTTAAAAAGAAGCCCACTTTACCATTGCACATCCACAAATTCTATTGTCTAACGATTTAAAGATTCGATCGAAGGTTAAAAAAACTGTCCTCGTACATTTCCGGTTTTCTATTCCAACAAAAAATACCGTGAAATGCGTTAGCCATTTACATTGCCTTAAGTTCGTTAAAATACAAAAAGTTTCATTGGTGAAATCCGTATTAATACCATAGTTTTATTAATCAAGAACACAGAAGAAATGCCATTTTCGTTCAGACAGTGTAGACAACTTCATCAGTTTCGAACATTTCGTAGGAAACTGAATTAATGCAGTTACCAATGAGCGATAGCACTTTTGCTGTTCTAGACGATTATAAAGAAAAATGTCTGCTTTGTTCGGCCCTAGGTCAAAAAGAGCTGGAAGGCTGCAGTAGGGAGAGCTAGGGCAGCCCGTTACTTGATGCGGCTGGCCGGCTGGCACGGCGCTTGGCCCAACGCAGCCTCGCCCGCGAAGAAAAGAACAGGTTTCGCCTTTCGAGAGACAGGAGGCTGCGCGCGTCGCGCGGACACTGACTCGGGCGGAAGGACGCCGAGAGGACGCGTCGATATTCGGAGCGACCATGCCAGCGCCGCTCGCCAATATAATCCCGCTTTTATCAGAATACTCCTAGTTACATTTCTAATTTATAACTTACATTATTATTATTATTATTATTATTATTATTATTATTATTATTAAGTTTCCCCTTTTATTGTTTCTCACTCTTTCAATGCAAGTCAATTGAGAACACCTTCATTACTAATATTATAAACTAATTCCACAATTTTTGTACTTTCTACGACGTCTGACATCCCATATTTTTGTTGCAAATTCATTGAAGTCATCTGCTCGTTCAAAGAATCCTTGCATGGAGCTCAAGTTAACAAGTTCAAGAAAAATTCCAGATTTTTTTTCTATTGAACTACCAGTGAGTAATAATGCATAAAGATTAAATTTAACCTCGTCTCTACGTACGTACATCCGTGCTTCTAAATAAACTGAAAGTTAAAAGAAAGATAAATAAAGTGCCGACACGCTAAAGAAGAAACCTATTCAAATTTTAAATATTTACAATTTGAATATTCATTAAATATTTACTCTGGGAAATTGGACCTAACAACAATTTCATTGCACGAACACTGCTGCAGTACGAGAACTGCTGCCACGCGTGTATCACTCGCGGAAAAAATCTCTTGCAGACTCCGACAACATCTGCCACGTTACCCATCCACCCACGCGGAGGCGGCAAGAAGTAGATCGGCCCACATGTGGGAAAGAAACGAGAGTGCCTTGCGGCGAGGACGTAGACCGTGAAGTCGGTTAGCAAGACGAACGTAATGGGTAGGTATAAATCATCAAGACTATAATAAAGTTTACCACCAAAATGTGGGCGCCAGGCGAATCATTCGAATGCTGCAACGATAACGCAGTGATCGCCCCCGAAGACAACCGAGAGGGTAGAGAACAAGTGCGTTATACTCACGTCCGTTCTCTGTAGGCCTCATGGCAGCGTGTGAGCAGCTACTACTTTCGTCTGCACCTCCTTTTCCCCCTGGCTTGGTAGCTCCGCAGCAGCGGTCGCAGGCACCGGCCTCTCACTGCAAAGGGGTCACGACGCACGACGACCCGAGCGAGCGAGTAGCATCCGCAACGTGCGGTCTCCGCGAGCACACTGATCGCGCCAAGCCGCGCGGCGGCGGCGGCGGCGGCGGCGGCGGCGGCGGCGGCGGCGGCGGCGGCGGGAACGGCGGCGGCGGGAACGGCGGCGGAGGGGGCGGCGGCGGCGGCGTCCTCGGCGTCTCGCCACGCGGCGCGCCTGGCCGTGCCGCAGCGGAGGTGGTGGAGGTGGCGAAGGTGGAAGGGGCGGTGAGGCAGGAGACTACCGCACGCCGGGCCCGTCGAGCAGCGCCACCGTCGCCGCGGCTTATACAGGCATGCAGGCACGGTGGCACGGGCGCAAGCACCGCCGCCGCCGCCTCCGCCTCCTTTCCTGTACCACAGCCGCGGAGGCCGAAGTCAGTGCAGCTATTCGCCGATAACTAATGTTTGTTCCGATACGACAGGAAGTGACGTTTCTTGCCGCGTGGCTACTGAAACACTTTTTGTCCGCAAACCACACCAACAAGAGGCTCTTTTTTCTTTGAGGGAGCATTCGAAGATATGCCTTTTATAAATTACGCCTGATAAGGACCAATGAGCCATTGCATTGAAATAGTCATTTTCTTTCTGAGGTGAATAGGACCAAACGATCATTCTCCAGTATTCGGAATTATACACATTCATAAAACATGCATTAATATTGAATGCTGTACATCTGTAGCTTTTATTTGCGTTTATTTGATGTATGTAATATATTTTGATATTTCTACTTTGCTTTATTTAGCTTTATCTACTTATTTATTAACGGATTACATTCACAATGAAATTACGCATTATGTATAGTCTTCCACGCAAGATTACACAAAATTACATTACGTGGTGGAACAATTGAATCGGAGATTTGAAACGGGAAATACTAAGTCTTTGTTCCATTGCTCTGAGAAAAAAACAAAACAAAAAAAACTTAATAACATGCACAGTTGACATCTCGTACATGTATTTTCCATACAAAAGTTGTGGAACTAGTCGTTATTGATTGCTTGGGCTACTCAGTAATTTGTATTTCTGTGATGTACAGAACAGTTTCTATACCTTAGGCTTATTTCCTTTATAAAATATTTACGAAATATTTATTTTTAAAAAAGTATTTTTGGACTTATGAAACAATATAATCACAGAGTATATATTCAAGTATAATGATGTGAATTAATATATTGTATTATATTGTAATACCCCCATCAACTGCGATAATTTCTAAGTAATATCTTGTCAATTTATGTAACCTTAATTGGAAACGTGAACGTGGTATATGTGGGTGGCTAGCTTGGTACCACGTCCACTGGATGCTCCTGAAAAATAAGAATACTTACTCTCTGCATTTGTCGTGGGCTGAAAATACCGCTCTACGAGGACTCGGTCGATGGATCTTATACTTACGCTTTAGTTACCAATAATACAAAGGGAATAATTTTGAGAATACCTAATTTCTATTTAATGAAACGAAAATTTATATATGCACGTAACGACATGAAGTGTCGTACGTCTCTTTTTATTCTTAGAAATTTTTAATCAATCTCTTACATGCATTATCATATTATTTACTTGACAATTAATTTTCCCTAATGATGGCCATCAACTAATTGTTACAGTTTTAAATTTTAATTATGGCTTTAACCAAAATTTTAATTATTCTTGGGGCTTGTACATCAAAATTTAGCTGGTTTATGTCTTTCTCGAATTCGGGATTTCGCGGAAATACTTCCTTGCCCATTCGGCGTCAGCACACTTCGCAGTTGAATACCAGTCCAGCTTCACAGCACCATATTTTCTTCTGGATTCCGATATCCACTTCAACCCACACTTTGTAAATTACCTAGTCTCAGAAAACTTCCTACGATCCCGATACTACTAAAATCCCGATATTACTAAAATTTAACTATATAATTCTTACACCGAGTTCCAATCTCAAATTAATCCTCAAAGATGACGATTACAGTTCGTACATCTCGATTCTATAACGCTCCAGTCTCAAGAAACTATAAATTCCGAGTACACAATCCTACATCCTATCACTACCAGATCCTGACACGAAGTTTTGTAAAAATTCCAAAATGTTCTACCTCGTTCTTTTTTTCAAATGCCTCTTGTTTCTATTCTTGTCCCGTAGTCCTTCTCGTGTTTTTAATCCCTATGTTATTACTATCATCAATAAATGACTGATCTCTTCTGGTTAACAATGTTCCTATTTCTTTATGTTATTTTTCGTGATAATTTATTAATACAACTATTTTCCCCTTTCTTCAGTTAAATATATATATCATTTTTTTCATATTTATACGTATTATTTTTCACGCCAAATTACGTACTGAAGTGCACGAAAATTGAGGGCTTTTCCGATGCACTTCAATATGAGCAGGAAAAATACTCTTACTACATTAATAATATCAGCACACACTCATCATCGATTTCCAGTTGAGTCTGCGGCTATACGAAAACTTTCTGGATGAAATGGGGATATTCATGTAGAATGTGTTTCACTATGTTTTGAACATCACTTATTTTTATTCCTTTGATTGAAAGAACAGCTGAGACAAACTTTCTTAAAAGGCATCCGTGTGCCTTCTCTTTCGTCAATGTGAATGAGTACTTGGTAAGCACTCACGTGTCTGAGGTAACTAAAATATTTTCTATCATACGTTAGCCGCTTTACTTGGAAAGAGTCTCAGCAGGCTCACAATGAGGATTGCCAGGACGAGCATGAGACTTTACTCTCTTCTTAATTCGAATACCAGGTTTTGAAGTCTTTGATATCCTCAGTGTCTATTACTGTTGTCATGAAGCATTTAGAAGTTTCCTAACTGATAATACTAGTTCTATGTGAGGTCCACAAACTAGGCCTGGATTTCTTTCTCTTTTTCAGACTTTAGAATTTTTAGTTAGAAACAAAACACATTCTTTAAGCTGAACAAGTTTCACTTTTACACAGACCTGTAGCTTCAAGAATAACATAGAAATTGTGAATATCAACTGATTTTACGAAAAAATCGTAATTTTTTCTTTTTTAAAATCAATTTAGAAATACAAAAGACGCAAGTCGAAAACACCTCATTAAATTAACCCAAGAAGAAATATATTTATTCCATAGATTCGATTATTCGCCTATTTATTGTATCATTTTCCGTTGGACAATGTCATAAATATGCCGTTTTTCAGAATTCTGCTAGCAATAATTTTAAATATAAATAACGCAAAATGGTCTCAGGCTGTTCTCCGATGATAAACCGTCAGTTTAAATAAGAGCAATCTACCCCATATCTCCTCATCCTTTATCTTCACTTTCCACCGTATCTTCACACCTGTTTCCGCTACACCAATCATTTCAATTTTTTTTGAAAAATATTTGTTCAGCATAACCCTATGATGGAGCAACGCGAAATAAATTATGTAAACAATAGTGAACCTTATTTACCGGTAGATAAAACACTACCCCAAAACGATGACACCTGTGAATGTGAAAGATACAAGGTCTAATTTTAAATTCGGAATGTTTCTCAGTCTCGGTTACAAGAGACAAGGGCGTTTGATTGTTTGAAAACTACGATAATCTAATGCAGACCACCGGTGTGCTACGTCAATCTAGAGTTGTCAGTTTGCCAACCATCTCCGAGCATTCGGCCCCGACGACCGGACACTATTGCAAAAGCCTCTAGGGCTGTAAGCGAGTCCCTACGCATCGCAGTCTATTCGCAAAGTCAAAAAGTAAATGTTAAGCTCACACCCCCGGGAGGAATAACAGTCGTTTCAGTAGGTGGGGGGGGGGGTCTGTCTGCAAAACAACGTGACAGGCTCTTTCTTCGGAAATCTGACGCTCCTATGTTCCTCGTCCTTCTGCCCGTCTCTTTCGTTCAATCATCGGACCTTCTTCATTTGCCACTTCGCCTTTCTCCTTTTCACACACAGCGCCCTCCCAAAGACAAGGTTCTATCTATTTCGAACTTTTTTTCTTCTGGGGGGCACTTTGAATGTTTGGAGATGTCTAATAAAGAAACATTAAAATGCTAATGGAACTACATGTATTGGAACGACATATTTCAATTATGCTCATTTTTAAGGAGCTGAAAAATCAGTTTTCTATTATTTACATTGGAGACCGGCGACATGTCCAAAATTCCAGCAGAAACATTTCCCTTGAAACGTGACTTACATCTGAGAATAGGGTTCGCAATGGACAGGCGAGCGGAATTGCCGTATGTTTTGCGACGTTTGGTGTTATCACTAAAGCAACAGAACTCCATTCCATGAGCTAATTTAATAGATATATCTACCATATGAAGGCGCATTCAATGATACGCATTCACTTTTCCAACAAAAACTGAGATTCGTGATAATGCTGAGGAAACGTCGAAATTCATGCCTTATCGATGAATAATCATTTAAATAATTCAAGAAAATTCATTTAAATAATGTACAAAACATCATATCCACATCAAAATATATCACATTATGTGCCATGTCTATTTCGTAACGCATTATATTTTGCCTTGGAGTTAATTTCTTGGGTCTTTACTTTGCCTTTCTCATGGGAGTATGTGCGGTCTTTGCGAAACGAGTTTCAAAAATGAATTAGAAATGGAAGGCGATACGCAGGAGAAGGACATTGGCAGCTGGATAATCGCCGAGAGAACTCCGGGGGGGGGGGGGCACGGCGGAGGGGCAGTGGCCGCCAGTGAAAGAGGATAACCGAGTGACGTAACCGGATACTCTAGACCCGGAATGTCCAGCTATGGAAATGACGAAGAATGGTTAGAAGTCAAATTTTTCCTTGTCTCCATATTGCACAGCACCACGATAAAGAACAGACATCAATAAAGGGAATGCGATAATTGTAATTCGGGAATAAGGCAACATTGTTGTGTTAATTTTTCCCATTTGATGGTAGTAATCTTTGTTGGTAGTAAAAGATTAGCAGCCATCAAAGAATTAGTTTCCAGACACAAATGGTTAGAACGTACAATATTATGATTAATGGCGTATAACCAAGTACATCTCACGAACGTACTTGCACCTGAGTGATACATTTAAGAGAAGGCTAGACAAAACAGATTTTGTCACTTAACTTCCGCATGCATGATCTAAGGGCTTTGCTTCTTATTTTACTGCTAGTACCAAACAACATGAGGACTTCGAATGCCATTATTTCCCGGAAGGAAAATGTTTGGCTGTGGATAACAAAATTTAAAAGTTCCGGGAAGCATCGCTCTATTTGATGAAATGTCAAAAACATCATTAACAAAACAATAACGTGGAGAATTCGGCATAATTTGCAGATATAAATAATTCGAACTCTTTTAGACCCTAACCGGGAGGATACAGGGTTTGAGTACTGACGGTAGCGGATTTTCGACACAAGCTGTAGCTATAGTAGATACATGTATGTGTCGAGCAAGGTCGATTTCAATCCCAGACTGGCGGAGAATTCTAGCGGTCGACTGGCGAATGCCAGAGCAGTACCCTAACAAATGGGCCGCGAACCGCGCGATATATTTTCTTCTCCTTCCTTCTCTCCTCTCCCCTTACATACACACACATTTACATGCACTACACTACCCTGTCGGTATATCAGTCGGGAGCTTACAGTTTGTCCCGGTTGAGACGGTGCTTCGCTGGGAGGATACTTGGAGGCGGTATTTCCCGCCTCCAAGTATGTAGGTCGGAGCCGCATCACCTTATCGAACGGGAAAAGAATCTTATTTCTTCAGTTGTTACGCCAAAAATGTAAAAACTGTGTTTGACGTGCTACGGAGAGAAATGTATTCTGTACACGTTTTCTTACCCCTGGGATTCCTACCCTAAACCATACACGAATTGAATTCTGAATGCAGAAAAATCTGAGCGTTTTGGCAAGAATTGTAAACAAAATATTCGCTCCGATGAAATAAATCCACTTTCAAAGGCAAATCAGCTACAGATTTGGGGTCTTATCCGTCATTACGTCCTTGGCAAAGGAATATACTTCTGCCACGACAACATGGATAACGTTAATTTGAAGAACTATATTTCCTACTGAACTCTAGAAGACGTGCACAGATAACGAAGTTTCATATATCACTGGCGTGTCTGAAGATAAAATATCCATTACAGTAACAGGACGAATGACCATAGCAGTTGACTGTGTCCGGATCCATCTTTCAATCGAACTCTTAAAGAACACTAAAGCACATCAGAAATATTAAGTTCACAACGTACGAGGCGAATTTTGTCTTATACGATCTTTTGTTTCTCATCATTGCTAACAAAAATTAATTATTTTCTAACAGAAGATCAATAAACTCTCAACAGTCGCCATTCTTTTTTCGGGGAGTTCCCCATCCAGGACGAAAGAATTTGCGAAAATCGAGCTTCTTGGGACGGGGCCAGGGAAAATAAATTTAAGTGGGAAGAAGCTTTGGCATGGCAGGATGTCTTCATAACTTCGAAATGTTGGCACTTCACAGTTTTTAGATTTGCCTTCGCCCATTTGACGATCACCCAGAAACCGACGTTAGATCCGCCTTTGATGATAAAACATTAAATGATGATCACTTTGCTGCCAAGAGGATATCCTCAAAGAACATTGTGTTATTGGTGTATCTTGCACATTTTAAACTTTCAAAAAATAAACATCAAGAAGGTCAAAAATACGGCACGGTACGCATTTTAGTAGATAAAGCAATGGTCTATACGGAATCGTTTAATTTTGAAAGCTAATTTCTTTTGTGGTTCTTCGATCGCGGAGAGATTTTCTTTACAATCCTTTACAATCACTGAGAGATTTTCAAAACGCACGCATGTCTAATCTGCTAACTCTGTGAGCCCTTAAAAATTCGGAATAATCTCCTGGCTTTCAATTTTGCACCCGAAAACAAGGTGAAAACGGACATACAGTTAACAACGGTAGTCAATTTGATAGAAATTATCTGCCATTGATACGAATTGTCCTCCCGTTCTATAGCCATGAATTCTGCTACAAAGAAATACATTTTAAATATTTTACTATAATATTATCGAGTGCATATCCTAGATAACTAATTCTACGTCAAACCTCGATAAGTGGGAAACTTCTGTTAGTAAGATATCAGACATCTTTTTTTACGAAAAACCTCTCTTAGTGATAATCTAAAACCTGAGACTGCTTTTCCATTCAGAGTTTCTCGGTGTTTGCTAACAGAGGACACTTACGATATTATTACTTTCACATGTGTAAGACCAACATTTATTGCCGTACACAGCAACAGTACACGTCAGTATAGCGTCGGACCGCCATGTTGAAGAACACACAGGCCTGAAATTGATAACGCCGAGCTATTCCGACAACGCGGAATGGAGTAGTACCTGCCTGAAATTCACTCCTGTGATAGTCCATCCCACGCAGATTGCATTTGATCCCGCAGTTCTTGAAGACTGGCCTGTAAAAATGGAATCTTGATCGTACGTTCCCAAGCTCCTCAAACGTTCTCGGTCAATGGAGAGGTCTGATGATGAGAGATGAGGCTGACCGCGGTAGAGTGTCCACAGCTCCAAGGCACACACTAGAGCTGAGAACGGTGTGAGGACGAGCGTTGTCTTGTTGAAGCAGAGCATGGATATCGGAGTTCACGAACAGCAGAGCCACGGTCGCTGGTCCTCCTGAACATGCCGTGCGGCTGTTACGATGCCCATTAGAAACTGTTGGTTGTATAGGCACCGTAGGATGACGCTTCGCACACCACACCAGAGTGATGGGACGTGAGATAGGAAACCAGTAACCGTTCTTAATGGCGGTTCCAATTGCTCGTCCAAACGCTGGTCGTCGCCACTGAGGCAGAAGCGGGACCCATCACAGCAGATGGCCCGCTGTCAGCCTACAGGACCCCATATCTACGAATACAGACAGCAGGTGATTTTGCAGGACGTTGCTGGAATGTGAGTGGAAGCCGTTGTGATTGTCGGCGTGCTGCCAGCCCTGCGAGGTGCAACTGCCTGCCAATGCAACTAGCGCTTATACGTAGCATGTGGAAGAGCAGGCTGCAGCCCGCTGAATGGCACCTATTGTCGACACTGGATTCGTGCGTGACTAACGAGCAATCCAACCTTCATCCCTCTCCACGTGCGTGGATGAAATCCGATATTGCAGGGCGTGTGTGCGTGCCTTCCTCTACCCACAGCTGCCAACAGCGGGCAATAATGATGTCCGCACGACGGGTGTGGCGCGAGATAGCGCACAACTATCCAGCCTGCCGCAGCCGCACGATGCGGCCCCTTCGAACGCTGCTGTCGAAGGCCTCGCCAAGGCACAGTGCACGAGTTGTGTTGGTCGTTCCACGGTGTAAGATATATAGGTGTGTCAACTAGCCGCCTTTGGGGCAAATGTTCTGGAGCCAGTCTAAGGTTAGTTCCTCGCTTGTCCGTACGGTGCGCACGATCGGTTAAGATGGCATTTTAAACTGTGGCTATTACACAGTTTTACAAAATATGTCCTACCCATTTTCGTAACTGTTCGCTTTAGACTTTACCAATTCCACCGCGAAGCGACAAACCACTGACTTGAAATTAGAAATCAGCTGGCCACAGCTGTCGAATGGTTCACGACCAATCACGACTTTGCCAAATGAGACCCAAAGATCGCAGCGCTTATATGTAAGAACTGCGAGAACCAGCCTCACATAAGCTTCAGTTTTAGACTGGGAGTGAACACACCTACATATCTTACACCGTGGCCGTTCTCTCTCTGGGGTGAGAGAACAGAGAACGGTCCCATTTCGCACTACGTTGCTACAACTGGCTCGGGTAGAGACACAGTCAAACACCAACTCCCGTTTACACCCGTTTACTCCAAAATAAAATGTGCAGCATGATCTGGATACAGCTTACATGTTATTGTGCCCCGTTTCTCATCGAGCACCTCCGCTTATATACCCGTTGCCTGACAGGTGACTAACAGCCACGTGCAGCGGAAGGCCGCCTGAGGGAGAATCAGCTCTTAAGCATGTGTTCTCACTTTTGAGAGAACTTCCTGTGCGACCTCACATATACACTTGTGCACACGTGCTCAAGTTCCACGTGTTTTAAGTGGATTAGCCGCAATTTCCTGAGCGCTGTTTCTTAATGCAAAGCAATATTTATTACAACATCAGAAATTGTGTTTTCCTGCTGCTCAGGATGCGGTACTTCGGCTGATATGGTCATAAAGCTGTGAGGCAAGTCTGTGGGATATAATTAACGTGCAGGGGATTCTCTGAAGTCGCCGCCCGCACGGCCGTTTGGGACCCTTTTTATCTCGCTCGGTGGGCCCGACGTCACGCCCCCACAGTGGCTTGCAAACAACTCATTCTCGCAGTTCCATTTCGGGGAATGACATGTTTCTTTTCATTATTGCTGATCCTCCGTGGGCTGTGCCATCTGCAAGTTTCCTACAATTTATTTCGTAGTTATGCAGTTTAAAGAAGCTTTTCTCTGTGAATTTAGTTTATGATATGAGCATTATGGCCATTTTTGGGTTGAAGATAATTGACTATTTCTCTATAATGTTGTGTTGTAGAGAATAGTGTTAGCCCATTAGCATTCCAAATAGCAATTCGATACGCGTAGGCCTTCATAACTTTATCACTGTTGACGTGACACTAATTACGTTGAATATTCGTTCACTTTACCTGAAAATTATTGATTTGAAATGTTTAAGAGATTCTGGTCCTGTTGATATTAGTATTATAATTTCAGTGTAGTTAGTTTCATTTAAGTTTTGATGTTGTTTGGTTACGTGGGAGTAAGTACGATGTTGAAATTCTTGAGGTACGAAACTACTTGAAGATTCGTTGCTTGGGGAATTTTGAAAGCGCAGAGTATGAATTACGTACTTTTTACTGATATTTACTTCGTCTTATCTCTTGATATCTTCGCATACCCAGTAATTTGCCGTGTTGTTTTGTTCACAAAATGCGCGGTTGGGCGTGTCTTCTTTCTTTTTATAACTTTCGGTCGGATTTTTATCACATTTTACACAACGATATTTTCGACAAAAATATTTCCTTGTATGCCCTGTATGTCTTGGCAATTTTTCAGTTGTTGGTTTTTTGCTTTTTTCGGGGAGCTTCTGTTTCAATTTTGTAATTTAGTACACAAAATGTAGTAGATATCTTTTTTATTGTTGCTAGGCAGTAGGCATATGACGAACAGAGGATAGGAGCTTTTGTTAGTCTACGATTTCCTCTTGCAGTTCTTTAAAACCGGCATTAGAAAGGATTTGAGTACAACTCTAAATAGCGTTCGTCTTTGAGAAAATACGCATGAAACTGTACATTCTTTTGAAAATGTTGTATAAGCTTTTTATACGTATGTACATATTCTATGCATTTTTTTAAAGAAATTCTCGTCTTTTGTACTTGGCAGAAAGATGCCTGATATTTTGTAACTGTTTCGCCACTCGATTCCGTTGATTTTGCTGAGTGATTTCCTGGTTCTTTCGAAGCGACAGATTTTAATTTGTTTTTGTGCATAATGATTTCTGTGACTGATTTTCTTAATAGCTGCTTTGAATAGGTTCACTGTATTTTTTTTCCTTCCTTACGTTTTCTCGACATTACTTCTCGCCATAGCGCAGCCTTGTCGCACGTATGTACTTTCAGTAGATCACATTTTCGATAAGTCTTGGGATGATATTTGGCTATCAGTTTGTTGCGTCACACGATCGGCCTTCTGACAATCTGTAACTGCAATGGTTGTTGCTAACGGGATTTCTGAAGGTTCCTGGTCCAGCAGTTGCTTAAAGAGGTGAAATTGTTGAAATCATCCTGAGAATTATCAATATTTGAAGGAAATTCTTTAAAAAAACATTTTCATACACTTTAAATAACGTCCACAGAGCGATTTTCAGGTACTTCTTAATTCTGACACAAATCTATAACCTAGCGCATTAATATTATACCATTTAATTCAGATGGAAAGTTGAAACTATTTTCATAGACAAAGCAATCATTCACACTATTTCACTATACACATTTTTTAATCCGTCCGCCCTTTCCGAAAGCTACACTGAAATTATTCACACGCACATTAACAAAGTAACTAACATGTAACTCTACAGTAAACAATTTTCATTTTAACAACGAGAAGCTAGCATGGAAAGACTTCGTATCTAAAGCGTTTTTGTAATAATTTTTATGCATATTTTAGGGTAACAATTTGTATTGTAACTACACTAATTTTGATTATTCGTCGCACTATTTTTTTTGTCATTCTGCTGTAAACAATTTTACTTTTATGTAATAGAAGATACACTACTCATATTTCTTAAACATTTAAGTAATAGAAAAATTATAATAATTTGTACTGAAAAAAAATATTAACAGCAACTTTCGTATCTGTGAAGTATTATCAACTGATTAAGAATAAATACTGGAATTCACGTACAGTAAAGGAATTAAAATGAATACTTTTATACGGTTGTGATTTAATTACATAAGACAATTTTGAGCAATATTTTAAAGTATTTTTATTATCAATTTTGGTTAATTTTTAAAAAAATGTAAGAGCCTTTTCTTCACATTTCATGATAATTTTTTACGTTATCAAAATCTGCCCAATATTTCCAACACATCGGCATATTGAAGGGAAAATTGTATTCGATACTTGCTACACGTTCCCCGTTATTTTGGAAAAGAAACGCCGGTATTCGAAAAAAAGCGATAAATCATTACCATCCCTTCGTGTTCCAGATTGCACGATTAGCGTGACCATTCCCTTTACATTCCGAGCAATCCGGTATATAGAGAGGAAGAGCCCAGTATTAAAAGATACGCGTATCGTCCCTCAGTTCCCGTGTAGGCAGTTGAGGTGAGCGCCCCTTCCTCTGTATCCAGGCCTGCGCGCTGTCGCCCAGGTGGGGCGGGGTAGGCCATGGTGAAGCGGGGCGGGGCGGGGTGGGACAGAGGTGGGTGAAGGGCCGGCGCGGCCTCCTTTCCGCGTGAATGAGGTGGGCGACTGCAGCGAAGACGGCCCGATTTAGCGACCGCCGCCGCCAGAATAGGGCGCTCGGTGGGGTCGCATCGCGTCGTGTCGCGCGGCCCGGATAAGCGGCGCGGCGGTGCTGGCAGACACCTCGCGGGGCGGGGCGGGGAGGGGCGGGGCGGGGCGGGGCGGGGCGGTGCAGGGCGGGGCGGGGCAGGGCAGGGCGGGGCGGGGCAGGACGGGGCGGGGCAGGGCGAGGAGGGGCGGGGCAGGGCGGGGCAGGGCGAGGCGGGGCAGGGCGGGGCAGGGCGGGGAGCACAGGGACAACGCGGGAAGGAGCAGGGCGGACCGGGGCGGGGCAAAGAGGCCCAAGGCGGGGCGGAGAGGGATGGGGCGGGGAAGAGAGGGGCCAGGCGGGGCAAGAGCGGGACAGGCGGGGAGGCCGAGGAGGAATCTGCAGCTGCGACAGCGGGAGGAGATATTGGTGGGAATGTAAGTGCCAATGAAGGGTCACGGAGCTCTGGCAATGGCGTTGCAACAGTAGGAATAATGATGGTCATAAGGACGACATTAGTGTGAAAATTGGCACGGCATGCCATGTCGTGCGTGTGTGCGTATACCTTTGTACGCGCGCATGTGAAAGTGTGCTTTCCTGTGTGTTTGTGAGGGAAAGTGTAGATATGCGAGTGTGTGCGAAGGGGCGTACGTGCCGGTGGCGGCCGCAGCAAAGGGCAGCGATGGTGTGGCGATAGCGAGCCAAGAGGCGCCGCGCTCGATTTGAGGAGCGCTAATGAGAGGGGCGCCTTGCCAGAGGAGTGGGGAGAGGAGGGGAGGGGAGGGGAGGGAAGGGTATGCGCGACGGGGTGCCAAGATGAACGAACAGGGAATGCCACAATGGATCGCTCCGCCCCGACCACGTGTGCCGGCGTCTTTTCCCCGGCCGCGGCGTGACAGAGCACAACGCAAATGTGACAAAGCGGTGGGCGAGGCACAGACGTGTTTCGCGCTCAAAAGTCACACACAAACCTACGCTACCCATTAAAATGCATATTGTCTTTCACACATTTAAATTGAAAAACCAAGACGACAAGAGGTAAACGTACATGCATCCGTCAGTACGAGTATGTTAACTGTGCTCGTGCAAGTGAGACACTTTGTGCTCACTGACGTATGTGAATTTATTAAAAAACCACTTAATGTTCACGTTCTAAAAGTTATGTTTTGGGAAAAGTCATGAGTGACAATTGGAATCATTGTCTTACCACACTCATTTTAGGATCAAACTTGAAGCTGCAATTTTCTCCTCGTAAATGAGTGCTTTTCGAAGTTAAGAAATGTCTCCCACATTCACGGGTATATTATTAATTCAGGGAGAAAGTTTAACATGTGTCCTCACGAGAAACGTTGTCAACAAATTCTGAAGAGTTTCTAAAACTGTGCCTATAAGGCTTTCTATTTGATATTATCGGTTATTACAGCAAGCCTAAAAAATTAATTTTAATTATTATTAATATTTGTTCTCCACAGATGAAACTCTGAGCTTCGTAACTCAATTAAGACCAGAAGACATTTACTTGATTGCTTACTTGTTTTACGTTCAATAGGCAAACAAAAACATGCTACCAATTAAAACGCATTGTTTCATTCACAGATATGAATTGTGAGCACTGGGCCCAAAGAACAAGGAGTAAAAGTAAATACATGCTTTAGTATATTTAGTACGAAGTACTTTTGAGCAGCGCTGGCTCAATTTAGGTCGTGTAAATTGTGTGCATATCATACTATTTGCAAACATCTCTTCTTATTAGTCTCCCTCTCTTTCTCTGTACTTCTCCAAACGTGTACTACCATCGTAGGAACGTCTGTCCATGTGCATGTTGCAGAGTTGCCACACTGTGAAATTAATTTTTTTAAATTATTTTTTATGAGAATTCATGCCAAAAGCTTTGTAATGATTTGAGAACTAATCGTACGTCACTATTAATACTAATAATAGTAATGCAATTAACGTTAAGAAACCTCAGCTAGAATTACACACGAAAATTTAACTATTCTCTTCTCCAAACGTATTCGAATTCTTTCCGTGCATTCTTAAATTAAGAAGCGATATTACTTTGTGCATGATATTTTAATTTAAAAAACTAGTCAAAATAAAAGAAATATGACTAACAGTTTACCACTCAAAAGATTTATATAAATACCATTTCTTTATATTGAAAAATAACACATATCAAAATGGAAAAAAATACACATATCAAAATTAGATTTTCATATATAGAAGCAGTTAAATTTGTTTCAATTGTCCTCAATATTTGTCTTTCGCACTTTTAACTTTCCAGGTTGGCAAAAGAATATTACTCTACACCGTGCATCAATTTTATCCTGTTCCAGCTATAAAAGATTTAACAGAGTTTGCTGTCATAAAATGTTACGTTTTCACTCTAATCTTTCCTGTAATATCGCTGTCACATATTCTCGAACAAATTTCAAATCTCCGGCCGTGAATATATAACTTGTGCAACTGAAAAGGACACGTTTCCAGTCCTTTCGGAAGCGCCATGAGCTACCAGAATTCCAAAAGTGACGCAGAGAGTAGTGTTGTTTATTCTTTTCTTCTCGTGTACGTGCAGTGGGAGAGGTCCGCGTCTTCTGGAGGTCGACGAGAGACGAAGCAGCGCAGTGGCCTCTGGACCGGAGCAACAAACAAACACACAAATAGCGTGTCCCGCACAAGGCTGGTGAGACACCGCTCGCCACGCAGCGGAGGTGCCACTGGACAAAGCATCGCGCAGATGCGACGACGAAAGGTCACAGATAAAGGACCACGATATGGCGATAAGCAGAGTTCATCCAATTACCCCATTCGGAAAATAAGGGACACAAAGCCCACGTGTTTAAATTCGTGTATTCATTGCGGGCAGTTAAGAATGAAATTCGTAAATACGTGATGTTGCATTTAATTTTAAACAGACGTTGTTAGGAAGTGGTTGCCACAAATACAATAGAAGAAAAATATAATTATCTTCGGATGAAGGCAACTTAAAATGCAATGTATTTAACTTAAATATTCATAAAGTCACACACACACACACACACACACACACACACACACACACACACCAAAAAGTAGTATAATCATCTTCAACAGCCTATCGAAGAAAATACATAAGCACACGATAGATGTTCCAAAAGAAGAAAGAATTCTAAGACAATCTGCAAAGATCACACTTTCTAGAGATGTTTGCAGTAAGACCACAACCTAGCCATTAGTATTAAGAAATTATGAAAGGTAGGTAGGTCGCGGGACCAAACCGTGACATTACGGTAGTACATTCCAACACCATCCTGGGTCAATCAAACCTCCCTCGACAATTACCCAAGATCGCAACGGGCTAATAATGGGGCAAAGAAAGCACCAGGGCGGCGCTGAGAGAGTGTAACGGGAGCTAGCGGCGGCAGCGGCGAACAAATCTGAAGGGTCTATTCTAGCTGTGCAGCGCCAAAATAAACTCCTCCACGCGGTTGCGCCGGGCGCTGGGCGCAGGGGTCGAGGCGTGGGCGGGGAGGGGGAGGGCGGGGACGGAACGGGTGCGGCCACCACACGGGGCGGGGGAGGACCCAGGTCTCACATCGCGCGCGTTGGCACAAAAAAGGGCAAACAAGATTAAACGCTCTTTTTCTCATATTGTATTATTTATCACATCTTAACGATAACAAGATAATAAACTTATGCAACTTAAAATGATTTATGTTGTTTGTCGTTAATGTGTGATGGATACCACAATATGAAAAATAATACTAATTAGAAGACAATCATTTTTGGTCTCCTCTGTTAACAAGAAGATTAAACTCTCCCGTCCTCACTAGGCCTTAGACATATTACTACACCTCGCTTACAAAGCAATAATGCCGGTCAAATACTTAAATTAATAATTTCTTTCAGTGATCATTCTGATTTACGCCACTTTTGTATACCGTGGTTGAAATACAAGAAGTCAATTTTCGCGAGAATTTAGATTGTTCTCTTTGATTTATTGATTCCTAATTGGGATTACTAAATTTAAGATTATACAAAGCTAAGCATTTCTCGATTTCTGTTGCTGCACTTAAGATGCAATTATATGATACACGAGGTCATTGCGAGCGCAAAATGCTGTACGGACCTGCACCAAACATCCTTTTTACACCTTACGAGGGCACGATCACAAGAATTGCACGTAATTTTACTACTTGTTCTTTTCATATTAAATTGAAGGCTACAGAACAGTAATTTGAAAGCAAACATTGCATTTGGTGACAAATCAATTTACTAATAAACGCAACGTATAAACACTTTCCCCATCTAGTCACCAATTTCTTTGGGGGAGCAATGGCAAATTTTCAGACTTATTATTTATTCACTCTTATTTCTCGAAATGTCGTTTTCCCCGACGCAATGAAGCAGCCAATTTTTCATGAAACTAAATGTTATTTTATTTCATTTTTCTTACACTTGTCTTTTAATACGGAAATTCTGTATCTAACATAGACAAATTACATACAAAAGGATCTTGTACTGCAATGAGGAAACAACGTATACAATTTTCAAATCATTCAATCGGCGTTTAAATAAGACAAAAGGTGTGCGTTTCACTGCGCATAAGACATGCAAAAAATGTCAGTTTTGCAAGTCGAATACAACACAAAATGGAAAATTCCTTATTACTAAAATCCTTTGATGATTGGACAACTTAAAGCTAAAAGAAACTCTCCAGTTTCACAATAAATTCTCCACTCGCGTAGTGCAATGTGGTGCAGAACAGAGCCGTGCTGTGTGATTTAATGAAATGTAAAACAATGGAACACATTTCATTACAGAACTTCATTACCAAAATGAAAATAATCGTTCAGAATCCACGGCTTTCCTGAAGAAAGTGAAATCCCTGGTTCTTCTCGGCCTTTTGCTGATCACGCGCGGCAAATCAAGGCAAGCTGTTAGGGCGAAGCTCCAAGACCCAAGCGCTGGCCTTTTCGAGCGGAGTGGTTAAAGCGTTTCCGCCTGGAAGAGGGGCAGATTTATAGAACCTCTCGCAAGTCAAGATGTCTCGGAAACAGGGAACATTGCCAAGACACACGACTTCCATTAGGACTGAAGAATGTGAAGCAAATAATCCGAATAGGATCAGTTTGGTACCGACGAACATTATATGAAAAATTAAAATATTTTTATAAAATTATTCGTTCAAAGTTTAAAAATTTTGACCTTGCAGCACAACCTTCCGTTTCTCAAACCAATTACAACTTCCACTTTAGACGTCATCCTCAACTTACATTACAAGCTCGTAACTTGATTTCCAACATCTGTATTACATAATTCTACCGCGAACCGAGCAAGCGTCTTTTCCTCGGAATTTGACAAATGCGTTTGGCGCAAGAATTTTTCAAAAGCGTCGTGTAGCAGCGCAAGGCATCTGTGCACTCCGTCTCAACCGCGGCGTCCCGTTTCCAGCACTCGTCTTTCACAACTTCGTGACGCGCTTCGTTGACGCAGGTGAGCAGTTGGCTGCGGCGCGCCTCGCATTTCAGATCCCGCCCGACAGGGACGCATCACAGGAGGCCAGCGGCAGGTTTTGTAGACAAAAAAGAATACTTCACAAATAAAATCGTTATTATTACTAGCATCAATTAAATGAATTACGCTAGGCACGGCGCACGTTTCAGCACGTTTGTCCCCACACCTACACAATCGAACAAGCTTTGTGCGTAAAATTGCACGTTGCGCTCATGCTATCGAATAACCCAAATGTATGTTAGTTAAACCTAACTCCGGTGACTAAAGGTTATAGATTCGATACCAAAGGAAGCCAGAAGATTCTTCTGAGGAAATGATATTTGGTTAGCGAGGCGTTCCCAAGCGAGACAATCAAGTCAGCGGCTTCTAATATGTGAATGAATCCACTCCTAGAAAGCGGTTGTCAACCGAAACAGTCCGAAGTCGATTCCTGTGAAGCTTATGATTAATCTTTTTTCTAGGCGGTAAGGGTACCAATCTCACGCACAACCTTCAACCTGGGGGACCAGGGGAACATCCCTTGCACAGGAACGAATCATCTGTATTGACGAGAAAGAAAAGCAGTCAAGTATAAACTTCCGAAATGAGATTTCTAAGATCAGGAAAAGGCTGTAATCTCCTACACCAGATCAAAAACGAAAGCATCTGAAAAGACCTCAACTTCCGAATTAGACAAAATACAGGAGAAACGTTGAGCGTGGACACAACAGCTACAAAAGAATGCTGCTTACAGAAGTGACCTAGGTTGGTCGACCAAGGCAACGATGGAGTGAAGCCGGAACAGCCTTTCTGACCCAAACCGTGAAAGGAAAACGAAGAAGAATAATCTAGAAAGTACGTTTAATAATAATAAGAAGAACAACAACAACAAATTGAAGAGGGCTGAAGTAAGATGGATGTTGTGGTGCGTTGAAGTTGGCCCAAAGGTGCGTGGGGCGCGAGCGAGGACGAGCCCCCGCTGCGCGCTGACGCACGGTCATTCAAGAATAGCCAACCCCCCTCCCCCCGCCGAAGACAACGCGACGGGACGCGAACGAGTGCGGGCCGCATACACGCATAGCCACTGGAGGCAGGCGTGGCGTAGCGGGGCGGGGCGGGGCGGGGCGGGCGGGGCGCAGAGTGCGGGAGGGGAGGGAAGGGGGAGTGGGTGGGCGTGGTGGGAAGCGGCGGCAACGCGGAAAGGACCGTGGGAGGCAGGCGAGCCCACGCGGAGCAAGGCGGGAGGGTGGATGGCCAGCCGTCGTCATAAAGAGCTCCTTACTTCGTATGCTCCCGCAATGGCGGCGGGAAGAATGGACAAGAAGGGTTCAATCTGTTAAGTTAACTTGAAAAATCAATTTCCAAGATTGAACCCAACTCTTTATTATCATTTATCGTACAAATATCTCCCTCTCGCGCATAGTTCCATTTTCATTCTTGTCCATCTGCCATAAGCGTTTCATGAATTATTCACCTCGTTTTAATTTCCAATTAAATCACATAAGCACATTTCACTTTTACGTTGTTGCAACCACAAAGGGATTGTTTGCGTTGAAAATCAGGGCAACCGAGAAATATAAGGGCATCTTCTCAAAGATACACGAAAACCAAGAGCAAAGAGCAAGTTAAAGAAAGCAAGAAGAATTCGAATTGCAGTATGATGGATATTTATTTATTTATTTGTCAAAAAACAGTAAAAACTGTATATGACACAGTACACAGGATAGACTCAAAAGGACCCAGAAAATGATCAGAAGATGAAGGAATTTCTGAAATTTGTTAAAAAATCGTACAATGCAACACAAACCATACACAACCCAGACAAAAAATGATGTTTATAGCACATAGAATGATGGTGTTCTTTCTTCGCCTGGAATGGAGCAAGAACAAGATGTATCCATTTCGTAGATACCGGTGCCATACAATACGTGTTCTCCTGTTGAAAAACCGTCTATTTCTGCCGCATTACAATACTTTCCCTTTACTACGGAAGTACGTAGTTAGGCGAGAATGTAAGAAGTTAATTTTATCTTTAACTTTTGTGAATTTGAAACAATAAAACATTTGCAGATGCACTTGAGGGAAGTTCTTTTTCTTGCAACTATGTGTTTCGAAGTATGAAACACGATTGTACAATTGACAAAAACTTCACTCCGTTTTTTCACAACCAATCATTTCCGATTAAATTGTGTGCATTATACAATATTAGCATTTATTAAAACATTTTACTGTATTTACGATTTTCTTTACGTTGTTGAAATGAAAAATAAAATCAAATTATATCTGTACAAAAGAATTTACAAAACTTCCTCTGCCTCTGTGTACCCGTTCACGCATGACCGTATTACGTTGAAATTAAATTTCCAATATTGCACGCGAGAAGAGGGTCTAGGCGGATTGCACTGGCAAAATTATTTCGTGAAATGGAACCAAGTATTTCAAGAGGAAGTGGATCTTTTGAACTTTTCTAGATGTCTTGAATCATCGTTCGACAGCTTCTTCGCGCGTCACAGCCTCCTAATCGCATTGTCTTCGTCCAAGGTGCCAGGTGACTTTCCGGCTCTAGAATAGCAGTGCCAAAATAGAGTGCGAAGAAAGTGATGCAAAAAGAAGCAAGCCATGAGCGAGACGGACGTGTGGTTAAAAATTGCATCGTACATCTATTCGTAGTTCCTTTGGCATACGCATCATGTTGCCAAAATCGTCTACTCAACATACTTTTCTTGCGGAAACCCTCTTCAACACAAAGAGGTCGCTGAACTGTTCCCTCTCAAACTTAAAGAAAATGTAAGTAATCTTCATTGGATAAAACCAGATCTACTGCAGAGGGTGCTATTAGCAATAATTGTAGAATCATTTTCTTAGCACGATTCGCTTGCACGACAGAAATGTACAAAAAAATTAGCAAATGAGATGAAAATGTTACGAAATATCTGTTCTGTCAATGTGATCTTCACATAATTTTTAAATCAAAGGAAATGATTTTTAAAAATACATTGGTGTAATATATGAATCTCATTGAAAGTATAAGCCATTGTGAATTAAAATTTAAACAAACTAAGATACAACAATTATATCTACTAGACTTTTGAAAACAGTATTTTCTCCTAAATTTCCAGGTCCTCGGTATCTTAAGTTGAACCCACGCGCATTTGAATGTTACAATGAAATACACACTGTCCACTTCTTCTGCCCCATTTTCAAACACAAAGGACAGTTAAAGATTCTGGAGTTGTCGGGGCTCTTGTTCTGTTGCATACATATGGACGAAAAATGGTACAACATTGTATGCTGATTAGCGGTCGAGTTCCTACGTCTTCTCTACCGGAACGCATACATGAGTTTCCATTATCAAAATGAGTATTAGTATCAGTGTGTGCCGGGCAAACATAATCCAGCATGGCGTGATTATTTACGGACGTCCGGAAGGTCATTACGTGGAATAGTCATTAGCACTAGGTCGTTAAGTCCTGCTGTGGGGACCTCCACAAGCAGGCAGTGACAAGAGGCGACGAGGCCAAGGAGATGAGAATGCAAGGGTGAACATTTTTTGAAAGGCAAAAAATGTCGGGAAAGAGACAGAAAAGTAAAATCATAGAATACCCATAAAACAGGATACGAAAAATACAGTGAGTAATTCTGGGTGAAATATAACACAAAAGTGCTTTTCCCAACGAGATTAACTTATGACTGAGATATGTTTCTTATGATTAAGATGTTTCTTACGTCATTTTCATAAGTGACGTACAGTCTCTTGTCAAAAATTTCGACCTATTCAGAAGCTTGTGATTATGGTAAGGTGAATCAGCAACGTATTGTCAGGGAATAAGAGCGGGAAAAAATATTTCTTGATACATAAAGAGAAGCGTTATCAATCATATTCGCATCAATACTGCAGCTCTACTACTGCTGAAATATACGCTCTAACGCTGGCATTTAAAATGATAATCAGGATTACAGAAAGAAATAGAATTAGAGAGAGTCTGGATTAGGAGAAGCCGGGATTAGGGCAAGAGTCAAGATTAGGGCAAGTCAGGATTAGAGAAAGGATTAAAGAAAGAATAGGAATTCGAGAAAAGTAGGAATTCGAGAAAGATTAGCGATTCGGGAAAGAGTAGAGATTCGGGAAAGAGTCGGAATTAGCGAAGGGATCGGGATTAGAGAAAGAATAGAGATTAGAAAAAGAGTCGAGATTAGGGAAAGAGTCGAGATTA
The DNA here is from genome assembly GCA_031308135.1 of Acheta domesticus. Lineage (NCBI taxonomy): Eukaryota > Metazoa > Arthropoda > Insecta > Orthoptera > Gryllidae > Acheta > Acheta domesticus. Next base: position 16,602,481 of record JAHLJT010003656.1, read on the forward strand.
GGGAAAGGGTTGGGACTAGGTAAGGAGTTGGGATTAGGTAAAGAGTTGGGATTAGATAAAGTCGGGATTAGGGGAAGAGTTAGGATTAGGGCAAGTTAATATTCGATGAAGAGAGAGATAATGTGTCTCGAGGGATGAAAAGAGCTAGAAATGCGGAAGGGGCAAGGAATGAAAGCATCCTGCGAAAGAAACAAAACGCAGCTCCAAGGGACACGAGAGAGTTCACGCGTGTTTTGGCGGGGGACGGGGGCGCTGTCCTGCGCGTGGCACGGCGGACGGCGGGCGCGGCCGAGGGCACTCGCGCACGCGAGGCCCGCGACGTCTCTGCCACGCGCTGCGCCGCGGTTCGATTCGCTAGTGATCGACCTGACATCTTCCCCCTCCCCGGCTCCCACTGACCTTCGACCTTCCACCCACAATCCGCCGCAATTACGCACCCGCTCGCCCACGCGCTCCGGAGGCCTCCCGTATTGCAGTGGGCCTTCACGTCATGGAATTAGAACGTGGCTATTAATCAAATGCCCGTAAATGATTCATTTAACACTCAGTGACACTCCCACTCTCTCTCTTCTTTCAACTAGGTAATTAAAAGCAATATGTAAATATCGTGTATTTTCACAAGTTTTGCTAGCCCAAACTGAGCAAAAATCTCCATACTGTGATATACAGGAATAATAAATTAAGCATAATGCTGAAAATACTCAAAAAAATAGTTCGGTTCAACTATGTTCAAATACGACAGATTATTAATACAGAAATATAATGTTTAATCATTATCCGCAAGTGCTGTCGTTTACTGTTTATCTTGACATTTAAAACAATTCTCCGTTTTCCGGCGCACGATTACTTCCCTTTCTCTTCTTACGAAGAAGTTAACATGAAGTGAAACACGAACAGTCTTATTAAAATTAGATTGATGACACATGCTTTATTCAAGTTCACAGTTTGTCATTATAGTCTTGTAAGCCACGATTAATAATACTAAACGTTATAGCTTACCTGCAACACTAAAACAACGGCGCACAAGACTTGCTTTGTCTTGGAGATATATTCATTTACCCACGACAATGCATCTGTTTCGAAAACATAATGAATATTCATATAAAATGAATAAAGGCGTCATAAAAGATCCTTTCGCCAGTACGTCTTCCTACGACGTGCAGCTCCGTGACTGCTATTCAACGTTGCGACGGCAAAGAAATATGTCATCTACAGCTGAACTGATATAAATTAAACAGATAAATCGAAAATCTCTAAAACTTCAATTACTTATCTACTTCCTTTCTGTCCTCGCCAAAAAACTTATTTTGAAATTTAAAAAACCTTGCATGAAATATATTAAATTGCAATCGCAATCTAGCAAGCGGTATCTGTATACATTCAAAACACAAAAATCTTAACAAAACTGAATGCTTCAAGCTCAATATTAATACATTCAATAGTTCATTCGACCGAAGTACATTTTTGTATTTCGTTACTTTTCTATTAGATGCGTATTTGTATTATCATTTTACCCCCGTTTTCTTTGTTAGTATAATTCAACTTTTTTTTTTTAATTTACAAATAACGAGGCAAGAAGTCATTCAATTATGAAAAGGCGAAATAAAAACATTAAACATAAGAAAATGAACATGATAATTAACTGCGTACTATACATAACTGACCAGTATTTTGTATAACATCGACAATTGTTTATTAAAATGCTGATTGTTTATTGTTTCTTATCAAACCTGGAACCTAATTTTTGAAAGAAACCCCAACTAGGGCCGAAAAGTGAAACAAGAAATAAAATGTTTAAAAAAATGTTAGTACCTGTTTTTCTTAAGGTCAGAAAACCATTACAATTAAATAAACAAAATAACAGACTTAACTATATTCCTTAAAACACGAAAATCTCTTTGGCTGCGTTTGGAAGGACAATTTGACGTCACAGCTCGGTAAAAGGAACAGTCGGCCACGAGCATTGAATGGTCGCCCAAGTAAATGCATTTTCCACCTAGACTTTCGGGAAATGTTGCAAATCCTCACACTGATAAATACTGCAGAACGCATGCGCCCCTGCCTGCTTTCGAGCCAGCCGCCTCCCAGTAGGCCGCTTCGGTGTCGAGCCCCAGCGGCAACCTTTCCTGTTGGAGGCGGGCCACTTGGGGCGGCAGCCGGGGCCAGGGCGACGCGAGGCTAGGCAACTAACAACGAGCTCTTGCCGAGTTCAGCGCCTTGCCGCTCTTTACTTACGGAGCCTGCAAATCGTTCGTGTCCCGACAGATCTTTCTCTCAATATAGCCCTTGCGTGTGCTTCGTCGCTCCCGAAATTACTGTTCCTCGGCGGGAATGCATTATGAAGAATCATTAGTTGACAGCTACCATTAAAATATCGCAGAAAGTCATGCTTGATTAATATTTCTGAATTAGCAATAATTAGAACTCCTCCTGGTTATTTAGCCTTTCGACCAATTCAACAGGCTTATTTTTTACGTAGTATAACGGTTTGATAAAAAGGCGATTGTAGCAGCACGGCAGCGATGAGTTCGTTTAAATCCGGAAATTCCAATTACTAAACAGTTGACTTGAAATAAATAATTGGATATTCAAATAATTTTATTTGGAGGTCACGACGTCTACAACAATACCATGATAGGAATACGAACCAGTTCGATTCTCACAAAGGGCGATATTCAGCGTACAAAACTATATCTAAGAAATATTACTTGTTAGCGAAGATGAATTGTGACAGTATTTACAAAAAGCGTCAATCAATACGCTTTTGTCGTAATTTGATGCTATTTTCAATTTTGAATACCCATTGAATAAGCATAAGAGTATCTCCACCAGACGCTTGTAACTTACATAAGCGAATGATTACATTCAAGTACTGATAAATGTCGTTCCACATTTCAGACGGATCTTGCTCTATATTTGTATTCACCCTTTCAGTTGAAAGTGTAACTGGATAGTATGAAAGAAACTGGCAAATCAACCTACTCCCAATGTGTCGCATATTCAGGCCAAGGAAATTCAGACGTGTCTCTGTTGGTATGCCATTCTGGCATCGTGACATGACACTTCGTACCCTGTGTCAGTCACGTCAAAACGTAAATAGTATGTTCAAAGTTCGTCAATTAAGATGCTTCGATTATTTTAAAAAATATAATTGTATTAATGCTTAGTCGTACATCTTCATCTCAAGTCATACTCCTTAGATTCCAATACAAAAATATCTACTTTCCGAGCGCCTTATCTGAAAACATATTTCGACAAACTATACCAAAATTCTAACGGATGTCAATGCATGTGGTTACTGCCAATACGTAAAGTTTTTGTTAACATTATTAATTATTAATGATCACTGTCGCAGTCATGACATTCGAAGTGAAAATTTTCACAACTTACACGTATTGATGAGTTTGCGAGGCTGAAGTATTGTTAAAAATAAGATACGACCACGAAAAAGATGTTATGAAATGGAACTGCTGTCCAGTTCTTCACCTTTTTATAGTATTTTCAAGTACATAAATCTATAAAAATTATTAAGATCAATTCAGTATCTGTCGAGATCGTGCAACAGATATTAACGAAGAAACAACCTGTCGGCCACAAAACGTATTAATTTTTCAGGGAGATAAGTAATAAACTTTCTCAACGCGTCTTGGGCGACAATTGACATCAATAAACACTGAACACTTAATTATGGTTTTAGATTCTTATTTTATTGTTTCGTCTCCAGTTTGTAACAGTAAAAAGAAAGGACATGTATTTTCGAACTCATACCCAAATGTTTAACGCTGTCCGTTGTTAACTATAACACGAAGACCCCGAATACTCAAACCTGGCAGCCGGGTTTCATAAATAGATCAATTATATGCCTTGGCAGTAATGCAATTTAATCACAAATATTAGTAATTTTTAAAAAAATATTTTATTCTTCATGGTCAACTGCTTTCTGATTCTTACATATTTTAAACACATGTTTGGATTACGAGAGGTGAAGTATGAGAGTATTAATGATCCTCCATATAAAAAAAATTAATCTACCCACTAACAGATAAACCCGTGATCACCAGACTTTACAATATCTCAGATTACTCAATTTAAAGAGAAGAGAGGGAGTTTACTATTTTGGCAGCAGGATTATCAAATCAATTGAGTTGTTCGTTTGCGGCTGTGACTATTACAAGAGAGCGAAGATTTCTTGCTATCCCATGTTAACTAAACACTCGTTGCTATCTTTATTCACAATTGCGCTAAGTGTGTATTAAATGACGGAGGTAGAGATTCTGGAGCCCAAGAAAGGGCGTGCAGATTTTTTCCCCCACACGTCACACACGTTTTTTAAAAACTTTTCACATAGAACAATTAAAAACGAATGCATTAATTAATAATTAATGAAAGCGCCTCAAGCGGAAGCAAAGCGACAGTAAATCGCAACTTGTGCACCTAAGCGCCAGCAAGCGGGCAGCAGAGCGCCGCGAGCGGAACCCGGAAGAGGGCAGGAAAGCCGCGAAGTGTTTTTTCCTGTGTGCGGCGCGGCGCGTGGAACGCGGCCACCGCTTCCGTCGCGTCCGTCGGCGCCTCTGGGGATGCCCGCCGCGCATTCTCCTAGGCGCCCTCCTAGAGCGATCGCCCGCTGCCTTGCGCTCTCGCCGACGCGCGTGCCCCCGCTCCATTTCCGTACGGCTGCCGGAACGCAATGTTTCGCGCACGCGGTCACCCACGCGCCGTTGCCCCTAGTGGCAGCCCACGCATACTGGGTAGGGCTGCGACATCGATGTCGATGTTATGAAAACATCGATGTTTCTATAAAAATATCGATGTTTAAAACATCGATGTATTAAAACCGATGTTTTTTGAAGATCAATGTCAATCGATGTTTTTTGAAGAGTTCGATGTTTTAACGTTTTCAATGTTTTGTCCGTAGGTGAAAGACGCCCATAATCACAAGTTTGTAAAAGTTAAAACAAGAAACAATAAATGATGGTACCAATGTGTTTGTATTCGATCGAAAAGAACGCGGTTTGTTCTATCTTCATCGAGCAGACTACCATGCCTTGCTCGAGATGATCCTCATGGCCTTCGACTTTCTTGTAGTTCGCACATGGAGAGATGTAAAACTTTTATTTCAGTTAAATTTTAACCTTAAATTAATAAGCACGGCCATTGTCAAATTAAATTTTGTTATGCACTAATTTAATGTTAGGGGTTACTAAACCAACTTTAAAACATCGACGTTTTTAGTCGATGTTGCGTCACTAATATTGGGACGAAACGCGCACGGTGAGGGACGATGACGAAGCTCAAATTGCCAGCGATCACCGTCATCGCCACCATCATCATCATCACCCTTTATTCATTCTCTACCGCACGCTGGCCTCTTCGCAGCCGGCTCGACGGACGTCGCTTTTGAAAGGGGAAGGTGTGGGGCGCACTCCCGGGCGCGACTTTCCCTTCCCTCCCTCCTACTACGGAGGGAAGGGAAAATCGCGCCCGGTGTATGACCCGTTGTAAATGGAGATGCTCCAGTATAAGCCTGGAAGTAACCACGAGAACCACTTATCAGAGCGAATTCTATTACGGTGCGCGATGTAAACCTCACCGCTACAACTGTTGGCATTCGAGAAATGAAGTTCGGCAATTTGCAAGAATTAATTAATTAAAAATTTTCCACTGATTCAATGATATGTAAAATACTATCCGCAACAAATACAATGTTTAGGGAAGCTATAATAAGACATGAATATGTCATTAAGAAATAAAACATTTCTTAGTTTATTTTAAACTAAGTTTAAATAAAAAATATTCTTGCAAGTGGCTTTTTGATATGTCTCATTGTGAAAACTGGAGAAATCTGTAGGCTACCGATTATAAAAACCGAACACTTTCAATCTGCATAGCTTTATTTTCATTCATCCTCGCAATTTTTATTATTTTTGGCTCAAACGCTTACTTCGCAGAAGCTGCGCGCGAGGAATATGAATTGGGCCGAGTGTCCCGCGCCGCGCCAGAGCAGGAGACGGAGGCGAAAGCACCCGTGGTTTTGGTGCGCTGGGGAGGGCCGAGGGTGGCGGGGCGAAGGCGGGGGCGGGGTGCCCCCTTTGGCGTCGCTCGCCGCTCCGCCGGCGCGTTCCGTCCCGATTGGTGAGGCGGAGTCGAGGGGGACGGGGCGGCGGTGGCGGTGCTCGCGCGGGAAGCCGCCAGGGCGATATGGAGCAGGGCACCGGCACGAGCAAGGGACGGGGATCGCCTGGCGAATGGAAACAAAGATGACGCACCTACGAGAATTGGAACACACTGGCCGGGATAGCTTCAGACGCGCTTAATCTAGAATAGAACGGAGGAAGGGAACGTCAGGCAAGAACGGGTGTATGGGGAGCCAGAGCGAGGCTGAGCGGACACGACCAAACAAAGACTGGGTGGAGCAGGGCGTGGCGAGGCGTAAAGAATCCGGAGGCAGACTGGGTGGGACTGGGAGGGTATAGATCAGGGTTGTCAAGGTCGATGCCACTAGAGGGAGTCCGTGGCATGAATGCCACGACGAAATCGCCCCTCCACGCAGTTCATTACCCCGCCACTAGAGACAATGTCATCCCTACTGTAAAACGACGCGCTTACTAATAGTTCCCTTTCCCGGCGCTAGTTGCGCAGAGAAGCTCGTGGCATGCTACGCAGCCGCGACGCGTGCCACAGCCAGCAGTAGAAGGCCTTGACACCACTGGTTTAGGTACACCGGAGAAGGACGTGGCGTGGCAAGACTAAATAAGATAGGACAGGAACGTCTTGGAGGACAGTACAGAGACAGGACAGGAGTGGGCAGGGCACTGGAGGGGAAGCCATTCCTCGCCCAGACCGAGCTCGACCGCGTCCTGGACAGGACTGGCACAAGCAAGGAGAGGAGGAGAGAGGCAACTGCAGCACCGATGCGGCGGCTGAGAGAAATTGGCTAAGGGTAAAAGCATGCCTAGCGCCGCGACGGATGCGAGGCATGAAGCGGGCAGTGCTGGCGCGGCCGCGTGTCCTGCGAGCGAAGCGCCCGCGTGGCCGCGCGCCAGCCGCCCCCCGCCCCCGCCCCCCGCGCGCTGTCATCGCGCTCTATTGCGGCGCCGAGCGAGGGGACCTCCAAGCCTGGTGCCTCCACTCACACATCTCCTGCTCCACCAACACCGCCAACTACTGAAAGACTGGATAGGTTTCAGGAAATTATTCAAAATCTAATGTCTTTGAAAATATTTTCCAATTTGTTACTATTTGGGAATTATCTCTTCCAATTCCTTCCTTTTAGAATGTTGTACACTGACGAAACATTTTGCAGATTTTAGTTTTGAAATAACACAACTTTTTTCATTAACTTTATTAATATGTTATAACAAACGAACTTACAATTATTTCGTCACAACTTCTACGTCAATAACTCATATAATAACACCCAAAATCAATACTCTGCAGTCTCACTACATCAAACATTACGCCAAGCATTTGTATTTACTTGTACTGGCAGAAAGCGTGAGCGGAAGTCATGTCACGCTACTCTTTACTTTCGCAAAAAAAAAATTAAAAAAAAAAACACACACACAAACATCAGACTGAACACCTCATTTTTTCAACAGTCAGCGCGAAATCGTACAGAGTGCGAGACTTTTGCCGTAAGACGTAACACTCCACAAAACCTTTCCGTTCCAAGCAGGTCTTAAAAGAACAGATCAATATGCATTTTAGAGAACAGCTCCGCAAAACTGGAGATCACGGTGGCCTTTACGGACTCGGCCGTTCCGTCGATACGCAGCAATTCCGTCTTTCCTTGACATGCTTGCTAACGGCTGCGTGACTGGAAGCAATTCACGCCCCGCTTCATCCCTGAGTGGATAAAGTGAAGTAGGCACAAGTTTTTCTTAAAGAAATTGTAATCACGTAGGATCTTGATGATTCATAAAAAGGCTTGAGAGATGCCCGGTACGTTAAGAACTGCACGAAAAGAACTTCTACCTCTAAACTTCCAAAATATCAATAACGCACAGACGAGAGTAGAGGTGTACTTGAACCAAACACTGGTGAACGTCTACGTCGCAGTATTTGGTGCATGACCACGTGTATCTGGCAACAGACTTGTGAACGAGTTTTCATCAATCAGGAGAATAAAAAATACTTAATAAACAAAAACATGCGATTCTGCATTATTTTTCTTGGAAGCATGACAACGTGGTGCCCATCCGTTTCCACTGCGGTTCCAGAGCTGATAGACTCGAAATCATATAAAGGGCGCACTGTTGAGGCACTCGGCCGAATTTATTGATTTAAAAGAAAAATTATGACGATGATCTACAAGAATCACGTGTGAAGAAACCAAATATTTTGCGTAAATCTCTCAAACGGCATTCATTACGACAAAGCACCTCCTATTAGTGGAGTAAACCACCTTCGCACACGCAGTCCATTAACAATAGTTAGTCGCAATAATGAGAGTACGAAAACGTGGAGTAGGAAGTGGTACATGATGTGATCTTTCCATTATTACAAAAATTCCTAACACGGGTTTATTGAAGCAAAATTCCTTTTTTGCCGGTCAGCTTCAAAGCCTCAAATATGAAGAAATTATATAAATAATAAAAGATCCAGTATTAAAATTTTCCTTTACAACAGTACATACATTAAAGCAGGATATATAGTTGAAAATTAATGTACTAAGCTTCTAGGGCATGTAGGGAGTCGAAGATTATTATTTTTGATCGTCATTGCTAAACAACTCATTTTGCATTGATTTACGTCAGGTACATGAACTCTCAGGAATGACTTGCTCACTGGCCATGAGAATACTGTCTTTTTTTCTTCAGCTTCTACTAAAAAAATTCTCGATTTGTCAGCCATGACGTTTGATGCACGTATGGTAACGGCGATGTCCGTCTTGACGCAGTCAAAGCAGAAAGGACACGAATCTCGATATTTTCAGTGCCAATGGACATGTCGCCCCTTGAGTTTGAGCGCCAATCATACGCCACTACAGGATGAATTACCACTCAATCAGGGGCGTAATGTAAAATAAATTGAAGGTGTAATTTCCTTACATGAGATTTCCCGCTACATGTTCATTCGCAAATATTGATTTTCGACTACTACACGCCGCACTAGTTAGTAACACTAATTCTGAATTATCCTTTGTAAATGATAAATTGTGGCACATTAATTCCTTAATTTACTGTTATACACATTTGTTAGAACATATTTAGTACAACAGGCTAAAACGAGATCTTTAGGAAGAGAAGTAATATATACGTGTTTCTATGGGTCCTGTCTGATAAAAGCGTGGGATTGATGCCGAATGTAGTCCTACACAGCTCTGGCGATAACTGGCCCACTGAATCCGAATTCCCTCTAATCATCGCACCGGGAGAGGTGGCTCAGGGCATCAACTGATGTCACTGCAGTGCCTCTGACCGGGAAGTGACACGTTCGACTCCCGACGGCGGCAGGATTTTCGTCACTAGCTTGTCAGCTAAGTCGAATTCAGTCGCTGTCTGGAGGAGAATTCTAGCGGCCTCTTTCTTTCCACTTCCTTATCCCATCGTAATCCCTTATATACACACACTAACATGCACTACATCACCACACACGCCGAGAGACAGGTCGGGGTCTTCGAGCTTTGCCCTCCTGGGGCGGCACCCCGCTGGTGGGAGATACTTAGTTGGGGAAAACCACGCTAGTCGACAGAAGGTCGACGCCAGATTTCGCCATCTAGCGAGGGACGATGACCGCCATCCCCGATGGAAAACATGCACTACACGTACGGGACTAATGACCACCGCAGTTGACACGCCCGGAATCACACCAATCAATCAACCTCTAATCGTCGCCGCGCGTTCGCAACGGGGCGCCCCGGCGATCCCCACGGCGCGCGCTGCGGACGGCGACGACCCTGACAGCGAAAGGCGCGCGAAACGCCTTCATTCAATTGCCGCCACGCGAGCGGCCTTTGCTCCGCGCCGGCGACCCTCGCCATGTGCCCCGCAGCAGCTGCGGCGGCGGAGCGCCACCGCACCGCGCGTTGCGTCACCGCCGCTCCACACGCTCGCTCGCGCGCGCGCGCCGGGATCGGATCGTGATCTCGTCTCAATGGACGAGTCACGCGCAGGGGTGGGGGGTGGGGGGCTGGAGGTGGAAGCGGTAGAGAGGGGAAGGCAGTGGCGGTGGTGGTGTCGTACTACGAGGGTCGTTCCCTCTTACGAGGGAACGTCGGGGAGATTGAGCCGAGCACGCGAGCGATCGCTTTGATTGAACGCATGCAATCACAAAAGAAACACGCAACGCCTATGTCTCGTACTGCTGTTGTTTCGGAGCAATACAGCTTTCGCCTTCCACGAGTTACACGACATAGATACTGACAAATTTCAATACTTCTAGTTTACGGTACACATTCACTATTCATTCACAATGGATCCATACTTTTATTTCGCTGACGTCTGCTGCTGGAAATGTAGTGACAATTTGCTGCTCCAATTTTGCTTTTTAAACTCAGCCTTTTGATTCCTAATGGCGCAAAAGTGCGCTAAAATTGAACAAGACACGAAGCGTTTATTCCAAATTGAGAAAAGAAGTACGAAATCAAAATTTAATGCATTTTTAGAATTCTTGGTTAAGTGAGTACTTCACTCTCCGAAGGAAATGAGGGGAGGGGAAGAGGCGGGAGAAAACCATACTCCAGAAGTCGGAATCATAAGTCGTCATTATAAGAAACGAGGATTCTAAATGCTGTATGTAATATTAGTAATTTCTTTGCTCATAAACTTACCACGTTCTTCAAATGGGCTTATGTTTAAGTTTATTATAGCTGAACAGACAAACAACAACTCACCTGCAAGAGAGAAAACAATGTTAATAAAACATGCATTTCTAATAATTGTGATTAACAAAGTAAATCTGAAGTTCTTTGCAAAAGTTTATACACACACTTCCAAAAAGGTTATCTCAGACACCAGAGAGTTGCGTTAAAATGTACTGCTATTTTTAAAAAATAATATTATGAAACGCATGATTTAGTCAATTGGCGGTCCAGACAGGATATTAACTGTTATTGCAAGCACATGTTTAAATTGTATGAAGTTGGCTGACCGGGAGACGCCGCGTCCAATGCACAAGGCACACGCACCTGTGCCTAGGACGCGGCGTGTCTCGGCCAGCCAAGTACATACTGACTCCGGCCGCGGAAGCCTAGGCTCTCACATGTTTAAGTTGTTTACAGTGTTGTGGTAATTTAACATGATATTTATCTAATCAATGCTTGATTTTTTAAGATAAAAATATCCAAAATGATCCAACTTGAAATTCGGGGTCATAGTTTATAATTCAATGATGATAATGACTAGATCGTATTTCGCCATTCATAAAATAGGGCACATACGTTTTAAAAATTCTGCAAAACTGCGGCTCAGGTATGTCGTTGGAACTTAAGCCGTGTCGAAGACCTTTGGAGCCCTATGGCTTCGCATCCAACAGGGAGACAAGAAACTAACGTAATCCGTTTGCCACGTGTGGATAAGCGATGTTGGAAGATGTTGCAGAAATTACGCAGCTGTGTGAATCTGGCAGATGCAAGCAATGTCCTGAAGTTTGCAAGTAATGTCATCATCATTATTTGCATTACAACTCTCTGACTGGCCGTCCATAAATTATGTAAAGCAAATTTGGAGCATTTTCAATGCCCCCCTCTCCCCCTTGTAACGCACTCATAATACGCAATTGAACCCCCCTTAATAAATACGTAACGCTTGCGACAACACCCCCACCCTTGTAAATGCAAGAGGTAAAAATAAATTATGGCACACTAAAAAACTTTATATTTCACTGGTGTAGTATATTTAAATTAATTATAATTAAAGTAGAAATTAGTTGGAGTTGTTAGTGAAGGAGAATATTTGGGCGAGACATGAGGGAGTTTAGCGTCGCGCGTAAGGTAGCGGCGTTATGAATTAATAGTCACGTGACGGACCTTGAAGTCATAACGTCTTATCTTAGGCCTAAGGTACGACCTTATACCTCCATAAATAGTGCACGCCTGTAGGAGTCTCTATGGTCACCTTACAAGCAGCAAAATGGCCGCCTAAAAATGAGAAAGGTTGCATTTTTCCAACTCAGATAAACTGATTCTCGTCGTGAGGCAGTTACAATTATTCCTTACCAACTCCACAAAGCTTGTAAGAATTAACGGGAAGTGTTGAAGAGGTTACAGGAAAGAAATTAACGAAAAAGAAGTTGAAATCATATCTTCGGGTTAGGTTATGTCGTATGCTCATAACGAACGCTGTTTTAAGATTCTTCCTACATTCCCAAGAAAAGCTGATTCAAAATTGTAGAGTGCATATTCATCGCGGACGGCCACAAAATCTAAAACTCCATGCACAATGTAGATTTGTTACACTCTTGACTCGTATCGTGGTTGAATCGACTCACCACTACCACTGAGAGTATTGGTTTCCAGGACACCATCTTCCATTCATCTCTATTCACGTACACCACCATGCAGTTACGTAGAATCGGAATTTGCAATAACTCGAAGATATTTGGTAAAATGTTCTCCATGTTAGTAACTTCTCACCTTTATGAAGCCTAAGTAATTACTGTTATCAGTAATAGGTGAGTCGTGACCCGTAAAGTAAAGAATTTGACTTTACCGCTTATTCATTGCACGTGCAGATACACGTCTGCCAACCATCTACAAACAGCGCCGCCGACCCGTCCGTCCCTCGCGGGAGCCATCCCGCCCCGCACCCGTTCTGTCCACCCCATCGCTCGCTCCGCCTGCTCAGCTCTTCCGACCGCCCCGCTCGCATTAGGCGCATCGCGGGTTGCATAACCATTTCGACATGCCTGTTCGCCCTTACCGCCCCTTCTAGAGTTGACATACCTCACAAAATTAGTCCAAATTTTAAGTAATATTTGTGCAATGTTTGGCTGAAATTGTCCAGTGCGTTTTAAACGTTGACTGCCACAACAATCAAGGCAGTCGAGCCGAGCTAACGTTAACTCATCATCACTGAGAATCAACTGTTAATGCTGAAAGTCATACTGATCAATTCAGTGAGCATCACGTTACGCTTCTCACGACAGACAACAGCTGGGACATGTATACACACATGTTTCCTTTCTCGCATACTACTTAGGTAGTATAGAGAAAGTATTAAATTTGCGGCAAAAATACAGCGATTTTTCGTCAGAAAAACTCGTATTGTGGTGCCCTGAAAAGAAAAGTGGAAAAACTTTCGTCCTATATGTTTATGATTCCTCCTTTAGCGTTCTGTAATTAAAATCCCCGTTTTATGAGTTGTTGATACAGAAAATTCACCGTCCGCCCGCAACGCTGCAGCTTCAACAGTTGCAACGACTTTCTCCAGAATTGATGTTGCTCGATTCATCTGGCCGAATTCAAGGCCATGAGCATCGAAACAATTATTTCAAATTTTAAAAGATAATTTTTACGTCATGAATCCTGTTCATCAAAATGAGTTACAATGTTTCGCATAAGTTTTGCGATTCTTCGATTTGAATTTTCCTAGTAATCCTTGGTCGTGTGCGTATATTTTTCTGATTCAGACGGAATGCCAGCCATTCAAAGGCGTAGAAACTAAAGCTCCGGAGCCGTCTGGCGAAGCAACCGGATACTAAAACCTCCATTCCTGCTTTCTCGTTTGCGTCTTATTATAATGCACGCTACGTTATTCCTTGAGCCAACTCAAGCTGAATCCATTGTCTGAATGGCAACCTGAAGCTTCCTGCAGAGGAGTGGACGCGAAACCCTGAAACGCCCATCCACAGCATCCGTCCGCCCTTTGGCGCGTTTCTCACGCCCGGCGCGGCGCGGCGCGGCGCGGCGCGGCCAGTGTGAGTCGTGCCGCGCCATTGGGGCCGCCTGAGAGGCGGGGCCACGCGTCGCGCGGGCCGACGGCCGCGCGCCGCAGTTGCGTCAGCCGCGACGCCGCGCCGCCTCCGCCGCCGGCCACGGCGCGCACTGGGCCCCAACGCAAACAGAACGCGCGCTTTCCTTTACTTCACCAAACCATTCACTACTCCGTAACTCAGAGTCATTCATTCACTTCACAAAATACATGTCTTGAAACATTTCGTCCTCGTTGTTAATTAACTATCACGTGCAATTCGTAGATAATTCTTACAATTACTGCTCTGCGATTAAACTCACATAAATTAGATTTCGTATTTTGCCATTAAAACATTAATTTCGTTGGCTCAAAATGCAATTTTTTAAAAATGTAACGAGAAAAATGGTTTTCGAGAAGGCAAAACTATTCCTTACTGCATTCATTTGGAGAGACAAAAGATAAACAAGTGCATCATTATAAAAACTATTTTCTTCGTTAAACAATTGCAAACGTCGTTGAACTAAACTGCAAAAGAGTTGAATGTCAAAAACATTAAACGCTCTATCATACATTGTGCGAAAAGTAGTCTCGTGGACGGCTACCACACAGCCTGTGAGAACTGCTAGCCATCAGCGAGAGGCGGGCTCCGCGTGCGAGGGCCCACTGCAGCGCGCGGCGCGGCGCAGTAGGCGCGGGCGCTGGCTGTCGGTCGCGCGTCACCAGTCACGTGCGGGCTTGCCGCGTCGGCGCTTTCGCCGCGGAGGCGCGGGCGGTGGCGGTGGCGGTGGCGGTGGCGCAGCGCGCCGCTCAAGGGCTTCCCTGGCGTCAGACCGCGGCCCGGATCGGCCCGGTCACGCGGCGCGCTCCCGGCGCAGCGGCTTCCGGAATGTTCCCCCCCCCCCCCCCGGCTGACTCGAACTGGATCGCACTACGCGCTGGCCGTCGTCCACTCGGCGGAGAGGCGGTGTCAGTGAGGGAGAGCACTTCGTGGTATCCGGGCACGACAGCCACTTTGGTCATTAGTCCCAGGAATGTGGCGTATGTCATAGTTGGGAGGCGGCACTCTTCCTTCCGCGCTGGAACGTCACATCCAGCTCTAATACGTCGACTTGCGGAGTTCCCATTTCCAGGTATCCCCCCCTGCGGAGCACGGCCAGGACAAACTCTTACGCTCCTGGCATGTCTGGCAGGACATGTGTGTGCATGTAAATGGGCAGAGGAGACGACAAGGAAGAAGGAGGAAAGAGCTCTCGTTATGGATCTATGGCCATCTTGTTTAGGTATTCCTCCAGTTTTCCGTGGTGTTGTTCGAAGAAACCACGGTCCGATCAAATAAGCTAGAATTCTCCTCCAGACAAAGGCTCAATTTCACCTAGCTACGCAGCTTGAAAATCCATCACCAACGGGACTCGAGCCCTAGGATCAGGAGAGGTGGCTCAGGGCATAAACTTATGTCACTGCAGTCCCTCTTACCGGGAGGTCCAACGGTAGCATGAGCTAGATCGAGTTCTGTCGCTGTCTGGAAGAGAATTCTCGCGGCCTGTTCTGATGGGTAGTTTTCCGTGGTTTCTCCGATCAATACCACAAGAATGCCGAGCAGTTCCCTAACAATGGGACACTGACATCGCTCGATCTTTCCTTCCCATTCCTTGTCGTATCCTACCCCTTACTTAAACATTTACATGTACTACACAACCACCCATACCGGGAGACCGGTCGGGAGCTTAGAGCTTGTTCCGGCTGGAGTGATGTCACGCTGGTGAGTGAAACCTGGTTGGGGAAAATCCTGCTAGCCGACGGTAGGTCCGCGCTGGATCTCACAATTCAGTTCAATTCGGTGTTCCGATAACATTTGTTCGGTTTGGAGATTGCGGGATACAATAAAGATTCACGACAGGGTTTCTGGCGAATACCCCGTTTCCCTCGTCCCATATTCCATCGACGCCCATCTCATATTTCCGCGCGCACGAGGTTCTGCGACTTGGGTTTCAGAGTCTTTTGCAGAGATGGAAATCCCACGTGGTTCCCCAGGTTTTCCGCAGTCGTTAATGCCAAAAGAGGGTGTCGTGCGATGGGAAGGGGGAGAACCCTGGAATGTGTCATCTCTACGCGGGGTGGTGTGATGTCCCTGTGGGATGGATTCGATGGATGTATCCTGATAGCTTCACGCCGTCAACTTTTCCTAAGTCTTTACCTGACACCCTAAAAAGGAAGGATCCGATTTCATTCCATTTGCCTTACCTCATGCGTACAAGGAAGAACTACTCAGGTTCCAGGGTTTCCAAGAACGCTCTTTGCACAAATACTCCATTTAAAGATATTCGTTTTACTGGTAACACAGAAAGGATAAGGAGAGCTTGTTATTTTTGGAAGAAACTATAGGGAATATTATTACACAACTTATTGAAATTGATTTCTTCGTATACCGTGGGTTGCTCCAAAGAGGAGGTCTTGCCTAAAAATACAAATAATTAAAATAATTGAAGTTAGATAATATAACCAGTTCCAATGATTCTTCCATGTTCACCTGTGTTGGAAGTTTTCTCTCGAATGCTGCGAAAACATCTATTTGCGTTCCTCACTTTTGGAAAATAACATTGTTTCTTCCTTCTCATTCCCGAAACACTACCCGGGATGCAATTGGGTTATGACTTCTGATTTTCGAATCCCGATTAGATGTAGTTAATGGTCTTCCACACAGAGGAAATTAAGTAGAGATTCGTCGAGTGTTAAGTACTATAACTTTTCGCTCGATCAACCACAGAACACATACTAGCTTCTACAACTCAGAAAGCGCTCTCTTCAAGTTCCTAGTTCTAAATTTTGGAGACACTTATTCGAGGTCGCGTTCCAGCGTTAATTCAAATGTGAATCTCTAGGACGGTGTCCACGAGGGAGTCTCGAAATCTCCTGATATAATCGGTGGAGCATGAGATATCCGCAGTAGCAACCACAATATTATAAGAATAGAACATAAATTCGTAAACCGAACACAGATAAAAGCGTGATGAATGAATGTGAAAAATGTGATGAACAGCCAAACACCGCAAAACAACTGTCTGCGAAGAGTCTGTAGGCGTCACGGAAAGGTACCGAAAATTACCTGATTTTCTTAAGAAAGTTATTAGTTTTAAGTCTAGTTTGGATACTAAGTGTGGAAGTTTAGATGCTGAAGTTTCAAGTTGGAAGTTGATAAATTACAAGGGATACGTCGAACTACATTGCATTGCAATTGGATAATGACCTTCAGGAGAGAACTGCGCAAGAATACAAATTGTTTTCCCGAAAGAAAAAAGCTGTTGAGTAAATTATTGACGAAAAAATACCTTCACCTCACTCTTTTTTAGGTTAATCAGACGAATGTCGACGTATTTGCTTTTTAATTAAAGTAATTTTCTATCATCTGAAATATGTTGAAAATTACCACGATGAAAGAACAACAGGATATACGAAGAGATACGCGTGTATCTCGGTTCATAATTAAGTATAAAATGTAGTGGTAAGCAGCTACGTTGCATGTCGTTGATACCCTTTTAAGTTGTGTCCGCAAGAAGCGAAGCTGACGCCTGCCGTTTCAACGCAGCCACCTGCAGGCGCAGCCACTGCGTCCATCCGGAGCGGTCTAGACCGCTGCTCTAAGCACTCCTGCGCACGCGGCGTCTGGTTGGCCACGCGGCTTCCTGCGCGCCGACACCTCCGGCGCCCACTCTGCAATGCGATCTTTCCCAACGCTTCGTGGCTCTCCCACTTCTCCCAGCATCCACTAGGCGTCGCCTACTAACGTGTAGAGTATTCGCAAGCACCGAGATGTTTCAGGCGAAGCACTCGAATTCGTTGCTTCTCCACCCGTCCTGTTGCAACAGGACCCGAACGGAGCAGCAAATTTGAAATCACATGCACCTCAGCCTTAAACAATACGCCTTTCTGTTCTGGATGAATACTCTAGAACATTCTGGACCCCGTAAGCCGTGCACGTCAGTATCTGAATCCCTCCTGTCAACCGCTGCGACTTCAAATCTCCGCACTTCACTTATGACTTCCTTGGGCGACACAAGTTGTCCGTCCCACCATCTAGTCCGTGGCCGAGGTTGGTGTCTGCCTTCAAGTATCGAAAGGGCTCTCTCGAGCTTGTTGTTTCTGGATATTTACGGTTTTCATTTTCGTGTTAGTACAGAGTGTCTGCTCAAGAACTAGATTTCTCGGGAACTCCCCGCGCTTCCACCCTGCTCCCCTCGCAGGCAGGGTTGCCACACGCAATGGCGTGAATTGTAGAAAGAGAGACATTTAATTATGGTACAACACGGTACGATGAAAATGAATAAAATTATGGTATTTTAATGTTACATTTTGTAAATGTATATGGTTTTATACGATTTTAGACTATAAAACTTTATACTGATGATCAATAATGTATTCGGAAACTAAAGCCACGATCACAGTCGTCGAGATGTTGGTGGAAAACTGGAACGCATTTTGAGATTCTTAGGTAAAAGCATTAATAATAATTTTTCTTCGCGGGATTGGCAATGTCTGATAAGGTTAGAATATACATTTCGCGCATGAATTAATAAATAAAGAGAATAACAAATCAAATTGAAATATTAACAAATATTTAATAACTTATAAGATCAAAATAATTATTTCCAGCTTAATCTATTGGCCGAATTGCCTATTGAGAACTTGTGCGCAGGAGTTTGAAATTTTCAAATCGCATACGTGTATTTGTAGCATCAAGCTACGACCGAAATTCCACCAAACAGCACTGTTAATTGATTTCTCAGGAGAGAAAGAAGGAAGGATGGAGTTTATTTCTTTTAAGCCCAGAATTGCACGAGTCATTACATCACACAAAAACTGACAGCCGTTTCACTTCCTATTTATTCGGCGGCTGAAGCAGAATTCCAATGAACGGGGTGGTATGTCCCTCACGTATCAAGCACAGCCATTCGCGACCAGCATTATGCATTGGTAGAATGGCGTCTCCATTCATGGTCCTAGCTACTGACAGTTTGTTGCCTTTGTTCTATTCATTGCTAGTTCTGCCGAGTGAATAACAGAAGACCATGACAAGCTCATGAGGCTGTTCTCAGCATTCGTCCCGCTACCACCAATCATTTGTCTCACAGCAGCGTACTTATTTTAAACTCACGACAAAGAACAAACAAATCTATCTATGCAAAGAGGCAACGGAAAGCCATTTTAATGCTCTCATAGGCACTATGAACAAGGACAATAGAAACAACTACACCAATGAGATTAGCAGGTCACTATGCCTTGATTGAATAACATTTCACTAGTTAGCCATTCGTAAATACAGTGACAAGACGAAGAAAGGGATATAACGGATGAATGAGAATTGTGTTTACTATAAGCACATTAAGTACTCTTGAACAGAGATACATTCAGTGTCACCTGTCATATTTCCAAAAATAAAATGCACACAACATACTTTCCTTCAAAGATGTAAAGGAATATAAGAGGCAACAGAGACTACCCTTTCCCAAAGTGTCAGCAAAATCTAAACATATGATCGTACGAAAATATATCTTGTGCCTTCGCCTGGTCGAAACCCGTCCTTGTAAGTTACTTAACGGCAACGTTTATGGTAATTATGTCATTATCCCTGCAGAAATGATGGCGCGTCCTCATTAGAGGGCCAATTTGATAGGACGCAGATACACATAAAACATCCACAGGAAAACTGGAAGCAGATATGACTTGTGGAAGAGGTTGCTTTCTTAACCCAAAATTTTCTATTCATAACTCCTGTCAGTGAATGAAGGAAAAGCACTGACAAAGTAAAAACGAACCCAGAATATGCCAGAACTGATTTTATCCACAATTGCGAATACTGACGCAAGAACCACCCTTTCTGTAAAACTGAATATTAACATCGGCCCTTCTTGTACCAAGCCACAGATATAGTTCCATCTAGTCTTACCCAATGTTTCACATCAAAATATATGAAATAATGACAGTCACCAAAATTCATTCAATTAAACATTGTTATACAAAACGGTATTCTCATTCCAAATTTTTCTGGCAACGATGTATTTCGAAGTCAATAAATTAAATATCAATGTAGGAAACTGGATTCTCATTTCCAAATTTTTTGACAATGATGTATTTCGATACTTATAACATTTGCATGCAACTAGACATTAAATGCTAATGCGATTTCGTAAAAGAAAACCATATTGTAATGCCGCAAAACACGCTCCAGAGATTCATTTCCTTAGTAAACCTCTTTGACGTGGTTCTCCAAAGAACCTATGACTTGCTGCAGTATCTGCTCACGAGGACAAAACGCCAGTAAGTAATTAGTGCTAGGCACGTCGTCTCCAAAAGTGCACTAATTCACATGAAGGTCAAGAACACTGCAGCGCATATGACTCGTACATAAGAGATACGAGAGGTGACAACAAGTATTCAAGGACTCGCGTACGTGCGCTTACGAGCACTTCGTGCCACGAACACACAACACGTTGTTTGCGTCAATGCGCGGACAACCTGGATCCTCTTTGTCTCTTCCTCCTTGAGTTTGGCGAATGGCAGAGGTGTGTTGAGGGGGCATCGCAACAGGTCGATGACCGACAGCAATCTACCACGACTGCGTCTTGGGGAATGACCGTGACTATCACATTCATGACGGCGGCAACGGCCACTCGCGAAAGGTGGAGGTGATAACAGTTTCTGCGGCGGAATTCGGCCTGTACTGAACTTCCAGATCCGAATACGGAAGCAACACTCCAATGGAGTAACTGCAGATGGTCTGAGCCTATATGATTTTCCTACTTTTAAGAACTTACTGAGAAATCGCAAACATTAAAATATTCTCATGATAAAAGTATATTATGAAAGGATAATGTAATGATGGACGAGACAGTAATTCGCGAGTGTGATGTGATATTACAATACGAGCGAGTATCGTAAACTTCATATCCATTACATTGAGTTTCCCGCAGTACTTTCTCTACGACTAATAATGACTATTGTAAGATAAACTTTTACACTGAATGATTACGGCACGCAGTGTTCAACCAGCGCTACCAAGAGGACGGTCATCTAGGTCTCCCATGTGGTACTGGTGAAGCATAAGCATAGTTCGACTTCAAACGAGCAGTATACGAATCAAGTTAGGATTCAATTTAATAAAGTAATGCCATGGAAGTTCAGTATTTCTTATCAGGTTAATAACTGATGCAATCCTCTTAGGGGATTCAGCCTTCTGATTTTCTTTTGAGTATTGGAAACAGAGAAGGGCACGTGCGGACTATCGTCCCCCCCCCCCTCCCGGGGTTTTTCTCAACACAGTAACAGATTCAGTTTTCGTAGGGGGATTTTGGAATCAGGGGAAGGAATGTGCTGTTTACTTCTCTCCACGGGTTGTCTTGGCACAGAAATCTACACAATCCAACGAAACATTTAAAATAACTGTAACCAATGGCTGATTACTTCTCAACTGAAAACTTATTTGTGATTGGCCGAACACCTACTCTACAATGAAGCTGTGAATGAATAAAGCTTATCATTATGCAACGAGTTGCCATCTAATTTCTAAAGGAACAGTAATCATTTCTAACTTTTAAAAATGAAACAAACACGAATAAATTTAACTATTACAGTATCTGCAACACATAGAGAAAAGAAAGAATAATATTTCACGCAAGCTTGCCTTGATTGAATCGAAGTGAGCTATCAATTTCTGAATACCATAATTAGCGATCAAAATTTCGTGAAGCAAAATAAATACATTTGTTAGTGCAACTTTAAATATACCTTAAATCTACTTTCTTTCATTTTTGCAATTTTGAAGGTAAAGAGTTCCATAAATAATGTATAGACAGACAATTGACATAAACAATTATTTCATGAGTCTCGTCATTTTATTCGCAACTGTTTCAGGTATATGTCCCCACCATTCGGCTAAAAATTGAAAGGAAAATTACATTAAAACATTGAAATATTAAAAGCATAAAACTTCTAAAATGTTAGAAATAAAAATTATAAACAATTATTAGCGATCGTAGGTATTCAACTCATATATCACATTCGGAAATCTTCTAATTGTAATAATAATTAAAGCTACAAAAGTGCTACATACTATTTCCGAGTTACAAAACTATATTAAATCATTTCGTGGCAATCCAAAAACTTTCAAAGCGTTATGCCACGTAACAATAACATGTTTTATTCCGTAACCTTTCATCATGTGACGCTACGGCTTTAGAAGCACCAATATTTGCGATGGCAGGCAGCGCCAGAGGTAGCGGGTGGGAAGCTGCTGCACCAGCGTCGACGTGCAGCCGAGGGGGCGGGGGTGGGTGGGGGAGGGCGGCGCGCGATACGACGCTCACGGGCGACGCCCACCGACGCCCGCGCGCCCGGCAACGCAGATACCAGCGCCAGCCGCCCGCTGCCAGATAGATCCACGCCTCGCCGGTGGGCCCACTCCGGCCGGGCGACGGACCTAATTGGAGGTCGCGTTGTGTGAACGGATACGAGTAATAAGCGGCCTAATGGGCAAGCTGGATTTACGAAATCCACCTCCCTTCTTCACGAGCCCATTCATTTTCTGGCCCAATTATGTCGGCAAATTCTCCATGCTTCGTAGATTCAGAATAGCAAAGAAATCTATCTTAATATTTCACGACTTACGACTTTCACGAGTTAATAGAACTTCAATTATACTTGGATTTAAACACAACTGCATTTGACATAAATCAGCTGTAACAGTGTCATCCAATCGGAATGTTGAACGTCACCATCGTGACGTGTAACCTTCCAATTGGATGACACAATAATAGCTGATTTACGTCAAGTGCCGTTCTAAATAAATCGACGTATAGTATATCGAATTTTTGTTGCAAACCTGAATGTTGATAAAGACAAATCAAGTTTAGTGAAACCTCTCTGAAAGACCACCCATCACAACGACCGATTCTTCTTGGAACGGACTCTGAAACTCATACAGTGTAAACAAATTTTATCTCCGTTAACAGACCAGCCCTATCCACAACTACCTTTCAGTCCCTTAATAGCAATTTTCTTAATTTTCCCCTTTAAGTGACCACTTTCAGAAAAACTAAGTACACAGTACACCTTATTTTCAGCAATTACAATGGAAGTTGGCGACGCTGTGAAACTCATTTAGACATGTCCTCAGCTTCATTTTCGGATATCGGACGGGGGAGATCCAGGACTGCGGTAACAATACAGTGGCCAAGACATGATTGCGGCTGTTCGCTCCGTTGTTTCACCTCATTGTTTCGCTCCACTGTTTAACGAGACAGCGGATATGATCGACACCTAACGTTTAATTCTTTGAACTGACAGAGCCTTCCTTACCTGGAAGAATATCTGATGCGGTAGAACATCAATGTCGAAAGACAGGGTTATCGACTTGCCCAGTAACACGCGAGTGTTTTGAGTTGCTACCGGAATATTAGTCCTGCGCTCACGCACGACCTATCACTTGATGTTCATTTCGATTGTGCAAAGAAGTGCGAGAAAAATGAGATTTTGAGAGCTCCAAGACATAGAATGTATACCCAAATGATATATTGAGTCTACTTTCTGAAAAAAATTGAGATTTTTTGAGAAAATGGAGATTTGTTATTAAGAGGACTAAAACTGAAAATGCTTCAAACGTCAATTTTTACCGACGAGAATGAAGTATAAATATTTTAATGCATATGCATATACAGGTGTCCAGAAGCTCCCGTTACAAAAAAATACCACACATTCTGTGTTGCCAGACATGAAGAATGGCAGGTTCAGTTTTTCCGAAAAAAATTTTGTCTTTGAGAAAATTGAGTTTAAAAATCACTTCCGGGGCGCGAAATTCAAACCGGCCGCAACAACACTGCAGACAGCAGCTTCACATTCTGCGCGGAGCATTTCCTCGTTTCTTCTCGTAAACGATGAAACAGTCGAGTAATATTCTGGAAAGCATCGCGTGGCTTACACTAGAATACTTTATAGTATCAAGTATTTGCAGGTTCTATTCAATAGATATTTTAAATGTACGTACAGAATATCGAGTTTTGTTCAAAATGATAGCCACGGTGTACGGCGGCGTAAACATAAATTATGAACACGATCCAACATTTATGAAAAAGATTGAATCTCCTGGAATGCTCGAATTGTTATTTTTAGCACATATTAATATGAACTAGTGCTTTGGGTTTGGGTGGGTATGCTAAAATAGGCACTTTCCAAATTATCCGATATCTAACAGTAATAATAATGATAATAATGATAATAATGATAATAATAATAATAATAATATAATATACAATTTTTGTAAAAAGTAAGACTTCCGTATTAACGACCACCTCTTTAAAATACAACTTATTCCAGTTACAATATTTATTTTATAACTGTTTTTATATTTATATTTATAAAAACTTGGTATTCCAGGATGTAATGGTAAAACAGAGATAACACGTAAACACTAGACATATTTTTTAGTTGTAACAATTTGAAGCTAAATATGTAGTAAACAGCACGAGTATTTACTTCAAATTGAGCAATGAAACAAGACAATGGTATCAAATCTGCAATTGAGCGCCGTTTAGGTCTTCGCCTTTCTTTGTACCTCTGGAACAGGAGAACTAGAAGAAACGATGGAGACTTGAAAGACTCATCACTATTCAACCCGACTATGGACACGCGATGCTTCGAAAGCCCTGGGTGGAACTGTCAAAAGGCCGAACATCAAGACGGAATGCGGGAGCGAGGTCGGGAGGGGAAGCAAGCAATTACGCATCACAAAGGCTGGCCGGCCCGGCAGAGCCCGGGGACCAATTTAGTTCAATCCCAGGCAGGGAGCAAAGGCACGCCGCAGGCCGTTACGAGCGGATTTTGTGCCACTCGATACGTCGCCCAAAGCTCTCCAGAGCAGTTTCACTTCCACCTACGACAACAGCGAGTCAAACTCTTGCGAATTTACGCCATTACAATCACGAACACATCGCAGCTCTTCAGCTTTTGTGTGGAATACTGCAAACACGATTCCACATATGGCGAACAGACTCCAATGCTCTTCCACCTAATTTTCAAAAGTAAGGTAAAGATAGTAAATTATTTATAGAGCATAATTTTATTTCACATAATTTCTTGTATGTAGTACTCACGTACTGTAATCAATACGATCAAATGTAAATGCATACATCGAGTATGAGGAAGGCGAAAACTTACTGGTTTCACTTTACTCAAAAATTCTAAATGGGTTAAATCTTTTACCTTATTGACAAGAGATACTAGACATGGCTCATCTATGACAAAATTGGTACATTTATTAACACTATGTTTATATTTATAAAACAAGTAGTGGATACACGAAAATAAGGCCAGAGACTTGGTCCTTCGAGGCCGCGAAAAAAGCATGACACTACTGCCATAAATGGTTATTTCCTTGTTACAGAAGGAAGTCTTGAATTCGTAGTAGACTCCCAACGAAAAAATGTGCTAACGTCCAGTTCAGCTGGAGACTTTTGATCTAGAATGCGGTCTTGCAGAGCCTTGTTATCTCTTCGACTCCTTTGGAGAAGGCCAACACGCCAACAGGTGAAAACTATGAGTACAAGGCCGCCAAGTCAAGAAGAGCTCAAGAAAACAGACTGCTTGCACGAAACTACGCTCCCCAAACAACGATTCAAAGTCTTGAGAACATACATCATTATTGTCACGCAAATCTCCTGAGTCTTCCATCGTTTATGTTATCAGAAAAATATCCCAGCTGATAGCTCATGCACTATATCAATCTTCCATACATTAGGATCAACTCTCATTACAAAATCATGAATTACCACCCCGTCTAAAAATTAGCAAGCACACTAATACTCCCTGAACTTTTTTCCCCATTTTTTTCCATTTTAAAGAGAAAAACGGTCGCAATAAATTACGAAAGGCTTCTGCCATCATCGTACCACAACGTGAAGGCCACCGAATTGACTTTGCTCGCACGAAGAACCAGGCAAAATGAGAAACGACAGCAACGCAACCTTGTATCAGGCTGGCGAAACAAAACAGACGGTTCCGGGCACGCAAACAAGTAATTTCGAGTTTTCATCTGCTCAGGACGCTAGGTCAACTCTCAGTTTTTGCGCACATTTAGATGAGATGCCTTCAAGAATCAATTTTAACAATTTGAATTTTTATTTCGCAAAAAACAAATTTCTCGCAAATTAACGAGAAGACAGCACGAAGTCCATTAAAATGCAATTAATATTCCCAAAACAACAGAAACTAGAATATAATACTTTAATACGAATAATACGATGCTACCATGAAGCTTTTGAATTAAGCAACAATTATTGAAAAGTGTACTCACTTAACATGAACACAAGCAGATTTCGAGTTTTGTCCTTCCTTAATTCGGCTGCTGAAGCGAACTGATAGCTTCCGTCATGCGTTAATTGCATTACTGGTTCCCCATTTAAAAAAAACTCAATTAGAATGTTTCTTTGCGTGAAACAGAACATTGCTATTTCTCTTAATTCGTTTAAGACTAAAAGAATGTAATAATGCTGACTGTCAAAAGTAAAAAAAAAGTAAAAAGTGTAAATATGTGCAAAATCAACAGAGTGGAGGTAGGTGTGCGTAATTATTTTTATTAAATAAATCAAAAATCAAAGGGCTGAAATACCCTCGAGAAACCTTTTCGTAATTCTGAAATGTCAACGTCTCCCACGCAGAAATCACTCACTCTGAACTACCAGCCAACTTCGGCCCATACATCACGCTATTTTCAATCGCGAGGTCTTTCCAGATGACAGAATGCGGTTCCATCAACGACACGGAAAGGTTCCTCCGGTCGCCCACCTCTTTATTGACGAAAAGAAGCAGCCTGACCTGCAGTTCGGAGGCAGTCAATACAACGTCCATAAGGTCATTCGCTAAGGGTGAAGTGGAGCGGGAGGGCGAAGGGAATTGCATGCCGAAGTCCGACGGCGCGACCCTCGTGCTCGGGACAACGAAAGCTGTTTGAGGTCTCCATGTTATCTATCAGTGCCCCCCCCTATATGCTTGATTCCCGTCCAACAAGTTACCATCTTTTTTCCCTCGATTTCGGCCAAGTTTCAACCAAGTGACAGAGAAAATTGCCTGAATGCGTGACTATCCGCGATAAACCATTGTCAACAGGCTTCACGCGCGAGATGACGTAGAGAACCTGTACTGTCCACTAATAATTTCGGCGATTCTGGTGCGACATTCGCAATTCAGAATATAGTAGCAAAAGTACAAATCAAAAGATTCAATCACAAAACAAATCATATACTTTTAGTAACGACGTAACAATCACAATGATTTCATACGTGAAAAAAAATCCGAAGTGATGCTAACGTAACTGTGGAAAGGGAAAGCAAGCACACAATAAAAGAGTCAAATGCGGATGCTCACACTACGTGTTTTCAAAGCAACATGAACACTGAGTGAGTGTGAGATCTTGCAAGGTATCGAATAACCGGTGCTAACCTGATGATGTGTTAAACTCTCGCGTAAGCCCAGAAGCAATAATAAAGGAGTTGCTTTGAATTCTGAACTAATAAAATTTTATAAGACTCTAAATTTGCCTGAATTTCGTTGAATATATTCCTTGGCATTAGTTCAGAAGCTGAATTCACGCCCAGAAAATTCTGCAAATGTATAAATGTATGTATGTACAAACGAATCCCTTCGTTTTCAGAGACAATATCCCCCTCCCCACAAAAAAATCAATCGACGACGTGACAAGCCCAATACCACACCACCAGGTCCCGAACTGTCACCATCTGTCGCCCACTTGCGAACACGGGATGCTCCGCCCGCGCACACCCAGTTCCACGTTTCGCCGCTGCGGTTCGCATGCGGGGGCCCGGGCGTCTCTCCGCGCGCGGCAGGTGCGTCGCTCGGACCCCGCGCGCAGCAGCTTCGACCCGCACAGCGGCGCGGCGCGGCGCGGCAGGGCGTGATTGTGCGCAGAAAATCCGCGAGCGCCCAAGGGTCGATCGTGGCGAGGGACGCACGTCGCGCAGACTCGGCCGACGAACAGGGCGCGGGGTAGGGCAGGGACACCTACACGACGTTCGGTACCGGAATCCATAGAGAAATCGAAAGGTGAGAATCAATACCGGAATAGAATCGCGAGAAAAGTATCGAATTCGGAATTCATTATACTCAGAAGAATCGGGAAAAAAAGACTTTTATAATTTAGAGAAAATGAACAATGTGAAAGGGTAATGGACTCGAAAATCAAGATCGAAGGAACATCGTGACAACGCTAAAAGGAAGCGAAGTATTGATTCCTGGATAGAATCACAAGAAAGGATTTTTATAATAATCGTATGATACCTTCTAACCTTCATGACATACGGGTATAAAAAGCTCAGTCTGAAAATAGCTCTATTCAATTATTTTCTTCAAGAAGTGATGATGGTTACAATAAAAATAGTAATACCTTACCGACCGCAACCAAAACATACTTATAACTGCCTTACATATTCAATCTAGAATATTTAATGGGAAAAGTCAAAGTTCGTTAAAAAGCATCCTACTCGCTTGGGTTCCGTGAAGAATCCGCAGGCAAGGCGGCACCGAAAGAAAAGAAGGGCAGGTCCCTGCCTAGGGCAGGGCTCCGTGCCCGGGGCTGGACCTGGGCCCGCGCCTGAGCCTGGCCGCGAATGTGGGTCAACAACCTCGCGGTCGATAGCCCGGCCCAGGCCGCCCCGCGCAGCCACGGACGCCCCCACACGAGGCGCGTAATGCGAGCGAATGGCTTGCAATGAAGTATGCATGTTGTGGAAATGAAAATCAAACAAAAGCTAAGACACACACACAAATCACTCTATGCTTAGGACACCTTCAGATGTGACTGCGGGCCTGGATGCGACTCAGGGGCTGCCTCCAAAAGGAAGCAGCTGGACAGCGAAGCGTCTCTAACAAACCCCAGCCCAGCACTGCTGCTGACTGCACTAACTCACCGGGAGGGCCAAGGGTTCGAGTGGCGACGGGGGGGGGGTCACACTTTCGGATACTAGCGACGTCGAATTCAGCCGTTATCTGGAGAACTCTAGCGGCCGCCCACTTTCATCGATAGTCTCTCGTGATTTCTCCGAGCAATGCAAGGCGTATGCCTAAGCAGTACCCTAATAAACGGGCCACAGATCGTGTGTGATCCTTCGTTCTTCTTCCTTGTCCTAACATCTCCCCTTACTCACGTACTCACTACACGTAAGAGTACATGCACTGTACTCTCATACAAGTCAGGAACCAGGAGGGGCTTTTCATTTTCGCAAACCTCTGTTATCGATCTAAATTGGACGACTCACATCTTTCTTCATACAGGCGGATCCAAAATGTATTGTACGGGGAAGGGGGATTCAGATGGGATCCCCATTTTTTTTAATTGGTCTCTTGAAATAAAAAATGTAGGATATTCATAACGGGAATACTGCTTTCGATATGATGAGAGTTTCATATAATTATTTTCAACATATTGAATACAATTTTAAAAAGCATTGGCTTTGAGAACAACATGGCTCCCGTCACCCACCCTCGCTTTCGTTAGTGTTCCCAGAAACCAAGTGGTAAGACTCAATTTACTCTCCTAAGGAGTGCATTCCTCTAAAGTGCTTTCCTTACCTGTTGGGTAATGTTTATCAGGATATTACAGGAAAGGAGTTTAGATTTTTCTACGACTTTTACTTCATGTTTCCTCCAGCTCGCACCAGGTAACGGAGGCCTTTGAGACCATAATCCCGAAAAGGTGCGGCCGGGTGAATCCGGACTCGCCCAACAACAGGTTGGTGACCCACATTCGCGGGCGCGAATAATTATTATTCTATTTATTTTCGTTTTTTATTGGCGCGACGCTACAAAGCCTCCAGCCAGTCGCCGCCGCCGCCTTCGCCGCAAAGCTCCGGCCGGTCCCGGGGGGCGGGAGAGAGAAAGCGGCGTGGCGGGGCGGCGCGGGGCGGCGTCCGCGCCAGGCTGTTTACACTGGAGATTGCGTCTTCGCAGGCGCCCGAGGAGCGCTCGGAATGGGATCACGCAACTTGGCGCCGGGATTACAAAACGGCGGAAGGCACCGGCGCGCGGCGCAACACGAGCTCCGCCACTTGGGGGAGCTTAGTTCCTGGCACAGACACATTGAACCCCGCACAAATCGATTCAGGTAATAATGCCCCGAGTGCTCTGGGAAATTCACATGAATCCGCGAGCTGCCCTACCAGCAAATGTCAGATATATTAAGAGAATCCACCAGTGGAAACAGGAAATAATTATCACTAATATATCCTTGATTCAGTTCCTGTATTGCTCCTTATCAATGTAAATAATCTACTTCTGCGGTCCCTGATGTTCAAATAGGAAAGAGACAAATCAAAGTGAGGAATTCGGGCCTTGGGGGAGGGGGATAGGGCTGCAGCAAGCAAATGTTAATATCTCGATTCTCGTCCGAGTTGTTTCTTGTTACGTTCCCAAATCCTTCATAAATATGAACAAGGCATTCATAATAAGACGCCTTCACCAAAATCGAGATATTAACATTACGAAATCCGGAAGACTTGTGACTAGTGTGGTTACTGTTCCAAGCTTTTTATTTAATATTTTTTCGTTCCTGTTTTGAGAATCGAAGAGTCCTCCACATTTCGCCAAAATTTCTGCGAAATTATCACTCCCTTTACAATAGTGACTCTTATTAAAAAAGAATACGGATCTGAACTCAAATTTCGAACTAACAGAAATGTGAATAATAGGGACTTTTAATTTAAATTAAAAGAATCTTTACATTTTTTTGTAAATGTTAATCCTATTCCAGAATTCGCTCTACAAATCCTTCTGCTTGTAAATCGTGGGCATCGCTCACTTTCGTTTGTGTTTGTTAATAGAGTGACGTAGTGTATTAATACAGTGACGTTTCTGAAAGTTAATTTACGTTCTGACACTTATCGATTATACAAGAAATTTGAATTATGTTTGCGAGTGAAATTTTGCCAGCTTTTGCCAGCAAAAACTTTGCCTACCAGCGCTTCAAAACAGTCACCTCAACCTGTAAGAACAAAGAGGTCGCAAAACTATTGCGTATATGAAACAAACTTTTGCATGAACACAACCCTCCTATCTGAACGATGGATCACTTCTTTTAATCAGCACATTGACAATACTTGCAACGGCGTGGATCCTCAAGATAAATAGTATTAAACACAGGTTTAACAAAACATCGAGTAATTCTTGCGGTATGCAGAAAAAGAATAGCATTTTATTTGAATACTGTTTATAAAAACAAATTCAAAAATATTTTTGTAACGAAATGTACGATTACAGTACTTGAATTGTTATAGTGCCACAGTGTAATGTAGATTATAATTGTTTCGAATAATAAAGTCGAACGCCTTTGCCAAGTCAAGGAGTGCACGGAAAAAGGAGCTATGCCATTATCTTCGTTTTTAGTGTTTAATTCTAGTTCTTTTCATGTGGACCTTCCACATTCATCTTCTATTCAAATGAAACCTAAGTAGTTAACTTCGTTACTCTGAGGGATCTGTTTATTGTTTACTTTTATTGCTGGACAGTCGCCTTTTCTTATGGTAAAGGTCAGATGTTTAAATTATAATTCGTTGATTTTAATGTGCCAACGAAAAAGCCACTGTTTTATTGTTTTCAATTGTTTTTCTAGGGCTTCAGATGCTGCATTGTGATCTTCGCAGAATGCTAGTACTGCCGTATCATCGGCGAAGGTGGCTGTAACAACTTTGATGTTGGTATATCACTGGTGAATGTGAACTACAATGTAGGCCTCAACACACTTCATGATTCCTGCGAGCAGTCAATTACTTGCATACTCGCAATATTCCCTTATGAGGGCAATTCAATTACACAGTTAAGCATTGGCTGGTAAGATAACACTCGAGCCCATTTGAGGTGGGCAGGAAGAAAACAAACACGCGTCCTCCTTCAAACGCCCGCAGCCGGTCGTTGACACGCCAGACCGCGATGTGCGAGTCCGGAAGCAGGACTCGACGTCAGCAACACAGTTTGTGGGGACTCTGTCAGGTGAAATGTAACGCAAATACTCGCTTGCTGTATACATATTACACTTCCCACGCCCAGAATTCGAAATGCGTAGTACATGGGAGAGTGTATTAAGACCATAACAGAGATGCCGGAAACACGCATTCATAAAAGGATCGATTAAAAGCGCATAGTCAACATTGACTTTACTGATCGATTAACGATATCCAATATATTAAAGGTAAGTTTTCTCAACATGAATTACATTGTGACTAAAGGAAATCATTGTAAAAGACGGGTGAATCCAATGGGATGGTCTGGGGAACATGTGGGGCGTTTACTCCTAGAAATGTTTCAATAAGAATACCCCCTTGATTTTCTTCTACATGAATTACAACATATTCTATAATAAAATTGTATTATATAATGTTATTTGTAAATTTCCATCGCTTATTTACAATACCAAGTGAAATTTTAATTAATAAAGCTATTGTACTTCCCCTTATGGTAGGTAGGGATCCGCGCTTATCCTAACAACAGAGTCACAGGAGAGAAACTTATGAAAATACAATTTTGAAAACATTTTCAAGAAACCCAACTAATCTTGCCCATACATACGGACGCGACCACGCTTTGATATGAAGTTACGTCGTTATCTAACAGGCGGCAAGTACAACATTTCACGAAGTAACTGCAGACGATAGCATATCAGACGCTGCCGGAAACAATATCGCATCATGAACAAAACTAGGGCGGATAAGGACAAAAACAGACAACACGCGAGGCGGCGCAGCAAGTCAAAATCACAAACATCTACACACAGTTTTAAGCGAGGCGACGCTTCTGCTCGCTGACCCGCCGCACCGTTTCACTCCGCACCGCGTCCCCACAGACAAAGGTGGCTCAGGGCATCATCACTGGTGTCTCTGCAGTGCCTCTGACCGCGAGGTTCTGGGGTTCCAGTACCGACGGTGGCAGGATTATCGACACTCGCTACACTGCAGGGTCGAATTCAGTCGCTGTCTGGAGAATTCTAGCGGCCGGCTGCTCTGTTCGATAGTTTTCCGTTGTTTCTCCGATCAACACCAGGCGAATGCCGGAGCAGTAATGCTAACAAATGAGCCTCACACCGCCCGTGATTTTTCCTTCCCATTCCTTTTAATATCCTCATCCCTTACACACTCTTACACTCGCATGCACTACACTACCACACTTCTCAAGAGACCAAGCCGGTAGCTTGTCCCGGTTAGGGCGGTGCCACGCTGGTGGGAAATACCTCATTGGGGAAATCCGCAAGTCGATATTTAGGTCGGCGCCCTATCTCGCGATCCAGCGGGGAAAGATAACCGTACCTCCCGCGATAAAAATGTGCACTACACTTACAGGACTAATGACCTTGGCAAGTTGACGCGCCCGAATCACTAATCAATCAATGCACCGTGTAATGTCTGTACGTATCTAATATGCGATTGAATGTCTTATTTTTTCGACTCAATTACTGCTGATTTTCATCATCCTATAAAATAAATAGCCTACGTGAGCTGGTCACAAGTCAAGACAACTTTTTTCTCGTGAACATTAGGCAACCCGTGAAATCTACGCTGCACCGAACGCGCTAAAATAGCTTATTCAACAGTGGCGCAGTGAATATTGGCCTTCAAAAGCGCAGAGGCGAATGCTGCTCTCTAGGGCAGTCGGCGTCCTGTGCCTAACACACGCACGGGATGTTGGTCTCCTTTTTCTTCCTTTTCCTAGCCTCATCCCTTACACACACTTACACTCACTAAGTGTTTAAGGGCATGGCATACAAAAGTCTTGCTTTCACATTAGTCAAATAGCTGGGTCGAGTTCAACCATTGCCTGGAGAAGAATTCTAGCGGCCGGGTACTTTGATCAGTACTTTTCCATTTTCTCCTATCTATACCAGGCGAATGCCAAAGCAGCACTCTAACAAAGCACAGACCACGCGCGATATTTCTTCCATCATCATTATGCCGACGTCTCCTTTTACACACACTTGCACTAAACTAATTATAGCTTATAACTTATCTCGATTGGGGGTGCCCCGCTGACGGACACCTGAAAACGGCAAAACCCGCGACATATCGTGATCTGATGTTCCCGCGTAGGTAGAACACTGCAACCACCCGGGATCAAACATGCAGTACACATACGAGGATAATGACCATAGTGGCTTCGAGACACTACTTATTCTATATATATATATTCTCTCGTTAACGATGTACATTTACAAACAGCTAAAGCAAATGGATCTCAATACAAGTGAAACGCGCTGTATAATAGCTTTCGGCTAGCGCGATTAACTAAAATATCCTCGAGTTCAGCCAACGCAAAATTTCCTACGAATTTCACATCAAATAAGATATTGCTTATCTTGACTCACTTCACTAGGTTATTTCTACTTAATTATCTACGCGCATTCTACATGTTTTCGCTTCCCCATTCTCTTAGACTAAAAAATTCCCTCTTCACCGAATTTCCATTGCAAAGAACTGCTATTTCTACGAGCGAAATGTGATTACAGTGGTCCTCCATTGTCGCATGCTGACCCATTCGATTGAACCTGGGTGGCTGCTTGCGACCCATCGTTGTACCCTTTGGTGGGCGTATTCATAAGAGAAAAAATACACGCCATGTCCTAGGACGCAGCCCACTTCCTTCCGAATTCGCACCTTCCAAATAATGCACGAGTGAGTAACCACACCCAAAACATTCGTATGTGTATCTAGAGAGTACAACCTTAGGGTGGGGGTTGCAGAAGTGCTGTCCAGAAGCCCCAACTCGGAGGTCTCCGGCTAGTGCGAAACACAGTTTAATTTCTTAAATTATCTCAAATTTAAAATATTTCAATCTAAAATACAACGAAGAAAAAATCGTATGAAGCAATCAATATTCCAGGAAGCAATTTTATTCCAAGTAAAATTTGTTTATTCAAAGTAATTGTTAAATAACCTCCATCGAAAAAGTAGTTTGCAGTTATTATTTATTCTTTCATCTTTTGAAACGCAAAGAAAGTTTTGTATTCGTATAGTGCCTATAAACTATCACAAAAGCAAGTTTAGAAATATATTAAACGTTTTTATGATAATAATATAATTGCAAAAAATAATAATATAATTGCATTATTGAAGTGCATACGATTAACAGATAAAATATAAAATTGTTAGAATTAAAAGTAAAATTGAGAAAATGTTAAGTTCATTAAATTACCTCGTAATTTGGTGTTTTTTTTTTTTTTTGTTTTGTTTTTTCTGTATTTATTTGTTTCTCTTTAAGGGTGCATGAATAACAAGAACTAACCACATCACGATTAATGCATCACGCGACACAAGTAAAGTGTCAAGTACAGCGAATCTAAACTCAAGTGAAGCTCCATAGGCTACGTTTCACCTATTTCTTTTTCATAATCCAAATTATTATTACTGAAGTGCAGTGAAGAAACGTCCCCCCTCACACACACACACACACACACACACACACACACACACACACACACACACACACAAACGCACACCAATGTCACGGGGCCTACAATAGAAGTAGAAAGTGTTAGAAGAAATCCGGCCCTGACTATCCGCGTATGGTGGGCGGGCGGGCGGGCGGGGGACACGGCTGGGCGCGGCGCGCGCTCGCTGGTAACAGGGCATACGCCACCGCACGGCGACGCGACTGCTGGGCGGGAAGTACTTCATCCGCGGCCGGTTAAAACCGGGACGGCGAACGCTCGGCGGAGGAGGAGCAGAGGAGCGGTTAAAAATACGGGACGCGCGTGGAAACCTCCGCTGGGCCGCCGCTGCCAGGGTGGCTTTTGGCCCGCGGCGGAGCGGCACCCCTGGCCTCGGGCCACGCGGCCGCGTGCTCTCTCTCACACACACACACATGGCGGCGCACGTACGCGCAAACAAACAAACGGAGAGACGAGGTGCGGTGCATATCTCAACGACGTGCGAACTTCGACGGCTCGAAATAACCGCGACCTGACGTCCGCGTTCGCCCCCGCTGTGTATATTCGCGTTTCGCAATGACGACGTTAGAAATCTTCACGGGCGCTAAACGATCGGGAATTTACGTGCGAGGGAAGAATATCCCATTCTCTTCTTTTTCAGGCGTGTCAGCTTCTGTCGCTCGCACGCCACGCTTCGATTTACGCCGGTCTGGTATTACCACCTCATATTTAGCTGCATTTTACGATGCTGATTTTTTTTTCATAACAGTGCTATAGGAGAACTCTTTAACTAATTAATATCAGAAAAGCTTGTCTAACTTCCCAGTCTGGAGTGAACGCATTTTTCAAACTACAAAGTAAACGAGATCTCTTTAAGGGTGCATGAATAACAAAAACTAATCACATCACGATGAATGCATTACGCGACACAAGTAAAGTGTCAAGTACAGCGAGTCTAAACTCAAGTGAAGCTGCATAGGCTACGTTTCACTTATTTCTTTTTCATAATCCAAATTATTGTTATTACTGAAACATTTCTTCTGAAAACATGAGACTGTTTTGGTTGAATGAAATTTGTCAATATTACTTATTGACTGAAACAGCAATTTCTACATTATTTTTACAACAGCTACATTTATTTTTCACGATTTAGGTATAGGAGTATCATGTTACTCAATTCTCAACTACTCAACTGTCCGATTGAATATTATGATCGACAGCCTCTCTTATACCACCCCTCGGAGTAACTCTGCCAGCAAAACGTTCGTCGGCAACTATATAGACCGTGACCTAGGGAGAAAGAGAACGAATCGCCTGATGAAGTGGACCGAGAAATAGACGCGACGCGAAGCGCTTGCGACAAACGCGCCCTTCCACCGTCTCTTACGCGAACCACCGACCCATCGTTACAAAACTAATGGAAATTCTTACCCCGTGTCCTCTCCGCCCACTCCCAGACGGCGAGACTAATGCGGTGAAGAAAAGCCAATGTCACCTTCGCTCCGCTCGGCAAAAAGGAGCGACGGCCCGGCCGCGACTGCGGCGGTGGCGGTCGATTACGACGTACGACAACGCGAACTGATTGGCGAGCCTCCGGCAGGCGGGTGTGGGGGCTCCGTGCGATTCCGGCCGGCCAGGCGCACTCGCTTTGTTCCGCGTATATCGCTTTGTTCCGCGTATATCAGCGGCCAGGCTTCGATACACGAAACAGGGCCGGTGACCAGTCTGTTCTGTATTACTCTAGAAATTCAAAGCGTGTATTTGTACTACAACAGTAACAATCAATTTTCAAACTTGATTTTTGACTTTTCTCCGTCAATGTTTTTTTTTATCATTTTACCACAGAATATTACATTCAGGTGAATCATAAATGGTGGCAATATGTGAGACTCCATGTACTTAAGTCATGACACCACATTAATCTCACATATTCTGCTAAGGTTGTAAGGCTGTAGGAGAAATGTACAACTACTGAGGTGTTCCCAGTGTGTATGACTACGAATACGAATAAATTAAAATATCTTTAAACAGAAGCTTCAATTTACAGGTGTTTTACGCACAGAAAATGTGTGCATAAGACCACTGCGAGACGTGAAAGAGAGTCAACAATTTTCTCGATGGTACCAACAGCGATGTGGAGCTATGCCGACTCCAGTGCCTTGGCCAGCTGCACTATGATCCTCGGATGCGGATCCACGGCGCCAACTGCCCGATCGAGATGGCCCCACAGATTCTCCATGGTGGTGGGGTTTGGTATCCAAGTGAGTAATGTAAACTCATTCTGGTTCTCTTCGAACCACGCACGTACACTGTGAACTACGATATGTTGCATTGTCCTGCAGGTGGATATCGTCTTGCTGAGGATAAACGATCTGCACACAGAGGTTGACATGGGATACATTGTGCCTTCCAGAATGACGAGACCATCCAGGAAATGTCACGAAAACGTTTCAATACAATGATCAGAAACGCATTCTTATATTATTTTTGACCAAATATCGTACGTATACTTTGCATACCCACGTCCACCTTCATTCACTTTCATATTGTTTTATGATATGTATTTTCGTACGCATGCTTTGTATTTTTGTGTATGTTGTTATTATTTATTAAATTCATTTAAGTTATTTAAGTGCAACCTACTACTGAAAGAATATTATAAATTTGTAAATTGTCTGATCATTAGAAATAAAATAAAACAAAACGCACGTTCCCAAAACTTAATTGTCAGGTCAAATTAAACGCTGACAAAAGAATCAGAAATACAATAAAAATGTTTTGTACTCACTATGAAGGTAGAAACGTTCTTCGTTTCAGAACACAATGTACACTCACCTGAAAACAAAGATATTTATGTAGGGAGGTATGTTTATAATAATTAAGATGGGATACATTGCAACAAATTGCTTACAACTAGAATAGATGGAAAAACTATTAATTTTAATCAGCAATTCAAAAACCATTTTTTTCAACACGATTTAAAATAAACTAAATCATTTGATTTTAACCATCATCACCATACTTAAAAGTCATTCTTTACAAAACAAAAAGTTCACTTTGAAAAAAAATATCAATCTTACGCTGCTATAAATTAAATTATGATTAGTAATATTTTTTGTTCATCTGATAAAAAAAAAGTATTCAATTGTCTGTCAACATTCACGGAACTACAATTTATTAGAAGAATATACAAGCTCAGTTCAAAAACAAGTTTCCCGTCGCTCCTGATCCTACATTATCGCGGCAGTTTAAAGAACATTCTTCAACACACCAAAAATTCTCGAATTATAAATAATTTCGTTGTATCTCTAAATCATTTGTCAGCCCAGAGTAATCGATCCCTGACGAAGAAAACTACGAAACCGTTAACTAGAAAGATAAATTGAAATGCCCTACACCCAGCGATTGTGAGCGCCATAAGAGAACTGCTGGTACGGAGCGCGAGGGGCGTCGGGGAGGGTGCGGAGAGGCGGGGGCTGGCGCGGGGAATGCGGAGGCAGCTGCTGAGGCGGCGCCGCCGTGTCTCGTCTCGTCTCGGCCGCGGGCGAGCGCTGCAGGTGAGCTGGCGACACGCCAGTCGCCTCTGCGTCGCCCACCCACCGGCCCACGCCCCCCGCCCCTCCCCGCTCCGCCGCGCTCTGCCGTCTCGTCCCGTCCCGCCTCACTCCGCACCGCCCAGCTCCGACGCGCTCTGCCTCTCCCCGCCCCGCCCCGCCCCGCCCCGTCGCACTCCGCATGGCCCACGCCCCGCCACGGCGCGCTCCTCCCCGCCCCTCCCCGTCTCACTCCGCACCGCCCACGCCCCGCGGAGGCGCAACGAGGGCGGCGAGGGGCGGGGCAGCGCAGCGAGCCTCCGCCTGCGGGAGGCTGGGGGCGCTGGGCAACGCGCGACCAGGAAGCGCAGGCTGGGCACTCGCCTCACAACTATACTTGTGAGCAATACTTTCCCAAAATCATGAATCCAATATCCTATAAATTATGTGTTGTTTTTTTTCTTTTAAGAGCTTCTTTTCGAAAAATATTCCTTCACATTCGTTAAATTCCATTTATAAGATAAAAATCCATACATATACACTTATATTGTATCAGTTCTCCTACCATTTAGGAAAATGCTGCCCTTTCTCGAAACGAACTTAAGGGAACGAACATGTACAAGCAGAAAATCAACAAGGCTACACTTGAGTAACAATTTCATTCTTATAAACAGTTTGTAGAATTTCCGAGACCCATATTTAAAAACGTTAATTATAAATCATTATCAGATGCAAAATTCAAATCAAGTATATTACACACACCAACAATCACAATGGACAACACCATTACAGAACATCATGCAAAATGGTTAACGATTACAAAAATCTTTATTAGCAGCAATATGGAACTTATTTTCTGTTTATATTAAATGTTTAAGGTGCCATTGCTTCAAATACATTGGCCGAAAAACATAAATCAAAACAAAAAATAGATCTCACAATTAGCGTAGGATGACAACAAAGGAGTCTGATGACCAATTAAAAGAACTTAGACCAATAAAATTCTAAGTAACAGAATCAAAAATAGAGTGAAGACATGATACAAATGATCTTGGCAATAGAAAGGGAAGACCGAGACGTATTCTGGGTCGTCCTGCATCGCAAGGGATGCGCAACTTTCAGACACAGTTGCATTCTTCTGGCAATTTTATTTGCAAACCTCACCTCATTAAT
Source organism: Acheta domesticus (assembly GCA_031308135.1). Taxonomy (NCBI): domain Eukaryota; kingdom Metazoa; phylum Arthropoda; class Insecta; order Orthoptera; family Gryllidae; genus Acheta; species Acheta domesticus. Next base: position 16,642,503 of record JAHLJT010003656.1, read on the forward strand.
TCCAGTTTTAGCGCACTGACGAAAAACTGACTCCGTTCCAATAAAAATATAAATGATTGCAGAAATTACGGATGACAGAATAAATACTAATATAACCACGCCGCTTGCGTTGTTGGCAACTCTTGTCTACAGCACTCCGCATCGCTAGCATCATAACAGCACCAAAGCATCACCGCCAACTATTGCTACACTCAAAATTAACACGGGACAACCGACATGACTGCAAAGTGTCGAACGGGTAAGAGAATATAATAGCACTATCCAGAGAGTTGAGTTTTAAAAAATGCTTCTGGATCGAGATACAACAAGAATAATATAAAGGGGTCCACACAAACTCCCAAAATCAAAATACACCTATTCGCAGCTAAATTACAATGTATCCAATTTTAATCTGGCTCCATTATTCCAGTCAACACCAGTTCTCGTCATAAAGGATAATTATCATAACAAAAATTGGAACAACCACGATAGAATGGTCAACTTTTGTCTTTGCTCGAATTATATCCCACAGCTGTGCCTCACAGTTCTGTGACCACATCAGTCCAAGTACCGCATCCTGATCAGTCGGAAAATACCTATGAATTATAAAGTTGTAATAAATATTGCTTTGCATTAAGAAACAGCACTCAGGAAATTGCAGCTACGATGTATCATGCCAATCCACTTAAACACGTGGACACTTGGGCACGTGTGCAAAAGTCTATGCGTGGAGTCACGTACGAAGTTCTCTCAAAAGCGAGAACAGCCGTGTAAGAGCAGATCCTCCCTCCGGCGGTTGTCTGGCGTTTGCCGGCGGCACGTGGCTGTTAGTCACCCGCCAGGGAGCGGGTACATGAGCGGAGGTGCCCGACGAAAAGAGGGCCACAATTAGTTGTAAGGTGTAACCAGATACTTGTGTACCTTTCATTTTGGAATAATACGGCTGTCAATGGGAGTTCTTGTTTGATTGGCCCTCTACCCCGAGCCAGTTGCAGGAAAGCAGAGCGAACTTGGACCGCACTCTTTCACCCCAGAGAGAACGATCAACACAATTCTCTTAGTCGGAAACACGAAAACGGTGTTGACATTTTTATTTACATCCAGATGTAAGCGCAGTTGCGCCATTTAGCAAGTTATTTCTTTTCATTGGTTAGAAAGCGCATTTTAAATGACACATTTTATTGGATTTAAACAGCTTTATCAATGGTGATCGTTCAATTGCGAAAACTCCCTAACTCTACATTTGTATTCGACTTCTACTCAGAAGAATCTCTCCAACTCAGGCAGACAAGAGCGCATGAATTGGGACGCTCAGCTCTGCCAACGCACTTACTCTGCACCCCGTCAGAATGCTTCCGATGTTACAGAAACTAGACATATTTTAGAGTTAAAGGAAGAAAATTGGCGGATCGGTGTTCCAAAACATTTTGTCCCAATTTCCCCCAAACCCTTCCTATCAAGGCTTAAAAAGAAGCATTGTCGGTTCAGCACAAGCATTTTATGTACCCTACACTCTACCTGTTCAAGAAATATTCGTAAATGTTCAAGTCTCGAGGAGTTAACACAGTTGTTGATGAATGTTGCTATTTGTTATGTTACATTGTAATTACAATATGCCCCGCGGGTAGCTCATTGGTCAGCGTGCTCGCTTTCCATGACGCGATCCCGGGTTCGATTCCCGATCGGGCAAGATTATAGTGTGCGTTTTCCTTGCAATGATGAGAAAACTCACTTCTCAGGTTGAGGAGACCAGAATACGACGAACGGATGTCTACGTGCTAACCACACGTACCCCTTAACCCATGGCCGCGAGGCCGGACGCTGCTGGTAGGCCCTGGCCCGTAACGGGCTATCGCGCAAGGTACAGACGATACAGTAATTACGACTACCATTTACGGGGTGCAGTCTGCTTCCTCATTTTCAAGAGCATACATTGTGTTTTCAAATATTGTGTTAAATTAAAATTATAATAGCCCAACGTCAAGGGTGCACTCTGCCCTCCCTTTTCACGTGCATGTAAAATACTTAAAATTCCATCTCTTCTAGACTACAAAAACAAATAACTAAACATACGAAGAAAGGACATAGTCCCAAAAACAAATTAAAACGCTAAACTAATAAACTGCTCTGTTAACTCCATTTGCTGAAAAAGAACCATAAACTGTTCTCACAGCACCTCACATTGACGCGGCGTCGACCACAGACTTAGAGCTTTTATTTATTTATGTACGTCAAAAAACAGTTAAAAACAATGTGTGACGAACTATGGGGAGAAGTGAATTCTCTGCACGTTTTCATAATTTTGTGATCTCTCTCCTAAGCCATATTCCAGTCGAATTTTGAATACAGAAAAAAGAGCGATTTTTTTCAAGTTTTGTTGTCAAAATATTCGCTCCAATATAATAAAATTTAAGGTAAACTAGCTATAAATTAGTGCCCTTAACCCTCATCGTGTTCTTCATGAAAGAATACTTTTTGCCGCGACAATATGGAGAACGATAATTTGAATAACTATATTTCCCACTGAAATTTAAAAGACGAGCACAAATAATGAAGTTACTTTGGAATCGGACTAAGACAAAGCGAATGAGGCGGGGGGCGAGGTAATGGGAGTGTGTGGGACAGCCGGCGCGGCGGCGCGGGTAAACAGGAAAACGCGAGTCAACAAAACGTGCACCGATTGCACTTCTCCATGTAGAACGTCACAGACAGATTTTAATTGCTGTTTGGCATTAAATAAATACGTAATGTGCATTGTCAAAAGCGGGATCGCACCGCGCACGCATCGCTTCAAAGGCGCACAGACCAGGATTAAGGATTAATTGCGAATCTCGCTAATTCACGAATTAGCCGATTCAAGTTCACGTTATCCACAATGAGTAGATCAAGTCTGATGTGGGAACAGGTTCAAAGCATACTTCAGAATTTGCCTGAAGAAATCCACATTACCCAACACCAGACAGCTAATTCAGTAATCCCTCAACATTCGCGAATGTCAAATCCGCGAATGCTGATTCTATCTTTTAATGAAGAAAGTTGTGTTCGGTTCCTCGATATCGAAAAACTGTTTAAAAAAGAAATAAAAAATATATGAAAAACAATTGCTAACCTGAGGGACCCGGGTTCAAATCCAAGCATGGCTGGGGATTTTTATCCGATGATGTCCCTATTCAGGGCCGATCCTTAGGTCCACTCAGCCTTCTTTCCAAATGAGTACCAATATTTACTGGCTTTATTAACAGTAAATATTGGGGAAAAAAGGTGTCCGGTTGAAGCATGACGCTTGCCACGCCATCTTCACCCCACTTCTAGAGACACAACCATCTACTAGATACCCGTTACATTCTTCTGTACAGAGGGCCTTGGAAGTGGGGATAAAACCGGAAAAATGGCTGAAAGAGGAGTCCTAACCTCCTCTAACCCTAAGCAGGATAATCCTGCAGCACTAAAAGTGAAAAGGGTAAATTAAATTAAATTAAAAACAATTGCAGAACTGAGTAAGGGCAACAACAAACAGAATTAACAATTAACATCCCGAAGAAAGTTTTCAAAGTTGAAAGTGATTGGATACAAAATTCGGTCATTTCTTTGTGTCATCACCATCTTCGTTCTAATACCCAAATATTTTGTATGGAAGAGTTTATGCTTCTATTTCTTAGATTTCGAAATTATTTCCATATTCGGATAATGTTCGAATGCCCTTTCCACTAGAGCTTATTGAAGTTTTAGACCGTCATTAACAGTTTTGACATTGACGTAGGACGCAGTTTCACTTCCGTTACTTCATAATTACATTCGAGGTTTTCTTCGCTGATGATTTCCCGCAGCTCCTCTTCAGTGAGGTCATTATAATGCGAGTTGCACAGATCCTGAATGGATTTTCTATTCACGTAGCCAGAACCCTTACCTCCAATTTGACGCAACTGAAATTAATTATTTTGCAGTTCTGTTGTTGAATGTATTAATGTGAATTGACAATTCAACTCTGACATATTTGCAGAACGTGATACTTTGATCTCTGGTTACTGCCGACTTCGTTTCCAAGATGACGCTGATAAAGTAAATGAAATGTGCTCGCTTAAAAACGTAGTATTATCAAAAGACACACTCGCGATGATGAAATCGATAGCATTTCTCTAATCGCGAAATGTTGGTAACTCGCAATTAGCGAATTCGCGGATGTCGAGAGATTACTGTATAAGTGAAGAACGTTACAGTAACGAGGAAAAATAGACAATATGTGATAAACAGGGATCGGACAGCTGGTAGTAAGTTTGTAAGGCTGAAGGAGAAGTGTGTAGTTTCAAGTTACTCGGTGCTAGTCGTTAATTTCTATTTCCATGATGCCACTTAACCTAATGTAACTTCATTATTCCTCAGTCGCCGCTTCGCTGCGCACTTTCGAGTTTGGACGAGGCTGTGGCCTTCAGCCTTTGCAAATGACAGGAAACAGCCCTACGTTTGTGCAAGGCAGAAGTAACACAGTGAGGACAGGTAGAAGGGTAGTGATTATAACGGTATGTTCAAGAAAAACGCGTGTATCTAGGCAAGTACATTGTCACTGCAAAATACAAGAAAATATATTCATTACGTGAGTAAATGGTATACATTCCAGCAAGCAACATTCGGGCATCTTCCAATATGAAATTAAACTTCGAGATTGGAAAACACTGATACAATTCCATGAATGATCTGTTATCATTTATTTTTAATTTGCACATTTCGCACGTTTTGCTGGCAAAATGTGTGACTGAAATGCGAGTTTGGCGAATCCAGAAAGAGTGACGCGCCGAGCTGGTGGGGTGAAGATTTCATTTAGGATTTATTTGCGCCACAAGTTACCGGAAAGGAGAAATTACACGTTTCTGTAATAGCAGATATTAACTGAGAACTAGAAGTCTTCTTTTTATTATTTATACCACTTTTTTTCACCTGAGTGTCATAATGAGGATTATAATGGACAACCATTACGTATCGGAAATGATGTCTTTTAGAGCAGGAAATGTTCGCCTGGTTTCTCTCAGACGGAAGTCCGAACTCTGGGAAATCGATCGTTTGGTTAATTCGTTTGAATCCGTCCTGCTTCCCTAAAGCAGGTTCCAGCATCAAAGAACGTTCTCGGCATCCTTTAATTTCAATTAAATTCAATCTTCCATCCCCAAATCTGGGCAATGGCACGGCCAAATCTTGAACCCTCGTGTCAATCATAACACCCCCCTACGGCAATCCAGACGAAACAAGAGATCATAGGGACAATAGTTAAATAGCAACGGTAGTTGAATGACGTAATTCCTCACAGGCGTAAAAAGTCTAAGCAAACCAGTGACATTAGCATGAATTTCTCATAATACAATTTGAATGTAAATGCTCTATATACAGGAAGGTTGATGGACACACAATGACATTACCGCTAAACAAAGAAAATATGTTGTACCTCATCTGAATTTCAAAACAGGAATCTACAGAAGTTGAAAACATATGGCTTCTCAGAACAGATCAAACCAAACACAAAATATTATTTCCTTATCAATATTTCCAAATACAAAATTAATGAGCGTAAAATTCCATTGCTGCGCATTTGTTGCTCGGTTATATTCAAAAATGAAAAAAAGACATTTTAACTTCATGAAATGCGCGCCTAAGTGTTAGGTGTCTCGAATTATCCAAAGAAATAATCCAAAAAAACACAGACAAGAAATGCACACTTAGGTCGGGAAGTCGGAGAGGGTTGGGAGAGACAGAGTCGAGAGGTCGGAGAGGAAGACATCGCTATTTGAAAAAGAAAAACAGCGACGTTTTAGGATAAAAAGCATCAGTAAAATGTGAAAAAATAAACGCCAACAAGGAAACTGGCTAGACCTCGTTTTCCTCACGGCTTGCAAGAAAATTTTCCTCAAGCCTCCCACTCCGGGCAGAGCAATTCATGACGCAAAACAACCAAAAAGGAGACTAATAAATTCAAAGTGTTTCGACACTTTCGGAAACTTGATCCATAAAGTCAACTATGAATTTATGTAACGAGCTCTTAGGGTGACGGACGCAACATAGGATAATAAGCAAATCGTAAATTAGGCATAAAATAAGTATTCCTTGCAGCAATTTCTCCAACAAAATTACTTCCATACATGTTTTAATACACTTCATTCTCAAGAATCAACATTAACTCTGATTATTTGTATCATTCAAGAATGAAACAAAATAAATGTAGCTTAATGAGAGAACAAGTATGAACAACCAATAAAATCTGGTTGAATTCTGTTTCTCTACTTATTGCCACTGCAGATCAGAGCGGCTAACTCCTGCCACTTACTTTCCCCTTTTCCGAAGCGAATTAGTTTCCCGAAATTCATAATATTTGCTTTTGCGCAAATAATTAAGATGCGATGTGCGAGATAGACAGCAGTTTGCACTGTTGTGTTCGAGAGCTCATTCAATTCCAGATAATTAACGATACTGAGGGCCGAATTCATAGTCGATGCTTAAGGAATAAGGAAATGCTTAAGCAATAAGAAGTTCCTCAAAATGAGTGGCCACTTAAGAAGACTTGTATTTCATAGACGCCTCTTATGTGAACAGAAATGAGTGTTGCTTACGGTATCGGAAATGTTGCAACATTGCATTTCCGTCAGGTGAACCAGTGTTTAACTGTGGTTTCCTTTTGGTCCCGGTCGTTTCGTTATTCATTACATTGACTTATACTCTCCGATTCATTGCCTGTAAACGGACTGTAACCGTAAATTTTTGTTGTGACTTGTGTGTTTGTGAACCTTTGCTAGTTGACATTTATATTCTTCTTCTGTTTTTCTTAATTCCCCAATTTCTTTTTCAAGTTTCAAAATGTGTGAAGCTTATTCAATTCTTAACTCTGCTTCAATATTGAATGCTTGGTGTTTCGTGCTTTTTGGTGTAATGTTCCCAGAAGTACGTGGTGCCTGTACACATTCACGTTCTACTGGCGTTTCTATTATATTTATTTCAGGTTCATCGTTAGAAATATTTTCGATTAAAATGTTTTTTATTGATAAATTATTTTTTTATTGGTTTTTTATTCATATTTACGCGCATGGTTAAAATATTGCTGTTATTCCACATTGTACAATTCACTTAAGAGAAAATAAAAGCTAAAAATGTCAGGAAAGAATAATGATCTTGGTACACCACTTTCCATTTACACAAATATCTGACTAAAAAACATAATTATGCCAAAAAAATCTTCAAATTATGAAGAGATTCAACCTCGAGTTCAGTTTTTGTCTCTTATGAAAACGGAACCGTCTTCTAAATTGATCGTCGTTGTAAATTTCGAAGGGATTATTAGCGTCTCTGATATATCTCTTCCTTACGCGGACAATATTTTGCGTGTAAAATTCGAAGTACTCCGTAAAGTCGTCGCTCGCCATGTCGCGTTGTTCCAAGACTTCACTTAACCAAAGCTGGTTAACTCTTTGGCGAATGAGGAATGCTTAAGGCGGCAGGCGACCTCGCTTATACGAATGAGTAGTCACTCATTCGTCACTCATTTGAAAATAAGCACTGTTTATGAATCGGGAATCTCGTACTTAAGGAACGCTCATTATAAGAAAACGACTATGAATTCGGCCCTAAATACCAAATCGAGAACTCACAATGTCTAAGATAAGTTCAAGCAAAAAATGCGAACACTTTGGTCATTTTAAAGAATACTACGAGTAGGCTTTTTAAACAAATCTTCCGAAAAATAATCGTTGTTTGCCACAAATTGTTTGTAATGACGCAAAATAACGAAGTTACAGCTGGTACAGATGTTCCATTGCTTCGACTTCCCGCCTCCCATTTACCTTCAGGACGCAAGAAATGTGAACCGCCACTGACCGAGTGACTGAGGTCCGGAAAGAACGACAATTACCGCCAGAAGAATCTCATTAAAGCTTCCGGTATTTCGTTTCCTTCTGGGACAAGAGACACAACTCGTCCTGCTTTCGTGGCGGCGTTCGTTCTTTCGTTTTGCGCGACCAAAGTTCCCGGCAGCGAGCTCCGCCTTCGAGGACGCGCCGCCAACCGCCGCCCTCGCGGGGAAGGTCGGGCGGCGGGGGTGGGGTGCAGGGTGGTACGCAGCGCTCGCGTGTCGCGCTGGCCCGCCCCCGCGTCGTTAGTCCGCTCAGCCGGAGGAAGAGGAGGAGGAGGCGGCGGCGGCCGGTGTCACCGAGTCGCGGTGCCCTTGCTGCCTGGCACGGCCTGCCCCAGAGGCCGCGCCGGGGTCACTTTCGCTCGCGCCACCGCTTCGTTTGCTTGCGACTTCCTTAGTCATTACCTCCGATTTTGCTTCGTGGCTTGCCAACGGACTTTCCTGCCATCCTTTCCCGTTGTCTTGTCAATGAGGCGTCTCTCCCTTACTCTCTTCCTTTCCTCAGCCCCTCTAATTCTCCTTCCATTCACCTGCACCTCCTTACCAGTTTCCTTTCATTCCCCCTCTCGCTTCTGCTTCCCTTTCCTCTTCTATTCATTCTCCTTCTTTCCATATCCTTCGCTTTCATTCCTCTTCGTATTACTGCATGCTCCTTCCATTCTCCTTCTCCTTTTCCATCTCCTTCCTTTCCAATCCCTCGCATTCTCCCTTCATCCTTCTGTCTTACATGTCCTTCCTTCCAGTCTCTTCCCTTCCGTTTTCCTCTCTTCTCTTTGCGTCCCCTGCCATAACTTAAGCTGTCAAGACATTTCATCCACTTCTTTTTTTGCCTTCTTGGACTTCATTCTTAGACCGAGATGTAATATCTGTTAATTCTGACAATCCGCTTTTAATATGTTCTGAAGTGCCTGACACACCTTTCCTTTACCCAGACCGGTATATTCGTCGAATTATTTCCTTCCACTACTGCTTCGAACTCCATTTAATTCCTTCCTTCCCTGGTCTTAATTCAATAATTTCTCTCAACATCTCACTCCAACTTCTTTTTCTGGTCCAGTATTCTCGCTTGCTGACCATTCGAGCTCATCGAGGTAGCCAAAAAACTACGCACAATATTCTTCCACTGACGCACAACAGATAGGAAATGCCCGCACGAACCAAATTAACACCAAGCAGTTCATCATCTTTTATCAGAAAAGATTAAAATACTCGACTTATCAGAGGGCAACATCATATCTGTAAAAATGTAGTTTATCTCTCCTAATGAAAATACTTTCCTAGCAGTAAGGAACTTCACACGCTCGCAACTCAGGAACGTGGGTGAACATGTTGAAAACTACGCAGTTTATGTTGTTACACAAATGGAGTCTCGGAGCCGTGTTTTCCTCGCGGAAAGAAAGAAACTGTCTTATGGCTCATTATGTACAGAAAGGAATTAATTTAATTATGCAAGGGAAAGAATGCTAAACTCATTCTCGGTTCAGGAACAAATGAATATTGAAGTTCTAACCTTAAGAATCCAGGATTCCTCCGAAAAATGAAACCACGGAAAAAAATTACTATTTAACTTTTCTTTCAGGCAATGTAAGCATTTCGGTCAGATGAGAAAAAATCAAGATATTAGATTGCTGTTGAGTTCATTTCTACCACCTGAAAAAAAATGTATTTTTTTTAATCGCCAAGATAAGATCCTCGATAGACTCGCACTTGACCCCGTGCCTTCAATGTGACGAGACGTGGTCTGGCCACAAGTTACATTCCATCGAAAACCACATACGGATTCTCTTGCACGATCCCATTAATTGCTTTAGCGATTAGAAGCTTTCTTAGAAGAGAACTCCACTTTCCCATTTGCGTTCGTCCAAAACAAACTTATGAAATCATGCTTTACTATGCCAACATCCTACCGTTATTCAGGCCAAGGCGTACCCCGCATCTAGGGTGAGTAGCCTGACACAGCCCAAACAAATAAGAACATTTTTAGATGAACGAGATTTTGTTGCAGGAATTAAACGCTATTTGTAAAATTATCTTTCAACAAAACCTGCAATCAATTACGTTTCAACAGGTCAACAGACTACAACATCTCCATTTTGCCACGCAGAAAGTGGCGAAGTCAACGAACAATACAACTGAAATGATTTCCAATAGATTATGTTAAACCAAGAAAGCAAGCGCGTATTTTCATTAAACACAATAACGACGAATAATTCGGGGCCTTCATCGATTTCTCGACATTGGCAACAGACGAACCTCAACCTACATGGAAAGTCTGCATTACTTACGCCGTCGAAGTGTGTCGCCTACAAGGACGCCGGTACACACGCCACTGTACGTTGAAAAAATAATGCCTTTGTACAATCTTATCGCATACTTCAATGACCTTCCTTCTGCCGTAACCTATATTGCAAAGAATAAATACGTAGAATAATGATGGAAACAAAAAATTTCTTCCATTACTCTTTTTCATTTACAGTCCAAACCCGCCTGGAAACAACAGATTAAGCCAAACCTGCTCAAACGAACACCGCGAGTAATACATCATCTCTACTTACGATCATTTTTTCATGAAAACCGATTCCTATTTCCATAAGATATGAGTAACACCTCTTTTCAGCGGCCAAGCATAAGAAGCGGTAAAAGTAGGGGAGTACAATTGATTTAATATCTTTCTAAGGACGGGACCCGATGTCAGATTACTTCCAATAATGATATTGCGAGTAGCTTATCTCGCAAGAGGATTACTTTGTTTCAGATAAAAACAGATGATTTTAATAAATATCTCCCCTCCTTCGTTTCTAGCATTTCACAGCACTCCTATGATTTGTTAACTGAAACTTCTCTTCTCTGGGAACATATTAAGGACTTGCGGAACACACCAAGTGGTGAATCCGCTGTAAAGCTCATTCGCTAACCATTTCGTCACACTGCCAGCTGTGAAGTTTGTACAGGATATGAATTGCTTATTCAACTCTAGTTTGCTTGTCTGATACAGAGTAGATGGAAAGAGAGTTCCTCGACTACGCGAATGAGTGAAAGTCAAGGATGTGTTTTGACATTTGTCGGGGCAACAAATGATTCCAAACACCTTGTTTAAATTATAATATGTTATTTATGGTAATTAAAACTTTTAAAGGGAACACGTTTCATTTCACAGCAATTAGTACAATTAGAATTAACGTGCGCTTCCAGTAACCTCATAAGTAACCCTTGAGTAAGTGGCCATTTCATTAAAGGCCAATTTTTGCTGGAACCACTGGTGACTGCTAAAGCCAAGTTTAATTGAATATTATTTGTAAATAATGGAATGTTTAATTATTACTTTAATTTCAATGATATAATAATTAGGATATTCAATAACGCAAAAAACTACCTAAAAATAAACTTTTCAACAGTTGTTTTCTGAACCACGCAAAAGCTATGTAAGCAACGACCTCTCTTCAAATCTTAGTACCCATGTAGAAGACAGCACAGGCAACACGAGGGGAATGATACGAGCATGTGACATGCGAGATGTGTACCTTTGCGGTTTGTATGCACTTATTAACTCTCGTAGTATCTATTAGATTCCAAAATACAAACTATTAATTTTAAGTAATTGTTCCCACAAAAAACACACTTCACAGCTCTGCTTCTAATCCTTCCGCAAAACCACGCGGGGGTTTCTTCCATTGTTTGAGACAAACTTGCCTCTTTTGCAGTCGGGACGCCCGTAGGCTTACTACCCTCCAACTACAAGCATGCACTGGCTTTCGACTACGTCGTTATCTTCCCAGAGTATTATTTGAAAACAGCGTGCTTCTGTACAAGTAGTTTCAAAAGCAACTGCGATTTATAACAAGATTGTGATCTGATACGAGATTATAGAGCTTATATGCACTATACACAACAAATCTTAATGTAAGATTCGTAATACTCTGATTTATCAACCCAGATAACTTCTTGTCAATAACGTAACACCCGCATACTACTTGTCTCTCATGTAGTTTTCCTTCTTGAATTACATATTACTAATCTCATAACTAACCACAAAAAGGAAGCAACATTCCTTTGTCATAATTAAAAACCTATAAGTTATACTTTTTATGTGAAAAACATCTCGACATACACAAACATCTCGACATATACAAATATTTTAATTTATTTTATCAAATTAAAAATACTTGTCCAATGTCAGATATAGGTAAGCTTTATCAACGCGTCTTTGCACTGAGACACCACGCAGAAAACTGGAAAACAGGTTTTAGAATTTTAACTTCTTTTGAAAAATAGGGTGCGAATAGAAACTCGAAAATAGAGATCCCAAAAAGAAATAATAAATCTGCAAGAAAGTCATGGCCGTGAAAGTGAGAAAAGAAAAGAGAAAGCAAAAAGTCCACAAGAAACGAAAAACTAGAAGTATTATTTACTTCCTCCACCGTAACACAAAACTACGAGTACTACGTTCAAGTTTCTCGACTCGATCGTCTTCAGGGATGGAGTGCCATTCAGTAGCGGAGTAAGAAGTTTCACAGACCGAGCCAGCTGAAGGTTGGCGGCCCCACACTCCACTCCAGAACACCCTTAACACTGAACACCACACTACACAACACCATCTTTTGTTATATTTGCTATTCATCATTATTCTGATTTTAGTGTCCGAGCCTTTTTAGTGGAATAAAGCCTGAATAAGATCCTCGTACACGTTCGAGTCTGTTGAGACTTCATCTGTTATAATTACATCCATTTTTAACATTTTTCTTCTTAAGTATTTTTTTCGGTATGTTTTGTATTTATTATTTCCATGTACTATATTCATTCTCTTTTGTATTTTCTTGTGATGTTCCTTAATGCTACTTGTGCATACTGTGCATTTTTTTCTGTATGTATATTTATACATTTAATTACTTACTTACGTGCCAACCCACTACCGTAAATCTTCACGGTGAGCAAACTGTCTGTATCTCAAGAATTAAATTTTTTTAAACTAACCCCAAATCTCGGGATCTCTTCGCTAAGGAACGGTTACCTTTGCTTTTTGACATAGAAATATCATAAAATCCGAGATGATTCAATGTGTTTCAAAGCAACGTATGGGAAAATGTCATATGGCTTCGGCGCCCCGGAGTAGGTCCAACCACCGTCCACCGCCTCTATCGGTAACGATTAGCGCATTGGACTGTTCCCAAGTTCGCGGGTTCAAACCCAATGGAAGCCGGAAGAAAAATCCTTCGTATGCCTTCCTTCGGAGGGGAAGTAAAGCCGGCTGTCCCATGTTAGTACAATTACTGCATGTAAAAGATCCTCAAACCTAAATGAAGCCTGTGAGCTAAATTCAAATCTGTTTCGTCACCCAAGTAATACCTTCTTTCTCCGCTAGTTAGTGAAAGGAGTGTAGTAACGAAATTTAGTGGTCAGACGGAAGAGCAGGCCTCATGGCCTGAGTCTCGCCACGTAAAATAAGGCTTCAATTCCATTCCATCTCCGCGCCGAGGCCCGAAATCGCGCAGCCTCCAGCGAGCGGGCGGGAGGGCGCGGCGCGGCGAGGAGAGAGGAGAAGAGAAGAGCGGAGGCGGAGCAGGCAGGGGTCGCGGCGTGGCCGCAGCGGTCGTCGAACCCGCGCGGTCGATGGCTGGTTGGAGCGCGGCCAGGGACGCCACGGCGGCGCGCCGCCCGCGTACGCCCGCCCGCCCGCCACTCGCCACTCACCGCCCATTCACGCGCACGCTCAATGGGCGCCACACGCCACCGCCCGACCGCCCACGCCAGCCGGCCTCGACGCAAGGATCGGCCGCCCGGCCTCGTCTTTTGCAATGGGGTTTGCTCTTTTGTACGGAGAGGTTGTGACGGAAGGACATGTTTTGGGGGTCCCTCACATCGAAAAAGTGCTGTTTTCAAACATGTTTTTCTTTATCTTCGTCCGCCCACACCAGCCGCCACGACGCAAGGATCTGCCGCCTGGCCTGGTCTTTTGTAATGGGTTTTGCCTTTTTGTACAGAGAGGTTATGACGGAAAGAATGTTTTGGGGGTCTCTAACATCGAAAAAGTGTTGTTTTCATCAAACATGTTTCTCTGTATCTTCGTCTGCTGGTCTCTTCGTCCGTCAACCGGTATTTAAACACTAGTGACTAAACCGTATACAGTTTGTGTCATACACGGACATAGACCGTGAAATCTGGTCAAAATTGAGACTATCCAAATTTCAAACGTACGTTTAGTTTTTGACAGCAATGCATACGAAGAGCGTAGTTAATTTTAAAAATTCCTTATGAATTTTCCCGTGTTTTCTTGATTTCCCCTACTTACAAATTCCCGTTTGTCCCTCCATTTTCACGGTTCGCGGATCTTTGTATAGTACGCCAATTAAGAATGTTGGATGATTAAACACAATTGACCTGAAAGCAACAAAAGAATGAAGTTCAGAAACGGTGATATTGTTGAACATCAAGAACTGTTAACGTAATACGAAATCAGGTCCTTCAAAACTTCAAACAACTGAATTGCATTTCAAACAAATTTATTAAGTTTTATCGGTAGCTGTCAACCGCCAAATGCCCCCACAGCAGCTAACAAAACCATATGCCTCAGACTCTTGGCGTCATTTAATCAATGACCCTTGATATCTAACAATTTAAATTCCTTTTCTATTTGATCAGCTTTCCGTGAAAATATTATGGGCAAAGCAAGTGCCTAGATTGATTACGTATTAACACATAATAATTTATTACTTCGTATTAACGATCAAGTAAAAGCATTACTGAATTTATAAGAGTACCTAGTGAATGTAAGCAAGCAAAAAGGACTGGCTCTTTTTTGTCACTTCATTTACATCCAACGTCAACAAATCAACGACTTGAAGTACAAACCTAATGAGCAGCACTCGACAGTAAAGCATCGATTGGCGTATATCCATTAACAGGAAATGATTAAAGAACTACGAATACGTAAAAGAACTTCCTACATTTAACTAGCTTATTATTGTCTGTACTTGTATTATAAATACAAGTTTTAAAAAATTATATTAGGAATAACACCAGCACACCGAGGCGCACCGAATGACACCCCGCTTGGCCCATCTCCTTTCTCATGAAATATTGTCATATGTCATATTGTCTCAGCTTGTCCAATTCTAGCAAAGACTGAATACTTAAAAAGACACGACATCGGTTGGATTGTGAACAATATTGTACGACCAACAAATTCAAACGGATCGCACGATAGCAGCAAACAAACCGGATATTGTTATCCGGGATTTTGAGAAAAAATCATGTCTACTTGTCGATGTTGCTGAATATTGCGATCAAAATGTCGTAACCAAGGAGGCAGAGAAACGTCTTAAATACAAGAGTTTGGAAATTGAGATCAGCCGAATGTGGGGCGTAAAAGCACAGGTCGTCCCGATAGTTATCGGAGCTCTGGGATTTGTTCCGCAAAATTTGTGTAAGAACTTGGCTAAACTTCCAGGTCATTCAAAGGACTGGGAAGTGCAAGAAATTGCTTTATTTGGCACAGCTCACATTTTGCGCAAAGTATTATAGAGGCACCGACAATCCCTAGATCTGCTCCTTAGGTAGCTGGTTGCAACCTGGAGTAGATTTTATACTCAGCCGACTCATAACATCTGTAGTCGTGATATGGAGCAATAATAATAATAATAATAATAATAATAATAATAATAATAATAATAATAATAATAATAATAAACCGTTAAACTTGAATGATGAAAAAATGAATCTACAAGAACGAATATATACCAATGAAATGAAAATCAACAACTGGAAAGAGAAGCAACTTCATGGACGCTACCCGTACCAGATAGAGGGAGAACTGATGGATCATAAGGCATCATTAAAATGGTTGTGCTTGGGAGAGCTTTTTGCTGAAACAGAGGGCTTTATAACAGCTATTCAGGATCAAGTAGTGGCAACTAAAAACTACCGTAAATTTATCCTGAAAGACACAAACGTTCGTGAAGACAAATGTCGGCTATGTAGAGAACAAAGAGAAAATATAGACCATATTGTCAGTGGATACAGTTCTCTAGCATCTTCAGAATATACAAAACGACATGACGACGTTTGTAAAGTGGTTTATCAGCAACTATGCCATAATAATAACCTTTTGATGGGTAACAGAACACCATATTACAAATACACTCCTGAACCAGTCATTAACACAAATGATCACAAAAAATGTACTGGAACAGGTCCATCTTAACAGATAGGTCTGTATTATCTAATAAACCGGACATTGTATGGCATGACAAGAAAAAGAAGGTGTATCTGATCGATGTCGCTGTCCCGCTAGCTCACAATATCTCAAAGAAAAGGAGTGAAAAAATTCTAAAATATCAACCATTGGCAAATGAGATAAAGGAAATTTGGAGCGACGTAGAAATGGTGACTATTGTACCAATTATTCTAGGTGCCACTGGTGAAATTCCGAAGTTCCTTCATGAATCCCTGGCTGAACTACAACTGAAGAAGGGGCTATACATCCAACTGCAGAAAATTATCATACTAGACACATGCAACATCGTGAGGAAGTTTCTAAACCTTGATGGTTGATCCAGTGCTGATTACGACAGATGAATCGTGTATCTCTTGTTCATTGTAACCGAGATGCATGTGTTGAAAGAAGTGAAAAGCAAAGAAACAACAACAATAATAATAATAATAATAATAATAATAATAATAATAATAATAATCTCGACCGGTCTAACCGTAACGGACCCATGCAGTTTATCCCATTATTATAACAACACGGATAGTGCCTAGAAAGCGACGTGTGCTTACGGGGACTTGCATAAATAATATTGCCGTCACTCATGTTCTATTTTATCATTTAAGGAAAATATCCGGGTTAACTTTTATACAAGATTTTATTTCGAGATTGCCATTGATTTCAAGAACAAAACGTTCTTCCAATTCGGTTTGTTAAAATTATTTTATCTCTGAATAATAAGGAGAAAACTTTAATCCCTTTCACGTAAACTGCCTGTACACAAAGAACAACTTTTCACGCTTGTTAAAGGCAATACAAAATTCCTAAAGAACCAATCCCAGAGTCAGTTTCTTTGTGTCGTAAGTGCTGCAAATGCAACGAAATCCGATGGGGCAATTCCTTCTGTTTCGATTGATACGCAGGCCGTATATCACGTCATAACCCGATTTGGACAATGTGTCGCTTCCCAGTGAGATGGGAAAAATAACATTTTACCGATGCAATTCTAGCACGATAAAGGAAGAAGCATTGCGAATTTATCCTCTTCCAGTTGCGGTCAAGACTTGTTTAGTCAGGGGGTCCACATCTCTTACTGGGGAGCGGGAGTCCCCGACCCAACTAGTATATTACCCCTTCTCACTGAAGGAAACTCCAAGGCAGGTCTTACGAAACTTCTTGGTATCTGTCTTCTAGATTGTGAAGTAGTTGACCTTACGGCAAGAACTTGACTGCGTTATTCACGGAGTTTTGTATTCCAGCGAGTAATCAAAACAAAAAATGCCCACCTTAATGAAACAACTACGCGAATATATAGGTACTAGTGTGCAAGAATTATGAGAACGTATAATTCGCGATCGTTTTATCGATGCAAACATTGTGTGGACACGTTGACGAGGCAATCACTGAGGAGAAAATTCTAGACCTCGTACGGTTAGAATTACATATTAAGGAAAGTAACATGCCTGGGGTTTGTTACAATTCTGTGTGTTTGCGGATGAGAGCATGCCAATATTATTTTATTTAGCTTGATTTTATATGTAGGTTGAATTTTGTATTTTTGACTTGGAAATTAGTTTTTGTTACAGGGGTATTCTTTATAATTTGTCGTCTGAGTCTTGCTAATTCTTTCTGATAATTGTTATTCAAGTCTACAAGGTTTCCAATAATAGAATTTTCAAAAAACAGTTAAAATCGTATCGAATCTATCCATAATTAACAACGAATTGCTTCTTTTTGAGACCTCACAAACAAGACAATCTTATGTTCCACATAAGATTGGGAATACTCAGTTCAAGACCAAAATTATCAGCAGCGTTCTGAAAAGCAAATCCTTTATAACCGATTGAAGCGAGTTGGCTGAATACGTTTTCGAGTTTGTAAAATAAAGTTAATTTGCTACTATGTCATTTGAACAGATTGGAATTTTGTTTTATGTCTTATAACTTTAATTTTCGTAATACAATTTAATATTTAATAGTAAAAATATAGAACCCGTACAATTACATGTTGAGAAAGAGATCACCCATGAGCTACGCGTGGAGCGTAGAAGTCAATGGGAGTGACGCGTGACGACAGGTAATAGCATTCCCTCGTAGTTGGGGCTCTCGAGATGTGGATACGGCGAAGGTCGAACATAAAGTGATCAAATCGAGGATAGCTTGGGCTGAAAGTGATGGGACAGAGAAATAAGATTAATGTAAATAGTCACGTAAAGATTATTGTCATCCATATTAAGTGAGGGAACGGTGGAAGGAATGAGGAGGATAGGTTGACAGGGAAGGAGACTAAAAGCCATTGGATGAAGAGGAGCTTTCCAACTCTTGATCATACAAAGAAATGGCTTGGGACAGGCCGGAACAACAATGACGTACCAGACCTGACATCCGTAAAACACCTGATGATGACTAGATTGGAGTATTTCTGCACCCCCTTCCCCGAAGTTTCTTTCCAGAGGCTCTCCTTCCAGAAGCTCGCATCACACAAAACGGTTGTCTCTGAAAGAGGCTCGCCTCGCTCCCCGCCCGCCGGCCCAGACGCGCGCCAGACGGCGGTGGAATGCAGCGAGGACACGCCCCCTTCGCCTTCCCCTTCCCCTCCCCCTGACCGACCGCCGCTCACGCCGCTGCGATTCGCGCTCCACGCGCCGCGCCGCGGACCTTCGTCCTGGATGCCGCGGGAGGCGAGGGCAAGGACGAGGCGCGGCCAACGCTGCTCGCTGGCCAGCGGCAAAGCAATCACACGCTTCTCAATGCAAACGACAGCGTTTAAATGCTTCAGACAAACAAGGCGCTCTTTATAAATTTATAAAACCCCCTTCACTGTTATGAATGCTTTCATGCATTCGTTACTGTACAGGCGTTCATCGTCTTCCGACACCTATCCTTTCTTAGGCGAAAAGAAAAGCACTTTAAACAAAGAATACGACGGAGTTACTTTCCTACAAAATATATTTAATGCCGATTATTCTAATCATTCCACTTCCAATTAAAATGATCCCTTGATTGTCGAATATAAACGTTTCAATGATTTTGTGCGAGACCAATTTTTCATGAAACATTCATCTGAGTATCATGTTAATATTTCTTTCATAGAAGAAACACAGAAAACATGTATAAACAACAATGTAAGCCAAATGGTGAGGTCTCCACCCCACAAAAGCAGCTCTACAAGATCGATTGCCAGAGGGATAGCCGTTGTGTGGCAGCTTGAAACGAAATAAAAATTGCCTCACGCTGAAAGAATTAAGATTCACAGAGCACAAAGAGGCTGATAACGAGTCAGCAAACGCATTACGTATTACATTAACACAATCTTTCAGGATGCGGTACTATACTCCTGCAGAGGAGCAGGGGTGAAGGTCGTTACACTTACTGTGAGATTCCTCCTAATGAAGGACTTATTATTGAAGTCATTATTATTTCTTTTTTGTTTTGCGTTTTATATCATTGAAAATTACCTTTCGGAAACACGGGCTTTTGAAAATTAGGGTTAAAGTAGTCAAAAACATTACACTAACTAATGCACAATTCAATTAGAATTAATACAATAATTTATTCTAAGGGCATAAGTATTAAATGTAAGTTTTGAAACTTAACATTGCATCTTCGCAGTCCAACCAATCATGTTGGACTTGCCGTATTTCAATTAAATATGCAATTTAGTCCAGAGGAAGGTAGCAGCATGGCGGCCGAAACGTATGAAACTGGCCTAGGACACGGCGTTCTCGGACAGCGAAGTATCTATTGACCCCGGCCGCGGAAACATAGTCTTTCACCTCTAATGTTATCTTCCTCGCTAGTAGATGTTGCTGATGGATAACAACCCGCACATACAATCGGGTTGAGATTGTCATGAGTAGACCCAATACTTAGAACAGTGGTGTCAAGGTCTTCTACTGGTGGCAGTGGCAGGCGTCGGTGGCACCGTAGCATGCCACGAGCTTCTTTACGCAACGAGCGTCGGGAAAGGAAACCAATAGTAACCTCGCCATTTTTCAATAGGGTTGGCGCTGTCCTTGTGGCGGTGTGATGAACTGCGTGGAGGGGCGATTTCGGTCGTCGGAATTCTGCCACGGACTCCGCTCGTGGCATCGACCTTCACAACACTGACTTATAGTATCTCTGTGTTTTGGTAGAGCCTCGGATTTTAGGACAAATGTGTATTTAGTTCCTTTAGAAGGTTGTGGAAAATAATTGCACTTTTTGTCTGGGTGTGTGTGGGGGGGGGGGGAGAGAGGGTTCGAATCGAATCTTCATTATATACTGTGCTATTTAATGACGTAAGTTAATAAAATAATACGCTTTTAATCACTCTCATAAATGTACAAATTCTTGTCTTTCCTGAATAATGAAAAGTACCTAAATTAAGCGTTTTACGATCAGTTTTAAATGTCAGACAAACAACTTTTGGTGTCAAATTATTTTAAATGCCTCATTTAATCATTTTGCAATGTATTTTGAGCCTAAAACCTCACTTTTCACACGCTTATTCCTATTTTATAACTTTGTTACCTATTTTAGATGCCTAAATCATCACATTTTGTTCCTTAAATTTCCGAGGTCTAGTGACTGCGCTGCCTTACTCTGCCTCCGAGCGTAAGTGAAGGAAGAGGCTTGTGGCTGCGAAGGTAATTTTGATGAAGAAATGTTGCCTCTTTGAATTTACGCGATCAGAACGTACATGTCGCAAATTCATTATCCTTTTCATCTCACCCTTCTCCTCTGCTGATAAATGTATGAATTGTCCACCGCAGAGCGCGATTTGAGCTACAATTTTTGCCCCTTAATTAAAGTTCTCGAATCAATTTTCATCTAAAAAAAACAGTTTATAACTATCTAATTGTTTTAATGAGTTGCAATATCTAAGTATTCACGTAAAAATGCCTTGCCCTTTCCTGAGCACGTGATCACAGTGGTGATTTGGCATTGGTATATGCCTTCCATTGGATGGTTGATGGTGAAAATCTCGAGCAATTTTTTGCAATATGGAGCAGTACCACAATCACAGGGTGAAACACCCTTGCCTTCGCGGGGCTCCATCCCGCATCTTCAGTTCCGCAACTCTTGAGTTCTTCTCTAACTGTAAGTCACTGCGTCCAGAGGCAGGCTACGTCACCTCCTAATGGGCACGAGGCTTCATTTTATAGTTCAATTTAGCTTCGCTCAAATCACGATCATTAATGTACTTGCAGCCTCTTATTCGACTAACAATTGGTTTCATTCATAAAACGTGCATCATTATCTTCAAACAATGCATTTGCCAGTCACAGATTGACTACTTAAGAGTAAAGTAGGTCAAGCATTATGATGTCCAATGAACGTCGCAATAGTGATAAAAGAATATAATACAAACGTCGGATAAAATATCTGTGCGAAAAGTTGCACCTTTAATCTTACAGGCACTTAACTACTTCATATACCATGATTAGTGAGAAGATACGGAGGGAATGTTGTCTGCAAACATAAAATAGACGTCACAATATTTCATTTTCAACCAGAAACCATGTACAGTGATACATTACTAACATTCAAGCAATGCACTTTTTAAGGTAATTAGATGTTAATTCTTTCTCTTTTAAACGTATTATTATGACTTTGTTAAAGCGTATTCCCGTCACACTAATTACTCGTTATTACGTAAAAATATATTTTTAAATAATTGTAAACAATGTGTCGTTTAGCTGAAATTTATTTTTAGGCATGTCTCATAATTGTGTGCCTCTTGCCAGGCATTTTATAGCAATTTTTTTAGTTCCTCTCCTTCCCTCCAAAGCCACTGCATGATAAGTGGCGGGTCATTGCGCCGAGTGTAACAGGATCCCAATGCCCTACAAAGTTTCTTATCTCGCATTTCACACGCGTGCAGCTCATCACGAAAGGGTGTGGTTCCCTTCATGTTTTACGGTGGAACAAATGTCGCATTTAAATTTACACGAATATCGAAAAGTCCCCTAATTCAATATTTTCTTCTATGGCGATACATTAATGACGATTTTCCATAGTACCTAGGTAATTTGCCACTGCCTACCTTAATTCTCACATCAATTTCCATTTCTAAAACAGCAAGTGACTCAATCCTAATTCATTCAATGATGTATTGCTTGCGTGTGCCGGACCCAGAAATCTCATTTCTCACCCGTAACCTCAACCCTCACATTTGTCCCATCACAATATTTTATTCCACTCTGCGTGGGTATTAAAGACTGGCCTAAGAAACAAAGATGAGAGGACTTACCGAAGGAGAATACTGCTAGCCTTGAGGTCACATCACTAATTCCCTTCAGTCGAAGCGTCAAGATCTATTCCACAATTTGCAGTCGTGACTTTAGCTATGGACGTTCATGTCGAGCGCATGTTATCGATCTCTCATCGATGCACTAATGCATTTCTCAGTGGACGCTAGTTTGTTTCTGCGGTTTTTTAGCCACTTACTCTATTTGTTACCTGATCGTTCTTCGCTGACCATACACCACACACCCGATCCAACCGCTGCGAGGCGGTGTACCAAGTGGTTAGAAGTGGTAATTCAGATCCGGTCGCAACTGGTTGCGATAGAAGGGAAAAGTAGAAACATGTAATCGCTATGTAAGGAAACACAGCCTGGCATACAGCAGCAATCTTTCATAATCCCGCACCCTCAAACACTACTCCGTTGAAATGTGAAAGATACTTTTTTTTTTCACTTTCTCGCTTTGCCTCAGAAGAAAAGTTGTAATCATTATAATCGCGCGCCGCAATCGGGATTTTTCGACAAAAAAACTCATT